>CM076956.1:17897010-19097010 GCA_039566865.1 Aurelia coerulea | reverse complement strand
TTTTATAGCACTATATTAGTGCTGCAGCAACCTAATTTTTAATTACATTTGAGCTTTACTGCATAAACAAACAACGATACATTAAATGTTTATTTTTCCAAATAAAACAAAATTGAAACACAAAAGGTGTGGATTAACGTACGCTAGTAGCTACAATTAATATTATAAGGAATATTGCACTCATTGTTCTTTAAAACTTTAGTTCTGCCAGTTACTTCTTTTATAGCACTATGTTAGTGCTGCAGCAACGTAATTTTTAATTACATTTGAGCTTTACTGCAGAAACAAACATCGTGTAATTAAATGTTTATTTTCTCAAAGAAAACAAATTATAAACACAAAAGGTGTGAATTAATGTACTTTATAAGCTACAATTTATATAGTAAAGAGTATTGCACTCATCGTTCTTTAAAACTTTAGTTCTACCAGTTAATTCTTTTATAGCACTATATTAGTGCTGCAGCAACCATTCTTGGAAACATTACTATAGACATTAGTTTTTTCTTTGGTCTAGTTATAGCTTTACTGCATAAACAAACATTGATTACTTAAATGTTTATTTTCTCAAAGAAAACAAAATTTAAAGACAAATAGTGTGGATTAACGTACGCTAGTAGCTACAATTAATATTATAAAGAGTATTGCACTCATTGTTCTTGAAAACTTTAGTTCTGCCAGTTACTTCTTTTATAGCACTATGTTAGTGCTGCAGCAACGTAATTTTTAATTACATTTGAGCTTTACTGCATAAGCAAACATCGAATAATTAAATGTTTATTTTCTCAAAGAAAACAAATAATAGACACAAAAAGTGTGGATTAACGTACTTTAATAGCTACATTTCTTATTATAAAGAATATTGCACTCATCGTTCTTTAAAACTTTAATTCAGCCAGTTACCCTTTTTATAGCACTATATTAGTGCCAGTTACACTGCCAGTTACTTCTTTTATAGCACTATATTAGTGCTGCAGCAACCATTCTTGGAAACACTACTATAGACATTAGTTTTTTCTTTAGTCCCAATTTAGCTTTAATGCTAAAGCAAACATCGATTAATTAAATGTTTATTTTTCAAAGAAAGCAAATTATAAACACAAAAAGTGTGAATTAACGTACGCTAGTAGCTACTATTATTATAATAAACAGTATTGCACTCATTGTTCTTTAAAACTTTAGTTCTGCCAGTTACTTCTTTTATAGCACTATGTTAGTGCTGCAGCAACGTAATTTTTAATTACATTTGAGATTTACTGCATAAGCAAACATCGAATAATTAAATGTTTATTTTCTCAAAGAAAACAAATAATAGACACAAAAAGTGTGGATTAACGTACTTTAATAGCTACATTTCTTATTATACAGAATATTGCACTCATCGTTCTTTAAAACTTTAATTCAGCCAGTTACCCTTTTTATAGCACTATATTAGTGCCAGTTACACTGCCAGTTACTTCTTTTATAGCACTATATTAGTGCTGCAGCAACCATTCTTGGAAACACTACTATAGACATTAGTTTTTTCTTTAGTCCCAATTTAGCTTTAATGCTAAAGCAAACATCGATTAATTAAATGTTTATTTTTCAAAGAAAGCAAATTATAAACACAAAAAGTGTGAATTAACGTACGCTAGTAGCTACAATTAATATTATAAAGAGTATTGCACTCATTGTTCTTGAAAACTTTAGTTCTGCCAGTTACTACTTCTATAGCACTATGTTAGTGCTGCAGCAACGTAATTTTTAATTACATTTGAGCTTTACTGCATAAGCAAACATCGAATAATTAAATGTTTATTTTCTCAAAGAAAACAAATTATAAACACAAAAAGTGTGGATTAGCGTACCGGGTGTCTCAAAAAAAAGTACCCCCTTTTGACTCAACAAGGCAACAAAACGATAATATTTCAGGACTTTTTAATTCGTGGCTACATTTGTTGGTCTTCAACTTAAATGCACATACCTTGCATTTGGAAAGCGACCACCAAACACCGGAGATATGAGTTCACAAGGTCAAAATTGCAGTGCACCTGAAACCAGGGGTTTTGAGAAATGGCCTAGCCATAATTTGACAACAAACAGGCCTTTTGCAAACGAATTTTCGACTTTGACCTTTACTTTTTATTTTTGAAAAGATTTATACCTTGTTCAATTGTTCTTGAAATGACTTTTCCTTTCAGAAAACGGTCCTTGCATTGCATTCTATCCCAAATGTTTTGTATTAAAGAAGAGGAAAAAGAGCACATGCACGCATATTTTGGAGATGTGGCACGACTTTATCACTCCTACCACATTTTTACTATATTTGTTTAATCAGCGCCATGTCCATGCATCTTTTATTCTTTTCAAAAGCAAAACACGGAAACTTAAAGTCTACAGGTACTTTGAAAAATGTCCACGATACAAATCATGACTAGGCCCTTTTTCGAAACCTCTGGCTTTGGGTGCACTGTAAATTTTGACTTTGCGAACCTGTATCTCCGGCGTTTGGTGGACGATTTCTAAATGCAAGGTACGTGCATCTAAGTTGAACATTGAAAAACGTAGCAGTGTAGTCGGGGAGCAATGATATCTTATTGCTTGGTTCCTATTTCATGTCAAAAGGGGGTACTTTTTTCTGAGAAACCCGGTACTTTAATAGCTACAATTCTTATTATAAAGAATATTGCACTCGACGTTCTTTAAAACTTTAATTCAGCCAGTTACCTTTTTTATAGCACTATATTAGTGCCAGTTACACTGCCAGTTACTTCTTTTATAGCACTATATTAGTGCTGCAGCAACCATTCTTGGAAACAGTACTATAGACATTAGTTTTTTCTTTGGTCTAATTTTAGCTTTACTGCATAAACAAACATCGATAAGTTATATGTTTATTTTTTCAAAGAAAACAAATTATAAACACAAAAAATGTGAATTAACGTACTTTATTAACTACAATTTATATTGTAAAGAGTATTGGACTCATCGTTCTTAAAACTTTAGCTCTACTAGTTACTTCTTTTATAGCACTATATTAGTGCTGCAGCAACCATTCTTAGAGACATTACTATAGACATTGGTTTTATCTTTAGTCTCAATTTAGCTTTACTGCATAAACAAACATCGCTTAATTAAATGTTTATTCTCTCAAAGAAAACAAAATATAAGCACAAACAGTGTGGATTAACGTACGCTAGTAGCTACAATTACTATTATAAAGAGTATTGCGCTCATTGTTCTTTAACACTTTAGTTCTGCCAGTTACTTCTTTTATAGCACTATGTTAGTGCTGCAGCAACGTAATTTTTAATTACATTTGATCTTTACTGCATAAACAAACATCGATTAACTAAATGTTTATTTTCTCAAAGAAAACAAATTATAAACACAAAAAGTGTGGATTAACGTACTTTAGCAGCTACAATTTATATTATAAACAGTATTGCACTCATCGTTCCTTAAAACTTTCATTCTGCCAGTTACTTCTTTTATAGCACTATATTAGTGCTGCAGCAACCATTCTTGGAGACATTTCTATAGACCTTAGTTTTTTCTTTAGTCTCAATTTAGCTTTACTGCATAAACAAACATCAATTAATTAAATGTTTATTTTCTCAAAGAAAACAACTTATAAACACAAAAAGTGTGGATTAACGTACATTAGTAGCTACAATTTATATTATAAACAGTATTGCACTCATCGTCCTTTAAAAATTTAGTTCTACCAGTAACTTCTTTTATAGCACTATATTAGTGCTGCAGCAACCATTCTTGGAGACACTACTATAGACATTAGTTTTTTCTTTAGTCCCAATTTAGCTTTAATGCAAAAGCAAACATCGATTAATTAATTGTTTATTTTTCAAAGAAAACAAATTATAAACACAAAAAGTGTGAATTAACGTACGCTAGTAGCTACAATTAATATTATAAAGAGTATTGCACTCATTGTTCTTTAAAACTTTAGTTCTGCCAGTTACTTCTTTTATAGCACTATGTTAGTGCTGCAGCAACGTAATTTTCAATTACATTTGAGCTTTACTGCAGAAGCAAACATCGTGTAATTAAATGTTTATTTTCTCAAAGAAAACAAATTATAATCACAAAAAGTGTGAATTAACGTACTTTGTAAGCTACAATTTATATAGTAAAGAGTATTGCACTCATCGTTCTTTAAAACTTTAGTTCTACCAGTAACTTCTTTTATAGCACTATATTAGTGCTGCAGCAACCATTCTTGGAAACACTACTATAGACATTAGTTTTTTCTTTAGTCCCAATTTAGCTTTAATGCTAAAGCAAACATCGATTAATTAAATGTTTATTTTTCAAAGAAAGCAAATTATAAACACAAAAAGTGTGAATTAACGTACGCTAGTAGCTACAATTAATATTATAAAGAGTATTGCACTCATTGTTCTTGAAAACTTTAGTTCTGCCAGTTACTTCTTCTATAGCACTATGTTAGTGCTGCAGCAACGTAATTTTTAATTACATTTGAGCTTTACTGCATAAGCAAACATCGAATAATTAAATGTTTATTTTCTCAAAGAAAACAAATTATAAACACAAAAAGTGTGGATTAACGTACCGGGTGTCTCAAAAAAAAGTACCCCCTTTTGACTCAACAAGGCAACAAAACGATAATATTTCAGGACTTTTTAATTCTTGGCTACATTTGTTGGTCTTCAACTTAAATGCACATACCTTGCATTTGGAAAGCGACCACCAAACACCGGAGATATGAGTTCACAAGGTCAAAATTGCAGTGCACCTGAAACCAGGGGTTTTGAGAAATGGCCTAGCCATAATTTGACAACAAACAGGCCTTTTGCAAACGAATTTTCGACTTTGACCTTTACTTTTTATTTTTGAAAAGATTTATACCTTGTTCAATTGTTCTTGAAATGACTTTTCCTTTCAGAAAACGGTCCTTGCATTGCATTCTATCCCAAATGTTTTGTATTAAAGAAGAGGAAAAAGAGCACATGCACGCATATTTTGGAGATGTGGCACGACTTTATCACTCCTACCACATTTCTACTATATTTGTTTAATCAGCGCCATGTCCATGCATCTTTTATTCTTTTCAAAAGCAAAACACGGAAACTTAAAGTCTACAGGTACTTTGAAAAATGTCCACGATACAAATCATGACTAGGCCCTTTTTCGAAACCTCTGGCTTTGGGTGCACTGTAAATTTTGACTTTGCGAACCTGTATCTCCGGCGTTTGGTGGACGATTTCTAAATGCAAGGTACGTGCATCTAAGTTGAACATTGAAAAACGTAGCTGTGTAGTCGGGGAGCAATGATATCTTATTGCTTGGTTCCTATTTCATGTCAAAAGGGGGTACTTTTTTCTGAGACACCCGGTACTTTAATAGCTACAATTCTTATTATAAAGAATATTGCACTCATCGTTCTTTAAAACTTTAATTCAGCCAGTTCCCTTTTTTATAGCACTATATTAGTGCCAGTTACACTGCCAGTTACTTCTTTTATAGCACTATATTAGTGCTGCAGCAACCATTCTTGGAAACAGTACTATAGACATTAGTTTTTTCTTTGGTCTAATTTTAGCTTTACTGCATAAACAAACATCGATAAGTTATATGTTTATTTTTTCAAAGAAAACAAATTATAAACACAAAAAATGTGAATTAACGTACTTTATTAACTACAATTTATATTGTAAAGAGTATTGGACTCATCGTTCTTAAAACTTTAGCTCTACTAGTTACTTCTTTTATAGCACTATATTAGTGCTGCAGCAACCATTCTTAGAGACATTACTATAGACATTGGTTTTATCTTTAGTCTCAATTTAGCTTTACTGCATAAACAAACATCGATTAATTAAATGTTTATTCTCTCAAAGAAAACAAAATATAAGCACAAACAGTGTGGATTAACGTACGCTAGTAGCTACAATTACTATTATAAAGAGTATTGCGCTCATTGTTCTTTAACACTTTAGTTCTGCCAGTTACTTCTTTTATAGCACTATGTTAGTGCTGCAGCAACGTAATTTTTAATTACATTTGATCTTTACTGCATAAACAAACATCGATTAACTAAATGTTTATTTTCTCAAAGAAAACAAATTATAAACACAAAAAGTGTGGATTAACGTACTTTAGCAGCTACAATTTATATTATAAACAGTATTGCACTCATCGTTCCTTAAAACTTTCATTCTGCCAGTTACTTCTTTTATAGCACTATATTAGTGCTGCAGCAACCATTCTTGGAGACATTTCTATAGACCTTAGTTTTTTCTTTAGTCTCAATTTAGCTTTACTGCATAAACAAACATCAATTAATTAAATGTTTATTTTCTCAAAGAAAACAACTTATAAACACAAAAAGTGTGGATTAACGTACATTAGTAGCTACAATTTATATTATAAACAGTATTGCACTCATCGTCCTTTAAAAATTTAGTTCTACCAGTAACTTCTTTTATAGCACTATATTAGTGCTGCAGCAACCATTCTTGGAGACACTACTATAGACATTAGTTTTTTCTTTAGTCCCAATTTAGCTTTAATGCAAAAGCAAACATCGATTAATTAATTGTTTATTTTTCAAAGAAAACAAATTATAAACACAAAAAGTGTGAATTAACGTACGCTAGTAGCTACAATTAATATTATAAAGAGTATTGCACTCATTGTTCTTTAAAACTTTAGTTCTGCCAGTTACTTCTTTTATAGCACTATGTTAGTGCTGCAGCAACGTAATTTTCAATTACATTTGAGCTTTACTGCAGAAGCAAACATCGTGTAATTAAATGTTTATTTTCTCAAAGAAAACAAATTATAATCACAAAAAGTGTGAATTAACGTACTTTGTAAGCTACAATTTATATAGTAAAGAGTATTGCACTCATCGTTCTTTAAAACTTTAGTTCTACCAGTAACTTCTTTTATAGCACTATATTAGTGCTGCAGCAACCATTCTTGGAAACACTACTATAGACATTAGTTTTTTCTTTAGTCCCAATTTAGCAATAATGCTAAAGCAAACATCGATTAATTAAATGTTTATTTTTCAAAGAAAGCAAATTATAAACACAAAAAGTGTGAATTAACGTACGCTAGTAGCTACAATTAATATTATAAAGAGTATTGCACTCATTGTTCTTGAAAACTTTAGTTCTGCCAGGTACTTCTTTTATAACACTATGTTAGTGCTGCAGCAACGTAATTTTTAATTACATTTGAGCTTTACTGCATAAGCAAACATCGAATAATTAAATGTTTATTTTCTCAAAGAAAACAAATTATAAACACAAAAAGTGTGGATTAACGTACCGGGTGTCTCAAAAAAAAGTACCCCCTTTTGACTCAACAAGGCAACAAAACGATAATATTTCAGGACTTTTTAATTCGTGGCTACATTTGTTGGTCTTCAACTTAAATGCACATACCTTGCATTTGGAAAGCGACCACCAAACACCGGAGATATGAGTTCACAAGGTCAAAATTGCAGTGCACCTGAAACTAGGGGTTTTGAGAAATGGCCTAGCCATAATTTGACAACAAACAGGCCTTTTGCAAACGAATTTTCGACTTTGACCTTTACTTTTTATTTTTGAAAAGATTTATACTTTGTTCAATTGTTCTTGAAATGACTTTTCCTTTCAGAAAACGGTCCTTGCATTGCATTCTATCCCAAATGTTTTGTATTAAAGAAGAGCAAAAAGAGCACATGCACGCATATTTTGGAGATGTGGCACGACTTTATCACTCTTACCACATTTTTACTATATTTGTTTAATCAGCGCCATGTCCATGCATCTTTTATTCTTTTCAAAAGCAAAACACGGAAACTTAAAGTCTACAGGTACTTTGAAAAATGTCCACGATACAAATCATGACTAGGCCCTTTTTCGAAACCTCTGGTTTTGGGTGCACTGTAAATTTTGACTTTGCGAACCTGTATCTCCGGTGTTTGGTGGACGATTTCTAAATGCAAGGTACGTGCATCTAAGTTGAACATTGAAAAACGTAGCTGTGTAGTCGGGGAGCAATGATGTCTTATTGCTTGGTTCCTATTTCATGTCAAAAGGGGGTACTTTTTTCTGAGACACCCGGTACTTTAATAGCTACAATTCTTATTATAAAGAATATTGCACTCATCGTTCTTTAAAACTTTAATTCAGCCAGTTACCTTTCTTATAGCACTATATTAGTGCCAGTTACACTGCCAGTTACTTCTTTTATAGCACTATATTAGTGCTGCAGCAACCATTCTTGGAAACAGTACTATAGACATTAGTTTTTTCTTTGGTCTAATTTTAGCTTTACTGCATAAACAAACATCGATAAGTTATATGTTTATTTTTTCAAAGAAAACAAATTATAAACACAAAAAATGTGAATTAACGTACTTTATTAGCTACAATTTATATTGTAAAGAGTATTGCACTCATCGTTCTTAAAACTTTAGCTCTACCAGTTATTTCTTTTATAGCACTATATTAGTGCTGCAGCAACCATTCTTAGAAACATTACTATAGACATTGGTTTTATCTTTAGTCTCAATTTAGCTTTACTGCATAAACAAACATCGATTATTTAAAAGTTTATTTTCTCAAAGACAACAAATTATAAACACAAAAAGTGTGGATTAACGTACTTTAATAGCTACAATTAATATTATAAAGAGTATTGCACTCATTGTTCTTTAAAACTTTAGTTCTGACAGTTACTTCTTTTATAGCACTATATTAGTGCTGCAGCAACCATTCTTGGAAACATTACTATAGACATTAGTTTTTTCTTTGGTCTAATTTTAGCTTTACTGCATAAACAAACATCGATAAATTAAATGTTTATTTTTTCAAAGAAAACAAATTATAAACACAAAAATGTGAATTAACGTACATTATTAGCTACAATTTATATTGTAAAGAGTATTGCACTCATCGTTCTTAAAACTTTAGCTCTACCGGTTATTTCTTTTATAGCACTATATTAGTGCTGCAGCAACCATTCTTGGAGACATTACTATAGACATTAGTTTTTTCTTTAGTCTCAATTTAGCTTTACTGCATAAACAAACATCGATTAATTAAAAGTTTATTTTCTCAAAGAAAACAAATTATAAACACAAAAAGTGTGGATTAACGCACTTTATCAGCTACAATTTATATTATAAAGAGTATTGCACTCATCGTTCTTTAAAACTTTAGTTCTGCCAGTTACTTCTTTTATAGCACTATATTAGTGCTGCAGCAACCTAATTTTTAATTACATTTGAGCTTTACTGCATAAACAAACAACGATACATTAAAGTTTTATTTTTCCAAATAAAACAAAATTGAAACACAAAAGGTGTGGATTAACGTACGCTAGTAGCTACAATTAATATTATAAGGAGTATTGCACTCATTGTTCTTTAAAACTTTAGTTCTGCCAGTTACTTCTTTTATAGCACTATGTTAGTGCTGCAGCAACGTAATTTTTAATTACATTTGAGCTTTACTGCAGAAACAAACATCGTGTAATTAAATGTTTATTTTCTCAAAGAAAACAAATTATAAACACAAAAGGTGTGAATTAATGTACTTTATAAGCTACAATTTATATAGTAAAGAGTATTGCACTCATCGTTCTTTAAAACTTTAGTTCTACCAGTTAATTCTTTTATAGCACTATATTAGTGCTGCAGCAACCATTCTTGGAAACATTACTATAGACATTAGTTTTTTCTTTGGTCTAGTTATAGCTTTACTGCATAAACAAACATTGATTACTTAAATGTTTATTTTCTCAAAGAAAACAAAATTTAAAGACAAATAGTGTGGATTAACGTACGCTAGTAGCTACAATTAATATTATAAAGAGTATTGCACTCATTGTTCTTGAAAACTTTAGTTCTGCCAGTTACTTCTTTTATAGCACTATGTTAGTGCTGCAGCAACGTAATTTTTAATTACATTTGAGCTTTACTGCATAAGCAAACATCGAATAATTAAATGTTTATTTTCTCAAAGAAAACAAATAATAGACACAAAAAGTGTGGATTAACGTACTTTAATAGCTACATTTCTTATTATAAAGAATATTGCACTCATCGTTCTTTAAAACTTTAATTCAGCCAGTTACCCTTTTTATAGCACTATATTAGTGCCAGTTACACTGCCAGTTACTTCTTTTATAGCACTATATTAGTGCTGCAGCAACCATTCTTGGAAACAGTACTATAGACATTAGTTTTTTCTTTGGTCTAATTTTAGCTTTACTGCATAAACAAACATCGATAAGTTATATGTTTATTTTTTCAAAGAAAACAAATTATAAACACAAAAAATGTGAATTAACGTACTTTATTAGCTACAATTTATATTGTAAAGAGTATTGCACTCATCGTTCTTAAAACTTTAGCTCTACCAGTTATTTCTTTTATAGCACTATATTAGTGCTGCAGCAACCATTCTTAGAAACATTACTATAGACATTGGTTTTATCTTTAGTCTCAATTTAGCTTTACTGCATAAACAAACATCGATTATTTAAATGTTTACTTTCTCAAAGACAACAAATTATAAACACAAAAAGTGTGGATTAACATACTTTAATAGCTACAATTAATTTTATAAAGAGTATTGCACTCATTGTTCTTTAAAACTTTAGTTCTGCCAGTTACTTCTTTTATAGCACTATATTAGTGCTGCAGCAACCATTCTTGGAAACAGTACTATAGACATTAGTTTTTTCTTTAGTCCCAATTTAGCTTTAATGCAAAAGCAAACATCGATTAATTAATTGTTTATTTTTCAAAGAAAACAAATTATAAACACAAAAAGTGTGAATTAACGTACGCTAGTAGCTACAATTAATATTATAAAGAGTATTGCACTCATTGTTCTTTAAAACTTTAGTTCTGCCAGTTACTTCTTTTATAGCACTATGTTAGTGCTGCAGCAACGTAATTTTCAATTACATTTGAGCTTTAATGTAGAAGCAAACATCGTGTAATTAAATGTTTATTTTCTCAAAGAAAACAAATTATAAACACAAAAAGTGTGGATTAACGTACTTTAGCAGCTACAATTTATATTATAAACAGTATTGCACTCATCGTTCCTTAAAACTTTCATTCTGCCAGTTACTTCTTTTATAGCACTATATTAGTGCTGCAGCAACCATTCTTGGAGACATTAGTATAGACATTAGTTTTTTCTTTAGTCTCAATTTAGCTTTGATCCATTGCAAACATCGATTAATTAAATGTTTATTTTCTCAAAGAAAACAAATTATAAACACAAAAAGTGTGGATTAACGTACTTTAATAGCTACAATTCTTATTATAAAGAGTATTGCACTCATCATTCCTTAAAACTTTAGTTCTGCCAGTTACTTCTTTTATAGCACTATATTAGTGCTAAAGCAACGTAAATTTTAATTATATTTGAGCTTTACTTCATAAACGAACATCGATTAATTAAATGTTTATTTTCTCAAAGAAAACAAATTATAAACAGAAAAAGTTTGAATTAACGTACTTTAGTAGCTACAATTTATATTGTAAAGAGTATTGCACTCATCGTCATTTAAAACTTAAATTCTGCCAGTTACTTCTTTTATAGCACTATATTAGTGCTACAGCAACCTAATTTTTAATTATATTTGAGCTTTACTGCATAAACGAACATCGATTAATTAAATGTTTATTTTCTCAAAGAAAACAAATTATAAACACAAAAAGTGTGAATTAACGTACGCTAGTAGCTACAATTAATATTATAAAGAGTATTGCACTCATTGTTCTTTAAAACTTTAGTTCTGCCAGTTACTTCTTTTATAGCACTATGTTAGTGCTGCAGCAACGTAATTTTCAATTACATTTGAGCTTTACTGCAGAAGCAAACATCGTGTAATTAAATGTTTATTTTCTCAAAGAAAACAAATTATAATCACAAAAAGTGTGAATTAACGTACTTTATAAGCTACAATTTATATAGTAAAGAGTATTGCACTCATCGTTCTTTAAAACTTTAGTTCTACCAGTAACTTCTTTTATAGCACTATATTAGTGCTGCAGCAACCATTCTTGGAAACACTACTATAGACATTAGTTTTTTCTTTAGTCCCAATTTAGCCTTAATGCTAAAGCAAACATCGATTAATTAAATGTTTATTTTTCAAAGAAAACAAATTATAAACACAAAAAGTGTGAATTAACGTACGCTAGTAGCTACAATTAATATTATAAAGAGTATTGCACTCATTGTTCTTGAAAACTTTAGTTCTGCCAGGTACTTCTTTTATAGCACTATGTTAGTGCTGCAGCAACGTAATTTTTAATTACATTTGAGCTTTACTGCATAAGCAAACATCGAATAATTAAATGTTTATTTTCTCAAAGAAAACAGATTATAAACACAAAAAGTGTGGATTAACGTACCGGGTGTCTCAAAAAAAAGTACCCCCTTTTGACTCAACAAGGCAACAAAACGATAATATTTCAGGACTTTTTAATTCGTGGCTACATTTGTTGGTCTTCAACTTAAATGCACATACCTTGCATTTGGAAAGCGACCACCAAACACCGGAGATATGAGTTCACAAGGTCAAAATTGCAGTGCACCTGAAACTAGGGGTTTTGAGAAATGGCCTAGCCATAATTTGACAACAAACAGGCCTTTTGCAAACGAATTTTCGACTTTGACCTTTACTTTTTATTTTTGAAAAGATTTATACCTTGTTCAATTGTTCTTGAAATGACTTTTCCTTTCAGAAAACGGTCCTTGCATTGCATTCTATCCCAAATGTTTTGTATTAAAGAAGAGCAAAAAGAGCACATGCACGCATATTTTGGAGATGTGGCACGACTTTATCACTCTTACCACATTTTTACTATATTTGTTTAATCAGCGCCATGTCCATGCATCTTTTATTCTTTTCAAAAGCAATACACGGAAACTTAAAGTCTACAGGTACTTTGAAAAATGTCCACGATACAAATCATGACTAGGCCCATTTTCGAAACCTCTGGTTTTGGGTGCACTGTAAATTTTGACTTTGCGAACCTGTATCTCCGGTGTTTGGTGGACGATTTCTAAATGCAAGGTACGTGCATCTAAGTTGAACATTGAAAAACGTAGCTGTGTAGTCGGGGAGCAATGATATCTTATTGCTTGGTTCCTATTTCATGTCAAAAGGGGGTACTTTTTTCTGAGACACCCGGTACTTTAATAGCTACCATTCTTATTATAAAGAATATTGCACTCATCGTTCTTTAAAACTTTAATTCAGCCAGTTACCTTTTTTATAGCACTATATTAGTGCCAGTTACACTGCCAGTTACTTCTTTTATAGCACTATATTAGTGCTGCAGCAACCATTCTTGGAAACAGTACTATAGACATTAGTTTTTTCTTTGGTCTAATTTTAGCTTTACTGCATAAACAAACATCGATAAGTTATATGTTTATTTTTTCAAAGAAAACAAATTATAAACACAAAAATGTGAATTAACGTACTTTATTAGCTACAATTTATATTGTAAAGAGTATTGCACTCATCGTTCTTAAAACTTTAGCTCTACCAGTTATTTCTTTTATAGCACTATATTAGTGCTGCAGCAACCATTCTTAGAGACATTACTATAGACATTGGTTTTATCTTTAGTCTCAATTTAGCTTTACTGCATAAACAAACATCGCTTATTTAAATGTTTATTTTCTCAAAGAAAACAAATTATAAACACAAAAAGTGTGGATTAACATACTTTAATAGCTACAATTAATATTATAAAGAGTATTGCACTCATTGTTCTTTGAAACTTTAGTTCTCCCAGTTACTTCTTTTATAGCACTATATTTGTGCTGCAGCAACCATTCTTGGAAACAGTACTATAGACATTAGTTTTTTCTTTGGTCTAATTTTAGCTTTACTGCATAAACAAACATCGATAAATTAAATGTTTATTTTTTCAAAGAAAACAAATTATAAACACAAAAAATGTGAATTAACGTACATTATTAGCTACAATTTATATTGTAAAGAGTATTGCACTCATCGTTCTTAAAACTTTAGCTCTACCGGTTATTTCTTTTATAGCGCTATATTAGTGCTGCAGCAACCATTCTTGGAGACATTACTATAGACATTAGTTTTTTCTTTAGTCTCAATTTAGCTTTACTGCATAAACAAACATCGATTAATTAAAAGTTTATTTTCTCAAAGAAAACAAATTATAAACACAAAAAGTGTGGATTAACGCACTTTATCAGCTACAATTTATATTATAAAGAGTATTGCACTCATCGTTCTTTAAAACTTTAGTTCTGCCAGTTACTTCTTTTATAGCACTATATTAGTGCTGCAGCAACCTAATTTTTAATTACATTTGAGCTTTACTGCATAAACAAACAACGATACATTAAATGTTTATTTTTCCAAATAAAACAAAATTGAAACACAAAAGGTGTGGATTAACGTACGCTAGTAGCTACAATTAATATTATAAGGAGTATTGCACTCATTGTTCTTTAAAACTTTAGTTCTGCCAGTTACTTCTTTTATAGCACTATGTTAGTGCTGCAGCAACGTAATTTTTAATTACATTTGAGCTTTACTGCAGAAACAAACATCGTGTAATTAAATGTTTATTTTCTCAAAGAAAACAAATTATAAACACAAAAGGTGTGAATTAATGTACTTTATAAGCTACAATTTATATAGTAAAGAGTATTGCACTCATCGTTCTTTAAAACTTTAGTTCTACCAGTTAATTCTTTTATAGCACTATATTAGTGCTGCAGCAACCATTCTTGGAAACATTAATATAGACATTAGTTTTTTCTTTGGTCTAGTTATAGCTTTACTGCATAAACAAACATTGATTACTTAAATGTTTATTTTCTCAAAGAAAACAAAATTTGAAGACAAATAGTGTGGATTAACGTACGCTAGTAGCTACAATTAATATTATAAAGAGTATTGCACTCATTGTTCTTGAAAACTTTAGTTCTGCCAGTTACTTCTTTTATAGCACTATGTTAGTGCTGCAGCAACGTAATTTTTAATTACATTTGAGCTTTACTGCATAAGCAAACATCGAATAATTAAATGTTTATTTTCTCAAAGAAAACAAATAATAGACACAAAAAGTGTGGATCAACGTACTTTAATAGCTACATTTCTTATTATAAAGAATATTGCACTCATCGTTCATTAAAACTTTAATTCAGCCAGTTACCCTTTTTATAGCACTATATTAGTGCCAGTTACACTGCCAGTTACTTCTTTTATAGCACTATATTAGTGCTGCAGCAACCATTCTTGGAAACAGTACTATAGACATTAGTTTTTTCTTTGGTCTAGTTTTAGCTTTACTGCATAAACAAACATCGATATATTAAATGTTTATTTTTTCAAAGAAAACAAATTATAAACACAAAAAATGTGAATTAACGTACTTTATTAGCTACAATTTATATTGTAAAGAGTATTGCACTCATCGTTCTTAAAACTTTAGCTCTACCAGTTATTTCTTTTATAGCACTATATTAGTGCTGCAGCAACCATTCTTGGAGACATTACTATAGACATTAGTTTTTTCTTTAGTCTCAATTTAGCTTTAATGCATAAGCCAACATAGATTAATTAAATGTTTATTTTCTCAAAGAAAACTAATTATAAACACAAAAAGTGTGGATTAACGAACTTTATTAGCTAAAATTTATATTATAAAGAGTATTGCACTCATCGTTCTTTAAAACTTTAGTTCTACCAGTTACTTCCTTTACAACACTATACTATTGCTGCAGCAACCATTCTTGGAGACATTACTATAGACATTAGTTTTTTCTTTAGTCTCATTTTAGCTTTACTGCAGAAACAAACATCGATTAATTAAAAGTTTATTCTCTCAAAGAAAACAAAATATAAGAACAAAAAGTGTGGATTAACGAACTTTATTAGCTAAAATTTATATTATAAAGAGTATTGCACTCATCGTTCTTTAAAACTTTCGTTCTGCCAGTTACTTCTTTTATAGCACTATATTAGTGCTGCAGCAACCTAATTTTTAATTACATTTGAGCTTTACTGCATAAACAAACATCGATTAATTAAATGTGTATTTTCTCAAAGAAAACAAAATATAAACAGAAAAAGTGTGGATTAACGTACTTTAAGAGCTACAATTCTTATTATAAAGAGTATTGTACTCATCGTCAATTAAAACTTAAGTTCTGCCAGCTACTTCTTTCATAGCAATATATTAGAGCTGCAGCAACCTAATTTTTAATTGTATTTGAGCTTTACTGCATAAACAAACATCGATTAATTAAATGTTTATTTTCTCAAAGAATACAAATTATAAACACAAAAAGTGTGGATTAACGTACTTTAATAGCTACAATTCTTATTATAAAGAGTATTGCCCTCATCGTTCTTTAAAACTTAGGTTCTGCCAGTTACTTCTCTTATAGCACTATATTAGTGCTGCAGCAACCATTCTTGTAGACATTTCTATAGACCTTAGTTTTTTCTTTAGTCTCAATATAGCTTTACTGCATAAACAAACATCAATTAATAAAATGTTTATTTTCTCAAAGAAAACAACTTATAAACACAAAAAGTGTGGATTAACGTACTTTAGTAGCTACATTTTATATTATAAAGTGTATCGAACTCTTCTTTTTTTAAAACTGTAGTTCTGCCAGTTACTTCTTTTATAGCACTATATTAGTGCTACAGCAACCATTCTTGGAAACATTACTATAGATATTAGTTTTTTCTTTAGTCTCAATTTAGCTTTACTGCATAAACAAACATCGATTAATTAAGTGTATATTTTCTCAAAGAAAACAAATTATAAACACAAAAAGTGTGGATTAAGGTACTTTAATAGCTACAATTCTTATTATAAAGAGTATTGCACTCATCGTTCTTTAAATTTTAAGTTCAGTCAGTTACTTCTTTTATAGAGCTATATTAGTGCTGCAGCAACCATTCTTGGAAACATTACTATAGAGATTAGTTTTTTCTTTGGTCTAAATTTAGCTTTACTTCATAAACAAACATCGATAAATTGAATGTTTATTTTTTCAAAGAAAACCAAATTTAAACACAAAAAGTGTGGATTAACGTACGCTAGTAGCTACAATTAATATTATAAAGAGTATTGCACTCATTGTTCTTTAACACTTTAGTTCTGCCAGTTACTTCTTCTATAGCAATATGTTAGTGCTGCAGCAACGTAATTTTTAATTACATTTGAGCTTTACTGCATAAACAAACATCGATTAATTAAATGTTTATTTTCTCAAAGAAAACAAATTATAAACACAAAAAGTGTGAATTAACATACTTGAGTAGCTATAATTTATATTATAAAGAGTATTGCACTCATCGTTCTTCAAAACTTAGGTTCTGCCAGTTACTTCTTTTATAGAACTATATTAGTGCTGCAGCAACCATTCTTGGAAACATTACTATAGACATTAGTTTTTTCTTTAGTCTCATCTTAGCTTTACTGCAGAAACAAACATCGATTAAATAAGAGTTTATTCTCGCAAAAAAAACAAAATATAAGCACAACGAGTGTGGATTAACGCACTTTATTAGCTACAATTTATATTATAAAGGGCATTGCACTCATCGTTCTTTAAAACTTTAGTTCTGCCAGTTACTTCTATTAAAGCACTATATTAGTGCTGCAGCAACATAATTTTTAATTACATTTGAGCTTTACTGCATAAACAAACATCGATTAATTAAATGTTTATTTTCTCAAAGAAAACAAATTATAAACACAAAAAGTGTGAATTAACGTACTTTAGTAGCTACAATTTATATTATAAAGAGTATTGCACTCATCGTTCTTTAAAACTTTAGTTCTGCCAGTTACTTCTTTTATAGCACTATATTAGTGCTGCAGCAACAATTCTTGGATACATTACTATAGACATTAGTTTTTTCTATAGTCTCAATTTTGGTTTACTGCATAAACAAACATCGAATAATTAAATGATCTTTTCTCAAAGAAAACAAATTATCAACACAAAAAGTGTGGATTACCGTACTTTAGTAGCAACAATATATATTATAAACAGTATTGCACTCATCGTCGTTTAAAAATTTAGTTCTACCAGTAACTTCTTTCATAGCACTATATTAGAGCTGCCGCAACCATACTTGGAGACATTACTATAGACATTAGTTTTTTCTTTAGTCTCAATTTAACTTTAATGCATAATCAAACATCGATTAATTAAATGTTTATTTTCTCAAAGAAAACAAATTATAAACACAAAAAGTGTGAATTAAGATACTTTAGTAGCTACAATTTATATTGCAAAGAGTATTGCACTCATCGTTCTTCAAAACTTAGCTTCTGCCAGTTACTTCTTTTATAACACTATATTAGTGCTGCAGCAACCTAATTTTTAATTATATTTGAGCTTTACTGCATAAACGAACATCGATTAATTAAGTGTTTACTTTCTCAAAGAAAACAAATTATAAACACAAAAGTGTGAATTAACGTACTTTAGTAGCTACAATTTATATTATAAAGAGTATTGAACTCATCGTTGTTTAAAACTTTAGTTCTGCCAGTTACTTCTTTTATAGTATATTAGTGCTGCAGCAACCTAATTTTTAATTATATTTGCGCTTTACTGCATAAACGAACATCGATTAATTAAATGTTTATTTTCTCAAAGAAAACAAAATATAAACAGAAAAGTGTGGATTAACGTACTTTAAGAGCTACAATTCTTATTATAAAGAGTATTGCCCTCATCGTTCTTTAAAACTTAGGTTCTGCCAGTTACTTCTCTTATAGCACAATATTAGTGCTGCAGCAACCATTCTTGGAAACATTACTATAGACATTAGCTTTTTCTTTAGTCTCAATTTAGCTCTAATGCATAAGCAAACATCGATTAATTAAATGTTTATTTTCTCAAAGAAAACAAATTATAAACACAAAAAGTGTTAATTAACGTACTTTAGTAGCTACAATTTATATTATAAAGAGTATTGCACTCATCGTTCTTTAAAACTTAGGTTCTGCCAGTTACTTCTCTTATAGCACAATATTAGTGCTGCAGCAACCATTCTTGGAAACATTACTATAG
Source organism: Aurelia coerulea (assembly GCA_039566865.1). Classification (NCBI taxonomy): domain Eukaryota; kingdom Metazoa; phylum Cnidaria; class Scyphozoa; order Semaeostomeae; family Ulmaridae; genus Aurelia; species Aurelia coerulea. The sequence continues at coordinate 19,077,919 of CM076956.1, read as the reverse complement.
ACATTAGTTTTTTCTTTAGTCTCAATTTAGACTTAATGCATAAGCAGACATCGATTAATTAAATGTATATTTTCTCAAAGAAAACAAATTATAAACACAAAAAGTGTGGATTAAAGTACTTTATCATCTACAATTTATATTATAAAGAGTATTGCACTCATCGTTCTTTAAAACTTTAGTTCTGCCAGTTACTTCTTTTATAGCACTATATTAGTGCTGCAGCAACCTAATTTTTAATTACATTTGAGCTTTACTGCATAAACAAACATCGATTAATTAAATGCTTATTTTCTCAAAGAAACAAAATATAAACAGAAAAAGTGTGGATTAACGTACTTTAAGAGCTACAATTCTTATTATAAAGAGCATTGCACCCATCGTTCTTTAAAACTTAAGTTCTGCCAGATACTTCTTTTATAGCAATATATTAGTGCTGCAGCAACCTAATTTTTTATTGTATTTGAGCTTTACTGCATAAACAAACATCGATTAATTAAATGTTTATTTTCTCAAAGAAAACAAATTATCAACACAAAAAATGTGAATTAACGTACTTTATTAGCTACAATTTATATTGTAAAGAGTATTGCACTCATCGTTCTATAAAACTTTAGCTCTACCAGTGACTTCTTTTATAGCACTATATTAGTGCTGCAGCAACCTAATTTTTAATTGTATTTGAGCTTTACTGCATAAACAAACATCGAATAATTAAATGTTTATTTTCTCAAGAAAACAAAATATAAACACAAAAAGTGGGGATTAACGTACTTTAGTAGCTACAATTTATATTGTAAAGAGTATTGAACTCATCGTTCTTTAAAACTTTAGTTCTACCAGTTACTTCTTTTATGGCACTATATTAGTGCTGCAGCAACCATTCTTGGAGACATTACTATAGACATTAGTCTTTTCTATAGTCTCAATTTAGCTTTACTGCATAAACAAACATCGATGAATTAAATGTTTTTTTTCTCAAAGAAGACAAATTATAAACACAAAAAGTGTTGATTAACGTACTTTAGTAGCTACAATTTATATTATAAAGAGTATTGCGCTCATCGTCCTTTAAAAATTTAGTTCTACCAGTAACTTCTTTTATAGCACTATATTAGTGCTGCACCAACCATTCTTGGAGACATTACTATAGACATTAGTTTTTTCATTAGTGTCTATTTAGCTTTAATGCATCAACAAACATCGATTAATTAAATGTTTATTTTCTCAAAGAAAACAAATTATAAACACAAAAAGTGTGAATTAACGTACTTTAGTAGCTACAATTTATATTGCAAAGAGTAATGCACTCATTGTTCTTTAAAACTTTAGTTCTGCCAGTTACTTCTTTTATAGCACTATAATAGTGCTGCAGCAACGTAATTTTTACTTACATTTGAGCTTTACTGCATAAACAAACATCGATTAATTAAATGCTTATTTTCTCAAAGAAAACAACTTATAAACGCAAAAAGTGTGGATTAACGTACTTTAGTAGCTACATTTTATATTATAAAGTGTATCGAACTCTTCGTTTTTTAAAACTTTAGTTCTGCCAGTTACTTCTTTTATATTAGTGCTGTATCAACCATTCTTGGAAACATTACAATAGACATTAGTTTTTTCCTTAGTCTCAATTTAGCTTTAATACATAAGCAAACATCGATTAATTAAATGTTTATTTTCTCAAAGAAAACAAATTATAAAAACCCAAAAAGTGAGAATTAACGTACTTTAGTAGCTACAATTAATATTATTTAGAGTATTGCACTCATCGTCCTTTAAAAATTTAGTTCTACCAGTAACTTCTTTTATAGCACTATATTAGTGCTGCAGCAACCTATTCTTTAATTACATTTGAGCTTTACTACATAAACAAACATCGATAAATTAAATGTTTATTTTTTCAAAGAAAACAAATTATAAACACAAGAAGTGTGAATTAACGTACTTTAGTAGCTACAATTTATATTGTAAAGAGTATTGCACTCATCGTTCTTAAAACTTTAGCTCTACCAGTTATTTCTTTTATAGCACTATATTAGTGCTGCAGCAACCATTTTTTGAGACATTACTATAGACATTAGTTTTTTTTTAGTCTCAATTTAGCTTTACTGCATAAACAAACATCGATAAATTGTTTTTTATTTTTTCAAAGAAAACAAAATTTAAACACAAAAAGTATGGATTAACGTACGCTAGTAGCTACAATTAATATTATAAAGAGTATTGCACTCATCGTACTTTAAAACTTTATTTCTGCCAGTTACTTCTTTTAAAGCACTATATTAGTGCTGCAGCAACCCTTCTTTGAAACATTACAATAGACATTAGTTTTTTCTTTAATCTCATTTTAGCTCTACTACAGAAACAAACATCGATTAATTAAAAGTTTATTTTCTCATAGAAAATAAAATATAAGCACAAAAAGTGTGGATTAACGTACTTTATTAGCTACAATTTATAGTATAAAGAATATTGCACTCATCCTTCTTTAAAACTTTAGTTCTACCAGCAACTTCTTTTATAGCACTATATTAGTGCTGCAGCAACCATTCTTGGAGACATTACTATAGACATTAGTTTTTTCATTAGTATCAATTTAGCTTTAATGAATAAGCAAACATTGATTAATTAAATGTTTGTTTTCTCAAAGAAAACAAATTATAAACACAAAAAAAGTGAATTAACGTACTTTAGTAGCTACAATTTATATTATAAAGAGTATTACACTCATCGTTCAATAAAACTTTAGTTCTGCCAGTTACTTCTTTTATAGCACTATATTAGTGCTGTAGCAACCATTCTTGGAAACATTACTATAGACATTAGTTTTTTCTTTAGTCTCATTTTAGCTTTACTGCAGAAACAAACATCGATTAAATAAGAGTTTATTCTCTCAAAAAAAACAAGATATAAGCACAACAAGTGTGGATTAACGCACTTTATTAGCTACAACTTATATTATAAAGGGTATTGCACTCATCGTTCTTTAAAACTTTAGTTCTGCCAGTTACTTCTTTTAAAGCACTATATTAGTGCTGCAGCAACATAATTTTTAATTACATTTGAGCTTTACTGCATAAACAAACATCGATTAATTAAATGTTTATTTTCTCAAAGAAAACAAATTATAAACACAAAAAGTGTGAATTAACGTACTTTAGTAGCTGCAATTTATATTATAAAGAGTATTGCACTCATCGTTCTTTAAAACTTTAGTTCTGCCAGTTACTTCTTTTATAGCACTAAATTAGTGCTGCAGCAACCACTCTTCGAGACATTTCTATAGACATTAGTTTTTTCTATAGTCTCAATTTAGCTTTACTGCAGAAACAAACATCGATTAATTAATTGTTTTTTTTTCTCAAAGAAAACAAATTATAAACACAAAAAGTGTGAATTAACCTACATTAGTAGCTACAATTTATATTGTAAAGAGTATTGCACTCATCGTTCTTTAAAACTTTAGTTCTACCAGTTACTTCTTTTATAGCACTATATTAGTGCTGCAGCAACCATTCTTGGAAACATTACTATGCACATTAGTTTTTTCTTTGGTCTAATTTTAGCTTTACTGCATAAACAAACATCGATTAATTTAATGTTGATTTTCTCAAAGAAAACAAATTATAAATACAAAGAGTGTGAATCAACCTACATTAGTAGCTACAATTTATATTGTAAAGAGTATTGCACTCATCGTTCTTTAAATTTTAAGTTCAGCCAGTTACTTCTTTTATAGAGCTATATTAGTGCTGCAGCAACCATTCTTGGAAACATTACTATAGACATTGGTTTTTCTTTAGTCTCATTTTAGCTTTATTGCATAAACAAACATCTATAAATTAAATGTTTATTTTTTCAAAGAAAACAAAATGTAAGCACAAAAAGTGTGGATTAACGTACGCTAGTAGTTACAATTCTTATTATAAGGAGTATTGCACTCATTGTTCTTTAAAACTTTAGTTCTGCCAGTTACTTCTTTTATAGCACTATATTAGTGCCGCAGCAGCCTAATTTTTAATTGTATTTGAGCTTTACTGCATAAACAAACATTGATTACTTAAATGTTTATTTTCTCAAAGAAAACAAATTATAAACACAAAAAGTGTGAATTAATGTACTTTATTAGCTACAATTTATATTGTAAAGAGTATTGCACTCATCGTTCTTAAAAACTTTAGTTCTACCAGTTACTTCCTTTATAGCACTATATTAGTGCTGCAGCAACCATTCTTGGAGACATTACTATAGACATTAGTTTTTTCTATAGTCTCAATTTAGCTTTACTGCATAAACAAACATCGATTAATTAAATGTTTTTTTTCTCAAAGAAGACAAATTTTAAAAACAAAGAGTGTTGATTAACGTACTTTAGTAGCTACAATTTATATTATAAACAGTATTGCACTCATCGTCCTTTAAAAATTTAGTTCTACCAGTAACTTCTTTTATAGCACTATATTAGTGCTGCAGCAACCATTCTTGGAGACATTACTATAGACATTAGTTTTTTCTTTATTGTCAATTTAGCTTTAATGCATCAGCAAACATCGATTAATTAAATGTATATTTTCTCAAAGAAAACAAATTATAAACACAAAAAGTGTGAATTAACGTACTTTGGTAGCTACAATTTATATTGTAAAGAGGATTGCACTCATTGTTCTTTAAAACTTTAGTTCTGCCAGTTACTTCTTTTATAGCACTATAATAGTGCTGCAGCAACGTAATTTTTACTTACATTTGAGCTTTACTGCATAAACAAACATCGATTAATTAAATGCTTATTTTCTCAAAGAAAACAAAATATATACACAAAAAGTGTGGATTAACGTACTTTAATAGCTACAATTCTTATTATAAAGAGTATTGCCCTCAACGTTCTTAAAAAACTTAGGTTCTGCCAGTTACTTCTCTTATAGCACTATATTAGTGATGCAGCAAACATTCTTGGAGACATTTCTATAGACTTTAGTTTTTTCTTTAGTTTTAACTTAGCTTTACTGCATAAACAAACATCAAATAATTAAATGTTTATTTTCTCAAAGAAAACAACTTATAAACACAAAAAGTGTGGATTAACGTACTTTATTAGCTACAATTTATATTATAAAGAGTATTGCACTCATCGTTCTTTAAAACTTTAGTTCTGCCAGTTACTTCTTTTATAGCACTATATTAGTGCTGCAGCAACCTAATTTTTAGTTACATTTGAGCTTTACTGCATAAACAAACATTGATTAATTAAATGCTTATTTTCTCAAAGAAAACAAAATATAAACAGAAAAAGTGTGGATTAACGTACTTTAAGAGCTACAATTCTTATTATAAAGAGTATTGCACTCTTCTTTCTTTAAAACTTAAGTTCTGCCAGTTACTTCTTTTATAGCAATATATTATTGCTGCAGCAACCTAACTTTTTATGGTATATGAGCTTTACTGCATAAACAAACATCAATTAATTAAATTTTTATTTTCTCAAAGATAACAAATTATAAACACAAAAAGGGTGAATTAACGTACTTTATTAGCTACAATTTATATTGTAAAGAGTATTGCACTCATCGTTCTATAAAACTTTAGCTCTACCAGTGACTTCTTTTATAGCACTATATTAGTGCTATAGCAACATAATTTTTAATTGTATTTGAGCTTTACTGCATAAACAAACATCGAATAATTAAATGTTTATTTTCTCAAAGAAAACAAATTATAAACACAAAAAGTGTGGATTAACGTACTTTAGTAGCTACAATTTATATTGTAAAGAGTATTGAACTCATCGTTCTTTAAAACTTTAGTTCTACCAGTTACTTCTTTTATAGCACTATATTAGTGCTGCAGCAACCATTCTTGGAGACATTACTATAGACATTAGTTTTTTCTTTAGTCTCAATTTAGCTTTACTGCATAAACAAACATCGATTAATTAAATGTTTATTTTTTCAAAGAAAACAAAATTTAAACACAAAAAGTGTAGATTAACGTACGCTAGTAGCTACAATTAATATTATAAAGAGTATTGCACTCATCGTACTTTAAAACTTTATTTCTGCCAGTTACTTCTTTTAAAGCACTATATTAGTGCTGCAGCAACCCTTCTTTGAAACATTACAATAGACATTAGTTTTTTCTTTAATCTCATTTTAGCTCTACTACAGAAACAAACATCGATTAATTAAAAGTTTATTTTCTCATAGAAAATAAAATATAAGCACAAAAAGTGTGGATTAACGTACTTTATTAGCTACAATTTATAGTATAAAGAATATTGCACTCATCCTTCTTTAAAACTTTAGTTCTACCAGCAACTTCTTTTATAGCACTATATTAGTGCTGCAGCAACCATTCTTGGAGACATTACTATAGACATTAGTTTTTTCATTAGTATCAATTTAGCTTTAATGAATAAGCAAACATTGATTAATTAAATGTTTGTTTTCTCAAAGAAAACAAATTATAAACACAAAAAAAGTGAATTAACGTACTTTAGTAGCTACAATTTATATTATAAAGAGTATTGCACTCATCGTTCAATAAAACTTTAGTTCTACCAGTTACTTCTTTTATAGCACTATATTAGTGCTGTAGCAACCATTCTTGGAAACATTACTATAGACATTAGTTTTTTCTTTAGTCTCATTTTAGCTTTACTGCAGAAACAAACATCGATTAAATAAGAGTTTATTCTCTCAAAAAAAACAAGATATAAGCACAACAAGTGTGGATTAACGCACTTTATTAGCTACAACTTATATTATAAAGGGTATTGCACTCATCGTTCTTTAAAACTTTAGTTCTGCCAGTTACTTCTTTTAAAGCACTATATTAGTGCTGCAGCAACATAATTTTTAATTGTATTTGAGCTTTACTGCATAAACAAACATCGATTAATTAAATGTTTATTTTCTCAAAGAAAACAAATTATAAACACAAAAAGTGTGAATTAACGTACTTTAGTAGCTGCAATTTATATTATAAAGAGTATTGCACTCATCGTTCTTTAAAACTTTAGTTCTGCCAGTTACTTCTTTTATAGCACTAAATTAGTGCTGCAGCAACCACTCTTCGAGACATTTCTATAGACATTAGTTTTTTCTATAGTCTCAATTTAGCTTTACTGCAGAAACAAACATCGATTAATTAAATGTTTTTATTCTCAAAGAAAACAAATTATAAACACAAAAAGTGTGAATTAACATACTTTAGTAGCTACAATTTATATTGTAAAGAGTATTGCACTCATCGTTCTTTAAAACTTTAGTTCTACCAGTTACTTCTTTTATAGCACTATATTAGTGCTGCAGCAACCATTCTTGGAAACATTACTATGCACATTAGTTTTTTCTTTGGTCTAATTTTAGCTTTACTGCATAAACAAACATCGATTAATTTAATGTTGATTTTCTCAAAGAAAACAAATTATAAATACAAAGAGTGTGAATCAACCTACATTAGTAGCTACAATTTATATTGTAAAGAGTATTGCACTCATCGTTCTTTAAATTTTAAGTTCAGCCAGTTACTTCTTTTATAGAGCTATATTAGTGCTGCAGCAACCATTCTTGGAAACATTACTATAGACATTGGTTTTTCTTTAGTCTCATTTTAGCTTTATTGCATAAACAAACATCTATAAATTAAATGTTTATTTTTTCAAAGAAAACAAAATGTAAGCACAAAAAGTGTGGATTAACGTACGCTAGTAGTTACAATTCTTATTATAAGGAGTATTGCACTCATTGTTCTTTAAAACTTTAGTTCTGCCAGTTACTTCTTTTATAGCACTATATTAGTGCCGCAGCAGCCTAATTTTTAATTGTATTTGAGCTTTACTGCATAAACAAACATTGATTACTTAAATGTTTATTTTCTCAAAGAAAACAAATTATAAACACAAAAAGTGTGAATTAATGTACTTTATTAGCTACAATTTATATTGTAAAGAGTATTGCACTCATCGTTCTTAAAAACTTTTGTTCTACCAGTTACTTCCTTTATAGCACTATATTAGTGCTGCAGCAACCATTCTTGGAGACATTACTATAGACATTAGTTTTTTCTATAGTCTCAATTTAGCTTTACTGCATAAACAAACATCGATTAATTAAATGTTTTTTTTCTCAAAGAAGACAAATTTTAAAAACAAAGAGTGTTGATTAACGTACTTTAGTAGCTACAATTTATATTATAAACAGTATTGCACTCATCGTCCTTTAAAAATTTAGTTCTACCAGTAACTTCTTTTATAGCACTATATTAGTGCTGCAGCAACCATTCTTGGAGACATTACTATAGACATTAGTTTTTTCTTTATTGTCAATTTAGCTTTAATGCATCAGCAAACATCGATTAATTAAATGTTTATTTTCTCAAAGAAAACAAATTATAAACACAAAAAGTGTGAATTAACGTACTTTGGTAGCTACAATTTATATTGTCAAGAGTATTGCACTCATTGTTCTTTAAAACTTTAGTTCTGCCAGTTACTTCTTTTATAGCACTATAATAGTGCTGCAGCAACGTAATTTTTACTTACATTTGAGCTTTACTGCATAAACAAACATCGATTAATTAAATGCTTATTTTCTCAAAGAAAACAAAATATATACACAAAAAGTGTGGATTAACGTACTTTAATAGCTACAATTCTTATTATAAAGAGTATTGCCCTCAACGTTCTTAAAAAACTTAGGTTCTGCCAGTTACTTCTCTTATAGCACTATATTAGTGATGCAGCAAACATTCTTGGAGACATTTCTATAGACTTTAGTTTTTTCTTTAGTTTTAACTTAGCTTTACTGCATAAACAAACATCAAATAATTAAATGTTTATTTTCTCAAAGAAAACAACTTATAAACACAAAAAGTGTGGATTAACGTACTTTATTAGCTACAATTTATATTATAAAGAGTATTGCACTCATCGTTCTTTAAAACTTTAGTTCTGCCAGATACTTCTTTTATAGCACTATATTAGTGCTGCAGCAACCTAATTTTTAGTTACATTTGAGCTTTACTGCATAAACAAACATTGATTAATTAAATGCTTATTTTCTCAAAGAAAACAAAATATAAACAGAAAAAGTGTGGATTAACGTACTTTAAGAGCTACAATTCTTATTATAAAGAGTATTGCACTCATCGTCATTTAAAACTTAAGTTCTGCCAGATACTTCTTTTATAGCAATATATTAGTGCTGCAGCAACCTAATTTTTTATTGTATTTGAGCTTTACTGCATAAACAAACATCGATTAATTAAATGTTTATTTTCTCAAAGAAAACAAATTATCAACACAAAAAATGTGAATTAACGTACTTTATTAGCTACAATTTATATTGTAAAGAGTATTGCACTCATCGTTCTATAAAACTTTAGCTCTACCAGTGACTTCTTTTATAGCACTATATTAGTGCTGCAGCAACCTAATTTTTAATTGTATTTGAGCTTTACTGCATAAACAAACATCGAATAATTAAATGTTTGTTTTCTCAAAGAAAACAAAATATAAACACAAAAAGTGGGGATTAACGTACTTTAGTAGCTACAATTTATATTGTAAAGAGTATTGAACTCATCGTTCTTTAAAACTTTAGTTCTACCAGTTACTTCTTTTATAGCACTATATTAGTGCTGCAGCAACCATTCTTGGAGACATTACTATAGACATTAGTCTTTTCTATAGTCTCAATTTAGCTTTACTGCATAAACAAACATCGATTAATTAAATGTTTTTTTTCTCAAAGAGAACAAATTATAAACACAAAAAGTGTGGATTAACGTACTTTAGTAGCTACAATTTATATTATAAAGAGTATTGCACTCATCGTCCTTTAAAAATTTAGTTCTACCAGTAACTTCTTTTATAGCACTATATTAGTGCTGCAGCAACCATTCTTGGAGACATTACTATGGACATTAGTTTTTTCTTTAGTGTCAATTTAGCTTTAATGCATCAGCAAACATCGATTAATTAAATGTTTATTTTCTCAAAGAAAACAAATTATAAACACAAAAAGTGTGAATTAACGTACTTTAGTAGCTACAGTTTATATTGTAAAGAGTATTGCACTCATTGTTCTTTAAAACTTTAGTTCTGCCAGTTACTTCTTTTATAGCACTATAATAGTGCTGCAGCAACGTAATTTTTACTTACATTTGAGCTTTACTGCATAAACAAACATCGATTAATTAAATGCTTATTTTCTCAAAGAAAACAACTTATAAACACAAAAAGTGTGGATTAACATACTTTAGTAGCTACATTTTATATTATAAAGTGTATCGAACTCTTCGTTTTTTAAAACTTTAGTTCTGCCAGTTACTTCTTTTATATTAGTGCTGTATCAACCATTCTTGGAAACATTACAATAGACATTAGTTTTTTCTTTAGTCTCAATTTAGCTTTAATACATAACCAAACATCGATTAATTAAATGTTTATTTTCTCAAAGAAAACAAATTATAAACACAAAAAGTGACTTTAGTAGCTACAATTTATATTATAAAGAGTATTGCACTCATCGTCCTTTGAAAATTTAGTTCTACCAGTAACTTCTTTTATAGCACTATATTAGTGCTGCAGCAACCATTCTTGGAGACATTAGTTTTTTCTTTAGTGTCAATTTAGCTTTAATGCATCAGCAAACATCGATTAATTAAATGTTTATTTTTTCAAAGAAAACAAAATATAAACACAAAAAGTGTGGATTAACGTACGCTAGTAGCTACAATTAATATTATAAAGAGTATTGCACTCATTGTTCTTTAAGACTTTAGTTCTGCCAGTTACTTCTTTTATAGCACTATATTAATGCTGCAGCAACTACTCTTCGAGACATTTCTATAGACATTAGTTTTTTCTATAGTCTCAATTGTGCTTTACTGCAGAAACAAACATCGATTAATTAATTGTTTTTTTTTCTCAAAGAAAACAAATTATAAACACAAAAAGTGTGAATTAACCTACATTAGTAGCTACAATTTATATTGTAAAGAGTATTGCACTCATCGTTCTTTAAAACTTTAGTTCTGCCAGTTACTTCTTTTATAGCACTATATTAGTGCTGCAGCAACAATTCTTGGAGACATTTCTATAGACATTAGCTTTTTCTATAGTCTCAATTTAGCTTTACTGCATAAACAAACATCAATTAATTAAATGTTTATTTTCTCAAAGAAAACAACTTATAAACACAAAAAGTGTGGATTAACGTATTTTAGTAGCTACAATTTATATTATAAAGTGTATCGAACTCTTCGTTTTTTAAAACTTTAGTTCTGCCAGTTACTTCTTTTATAGCACTATATTAGTGCTGCAGCAACAATTCTTGGAGACATTACTATAGACATTAGCTTTTTCTATAGTCTCAATTTAGCTTTACTGCAGAAACAAACATCGAATAATTAAATGATCTTTTCTCAAAGAAAACAAATTATAAACACAAAAAGTGTGGATTACCGAACTTTAGTAGCAACAATTTATATTATAAACAGTATTGCACTCATAGTCCTTTAAAAATTTAGCTCTACCAGTAACTTCTTTCATAGCACTATATTAGTGCTGCAGCAAGCATTCTTGGAGACACTACTATAGACATTAGTTTTTTCTATAGTCTCAATTTAGCTTTACTGCATAAACAAACATCGATAAATCAAATGTTTATTTTTTCAAAGAAAACAAAATTTAAACACAAAAAGTGTGGATTAACGTACGCTAGTAGCTACAATTAATATTATAAAGAGTATTGCACTCATCGTTCTTTAAAACTTTAGTTCTGCCAGTTACTTCTTTTATAGCACTATATTAGTGCTGCAGCAACCTAATTTTTAATTACATTTGAGCTTTACTGCATAAACAAACATCGATTAATTAAATGTTTATTTTCTCAAAGAAAACAAAATTTAAACACAAAAAGTGTGGACTAACGTACTTTAAGAGCTACAATTCTTATTATAAAGAGTATTGCCCTCATCGTTTTATAAAACTTAGGTTCTGCCAGTTACTTCTCTTATAGCACTATATTAGTGCTGCAGCAACCATTCTTGGAAACATTACTATAGACATTAGTTTTTTCTTTAGTCTCAATTTAGCTTTAATGCATAAGCAAACATCGATTAATTAAATGCTTATTTTCTCAAAGAATACAAATCATAAACACAAAAAGTGTGAATTAACGTACTTTAGTAGCTACAATTTATATTATAAAGAGTATTGCACTCTTCGTTCTTTAAAACTTAGGTTCTGCCAGTTACCTCTTTTATAGCACTATATTAGTGCTGCAGCAACAATTCTTGAAGACATTATTATAGACATTAGTTTTTTCTATAGTCTCAATTTAGCTTTACTGCATAAGCAAACATCGAAAAATTAAATGATCTTTTCTCAAAGAGAACAAATTATAAACACAAAAAGTGTGGATTACCGTACTTTAGTAGCAACAATTTATATTATAAACAGTATTGCACTCATCGTCCTTTAAAACTTTAGTTCTACCAGTAACTTCTTTTATAGCACTATATTAGTGCTGCAGCAACCATTCTTCGAGACATTACTATAGACATTAGTTTTTTCATTAGTATAAATTTAGCTTTAATGAATAAGCAAACATTGATTAATTAAATGATTTTTTTCTCAAAGAAAACAAATTATAAACACAAAAAGTGTGAATTAACGTACTTTAGTAGCTACAATTTATATTATAAAGAATATTGCACTCATCGTTTTCAAAACTTAGGTTCTGCCAGTTACTTCTTTTACAGCACTATATTAGTGCTGCAGCAACCATTCTTGGAAACATTACTATAGACATTAGTTTTTTCTTTAGTCTCATTTTAGCTTTACTGCAGAAACAAACATCGATTAAATAAGAGTTTATTCTCTCAAAAAAAACAAAATATAAGCACAACAAGTGTGGATTAACGCACTTTATTAGCTACAATTTATATCATAAAGGGTATTGCACTCATCGTTCTTTAAAACTTTAGTTCTGCCAGTTACTTCTTTTAAAGCACTATATTAGTGCTGCAGGAACATAATTTTTAACTACATTTGAGCTTTACTGCATTAACAAACATCGATTAATTAAATGTTTATTTTCTCAAAGAAAACAAATGATAAACACAAAAAGTGTGAATTAACGTACCATAGTAGCTACAACTTATATTATAAAGAGTATTGCACTCATCGTTCTTTAAAACTTTAGTTCTGCCAGTTACTTCTTTTATAGCACTATATTAGTGCTGCAGCAACCATTCTTGGAGACATTACTATAGACATTAGTTTTTTCTTTGGTCTAATCTTAGCTTTACTGCATAAACAAACATCGATTAATTAAATGTTTATTTTCTCAAAGAAAACAAATTATAAACACAAAAAGTGTGAATTAACGTAATTTAGTAGCTATAGTTTATATTATAAAGAGTATTGCACTCATCGTTCTTTAAAACTTAGGTTCTGCCAGTTACTTCTTTTATAGCACTATATTAGTGCTGCAGCAACAATTCTTGGAATCGTCTCAATTTATCCTTACTGCATGAGCAAACATCGAATAATTAAATGATCTTTTCTCAAAGAAAACAAATTATAAACACAAAAAGTGTGGATTACCGTACTTTAGTAGCAACAATTTATATTATAAACAGTATTGCACTCATCGTCGTTTAAAAATTTAGTTCTACCAGTAACTTCTTTCATAGCACTATATTACAGCTGCCGCAACCATTCTTGGAGACATTACCATAGAGATTAGTTTTTCTTTAGTCTTAATTTAGCTTTAATGCATAATCAAACATCGATTAATTAAATGTTTAATTTCTCAAAGAAAACAAATTATAAACACAAAAAGTGTGAATTAAGATACTTTAGTAGCTACAATTCATATTGTAAAGAGTATTGCACTCATCGTTCTTCAAAACTTAGGTTCTGCCAGTTACTTCTTTTATAACACTATATTAGTGCTGCAGCAACTTAATTTTTAATTATATTTGAGCTTTACTGCATAAACGAACATCGATTAATTAAATGTTTATTTTCTCAAAGAAAACAAATTATAAACACAAGAGTGTGAATTAACGTACTTTAGTAGCTACAATTTATATTGTAAAGAGTATTGCACTCATCGTTCTTTAAAACTTTAGTTCTACCAGTTACTTCTTTTATAGCACTATATTAGTGCTGCAGCAACCTAATTTTTAATTACCTTTGAGCTTTACTGCATATACAAACATCGATTAATTGAATGTTTATTTTCTCAAAGAAAACAAAATATAAGCACAACAAGTGTGGATTAACGCACTTTATTAGCTACAATTTATATTATAAAGGGTATTGCACTCATCGTTCTTTAAAACTTTAGTTCTGACAGTTACTTCTTATAAAGCACTATATTAGTGCTGCAGCAACATAATTTTTAATTACATTTGAGCTTTACTGCATTAACAAACATCGAATAATTAAATGTTTATTTTCTCAAAGAAAACAAATGATAAGCACAAAAAGTGTGAATTAACGTACTTTAGTAGCTACAATTTATATTATAAAGAGTATTGCACTCATCGTTCTTTAAAACTTTAGTTCTGCCAGTTACTTCTTTTATAGCACTATATTAGTGCTGCAGCAACCATTCTTGGAGACATTTCTATAGACATTAGTTTTTTCTTTGGTCTAATCTTAGCTTTACTGCATAAACAAACATCGATTAATTAAATGTTTATTTTCTCAAAGAAAACAAATTATAAACACAAAAAGTGTGAATTAACGTAATTTAGTAGCTACAATTAATATTATAAAGAGTATTGAACTCATCGTTCTTTAAAACTTAGGTTCTGCCAGTTACTTCTTTTATAGCACTATATTAGTGCTGCAGCAACCATTCTTGGAGACATTTCTATAGACATTAGTTTTTTCTATAGTCTCAATTTATCCTTACTGCATAAGCAATTATCGAATAATTAAATGATCTTTTCTAAAAGAAAACAAATTATAAACACAAAAAGTGTGGATTACCGTACTTTAGTAGCAACAATTTAATTTATAAACAGTATTGCACTCATCGTCGTTTAAAAATTTAGTTCTACCAGTAACTTCTTTCATAGCACTATATTACAGCTGCCGCAACCATTCATGGAGACATTACTATAGACATTAGTTTTTCTTTAGTCTCAATTTAGCTTTAATGCATAATCAAACATCGATTAATTAAATGTTTAATTTCTCAAAGAAAACAAATTATAAACACAAAAAGTGTGAATTAAGATACTTTAGTAGCTACAATTCATATTGCAAAGAGTATTGCACTTATCGTTCTTCAAAACTTAGGTTCTGCCAGTTACTTCTTTTATAACACTATATTAGTGCTGCAGCAACCTAATTTCTAATTATATTTGAGCTTTACTGCATAAACGAACATCGATTAATTAAATGTTTATTTTCTCAAAGAAAACAAATTATAAACACAAGAGTGTGAATTAACGTACTTTAGTAGCTACAATTTATATTATAAAGAGTATTGCACTCATCGTTCTTTAAAACTTTCGTTCTGCCAGTTACTTCTTTTATAGCACTATATTAGTGCTGCAGCAACCTAATTTCTAATTATATTTGAGCTTTACTGCATAAACGAACATCGATTAATTAAATGTTTATTTTCTCAAAGAAAACAAATTATAAGCACAAAAAGTGTTGATTACCGTACTTTTGTAGCAACAATTTATATTATAAACAGTATTGCACTCATCGTCCTTTAAAAATTTAGTTCTACCAGTAACTTCTTTCATAGCACTATATTAGTGCTGCAGCAACCATTCTTGGAAACATTACTATAGAAATTAGTTTTTTCTTTGGTCTAGTTTTAGCTTTACTGCATAAACAAACATCGATCAATTAAATGTTTATTTTGTCAAAGAAAACAATGTTTAAACACAAAAAGTGTGGATTAACGTACGCTAGTAGCTACAATTAATATTATAAAGAGTATTGCACTCATTGTTCTTCAAAACTTAGGTTCTGCCAGTTACTTCTTTTATAACACTATATTAGTGCTGCAGCAACCTAATTTTTAATTATATTTGAGCTTTACTGCATAAACGAACATCGATTAATTAAATGTTTACTTTCTCAAAGAAAACAAATTATAAACACAAGAGTGTGAATTAACGTACTTTAGTAGCTACAATTTATATTGTAAAGAGTATTGCACTCATTGTTCTTTAAAACTTTAGTTCTGCCAGATACTTCTTTTATAGCACTATATTAGTGCTGCAGCAACCTAATTTTTAATTACCTTTGAGCTTTACTGCATAAACAAACATCGATTAAATAAGAGTTTATTCTCTCAAAAAAAACAAAATATAAGCACAACAAGTGTGGATTAACGCACTTTATTAGCTACAATTTATATTGTAAAGAGTATTGCACTCATCGTTCTTTAAAACTTTCGTTCTGCCAGTTACTTCTTTTATAGCACTATATTAGTGCTGCAGCAACCTAATTTTCAATTACATTTGAGCTTTACTGCATAAACAAACATCGATTAATTAAATGTTTATTTTCTCAAAGAAAACAAAATATAAACAGAAAAAGTGTGGACTAACGTACTTTAAGAGCTACAATTCTTATTATAAAGAGTATTGCCCTCATCGTTCTTTAAAACTTAGGTTCTGCCAGTTACTTCTCTTATAGCACTATATTAGTGCTGCTGCAACCATTCTTGGAAACATTACTATAGACATTAGTTTTTCCTTTAGTCTCAATTTAGCTTTAATGCATAAGCAAACATCGATTAATTAAATGCTTATTTTCTCAAAGAAAACAAATCATAAACACAAAAAGTGTGAATTAACGTACTTTAGTAGCTACAATTTATATTATAAAGAGTATTGCACTCATCGTTCTTTAAAACTTAGGTTCTGCCAGTTACTTCTTTTATAGCACTATATTATTGCTGCAGCAACAATTCTTGGAGACATTATTATAGACATTAGTTTTTTCTATAGTCTCAATTTAGCTTTACTGCATATGCAAACATCGAATAATTAAATGATCTTTTCTCAAAGAAAACAAATTATAAACACAAAAAGTGTGGATTACCGTACTTTAGTAGCAACAATTTATATTATAAACAGTATTGCACTCATCGTCCTTTAAAACTTTAGTTCTACCAGTAACTTCTTTTATAGCACTATATTAGTGCTGCAGCAACCATTCTTGGAGACATTACTATAGACATTAGTTTTTTCATTAGTCTCAATTTAGACTTAATGCATAAGCAGACATCGATTAATTAAATGTATATTTTCTCAAAGAAAACAAATTATAAACACAAAAAGTGTGAATTAACGTACTTTAGTAGCTACAATTTATATTATAAAGAGTATTGCACTCATCGTTCTTCAAAACTTAGGTTCTGCCAGTTACTTCTTTTACAGCACTATATTAGTGCTGCAGCAACCATTCTTGGAAACATTACTATAGACATTAGTTTTTTCTTTATTCTCATTTTAGCTTTACTGCAGAAACAAACATCGATTAAATAAGAGTTTATTCTCTCAAAAAAAAAAAAAAAAAAAAGCACAACAAGTGTGGATTAACGCACTTTATTAGCTACAATTTATATTATAAAGGGTATTGCACTCATCGTTCTTTAAAACTTTAGTTCTGCCAGTTACTTCTTTTAAAGCACTATATTAGTGCTGCAGCAACATAATTTTTAATTACATTTGAGCTTTACTGCATTAACAAACATCGATTAATTAAATGTTTATTTTCTCAAAGAAAACAAATGATAAACACAAAAAGTGTGAATTTACGTACTTTAGTAGCTACAATTTATATTATAAAGAGTATTGCACTCATCGTTCTTTAAGACTTTAGTTCTGCCAGTTACTTCTTTTATAGCACTATATTAGTGCTGCAGCAACCATTCTTGGAGACATTACTATAGACATTAGTTTTTTCTTTGGTCTAATCTTAGCTTTACTGCATAAACAAACATCGATTAATTAAATGTTTATTTTCTCATAGAAAACAAATTATAAACACAAAAAGTGTGAATTAACGTAATTTAGTAGCTACAATTTATATTATAAAGAGTATTGCACTCATCGTTCTTTAAAACTTAGGTTCTGCCAGTTACTTCTTTTATAGCACTATATTAGTGCTGCAGCAACAATTCTTGGAGACATTATTATAGACATTAGTTTTTTCTATAGTCTCAATTTAGCTTTACTGCATAAGCAAACATCGAATAATTAAATGATCTTTTCTCAAAGAAAAGAAATTATAAACACAAAAAGTGTGGATTACCGTACTTTAGTAGCAACAATTTATATTATAAACAGTATTGCACTCATCGTCCTTTAAAAATTTAGTTCTACCAGTAACTTCTTTCATAGCACTATATTAGTGCTGCAACAACCATTCTTGGAAACATTACTATAGAAATTAGTTTTTTCTTTGGTCTAGTTTTAGCTTTACTGCATAAACAAACATCGATAAATTAAATGTTTATTTTTTCAAAGAAAACAAGGTTTAAACACAAAAAGTGTGGATTAACGTACGCTAGTAGCTACAATTAATATTATAAAGAGTATTGCACTCATTGTTCTTTAAGACTTTAGTTCTTCCAGTTACTTCTTTTATAGCACTATATTAGTGCTGTAGCAAACTAATCTTTAATTACAATTGAGCTTTACTGTATTAACAAATATCGATTAATTAAATGTTTATTTTCTCAAAGAAAACAAAATATAAACAGAAAAAGTGTGGATTGACGTACTTTAAGAGCTACAATTCTTATTAATAATAATAATAATAATAACAATGCACTTATAGAGCGCTAAAATCTATATACATATATTCTAAAGCGCTGAACAACTTAGTGTTAAAAACCTTAATTTACAGAAAGTAAAGCTAGAAATGTCATTCACATGTTAAAATGATTATGAAATAAATACGTTTGTAATCCTGTTTTGAAAGTTTGGACGCTCTGAGATCTTCTAATTTCAACGGGCAGTTTGTTCCAGAGCCAAGGGGCTGCAGTACAAAATGCTCTGTCCCCACGAGATGTAAATTTTGTCTTTGGAACTAGCAATGCCATAGATTTGTCTGACCTCAGTCTGTATCTATCACTGGTTTGTAGCCTCAACATATCTTTCAGGTAGGCTGGAGCCATGTTGTTAAGTGCCTTGAATGTTAATAACAAAATCTTGAAGTCAATCCTTTCTTTTACCGGCAGCCAATGCAGTTCTTTTAGTACTGGAGTGATATGATCGTACTTGCGAGTCCCAGTAATTATCCTTGCGGCAGCATTTTGAACACGTTGCAACTTTTGCAACTGATAATTCGGCAGACCAAATAGAAGACTGTTACAGTAGTCAAGTTTACTTGTGATAAGAGCATGCACGATCTTTTCAGTTAGGTTCCGATTCAGATAATTCCTTATGTGCTTCATATTATAGATGTGATAAAATGCAGCGCTGCATGTCTTTGTAATATGATTTTCCATGGACAGATTGCTATCAATAAGTACTCCCAGATTTTTGACACTGGTTACTGGCTTTATATCTGAATCACCGATTTTGATAGAATCTATCGTGATTTTATTCAATTGATGTTTAGAACCGATAATAAGAAACTCTGTTTTTGAATCATTGATCTTTAGCTTGTTCACTAGCATCCATTTTCTAACATCGTTCACACAATTCTGTATTGCATGCAGTGCTTCTTCTTGTGATGTTTGATTGACTGGTTTGAAAGACTAATATATCTGGTGGTCATCAGCATAACCGTGAGCGTTTGGAAGGTGCTGCTCAATTACATTAAACAAAGTACTATTATACAGAGTATTGCACTCATCGTCATTTAAAAAATAAGTTCTGCCAGCTACTTCTTTTATAGCAATACATTAGTGCTGCAGCAACCTAATTTTTAATTGTATTTGAGCTTTACTGCATAAACAAACCTCGATTAATTAAAAGTTTATTCTCTCAAAGAAAACAAAATAGAAACACAAAGAGTGGGAACTAACGTACTTTAATAGCTACAATTAATATCATAAACAGTATTGCACTCATCGTTCTTTAAAACTTTATTTCTGCCAGTTACTTCTTTTAAAGCACTATATTAGTGCTGCAGCAACCCTTCTTTGAAACATTACAATAGACATTAGTTTTTTCTTTAATCTCATTTTAGCTCTACTACAGAAACAAACATCGATTAATTAAAAGTTTATTTTCTCAAAGAAAATAAAATATATGCACAAAAAGTGTGGATTAACGTACTTTATTAGCTACAATTTATATTATAAAGAATATTGCACTCATCTTTCTTTAAAACTTTAGTTCTAAAAGTAACTTCTTTTATAGCACTATATTAGTGCTGCAGCAACCATTCTTGGAGACATTACTATAGACATTAGTTTTTTCATTAGTATCAATTTAGCTTTAATGAATAAGCAAACATTGATTAATTAAATGTTTGTTTTCTCAAAGAAAACAAATTATAAACACAAAAAGTGTGAATTAACGAACTTTAGTAGCTACAATTTATATTATAAAGAGTATTACACTCATTGTTCTTCAAAACTTAGGTTCTGCCAGTTACTTCTCTTATAGCACTATATTAGTGCTGCAGCAACCATTCTTGGAAACATTACTTTAGACATTGGTTTTTTCTTTAGTCTCATTTTACCTTTACTGCATGAACAAACATCGATTAATTAATTGTTTATTTTCTCAACTAAAACAAAATATAAGCACAACAAGTGTGGATTAACGCACTTTATTAGCTACAATTTATATTATAAAGGGTATTGCACTCATCGTTCTTTAAAACTTTAGTTCTGCTAGTTACTTCTTTTAAAGCACTATATTAGTGCTGCAGCAACATAATTTTTAATTACATTTGAGCTTTACTGCATAAACAAACATCGATTAATTAAATGTTTATTTTCTCAAAGAAAACAAATTATAAACACAAAAAGTGTGAATTAACGTACTTTAGTAGCTACAATTTATATTATAAAGAGTATTGCACTCATCGTTCTTTAAAACTTTAGTTCTGCCAGTTACTTCTTTTATAGCACTATATTAGTGCTGCAGCAACCACTCTTGGAGACATTTCTATAGACATTAGTTTTTTCTATAGTCTCGATTTAGCTTTACTGCAGAAACAAACATCGATTAATTAAATGTTTTTTTTCTCAAAGAAAACAAATTATAAACACAAAAAGTAGCTACAATTTATATCATAAACAGTATTGCACTCATCGTCCTTTAAAAATTTAGTTCTACCAGTAACATCTTTTATAGCACTATATTAGTGCTGCAGCAACCATTCTTGGAGACATTACTATAGACATTAGTTTTTTCTTTAGTCTCAATTTAGCTTTAATGCATAAGCAAACATCGATTAATTAAATGTTTATTTTCTCAAAGAAAAAAAATTATAAACACAAAAAGTGTGAATTAACATACTTTAGTAGCTACAATTTATATTGTAAAGAGTATTGCACTCATCGTTCTTTAAATTTTTAGTTCTACCAGTTACTTCTTTTAAAGCACTATATTAGTGCTGCAGCAACCATTCTTGGAGACATCACTATAGATATTAGTTTTTTCTTTAGTCTCAATTTAGCTTTACTGCATAAACAAACATGGATAAATTAAATGTTTATTTTTTCAAAGAAAACAAAATTTAAACACAAGAAGTCTAGATTAACGTACGCTAGTAGCTACAATGAATATTAAAAAGAGTATTGCACTCATTGTTCTTTAAAACTTTAGTTCTGCCAGTTACTTCATTTATAACACAATATTAGTGCTGCAGCAACAATTCTTGGAAACATTACTATGGACATTAGTTTTTTCTTTAGTCCAAATTTAGCTTTACTGCATAAACAAACATCGATTAATTAAATGTTTATTTTCTCAAAGAAAACAAATTATAAACACAAAAAGTGCGGATTAACGTTCTTTAATAGCTACAATTCTTATCATAAAGAGTATTGCACTCATCGTTCTTTAAAACTTAGGTTCTGCCAGTTACTTCTTTTTTAGCACTATATTAGTGCTGCAGCAACCATTCTTGGAAACATTACTATAGACATTGGTTTTTCTTTAGTCTCATTTTAGCTTTACTGCGTAAACAAACATCGATAAATTAAATGTTTGTTTTTTCAAAGAAAACAACATTTAAACACAAAAAGTGTGGATTAACGTACGCTAGTAGCTACAATTAATATTATAAATAGTATAGCACTCATTGTTCTTTAAAAACTTTAGTTCTGCAAGTTACTTCGTTTATCGCACTATATTAGTGCTGCAGCAGCCTAATTTTTAATTGTATTTGAGCTTTACAGCATA
Organism: Aurelia coerulea; assembly: GCA_039566865.1. Taxonomy (NCBI): domain Eukaryota; kingdom Metazoa; phylum Cnidaria; class Scyphozoa; order Semaeostomeae; family Ulmaridae; genus Aurelia; species Aurelia coerulea. The sequence continues at coordinate 19,055,551 of CM076956.1, read as the reverse complement.
AACAAACATCGATTAATTAAATGTTTATTTTCTCAAAGAAAACAAATTATAAACACAAAAAGTGTGAATTAACGTACTTTAGTAGCTACAATTTATATTATAAAGAGTATTGCACTCATCGTTCTTTAAAACTTAGGTTCTGCCAGTTACTTCTTTTTTAGCACTATATTAGTGCTGCAGCAACCATTCTTGGAAACATTACTATAGACATTGGTTTTTCTTTAGTCTCATTTTAGCTTTACTGCATAAGCAAACATCGATAAATTAAATGTTTGTTTTTTCAAAGAAAACGAAATTTAAACACAAAAAGTGTGGATTAACGTACGCTAGTAGCTACAATTAATATTATAAATAGTATAGCACTCATTGTTCTTTAAAAACTTTAGTTCTGCAAGTTACTTCGTTTATCGCACTATATTAGTGCTGCAGCAGCCTAATTTTTAATTGTATTTGAGCTTTACAGCATAAACAAACATCGATTAATTAAATGTTTATTTTCTCAAAGAAAACAAATTATAAACACAAAAAGTGTGAATTAACGTACTTTAGTAGCTACAATTTATATTGTAAAGAGTATTGCACTCATCGTTCTTTAAAACTTTAGTTCTGCCAGTTACTTCTTTTATAGCACTATATTAGTGCTGCAGCAACAATTCTTGGAGACATTACTATAGACATTAGTTTTTTCTTTAGTCTCAATTTAGCTTTACTGCATAAACAAACATCGAATAATTAAATGATCTTTTCTCAAAGAGCACAAATTATAAACACAAAAAGTGTGGATTACCGTACTTTAGTAGCAACAAGTTATATTATAAACAGTATTGCACTCATCGTCCTTTACAAATTTAGTTCTACCAGTAACTTCTTTCATAGCACTATATTAGTGCTGCAGCAACCATTCTCGGAGAATTACTATAGACCTTAGTTTTTTCTATAGTCTCAATTTAGCTTCACTGCATAAACAAACATCGATAAATTAAATGTTTATATTTTCAAAGAAATCAAATTATAAACACAAAAGGTTTGAATTAACGTACTTTAGTAGCTACAATTTATATTGTAAGAGTATTCCACTCATTGTTCTTTAAAACTTTAGTTCTGCCAGTTACTTCTTTTATAGCACTATGTTAGTGCTGCAGCAACCATTCTTTGAAACATTACTATAGACATTAGTTTTTTCTTTGGTCTAATTCTAGCTTTACTGCATAAACAAACATCGATTAATTAGATTTTTATTTTCTCAAAGAAAACAAATTATAAGCACAAAAAGTGTGAATTAACTTACATTAGTAGCTACAATTTATATTGTAAAGAGTATTGCACTCATCGTTCTTTAAAACTTTAGTTCTACCAGTTACTTCTTTTATAGCACTATATTAGTGCTGCAGCAACCATTCTTGGAAACATTACTATAGAAATTAGTTTTTTCTTTGGTCTAATTTTAGCTTTACTGCATAAACAAACATCGACAAATTAAATGTTTATTTTTTCAAATAAAACAAAATATAAACAAAAAAAGTGTGGATTAACGTACTTTAATAGCTACAATTCATATTATAAAGAATATTGCACTCATCGTTCTTTAAAACTTTAAATCAGCCAGTTACTTTTTTTATAGCACTATATTTGTGCTGCAGCAACCATTCTTGGAGACATCACTATAGATATTAGTTTTTTCTTTAGTCTCAATTTAGCTTTACTGCATAAACAAACATCGATTAATTAAATGTTTATTTTCGCAAAGAAAACAAATTATAAACACAAGAAGTCTAGATTAACGTACGCTAGTAGCTACAATTAATATTAAAAAGAGTATTGCACTCATTGTTCTTTAAAACTTTAGTTCTACCAGTTACTTCTTTTATAGCAAAATATTAGTGCTGCAGTAACCATTCTTGGAGGCATTACTATAGACATTAGTTTTTCTTTAGTCTCAATTTAGCTTTACTGCATAAACAAACATCGATCAATTAAATGTTTATTTTTTCAAAGAAAACAAACTTTAAACACAAGATGTCTAGATTAACGTACGCTAGTAGCTACAATTAATGTTAAAAAGAGTATTGCACTCATTGTTCTTTAAAACTTTAGTTCTGCCAGTTGCTTCATTTATAACACAATATTAGTGCTGCAGCAACCATTCTTGGAAACATCACTATAGATATTAGTTTTTTCTTTAGTCTCAATTTAGCTTTACTGCATAAACAAACATCGATTAATTAAATGTTTATTTTCGCAAAGAAAACAAATTATAAACACAAGAAGTCTAGATTAACGTACGCTAGTAGCTACAATTAATATTAAAAAGAGTATTGCACTCATTGTTCTTTAAAACTTTAGTTCTACCAGTTACTTCTTTTATTAAGCAACCATTCTTGGAGACATTACTATAGACATTAGTTTTTTCTTTAGTCTCAATTTAGCTTTACTGCATAAACAAACATCGATCAATTAAATGTTTATTTTTTCAAAGAAAACAAACTTTAAACACAAGAAGTCTAGATTAACGTACGCTAGTAGCTACAATTAATATTAAAAAGAGTATTGCACTCATTGTTCTTTAAAACTTTAGTTCTACCAGTTACTTCTTTTATTAAGCAACCATTCTTGGAGACATTACTATAGACATTAGTTTTTTCTTTAGTCTCAATTTAGCTTTACTGCATAAACAAACATCGATCAATTAAATGTTTATTTTTTCAAAGAAAACAAACTTTAAACACAAGAAGTCTAGATTAACGTACGCTAGTAGCTACAATTTATATTATAAAGAGTATTGCACTCATCGTTCTTTAAAACTTTAGTCGGCCAGTTACTTCTTTTATAGCACTATTTTAGTGCTGCAGCAACCATTCTTGGAAGCATTACTATAGACATTAATATTTTCTTTGGTCTAATTTTAGCTTTACTGCATAAACAAACAACGATACATTAAATGTTTATTTTTTCAAAGAAAACAAAATTTAAACACAAAAAGTGTGGATTAACGTACGCTAGTAGCTACAATTACTATTATAAAGATTATTGCGTTCATTGTTCTTTAACACTTTAGTTCTGCCAGTTACTTCTTTTATAGCACTATGTTAGTGCTGCAGCAACGTAAATTTTAATTAAATTTGAGCTTTACTGCATAAACAAACATCTATTAATTAAATGTTTATTTTCTCAAAGAAAACAAATTATAAACACAAATTGTGTGAATTAACGTACTTTAGTAGCTACAATTTATATTGTAAAGAGTATTGCACTCATCGTTCTCTAAAACTTTAGTTCTACCAGTTACGTCTTTTATAGCACTATATTAGTGCTGCAGCAACCATTCTTGGAGACATTACTATAGCCATTAGTTTTTTCCTTAGTCTCATTTTAGCTTTACTGCAGAAACAAACATCGATTAATTAAAAGTTTATTTTCTCAAAGAAAACAAAATATAAGCACAAAAAGTGTGGATTAACGAACTTTATTAGCTACAATTTGTATTGTAAAGGGTATTGCACTCATCGTTCTTTAAAACTTTAGCTCTACCAGTTTCTTCTTTTATAGCACTATATTAGTGCTGCAGCAAGGTAATTTTTAATTTCATCTGAGCTTTACTGCATAAACGAACATCGATTAATTAAATGTTTATTTTCTCAAAGAAAACAAATTATAAACACAAAAAATGTGAATTAACGTACTTTAGTAGCTACAATTTACATTGTAAAGAGTATTGCACTCATCGTTCTTTAAAACTTTAGTTCTACCAGTTACTTCTTTTATAACACTATATTATTGCTGCAGCAACCATTCTTGGCGACATTACTATAGACATTAGTTTTTTCCTTAGTCTCATTTTAGCTTTACTGCATAAACAAACATCGAAAAATTAAATGTTTATTTTTTCAAAGAAAACAACTTATAAACACAAAAATTGTGAATTAACGTACTCTAGTAGCTACAATTAATATTATAAAGAGTATTGCACTCATTGTTCTTTAAAACTTTAGTTCTGCCAGTTACTTCTTTTATAGCACTATATTAGTGCTGCAGCAACCTAATTTTTAATTATATTTGAGCTTTACTGCATAAACAAACATCGATTAATTAAATGTTTATTTTCTCAAAGAAAAAAAAAATATAAACACAAAAAGTGTGAATTAACGTACTTTAGTAGCTACAATTTATATTGTAAAGAGTATTGCACTCATCCTCATTTAAAACTTAAATTCTGCCAGTTACTTCTTTTATAGCACTATATTAGTGCTGCAGCAACCTAATTTTTAATTATATTTGAGCTTTACTGCATAAACGAACATCGATTAATTAAATGTTTATTTTCTGAAAGAAAACAAATTATAAACACAAAAAGTGTGAATTAACGTACTTTAGTAGCTACAATTTATATTGTAAAGAGTATTGCACTAATCGTTCTTTAAAACTTTAGTTCTACCAGTTACTTCTTTTATAGCACTATATTAGTGCTAAAGCAACGTACTTTTTAATTACATTTGAGCTTTACTGCATAAACAAACATCGATTAATTAAATGTTTATTTTCTCAAAGAAAACAAAATATAAACACAAAGAGTGGGGATTAACGTACTTTAATAGCTACAATTCTTATTATAAAGAGTATTGCACTCATCGTCATTTAAAACTTTAGTTCTGCCAGTTCCTTCTTTTATAGCACTATATTAGTGCTGCAGCAACCTAATTTTTAATTATATTTGAGCTTTACTGCATAAACGAACATCGATTAATTAAATGTTTATTTTCTCAAAGAAAACAAATTATAAACACAAAAAATGTCAATTAACGTTCTTTAGTAGCTACAGTTTATATTGTAAAGAGTATTGCACTCATCGTTCTTTAAAACTTTAGCTCTACCAGTTACTTCTTTTATAGCACTATATTAGTGCTGCAGCAACGTAATTTTTAAGTTCATCTGAGCTTTACTGCATAAACAAACATCGATTAATTAAGTGTTTATTTTCTCAAAGAAAACAAATTATAAACAAAAAAAGTGTGGATTAAGGTACCTTAATAGCTACAATTCTTATTATAAAGAGTATTGCACTCATCGTTCTTTAAATTTTAATTTCAGCCAGTTACTTCTTTTATAGAGCTATATTAGTGCTGCAGCAACCATTCTTGTAAACATTACTATAGACATTGGTTTTTTCTTTAGTCTCATTTTAGCTTTACTGCATAAACAAACATCGATAAATTAAATGTTTATTTTTTCAAAGAAAACAACTTATAAACACAAAAAGTGTGGATTTACGTACGCTAGTAGCTACAATTAATATTATAAAGAGTATTGCACTCATTGTTCTTTAACACTTTAGTTCTGCCAGTTACTTCTTCTCTAGCACTATTTTAGTGCTGCAGCAACGTAATTTTTAATTACATTTGATCTTTACTGCATAAAAAAACATCGATTAATTAAATGTTTATTTTCTCAAAGAAAACAAATTATAAACACAAAAAGTGTGGATTAACGTACTTTAATAGCTACAATTCATATTATAAAGAGTATTAACCTCATCGTCATTTAAAACTTAAGTTCTGCCAGTTACTTCTTTTATATCACTATATTAGTGCTGCAGCAACCATTCTTGGAGACATTTCTATAGACCTTAGTTTTTTCTTTAGTCTCAATTTAGCTTTACTGCATAAACAAACATCAATTAATTAAATGTTTATTTTCTCAAAGAAAACAACTTATAAACACAAAAAGTGTGGATTAACGTACATTAGTAGCTACAATTTATATTATAAACAGTTTTGCACTCATCGTCCTTTAAAAACTTAGTTCTACCAGTAACTTCTTTTATAGCACTATATTAGTGCTGCAGCAACCATTCTTGGAGACACTACTATAGACATTAGTTTTTTCTTTAGTCCCAATTTAGCTTTAATGCAAAAGCAAACATCGATTAATTAATTGTTTATTTTTCAAAGAAAAAAAAATTATAAACACAAAAAGTGTGAATTAACGTACGCTAGTAGCTACAATTAATATTATAAAGAGTATTGCACTCATTGTTCTTTAAAACTTTAGTTCTGCCAGTTACTTCTTTTATAGCACTATGATAGTGCTGCAGCAACGTAATTTTTAATTACATTTGAGCTTTACTGCAGAAACAAACATCGTGTAATTAAATGTTTATTTTCTCAAAGAAAACAAATTATAATCACAAAAGGTGTGAATTAATGTACTTTATAAGCTACAATTTATATAGTAAAGAGTATTGCACTCATCGTTCTTTAAAACTTTTGTTCTACTAGTTACTTCTTTTATAGCACTATATTAGTGCTGCAGCAACCATTCTTGGAAACAGTACTATAGACATTAGTTTTTTCTTTGGTCTAATTTTTTTTTGCTTTACTGCATAAACAAACATCGATAAGTTATATGTTTATTTTTTCAAAGAAAACAAATTATAAACACAAAAAATGTGAATTAACGTACTTTATTAGCTACAATTTATATTGTAAAGAGTATTGCACTCATCGTTCTTAAAACTTTAGCTCTACCAGTTATTTCTTTTATAGCACTATATTAGTGCTGCAGCAACCATTCTTAGAGACATTACTATAGACATTGGTTTTATCTTTAGTCTCAATTTAGCTTTACTGCATAAACAAACATCGATTATCTAAATGTTTATTTTCTCAAAGAAAACAAATTATAAACACAAAAAGTGTGGATTAACATACTTTAATAGCTACAATTAATATTATAAAGAGTATTGCACTCATCGTTCTTTAAAACTTTAGTTCTGCCAGTTACTTCTTTTATAGCACTATATTAGTGCTGCAGCAACCATTCTTGGAAACAATACTATAGACATTAGTTTTTTCTTTGGTCTAATTTTAGCTTTACTGCATAAACAAACATCGATAAATTAAATGTTTATTTTTTCAAAGAAAACAAATTATAAACACAAAAAATGTGAATTAACGTACATTATTAGCTACAATTTATATTGTAAAGAGTATTGCACTCATCGTTCTTAAAACTTTAGCTCTACCGGTTATTTCTTTTATATCACTATATTAGTGCTGCAGCAACCATTCTTGGAGACATTACTATAGACATTAGTTTTTTCTTTAGTCTCAATTTAGCTTTACTGCATAAACAAACATCGATTAATTAAAAGTTTATTTTCTCACAGAAAACAAATTATAAACACAAAAAGTGTGGATTAACGCACTTTATCAGCTACAATTTATATTATAAAGAGTATTGCACTCATCGTTCTTTAAAACTTTAGTTCTGCCAGTTACTTCTTTTATAGCACTATATTAGTGCTGCAGCAACCATTCTTGGAAACATTACTATAGACATTATTTTTTTCTTTGGTCTAATTTTAGCTTTACTGCATAAACAAACAACGATACATTAAATGTTTATTTTTTCAAAGAAAACAAAATTTAAACACAAAAAGTGTGGATTAACGTACGCTAGTAGCTACAATTACTATTATAAAGATTATTGCGTTCATTGTTCTTTAACACTTTAGTTCTGCCAGTTACTTCTTTTATAGCACTATGTTAGTGCTGCAGCAACGTAATTTTTAATTAAATTTGAGCTTTACTGCATAAACAAACATCTATTAATTAAATGTTTATTTTCTCAAAGAAAACAAATTATAAACACAAATTGTGTGAATTAACGTACTTTAGTAGCTACAATTTATATTGTAAAGAGTATTGCACTCATCGTTCTCTAAAACTTTAGTTCTACCAGTTACGTCTTTTATAGCACTATATTAGTGCTGCAGCAACCATTCTTGGAGGCATTACTATAGCCATTAGTTTTTTCCTTAGTCTCATTTTAGCTTTACTGCAGAAACAAACATCGATTAATTAAAAGTTTATTTTCTCAAAGAAAACAAAATATAAGCACAAAAAGTGTGGATTAACGAACTTTATTAGCTACAATTTGTATTGTAAAGGGTATTGCACTCATCGTTCTTTAAAACTTTAGCTCTACCAGTTTCTTCTTTTATAGCACTATATTAGTGCTGCAGCAACGTAATTTTTAATTTCATCTGAGCTTTACTGCATAAACGAACATCGATTAATTAAATGTTTATTTTCTCAAAGAAAACAAATTATAAACACAAAAAATGTGAATTAACGTACTTTAGTAGCTACAATTTACATTGTAAAGAGTATTGCACTCATCGTTCTTTAAAACTTTAGTTCTACCAGTTACTTCTTTTATAACACTATATTATTGCTGCAGCAACCATTCTTGGCGACATTACTATAGACATTAGTTTTTTCCTTAGTCTCATTTTAGCTTTACTGCATAAACAAACATCGAAAAATTAAATGTTTATTTTTTCAAAGAAAACAACTTATAAACACAAAAATTGTGAATTAACGTACTCTAGTAGCTACAATTAATATTATAAAGAGTATTGCACTCATTGTTCTTTAAAACTTTAGTTCTGCCAGTTACTTCTTTTATAGCACTATATTAGTGCTGCAGCAACCTAATTTTTTATTGTATTTGAGCTTTACTACATAAACAAACATCGATTAATTAAATGTTTATTTTCTCAAAGAAAAAAAAAATATAAACACAAAAAGTGTGAATTAACGTACTTTAGTAGCTACAATTTAAATTGTAAAGAGTATTGCACTCATCCTCATTTAAAACTTAAATTCTGCCAGTTACTTCTTTTATAGCACTATATTAGTGCTGCAGCAACCTAATTTTTAATTATATTTGAGCTTTACTGCATAAACGAACATCGATTAATTAAATGTTTATTTTCTGAAAGAAAACAAATTATAAACACAAAAAGTGTGAATTAACGTACTTTAGTAGCTACAATTTATATTGTAAAGAGTATTGCACTAATCGTTCTTTAAAACTTTAGTTCTACCAGTTACTTCTTTTATAGCACTATATTAGTGCTAAAGCAACGTACTTTTTAATTACATTTGAGCTTTACTGCATAAACAAACATCGATTAATTAAATGTTTATTTTCTCAAAGAAAACAAAATATAAACACAAAGAGTGGGGATTAACGTACTTTAATAGCTACAATTCTTATTATAAAGAGTATTGCACTCATCGTCATTTAAAACTTTAGTTCTGCCAGTTCCTTCTTTTATAGCACTATATTAGTGCTGCAGCAACCTAATTTTTAATTATATTTGAGCTTTACTGCATAAACGAACATCGATTAATTAAATGTTTATTTTCTCAAAGAAAACAAATTATAAACACAAAAAATGTCAATTAACGTTCTTTAGTAGCTACAGTTTATATTGTAAAGAGTATTGCACTCATCGTTCTTTAAAACTTTAGCTCTACCAGTTACTTCTTTTATAGCACTATATTAGTGCTGCAGCAACGTAATTTTTAATTACATTTGATCTTTACTGCATAAAAAAACATCGATTAATTAAATGTTTATTTTCTCAAAGAAAACAAATTATAAACACAAAAAGTGTGGATTAACGTACTTTAATAGCTACAATTCATATTATAAAGAGTATTAACCTCATCGTCATTTAAAACTTAAGTTCTGCCAGTTACTTCTTTTATATCACTATATTAGTGCTGCAGCAACCATTCTTGGAGACATTTCTATAGACCTTAGTTTTTTCTCTAGTCTCAATTTAGCTTTACTGCATAAACAAACTTCAATTAATTAAATGTTTATTTTCTCAAAGAAAACAACTTATAAACACAAAAAGTGTGGATTAACGTACATTAGTAGCTACAATTTATATTATAAACAGTTTTGCACTCATCGTCCTTTAAAAATTTAGTTCTACCAGTAACTTCTTTTATAGCACTATATTAGTGCTGCAGCAACCATTCTTGGAGACACTACTATAGACATTAGTTTTTTCTTTAGTCCCAATTTAGCTTTAATGCAAAAGCAAACATCGATTAATTAATTGTTTATTTTTCAAAGAAAAAAAATTTATAAACACAAAAAGTGTGAATTAACGTACGCTAGTAGCTACAATTAATATTATAAAGAGTATTGCACTCATTGTTCTTTAAAACTTTAGTTCTGCCAGTTACTTCTTTTATAGCACTATGATAGTGCTGCAGCAACGTAATTTTTAATTACATTTGAGCTTTACTGCAGAAACAAACATCGTGTAATTAAATGTTTATTTTCTCAAAGAAAACAAATTATAATCACAAAAGGTGTGAATTAATGTACTTTATAAGCTACAATTTATATAGTAAAGAGTATTGCACTCATCGTTCTTTAAAACTTTTGTTCTACTAGTTACTTCTTTTATAGCACTATATTAGTGCTGCAGCAACCATTCTTGGAAACAGTACTATAGACATTAGTTTTTTCTTTGGTCTAATTTTTTTTTGCTTTACTGCATAAACAAACATCGATAAGTTATATGTTTATTTTTTCAAAGAAAACAAATTATAAACACAAAAAATGTGAATTAACGTACTTTATTAGCTACAATTTATATTGTAAAGAGTATTGCACTCATCGTTCTTAAAACTTTAGCTCTACCAGTTATTTCTTTTATAGCACTATATTAGTGCTGCAGCAACCATTCTTAGAGACATTACTATAGACATTGGTTTTATCTTTAGTCTCAATTTAGCTTTACTGCATAAACAAACATCGATTATCTAAATGTTTATTTTCTCAAAGAAAACAAATTATAAACACAAAAAGTGTGGATTAACATACTTTAATAGCTACAATTAATATTATAAAGAGTATTGCACTCATCGTTCTTTAAAACTTTAGTTCTGCCAGTTACTTCTTTTATAGCACTATATTAGTGCTGCAGCAACCATTCTTGGAAACAGTACTATAGACATTAGTTTTTTCTTTGGTCTAATTTTAGCTTTACTGCATAAACAAACATCGATAAATTAAATGTTTATTTTTTCAAAGAAAACAAATTATAAACACAAAAAATGTGAATTAACGTACATTATTAGCTACAATTTATATTGTAAAGAGTATTGCACTCATCGTTCTTAAAACTTTAGCTCTACCGGTTATTTCTTTTATATCACTATATTAGTGCTGCAGCAACCATTCTTGGAGACATTACTATAGACATTAGTTTTTTCTTTAGTCTCAACTTAGTTTTACTGCATAAACAAACATTGATTAATTAAAAGTTTATTTTCTCAAATAAAACAAATTATAAACACAAAAAGTGTGGATTAACGCACTTTATCAGCTACAATTTATATTATAAAGAGTATTGCACTCATCGTTCTTTAAAACTTTAGTTCTGCCAGTTACTTCTTTTATAGCACTATATTAGTGCTGCAGCAACCTAATTTTTAATTACATTTGAGCTTTACTGCATAAACAAACAACGATACATTAAATGTTTATTTTTCCAAATAAAACAAAATTGAAACACAAAAGGTGTGGATTAACGTACGCTAGTAGCTACAATTAATATTATAAGGAGTATTGCACTCATTGTTCTTTAAAACTTTAGTTCTGCCAGTTACTTCTTTTATAGCACTATGTTAGTGCTGCAGCAACGTAATTTTTAATTACATTTGAGCTTTACTGCAGAAACAAACATCGTGTAATTAAATGTTTATTTTCTCAAAGAAAACAAATTATAAACACAAAAGGTGTGAATTAATGTACTTTATAAGCTACAATTTATATAGTAAAGAGTATTGCACTCATCGTTCTTTAAAACTTTAGTTCTACCAGTTAATTCTTTTATAGCACTATATTAGTGCTGCAGCAACCATTCTTGGAAACATTACTATAGACATTAGTTTTTTCTTTGGTCTAGTTATAGCTTTACTGCATAAACAAACATTGATTACTTAAATGTTTATTTTCTCAAAGAAAACAAAATTTAAAGACAAATAGTGTGGATTAACGTACGCTAGTAGCTACAATTAATATTATAAAGAGTATTGCACTCATTGTTCTTGAAAACTTTAGTTCTGCCAGTTACTTCTTTTATAGCACTATGTTAGTGCTGCAGCAACGTAATTTTTAATTACATTTGAGCTTTACTGCATAAGCAAACATCGAATAATTAAATGTTTATTTTCTCAAAGAAAACAAATAATAGACACAAAAAGTGTGGATTAACGTACTTTAATAGCTACATTTCTTATTATAAAGAATATTGCACTCATCGTTCTTTAAAACTTTAATTCAGCCAGTTACCCTTTTTATAGCACTATATTAGTGCCAGTTACACTGCCAGTTACTTCTTTTATAGCACTATATTAGTGCTGCAGCAACCATTCTTGGAAACAGTACTATAGACATTAGTTTTTTCTTTAGTCCCAATTTAGCTTTAATGCTAAAGCAAACATCGATTAATTAATTGTTTATTTTTCAAAGAAAACAAATTATAAACACAAAAAGTGTGAATTAACGTACGCTAGTAGCTACAATTAATATTATAAAGAGTATTGCACTCATTGTTCTTGAAAACTTTAGTTCTGCCAGGTACTTCTTTTATAGCACTATGTTAGTGCTGCAGCAACGTAATTTTTAATTACATTTGAGCTTTACTGCATAAGCAAACATCGAATAATTAAATGTTTATTTTCTCAAAGAAAACAAATTATAAACACAAAAAGTGTGGATTAACGTACCGGGTGTCTCAAAAAAAAGTACCCCCTTTTGACTCAACAAGGCAACAAAACGATAATATTTCAGGACTTTTTAATTCGTGGCTACATTTGTTGGTCTTCAACTTAAATGCACATACCTTGCATTTGGAAAGCGACCACTAAACACCGGAGATATGAGTTCACAAGGTCAAAATTGCAGTGCACCTGAAACCAGAGGTTTTGAGAAATGGCCTAGCCATAATTTGACAACAAACAGGCCTTTTGCAAACGAATTTTCGACTTTGACCTTTACTTTTTATTTTTGAAAAGATTTATACCTTGTTCAATTGTTCTTGAAATGACTTTTCCTTTCAGAAAACGGTCCTTGCATTGCATTCTATCCCAAATGTTTTGTATTAAAGAAGAGGAAAAAGAGTACATGCACGCATATTTTGGAGATGTGGCACGACTTTATCACTCTTACCACATTTTTACTATATTTGTTTAATCAGCGCCATGTCCATGCATCTTTTATTCTTTTCAAAAGCAAAACACGGAAACTTAAAGTCTACAGGTACTTTGAAAAATGTCCACGATACAAATCATGACTAGGCCCTTTTTCGAAACCTCTGGCTTTGGGTGCACTGTAAATTTTGACTTTGCGAACCTGTATCTCCGGCGTTTGGTGGACGATTTCTAAATGCAAGGTACGTGCATCTAAGTTGAACATTGAAAAACGTAGCTGTGTAGTCGGGGAGCAATGATATCTTATTGCTTGGTTCCTATTTCATGTCAAAAGGGGGTACTTTTTTCTGAGAAACCCGGTACTTTAATAGCTACAATTCTTATTATAAAGAATATTGCACTCATCGTTCTTTAAAACTTTAATTCAGCCAGTTACCTTTTTTATAGCACTATATTAGTGCCAGTTACTTCTTTTATAGCACTATATTAGTGCTGCAGCAACCATTCTTGGAAACAGTACTATAGACATTAGTTTTTTCTTTGGTCTAATTTTAGCTTTACTGCATAAACAAACATCGATAAGTTATATGTTTATTTTTTCAAAGAAAACAAATTATAAACACAAAAAATGTGAATTAACGTACTTTATTAACTACAATTTATATTGTAAAGAGTATTGGACTCATCGTTCTTAAAACTTTAGCTCTACTAGTTACTTCTTTTATAGCACTATATTAGTGCTGCAGCAACCATTCTTAGAGACATTACTATAGACATTGGTTTTATCTTTAGTCTCAATTTAGCTTTACTGCATAAACAAACATCGCTTAATTAAATGTTTATTCTCTCAAAGAAAACAAAATATAAGCACAAACAGTGTGGATTAACGTACGCTAGTAGCTACAATTACTATTATAAAGAGTATTGCGCTCATTGTTCTTTAACACTTTAGTTCTGCCAGTTACTTCTTTTATAGCACTATGTTAGTGCTGCAGCAACGTAATTTTTAATTACATTTGATCTTTACTGCATAAACAAACATCGATTAACTAAATGTTTATTTTCTCAAAGAAAACAAATTATAAACACAAAAAGTGTGGATTAACGTACTTTAGCAGCTACAATTTATATTATAAACAGTATTGCACTCATCGTTCCTTAAAACTTTCATTCTGCCAGTTACTTCTTTTATAGCACTATATTAGTGCTGCAGCAACCATTCTTGGAGACATTTCTATAGACCTTAGTTTTTTCTTTAGTCTCAATTTAGCTTTACTGCATAAACAAACATCAATTAATTAAATGTTTATTTTCTCAAAGAAAACAACTTATAAACACAAAAAGTGTGGATTAACGTACATTAGTAGCTACAATTTATATTATAAACAGTATTGCACTCATCGTCCTTTAAAAATTTAGTTCTACCAGTAACTTCTTTTATAGCACTATATTAGTGCTGCAGCAACCATTCTTGGAGACACTACTATAGACATTAGTTTTTTCTTTAGTCCCAATTTAGCTTTAATGCTAAAGCAAACATCGATTAATTAAATGTTTATTTTTCAAAGAAAGCAAATTATAAACACAAAAAGTGTGAATTAACGTACGCTAGTAGCTACAATTAATATTATAAAGAGTATTGCACTCATTGTTCTTGAAAACTTTAGTTCTGCCAGTTACTTCTTCTATAGCACTATGTTAGTGCTGCAGCAACGTAATTTTTAATTACATTTGAGCTTTACTGCATAAGCAAACATCGAATAATTAAATGTTTATTTTCTCAAAGAAAACAAATTATAAACACAAAAAGTGTGGATTAACGTACCGGGTGTCTCAAAAAAAAGTACCCCCTTTTGACTCAACAAGGCAACAAAACGATAATATTTCAGGACTTTTTAGTTCGTGGCTACATTTGTTGGTCTTCAAATTAAATGCACATACCTTGCATTTGGAAAGCGACCACCAAACACCGGAGATATGAGTTCACAAGGTCAAAATTGCAGTGCACCTGAAACCAGGGGTTTTGAGAAATGGCCTAGCCATAATTTGACAACAAACAGGCCTTTTGCAAACGAATTTTCGACTTTGACCTTTACTTTTTATTTTTGAAAAGATTTATACCTTGTTCAATTGTTCTTGAAATGACTTTTCCTTTCAGAAAACGGTCCTTGCATTGCATTCTATCCCAAATGTTTTGTATTAAAGAAGAGGAAAAAGAGCACATGCACGCATATTTTGGAGATGTGGCACGACTTTATCACTCCTACCACATTTTTACTATATTTGTTTAATCAGCGCCATGTCCATGCATCTTTTATTCTTTTCAAAAGCAAAACACGGAAACTTAAAGTCTACAGGTACTTTGAAAAATGTCCACGATACAAATCATGACTAGGCCCTTTTTCGAAACCTCTGGCTTTGGGTGCACTGTAAATTTTGACTTTGCGAACCTGTATCTCCGGCGTTTGGTGGACGATTTCTAAATGCAAGGTACGTGCATCTAAGTTGAACATTGAAAAACGTAGCTGTGTAGTCGGGGAGCAATGATATCTTATTGCTTGGTTCCTATTTCATGTCAAAAGGGGGTACTTTTTTCTGAGACACCCGGTACTTTAATAGCTACAATTCTTATTATAAAGAATATTGCACTCATCGTTCTTTAAAACTTTAATTCAGCCAGTTCCCTTTTTTATAGCACTATATTAATGCCAGTTACACTGCCAGTTACTTCTTTTATAGCACTATATTAGTGCTGCAGCAACCATTCTTGGAAACAGTACTATAGACATTAGTTTTTTCTTTGGTCTAATTTTAGCTTTACTGCATAAACAAACATCGATAAGTTATATGTTTATTTTTTCAAAAAAAACAAATTATAAACACAAAAAATGTGAATTAACGTACTTTATTAACTACAATTTATATTGTAAAGAGTATTGGACTCATCGTTCTTAAAACTTTAGCTCTACTAGTTACTTCTTTTATAGCACTATATTAGTGCTGCAGCAACCATTCTTAGAGACATTACTATAGACATTGGTTTTATCTTTAGTCTCAATTTAGCTTTACTGCATAAACAAACATCGATTAATTAAATGTTTATTCTCTCAAAGAAAACAAAATATAAGCACAAACAGTGTGGATTAACGTACGCTAGTAGCTACAATTACTATTATAAAGAGTATTGCGCTCATTGTTCTTTAACACTTTAGTTCTGCCAGTTACTTCTTTTATAGCACTATGTTAGTGCTGCAGCAACGTAATTTTTAATTACATTTGATCTTTACTGCATAAACAAACATCGATTAACTAAATGTTTATTTTCTCAAAGAAAACAAATTATAAACACAAAAAGTGTGGATTAACGTACTTTAGCAGCTACAATTTATATTATAAACAGTATTGCACTCATCGTTCCTTAAAACTTTCATTCTGCCAGTTACTTCTTTTATAGCACTATATTAGTGCTGCAGCAACCATTCTTGGAGACATTTCTATAGACCTTAGTTTTTTCTTTAGTCTCAATTTAGCTTTACTGCATAAACAAACATCAATTAATTAAATGTTTATTTTCTCAAAGAAAACAACTTATAAACACAAAAAGTGTGGATTAACGTACATTAGTAGCTACAATTTATATTATAAACAGTATTGCACTCATCGTCCTTTAAAAATTTAGTTCTACCAGTAACTTCTTTTATAGCACTATATTAGTGCTGCAGCAACCATTCTTGGAGACACTACTATAGACATTAGTTATTTCTTTAGTCCCAATTTAGCTTTAATGCAAAAGCAAACATCGATTAATTAATTGTTTATTTTTCAAAGAAAACAAATTATAAACACAAAAAGTGTGAATTAACGTACGCTAGTAGCTACAATTATTATTATAAACAGTATTGCACTCATTGTTCTTTAAAACTTTAGTTCTGCCAGTTACTTCTTTTATAGCACTATGTTAGTGCTGCAGCAACGTAATTTTCAATTACATTTGAGCTTTACTGCAGAAGCAAACATCGTGTAATTAAATGTTTATTTTCTCAAAGAAAACAAATTATAATCACAAAAAGTGTGAATTAACGTACTTTGTAAGCTACAATTTATATAGTAAAGAGTATTGCACTCATCGTTCTTTAAAACTTTAGTTCTACCAGTAACTTCTTTTATAGCACTATATTAGTGCTGCAGCAACCATTCTTGGAAACACTACTATAGACATTAGTTTTTTCTTTAGTCCCAATTTAGCTTTAATGCTAAAGCAAACATCGATTAATTAAATGTTTATTTTTCAAAGAAAGCAAATTATAAACACAAAAAGTGTGAATTAACGTACGCTAGTAGCTACAATTAATATTATAAAGAGTATTGCACTCATTGTTCTTGAAAACTTTAGTTCTGCCAGGTACTTCTTTTATAGCACTATGTTAGTGCTGCAGCAACGTAATTTTTAATTACATTTGAGCTTTACTGCATAAGCAAACATCGAATAATTAAATGTTTATTTTCTCAAAGAAAACAAATTATAAACACAAAAAGTGTGGATTAACGTACCGGGTGTCTCAAAAAAAAGTACCCCCTTTTGACTCAACAAGGCAACAAAACGATAATATTTCAGGACTTTTTAATTCGTGGCTACATTTGTTGGTCTTCAACTTAAATGCACATACCTTGCATTTGGAAAGCGACCACCAAACACCGGAGATATGAGTTCACAAGGTCAAAATTGCAGTGCACCTGAAACCAGGGGTTTTGAGAAATGGCCTAGCCATAATTTGACAACAAACAGGCCTTTTGCAAACGAATTTTCGACTTTGACCTTTACTTTTTATTTTTGAAAAGATTTATACCTTGTTCAATTGTTCTTGAAATGACTTTTCCTTTCAGAAAACGGTCCTTGCATTGCATTCTATCCCAAATGTTTTGTATTAAAGAAGAGCAAAAAGAGCACATGCACGCATATTTTGGAGATGTGGCACGACTTTATCACTCTTACCACATTTTTACTATATTTGTTTAATCAGCGCCATGTCCATGCATCTTTTATTCTTTTCAAAAGCAAAACACGGAAACTTAAAGTCTACAGGTACTTTGAAAAATGTCCACGATACAAATCATGACTAGGCCCTTTTTCGAAACCTCTGGTTTTGGGTGCACTGTAAATTTTGACTTTGCGAACCTGTATCTCCGGTGTTTGGTGGACGATTTCTAAATGCAAGGTACGTGCATCTAAGTTGAACATTGAAAAACGTAGCTGTGTAGTCGGGGAGCAATGATGTCTTATTGCTTGGTTCCTATTTCATGTCAAAAGGGGGTACTTTTTTCTGAGACACCCGGTACTTTAATAGCTACAATTCTTATTATAAAGAATATTGCACTCATCGTTCTTTAAAACTTTAATTCAGCCAGTTACCTTTTTTATAGCACTATATTAGTGCCAGTTACACTGCCAGTTACTTCTTTTATAGCACTATATTAGTGCTGCAGCAACCATTCTTGGAAACAGTACTATAGACATTAGTTTTTTCTTTGGTCTAATTTTAGCTTTACTGCATAAACAAACATCGATAAGTTATATGTTTATTTTTTCAAAGAAAACAAATTATAAACACAAAAAATGTGAATTAACGTACTTTATTAGCTACAATTTATATTGTAAAGAGTATTGCACTCATCGTTCTTAAAACTTTAGCTCTACCAGTTATTTCTTTTATAGCACTATATTAGTGCTGCAGCAACCATTCTTAGAAACATTACTATAGACATTGGTTTTATCTTTAGTCTCAATTTAGCTTTACTGCATAAACAAACATCGATTATTTAAATGTTTATTTTCTCAAAGAAAACAAATTATTAACACAAAAAGTGTGGATTAACGTACTTTAATAGCTACAATTAATATTATAAAGAGCATTGCACTCATTGTTCTTTAAAACTTTAGTTCTGCCAGTTACTTCTTTTATAGCACTATATTAGTGCTGCAGCAACCATTCTTGGAAACATTACTATAGACATTAGTTTTTTCTTTGGTCTAATTTTAGCTTTACTGCATAAACAAACATCGATAAATTAAATGTTTATTTTTTCAAAGAAAACAAATTATAAACACAAAAAATGTGATTTAACGTACATTATTAGCTACAATTTATATTGTAAAGAGTATTGCACTCATCGTTCTTAAAACTTTAGCTCTACCGGTTATTTCTTTTATAGCACTATATTAGTGCTGCAGCAACCATTCTTGGAGACATTACTATAGACATTAGTTTTTTCTTTAGTCTCAATTTAGCTTTACTGCATAAACAAACATCGATTAATTAAAAGTTTATTTTCTCAAAGAAAACAAATTATAAACACAAAAAGTGTGGATTAACGCACTTTATCAGCTACAATTTATATTATAAAGAGTATTGCACTCATCGTTCTTTAAAACTTTAGTTCTGCCAGTTACTTCTTTTATAGCACTATATTAGTGCTGCAGCAACCTAATTTTTAATTACATTTGAGCTTTACTGCATAAACAAACAACGATACATTAAATGTTTATTTTTCCAAATAAAACAAAATTGAAACACAAAAGGTGTGGATTAACGTACGCTAGTAGCTACAATTAATATTATAAGGAGTATTGCACTCATTGTTCTTTAAAACTTTAGTTCTGCCAGTTACTTCTTTTATAGCACTATGTTAGTGCTGCAGCAACGTAATTTTTAATTACATTTGAGCTTTACTGCAGAAACAAACATCGTGTAATTAAATGTTTATTTTCTCAAAGAAAACAAATTATAAACACAAAAGGTGTGAATTAATGTACTTTATAAGCTACAATTTATATAGTAAAGAGTATTGCACTCATCGTTCTTTAAAACTTTAGTTCTACCAGTTAATTCTTTTATAGCACTATATTAGTGCTGCAGCAACCATTCTTGGAAACAGTACTATAGACATTAGTTTTTTCTTTGGTCTAATTTTAGCTTTACTGCATAAACAAACATCGATATATTAAATGTTTATTTTTTCAAAGAAAACAAATTATAAACACAAAAAATGTGAATTAACGTACTTTATTAGCTACAATTTATATTGTAAAGAGTATTGCACTCATCGTTCTTAAAACTTTAGCTCTACCAGTTATTTCTTTTATAGCACTATATTAGTGCTGCAGCAACCATTCTTGGAGACATTACTATAGACATTAGTTTTTTCTTTAGTCTCAATTTAGCTTTAATGCATAAGCCAACATAGATTAATTAAATGTTTATTTTCTCAAAGAAAACTAATTATAAACACAAAAAGTGTGGATTAACGAACTTTATTAGCTAAAATTTATATTATAAAGAGTATTGCACTCATCGTTCTTTAAAACTTTAGTTCTACCAGTTACTTCCTTTACAACACTATACTATTGCTGCAGCAACCATTCTTGGAGACATTACTATAGACATTAGTTTTTTCTTTAGTCTCATTTTAGCTTTACTGCAGAAACAAACATCGATTAATTAAAAGTTTATTCTCTCAAAGAAAACAAAATATAAGAACAAAAAGTGTGGATTAACGAACTTTATTAGCTAAAATTTATATTATAAAGAGTATTGCACTCATCGTTCTTTAAAACTTTCGTTCTGCCAGTTACTTCTTTTATAGCACTATATTAGTGCTGCAGCAACCTAATTTTTAATTACATTTGAGCTTTACTGCATAAACAAACATCGATTAATTAAATGTGTATTTTCTCAAAGAAAACAAAATATAAACAGAAAAAGTGTGGATTAACGTACTTTAAGAGCTACAATTCTTATTATAAAGAGTATTGTACTCATCGTCAATTAAAACTTAAGTTCTGCCAGCTACTTCTTTCATAGCAATATATTAGAGCTGCAGCAACCTAATTTTTAATTGTATTTGAGCTTTACTGCATAAACAAACATCGATTAATTAAATGTTTATTTTCTCAAAGAATACAAATTATAAACACAAAAAGTGTGGATTAACGTACTTTAATAGCTACAATTCTTATTATAAAGAGTATTGCCCTCATCGTTCTTTAAAACTTAGGTTCTGCCAGTTACTTCTCTTATAGCACTATATTAGTGCTGCAGCAACCATTCTTGTAGACATTTCTATAGACCTTAGTTTTTTCTTTAGTCTCAATATAGCTTTACTGCATAAACAAACATCAATTAATAAAATGTTTATTTTCTCAAAGAAAACAACTTATAAACACAAAAAGTGTGGATTAACGTACTTTAGTAGCTACATTTTATATTATAAAGTGTATCGAACTCTTCTTTTTTTAAAACTGTAGTTCTGCCAGTTACTTCTTTTATAGCACTATATTAGTGCTGTATCAACCATTCTTGGAAACATTTCTATAGACATTAGCTTTTTCTTTAGTGTCAATTTATCTTTAATGCATAAGCAAACATCAATTAATTAAATGTTTATTTTCTCAAAGAAAACAAATTATAAACACAAAAAGTGTGAATTAATGTACTTTAGTAGCTACAATTTATATTATAAAGAGTATTCCACTCATCGTTCTTTAAAACTTAGGTTCTGCCAGTTACTTCTTTTTTAGCACTATATTAGTGCTGCAGCAACAATTCTTGGAGACATTATTATAGACATTAGTTTTTTCTATAGTCTCAATTTAGCTTTACTGCATAAGCAAACATCGAATAATTAAATGATCTTTTCTCAAAGAAAACAAAATATAAACACAAAAAGTGGGGATTAACGTACTTTAGTAGCTACAATTTATATTGTAAAGAGTATTGCACTCATCGTTCTTTAAATTTTAAGTTCAGCCAGTTACTTCTTTTATAGAGCTATATTAGTGCTGCAGCAACCATTCTTGGAAACATTACTATAGACATTGGTTTTTCTTTTGTCTCATTTTAGCTTTACTGCATAAACAAACATCGATAAATTAAATGTTTATTTTTTCAAAGAAAACAACATTGAAACACAAAAAGTGTGGATTAACGTACGCTAGTAGCTACAATTAATATTATAAATAGTATAGCACTCATTGTTCTTTAAAAACTTTAGTTCTGCCAGTTACTTCTTTTATAGCACTATATTAGTGCTACAGCAACCATTCTTGGAAACATTACTATAGATATTAGTTTTTTCTTTAGTCTCAATTTAGCTTTACTGCATAAACAAACATCGATTAATTAAGTGTATATTTTCTCAAAGAAAACAAATTATAAACACAAAAAGTGTGGATTAAGGTACTTTAATAGCTACAATTCTTATTATAAAGAGTATTGCACTCATCGTTCTTTAAATTTTAAGTTCAGTCAGTTACTTCTTTTATAGAGCTATATTAGTGCTGCAGCAACCATTCTTGGAAACATTACTATAGAGATTAGTTTTTTCTTTGGTCTAAATTTAGCTTTACTTCATAAACAAACATCGATAAATTGAATGTTTATTTTTTCAAAGAAAACCAAATTTAAACACAAAAAGTGTGGATTAACGTACGCTAGTAGCTACAATTAATATTATAAAGAGTATTGCACTCATTGTTCTTTAACACTTTAGTTCTGCCAGTTACTTCTTCTATAGCAATATGTTAGTGCTGCAGCAACGTAATTTTTAATTACATTTGAGCTTTACTGCATAAACAAACATCGATTATTTAAATGTTTATTTTCTCAAAGAAAACAAATTATAAACACAAAAAGTGTGAATTAACATACTTGAGTAGCTACAATTTATATTATAAAGAGTATTGCACTCATCGTTCTTCAAAACTTAGGTTCTGCCAGTTACTTCTTTTATAGAACTATATTAGTGCTGCAGCAACCATTCTTGGAAACATTACTATAGACATTAGTTTTTTCTTTAGTCTCATCTTAGCTTTACTGCAGAAACAAACATCGATTAAATAAGAGTTTATTCTCGCAAAAAAAACAAAATATAAGCACAACAAGTGTGGATTAACGCACTTTATTAGCTACAATTTATATTATAAAGGGCATTGCACTCATCGTTCTTTAAAACTTTAGTTCTGCCAGTTACTTCTATTAAAGCACTATATTAGTGCTTCAGCAACATAATTTTTAATTACATTTGAGCTTTACTGCATAAACAAACATCGATTAATTAAATGTTTATTTTCTCAAAGAAAACAAATTATAAACACAAAAAGTGTGAATTAACGTACTTTAGTAGCTACAATTTATATTATAAAGAGTATTGCACTCATCGTTCTTTAAAACTTTAGTTCTGCCAGTTACTTCTTTTATAGCACTATATTAGTGCTGCAGCAACAATTCTTGGAGACATTACTATAGACATTAGTTTTTTCTATAGTCTCAATTTTGGTTTACTGCATAAACAAACATCGAATAATTAAATGATCTTTTCTCAAAGAAAACAAATTATCAACACAAAAAGTGTGGATTACCGTACTTTAGTAGCAACAATATATATTATAAACAGTATTGCACTCATCGTCGTTTAAAAATTTAGTTCTACCAGTAACTTCTTTCATAGCACTATATTAGAGCTGCCGCAACCATACTTGGAGACATTACTATAGACATTAGTTTTTTCTTTAGTCTCAATTTAACTTTAATGCATAATCAAACATCGATTAATTAAATGTTTATTTTCTCAAAGAAAACAAATTGTAAACACAAAAAGTGTGAATTAAGATACTTTAGTAGCTACAATTTATATTGCAAAGAGTATTGCACTTATCGTTCTTCAAAACTTAGCTTCTGCCAGTTACTTCTTTTATAACACTATATTAGTGCTGCAGCAACCTAATTTTTAATTATATTTGAGCTTTACTGCATAAACGAACATCGATTAATTAAGTGTTTACTTTCTCAAAGAAAACAAATTATAAACACAAAAGTGTGAATTAACGTACTTTAGTAGCTACAATTTATATTATAAAGAGTATTGAACTCATCGTTCTTTAAAACTTTAGTTCTGCCAGTTACTTCTTTTATAGTATATTAGTGCTGCAGCAACCTAATTTTTAATTATATTTGAGCTTTACTGCATAAACGAACATCGATTAATTAAATGTTTATTTTCTCAAAGAAAACAAAATATAAACAGAAAAGTGTGGATTAACGTACTTTAAGAGCCCAATTCTTATTATAAAGAGTATTGCCCTCATCGTTCTTTAAAACTTAGGTTCTGCCAGTTACTTCTCTTATAGCACAATATTAGTGCTGCAGCAACCATTCTTGGAAACATTACTATAGACATTAGTTTTTTCTTTAGTCTCAATTTAGCTCTAATGCATAAGCAAACATCGATTAATTAAATGTTTATTTTCTCAAAGAAAACAAATTATAAACACAAAAAGTGTTAATTAACGTACTTTAGTAGCTACAATTTATATTATAAAGAGTATTGCACTCATCGCTCTTTAAAACTTAAGTTCTGCCAGTTACTTCTTTTATAGCACAATATTAGTGCTGCAGCAACCATTCTTGGAAACATTACTATAGACATTAGTTTTTTCTTTAGTCTCAATTTAGCTTTAATGCATAAGCAAACATCGATTAATTAAATGTATATTTTCTCAAAGAAAACAAATTATAAACACAAAAAGTGTGGATTAACGCACTTTATCAGCTACAATTTATATTATAAAGAGTATTGCACTCATCGTTCTTTAAAACTTTAGTTCTGCCAGTTACTTCTTTTATAGCACTATATTAGTGCTGCAGCAACCTAATTTTTAATTACATTTGAGCTTTACTGCATAAACAAACATCGATTAATTAAATGTTTATTTTCTCAAAGAAAACAAAATATAAACACAAAAAGTGTGGATTAACGTACTTTAAGAGCTACAATTCTTATTATAAAGAGCATTGCACCCATCGTTTTTTAAAACTTAAGTTCTGCCAGATACTTCTTTTATAGCAATATATTAGTGCTGCAGCAACCTAATTTTTAATTGTATTTGAGCTTTACTGCATAAACAAACATCGATTAATTAAATGTTTATTTTCTCAAAGAAAACAAATGATAAACTCAAAAAATGTGAATTAACGTACTTTATTAGCTACAATTTATATTGTAAAGAGTATTGCACTCATCGTTCTATAAAACTTTAGCTCTACCAGTGACTTCTTTTATAGCACTATATTAATGCTGCAGCAACCTAATTTTTAATTGTATTTGAGCTTTACTGCATAAACAAACATCGAATAATTAAATGTTTATTTTCTCAAGAAAACAAAATATAAACACAAAAAGTGGGGATTAACGTACTTTAGTAGCTACAATTTATATTGTAAAGAGTATTGAACTCATCGTTCTTTAAAACTTTAGTTCTACCAGTTACTTCTTTTATGGCACTATATTAGTGCTGCAGCAACCATTCTTGGAGACATTACTATAGACATTAGTCTTTTCTATAGTCTCAATTTAGCTTTACTGCATAAACAAACATCGATGAATTAAATGTTCTTTTCTCAAAGAAGACAAATTATAAACACAAAAAGTGTTGATTAACGTACTTTAGTAGCGACAATTTATATTATAAAGAGTATTGCGCTCATCGTCCTTTAAAGATTTAGTTCTACCAGTAACTTCTTTTATAGCACTATATTAGTGCTGCAGCAACCATTCTTGGAGACATTACTATAGACATTAGTTTTTTCTTTAGTGTCAATTTAGCTTTAATGCATCAACAAACATCGATTAATTAAATGTTTATTTTCTCAAAGAAAACAAATTATAAACACAAAAAGTGTGAATTAACGTACGTTAGTAGCTACAATTTATATTGCAAAGAGTAATGTACTCATTGTTCTTTAAAACTTTAGTTCTGCCAGTTACTTCTTTTATAGCACTATAATAGTGCTGCAGCAACGTAATTTTTACTTACATTTGAGCTTTACTGCATAAACAAACATCGATTAATTAAATGCTTATTTTCTCAAAGAAAACAACTTATAAACGCAAAAAGTGTGGATTAACGTACTTTAGTAGCTACATTTTATATTATAAAGTGTATCGAACTCTTCGTTTTTTAAAACTTTAGTTCTGCCAGTTACTTCTTTTATATTAGTGCTGTATCAACCATTCTTGGAAACATTACAATAGACATTAGTTTTTTCCTTAGTCTCAATTTAGCTTTAATACATAAGCAAACATCGATTAATTAAATGTTTATTTTCTCAAAGAAAACAAATTATAAAAACAAAAAGTGTGAATTAACGTACTTTAGTAGCTACAATTTATATTATAAAGAGTATTGCACTCATCGTCCTTTAAAAATTTAGTTCTACCAGTAACTTCTTTTATAGCACTATATTAGTGCTGCAGCAACAATTCTTGGAGACATTATTATAGACATTAGTTTTTTCTTTAGTCTCAATTTAGCTTTACTGCATAAACAAACATCGATTAATTAAATGTTTATTTTTTCAAAGAAAACAAAATTTAAACACAAGAAGTCTAGATTAACGTACGCTAGTAGCTACAATTAATATTATAAAGAGTATTGCACTCATCGTACTTTAAAACTTTATTTCTGCCAGTTACTTCTTTTAAAGCACTATATTAGTGCTGCAGCAACCCTTCTTTGAAACATTACAATAGACATTAGTTTTTTCTTTAATCTCATTTTAGCTCTACTACAGAAACAAACATCGATTAATTAAAAGTTTATTTTCTCATAGAAAATAAAATATAAGCACAAAAAGTGTTGATTAACGTACTTTATTAGCTACAATTTATAGTATAAAGAATATTGCACTCATCCTTCTTTAAAACTTTAGTTCTACCAGCAACTTCTTTTATAGCACTATATTAGTGCTGCAGCAACCATTCTTGGAGACATTACTATAGACATTAGTTTTTTCATTAGTATCAATTTAGCTTTAATGAATAAGCAAACATTGATTAATTAAATGTTTGTTTTCTCAAAGAAAACAAATTATAAACACAAAAAAAGTGAATTAACGTACTTTAGTAGCTACAATTTATATTATAAAGAGTATTGCACTCATCGTTCAATAAAACTTTAGTTCTACCAGTTACTTCTTTTATAGCACTATATTAGTGCTGTAGCAACCATTCTTGGAAACATTACTATAGACATTAGTTTTTTCTTTAGTCTCATTTTAGCTTTACTGCATAAGCAAACATCGATTAAATAAGAGTTTATTCTCTCAAAAAAAACAAAATATAAGCACAACAAGTGTGGATTAACGCACTTTATTAGCTACAATTTATATTATAAAGAGTATTGCATTCATCGTTCTTTAAAACTTTAGTTTTGCCAGTTACTTCTTTTATAGCACTATATTAATGCTGCAGCAACATAATTTTTAATTACATTTGAGCTTTACTGCATAAACAAACATCGATCAATTAAATGTTTATTTTTTCAAAGAAAACAAATTATAAACACAAAAAGTGTGAATTAACGTACTTTAGTAGCTGCAATTTATATTATAAAGAGTATTGCACTCATCGTTCTTTAAAACTTTAGTTCTGCCAGTTACTTCTTTTATAGCACTAAATTAGTGCTGCAGCAACCACTCTTCGAGACATTTCTATAGACATTAGTTTTTTCTATAGTCTCAATTTAGCTTTACTGCAGAAACAAACATCGATTAATTAATTGTTTTTTTTTTCTCAAAGAAAACAAATTATAAACACAAAAAGTGTGAATTAACCTACATTAGTAGCTACAATTTATATTGTAAAGAGTATTGCACTCATCGTTCTTTAAAACTTTAGTTCTACCAGTTACTTCTTTTATAGCACTATATTAGTGCTGCAGCAACCATTCTTGGAAACATTACTATGCACATTAGTTTTTTCTTTGGTCTAATTTTAGCTTTACTGCATAAACAAACATCGATTAATTTAATGTTGATTTTCTCAAAGAAAACAAATTATAAATACAAAGAGTGTGAATCAACCTACATTAGTAGCTACAATTTATATTGTAAAGAGTATTGCACTCATCGTTCTTTAAATTTTAAGTTCAGCCAGTTACTTCTTTTATAGAGCTATATTAGTGCTGCAGCAACCATTCTTGGAAACATTACTATAGACATTGGATTTTCTTTAGTCTCATTTTAGCTTTATTGCATAAACAAACATCTATAAATTAAATGTTTATTTTTTCAAAGAAAACAAAATGTAAGCACAAAAAGTGTGGATTAACGTACGCTAGTAGTTACAATTCTTATTATAAGGAGTATTGCACTCATTGTTCTTTAAAACTTTAGTTCTGCCAGTTACTTCTTTTATAGCACTATATTAGTGCCGCAGCAGCCTAATTTTTAATTGTATTTGAGCTTTACTGCATAAACAAACATTGATTACTTAAATGTTTATTTTCTCAAAGAAAACAAATTATAAACACAAAAAGTGTGAATTAATGTACTTTATTAGCTACAATTTATATTGTAAAGAGTATTGCACTCATCGTTCTTTAAAACTTTAGTTCTACCAGTTACTTCTTTTATAGCACTATATTAGTGCTGCAGCAACCATTCTTGGAGACATTATTATAGACATTAGTTTTTTCTATAATTTCAATTTAGCTTTACTGCATAAACAAACATCCATTAATTAAATGTTTTTTTCTCAAAGAAGACAAATTTTAAAAACAAAGAGTGTTGATTAACGTACTTTAGTAGCTACAATTTATATTATAAACAGTATTGCACTCATCGTCCTTTAAAAATTTAGTTCTACCAGTAACTTCTTTTATAGCACTATATTAGTGCTGCAGCAACCATTCTTGGAGACATTACTATAGACATTAGTTTTTTCTTTAGTGTCAATTTAGCTTTAATGCATCAGCAAACATCGATTAATTAAATGTTTATTTTCTCAAAGAAAACAAATTATAAACACAAAAAGTGTGAATTAACGTACTTTGGTAGCTACAATTTATATTGTCAAGAGTATTGCACTCATTGTTCTTTAAAACTTTAGTTCTGCCAGTTACTTCTTTTATAGCACTATAATAGTGCTGCAGCAACGTAATTTTTACTTACATTTGAGCTTTACTGCATAAACAAACATCGATTAATTAAATGCTTATTTTCTCAAAGAAAACAAAATATATACACAAAAAGTGTGGATTAACGTACTTTAATAGCTACAATTCTTATTATAAAGAGTATTGCCCTCAACGTTCTTAAAAAACTTAGGTTCTGCCAGTTACTTCTCTTATAGCACTATATTAGTGATGCAGCAAACATTCTTGGAGACATTTCTATAGACTTTAGTTTTTTCTTTAGTTTTAACTTAGCTTTACTGCATAAACAAACATCAAATAATTAAATGTTTATTTTCTCAAAGAAAACAACTTATAAACACAAAAAGTGTGGATTAACGTACTTTATTAGCTACAATTTATTTTATAAGGAGTATTGCACTCATCGTTCTTTAAAACTTTAGTTCTGCCAGATACTTCTTTTATAGCACTATATTAGTGCTGCAACAACCTAATTTTTAGTTACATTTGAGCTTTACTGCATAAACAAACATCGATTAATTAAATGCTTATTTTCTCAAAGAAAACAAAATATAAACAGAAAAAGTGTGGATTAACGTACTTTAAGAGCTACAATTCTTATTATAAAGAGTATTGCACTCATCGTTCTTTAAAACTTAAGTTCTGCCAGTTACTTCTTTTATAGCAATATATTAGTGCTGCAGCAACCTAATTTTTTATTGTATTTGAGCTTTACTGCATAAACAAACATCGATTAATTAAATGTTTATTTTCTCAAAGAAAACAAATTATCAACACAAAAAATGTGAATTAACGTACTTTATTAGCTACAATTTATATTGTAAAGAGTATTGCACTCATCGTTCTATAAAACTTTAGCTCTACCAGTGACTTCTTTTATAGCACTATATTAGTGCTGCAGCAACCTAATTTTTAATTGTATTTGAGCTTTACTGCATAAACAAACATCGAATAATTAAATGTTTGTTTTCTCAAAGAAAACAAAATATAAACACAAAAAGTGGGGATTAACGTACTTTAGTAGCTACAATTTATATTGTAAAGAGTATTGAACTCATCGTTCTTTAAAACTTTAGTTCTACCAGTTACTTCTTTTATAGCACTATATTAGTGCTGCAGCAACCATTCTTGGAGACATTACTATAGACATTAGTCTTTTCTATAGTCTCAATTTAGCTTTACTGCATAAACAAACATCGATTAATTAAATGTTTTTTTTCTCAAAGAGAACAAATTATAAACACAAAAAGTGTGGATTAACGTACTTTAGTAGCTACAATTTATATTATAAAGAGTATTGCACTCATCGTCCTTTAAAAATTTAGTTCTACCAGTAACTTCTTTTATAGCACTATATTAGTGCTGCAGCAACCATTCTTGGAGACATTACTATGGACATTAGTTTTTTCTTTAGTGTCAATTTAGCTTTAATGCATCAGCAAACATCGATTAATTAAATGTTTATTTTCTCAAAGAAAACAAATTATAAACACAAAAAGTGTGAATTAACGTACTTTAGTAGCTACAGTTTATATTGTAAAGAGTATTGCACTCATTGTTCTTTAAAACTTTAGTTCTGCCAGTTACTTCTTTTATAGCACTATAATAGTGCTGCAGCAACGTAATTTTTACTTACATTTGAGCTTTACTGCATAAACAAACATCGATTAATTAAATGCTTATTTTCTCAAAGAAAACAACTTATAAACACAAAAAGTGTGGATTAACATACTTTAGTAGCTACATTTTATATTATAAAGTGTATCGAACTCTTCGTTTTTTAAAACTTTAGTTCTGCCAGTTACTTCTTTTATATTAGTGCTGTATCAACCATTCTTGGAAACATTACAATAGACATTAGTTTTTTCTTTAGTCTCAATTTAACTTTAATACATAACCAAACATCGATTAATTAAATGTTTATTTTCTCAAAGAAAACAAATTATAAACACAAAAAGTGACTTTAGTAGCTACAATTTATATTATAAAGAGTATTGCACTCATCGTCCTTTGAAAATTTAGTTCTACCAGTAACTTCTTTTATAGCACTATATTAGTGCTGCAGCAACCATTCTTGGAGACATTAGTTTTTTCTTTAGTCTCAATTTAGCTTTAATGCATAAGCAAACATCGATTAATTAAATGTATATTTTTTCAAAGAAAACAAAATATAAACACAAAAAGTGTGGATTAACGTACGCTAGTAGCTACAATTAATATTATAAAGAGTATTGCACTCATTGTTCTTTAAGACTTTAGTTCTGCCAGTTACTTCTTTTATAGCACTATATTAATGCTGCAGCAACTACTCTTCGAGACATTTCTATAGACATTAGTTTTTTCTATAGTCTCAATTGTGCTTTACTGCAGAAACAAACATCGATTAATTAATTGTTTTTTTTTCTCAAAGAAAACAAATTATAAACACAAAAAGTGTGAATTAACCTACATTAGTAGCTACAATTTATATTGTAAAGAGTATTGCACTCATCGTTCTTTAAAACTTTAGTTCTGCCAGTTACTTCTTTTATAGCACTATATTAGTGCTGCAGCAACAATTCTTGGAGACATTTCTATAGACATTAGCTTTTTCTATAGTCTCAATTTAGCTTTACTGCATAAACAAACATCAATTAATTAAATGTTTATTTTCTCAAAGAAAACAACTTATAAACACAAAAAGTGTGGATTAACGTATTTTAGTAGCTACAATTTATATTATAAAGTGTATCGAACTCTTCGTTTTTTAAAACTTTAGTTCTGCCAGTTACTTCTTTTATAGCACTATATTAGTGCTGCAGCAACAATTCTTGGAGACATTACTATAGACATTAGCTTTTTCTATAGTCTCAATTTAGCTTTACTGCAGAAACAAACATCGAATAATTAAATGATCTTTTCTCAAAGAAAACAAATTATAAACACAAAAAGTGTGGATTACCGAACTTTAGTAGCAACAATTTATATTATAAACAGTATTGCACTCATAGTCCTTTAAAAATTTAGCTCTACCAGTAACTTCTTTCATAGCACTATATTAGTGCTGCAGCAAGCATTCTTGGAGACACTACTATAGACATTAGTTTTTTCTATAGTCTCAATTTAGCTTTACTGCATAAACAAACATCGATAAATCAAATGTTTATTTTTTCAAAGAAAACAAAATTTAAACACAAGAAGTCTAGATTAACGTACGCTAGTAGCTACAATTAATATTGTAAAGAGTATTGCACTCATCGTTCTTTAAAACTTTTGTTCTGCCAGTTACTTCTTTTATAGCACTATATTAGTGCTGCAGCAACCTAATTTTTAATTACATTTGAGCTTTACTGCATAAACAAACATCGATTAATTAAATGTTTATTTTCTCAAAGAAAACAAAATATAAACAGAAAAAGTGTGGACTAACGTACTTTAAGAGCTACAATTCTTATTATAAAGAGTATTGCCCTCATCGTTTTTTAAAACTTAGGTTCTGCCAGTTACTTCTCTTATAGCACTATATTAGTGCTGCAGCAACCATTCTTGGAAACATTACTATAGACATTAGTTTTTTCTTTAGTCTCAATTTAGCTTTAATGCATAAGCAAACATCGATTAATTAAATGCTTATTTTCTCAAAGAATACAAATCATAAACACAAAAAGTGTGAATTAACGTACTTTAGTAGCTACAATTTATATTATAAAGAGTATTGCACTCTTCGTTCTTTAAAACTTAGGTTCTGCCAGTTACCTCTTTTATAGCACTATATTAGTGCTGCAGCAACAATTCTTGAAGACATTATTATAGACATTAGTTTTTTCTATAGTCTCAATTTAGCTTTACTGCATAAGCAAACATCGAAAAATTAAATGATCTTTTCTCAAAGAGAACAAATTATAAACACAAAAAGTGTGGATTACCGTACTTTAGTAGCAACAATTTATATTATAAACAGTATTGCACTCATCGTCCTTTAAAACTTTAGTTCTACCAGTAACTTCTTTTATAGCACTATATTAGTGCTGCAGCAACCATTCTTGGAGACATTACTATAGACATTAGTTTTTTCATTAGTATAAATTTAGCTTTAATGAATAAGCAAACATTGATTAATTAAATGTTTTTTTTCTCAAAGACGACAAATTATAAACACAAAAAGTGTTGATTAACGTACTTTAGTAGCTACAATTTATATTATAAAGAGTATTGCACTCATCGTCCTTTAAAAATTTAGTTCTACCAGTAACTTCTTTTATAGCACTATATTAGTGCTGCAGCAACCATTCTTGGAGACATTACTATGGACATTAGTTTTTTCTTTAGTGTCAATTTAGCTTTAATGCATCAGCAAACATCGATTAATTAAATGTTTATTTTCTCAAAGAAAACAAATTATAAACACAAAAAGTGTGAATTAACGTACTTTAGTAGCTACAGTTTATATTGTAAAGAGTATTGCACTCATTGTTCTTTAAAACTTTAGTTCTGCCAGTTACTTCTTTTATAGCACTATAATAGTGCTGCAGCAACGTAATTTTTACTTACATTTGAGCTTTACTGCATAAACAAACATCGATTAATTAAATGCTTATTTTCTCAAAGAAAACAACTTATAAACACAAAAAGTGTGGATTAACATACTTTAGTAGCTACATTTTATATTATAAAGTGTATCGAACTCTTCGTTTTTTAAAACTTTAGTTCTGCCAGTTACTTCTTTTATATTAGTGCTGTATCAACCATTCTTGGAAACATTACAATAGACATTAGTTTTTTCTTTAGTCTCAATTTAGCTTTAATACATAACCAAACATCGATTAATTAAATGTTTATTTTCTCAAAGAAAACAAATTATAAACACAAAAAGTGACTTTAGTAGCTACAATTTATATTATAAAGAGTATTGCACTCATCGTCCTTTGAAAATTTAGTTCTACCAGTAACTTCTTTTATAGCACTATATTAGTGCTGCAGCAACCATTCTTGGAGACATTAGTTTTTTCTTTAGTGTCAATTTAGCTTTAATGCATCAGCAAACATCGATTAATTAAATGTTTATTTTTTCAAAGAAAACAAAATATAAACACAAAAAGTGTGGATTAACGTACGCTAGTAGCTACAATTAATATTATAAAGAGTATTGCACTCATTGTTCTTTAAGACTTTAGTTCTGCCAGTTACTTCTTTTATAGCACTATATTAATGCTGCAGCAACTACTCTTCGAGACATTTCTATAGACATTAGTTTTTTCTATAGTCTCAATTGTGCTTTACTGCAGAAACAAACATCGATTAATTAATTGTTTTTTTTTCTCAAAGAAAACAAATTATAAACACAAAAAGTGTGAATTAACCTACATTAGTAGCTACAATTTATATTGTAAAGAGTATTGCACTCATCGTTCTTTAAAACTTTAGTTCTGCCAGTTACTTCTTTTATAGCACTATATTAGTGCTGCAGCAACAATTCTTGGAGACATTTCTATAGACATTAGCTTTTTCTATAGTCTCAATTTAGCTTTACTGCATAAACAAACATCAATTAATTAAATGTTTATTTTCTCAAAGAAAACAACTTATAAACACAAAAAGTGTGGATTAACGTATTTTAGTAGCTACAATTTATATTATAAAGTGTATCGAACTCTTCGTTTTTTAAAACTTTAGTTCTGCCAGTTACTTCTTTTATAGCACTATATTAGTGCTGCAGCAACAATTCTTGGAGACATTACTATAGACATTAGCTTTTTCTATAGTCTCAATTTAGCTTTACTGCAGAAACAAACATCGAATAATTAAATGATCTTTTCTCAAAGAAAACAAATTATAAACACAAAAAGTGTGGATTACCGAACTTTAGTATCAACAATTTATATTATAAACAGTATTGCACTCATAGTCCTTTAAAAATTTAGCTCTACCAGTAACTTCTTTCATAGCACTATATTAGTGCTGCAGCAAGCATTCTTGGAGACACTACTATAGACATTAGTTTTTTCTATAGTCTCAATTTAGCTTTACTGCATAAACAAACATCGATAAATCAAATGTTTATTTTTTCAAAGAAAACAAAATTTAAACACAAAAAGTGTGGATTAACGTACGCTAGTAGCTACAATTAATATTATAAAGAGTATTGCACTCATCGTTCTTTAAAACTTTAGTTCTGCCAGTTACTTCTTTTATAGCACTATATTAGTGCTGCAGCAACCTAATTTTTAATTACATTTGAGCTTTACTGCATAAACAAACATCGATTAATTAAATGTTTATTTTCTCAAAGAAAACAAAATATAAACAGAAAAAGTGTGGACTAACGTACTTTAAGAGCTACAATTCTTATTATAAAGAGTATTGCCCTCATCGTTTTTTAAAACTTAGGTTCTGCCAGTTACTTCTCTTATAGCACTATATTAGTGCTGCAGCAACCATTCTTGGAAACATTACTATAGACATTAGTTTTTTCTTTAGTCTCAATTTAGCTTTAATGCATAAGCAAACATCGATTAATTAAATGCTTATTTTCTCAAAGAATACAAATCATAAACACAAAAAGTGTGAATTAACGTACTTTAGTAGCTACAATTTATATTATAAAGAGTATTGCACTCTTCGTTCTTTAAAACTTAGGTTCTGCCAGTTACCTCTTTTATAGCACTATATTAGTGCTGCAGCAACAATTCTTGAAGACATTATTATAGACATTAGTTTTTTCTATAGTCTCAATTTAGCTTTACTGCATAAGCAAACATCGAAAAATTAAATGATCTTTTCTCAAAGAGAACAAATTATAAACACAAAAAGTGTGGATTACCGTACTTTAGTAGCAACAATTTATATTATAAACAGTATTGCACTCATCGTCCTTTAAAACTTTAGTTCTACCAGTAACTTCTTTTATAGCACTATATTAGTGCTGCAGCAACCATTCTTGGAGACATTACTATAGACATTAGTTTTTTCATTAGTTTAAATTTAGCTTTAATGAATAAGCAAACATTGATTAATTAAATGATTTTTTTCTCAAAGAAAACAAATTATAAACACAAAAAGTGTGAATTAACGTACTTTAGTAGCTACAATTTATATTATAAAGAGTATTGCACTCATCGTTTTCAAAACTTAGGTTCTGCCAGTTACTTCTTTTACAGCACTATATTAGTGCTGCAGCAACCATTCTTGGAAACATTACTATAGACATTAGTTTTTTCTTTAGTCTCATTTTAGCTTTACTGCAGAAACAAACATCGATTAAATAAGAGTTTATTCTCTCAAAAAAAACAAAATATAAGCACAACAAGTGTGGATTAACGCACTTTATTAGCTACAATTTATATTATAAAGGGTATTGCACTCATCGTTCTTTAAAACTTTAGTTCTGCCAGTTACTTCTTTTAAAGCACTATATTAGTGCTGCAGCAACATAATTTTTAACTACATTTGAGCTTTACTGCATTAACAAACATCGATTAATTAAATGTTTATTTTCTCAAAGAAAACAAATGATAAACACAAAAAGTGTGAATTAACGTACCATAGTAGCTACAATTTATATTATAAAGAGTATTGCACTCATTGTTCTTTAAAACTTTAGTTCTGCCAGTTACTTCTTTTATAGCACTATATTAGTGCTGCAGCAACCATTCTTGGAGACATTACTATAGACATTAGTTTTTTCTTTGGTCTAATTTTAGCTTTACTGCATAAACAAACATCGATTAATTAAATGTTTATTTTCTCAAAGAAAACAAATTATAAACACAAAAAGTGTGAATTAACGTAATTTAGTAGCTATAGTTTATATTATAAAGAGTATTGCACTCATCGTTCTTTAAAACTTAGGTTCTGCCAGTTACTTCTTTTATAGCACTATATTAGTGCTGCAGCAACAATTCTTGGAGACATTATTATAGACATTAGTTTTTTCTATCGTCTCAATTTATCCTTACTGCATGAGCAAACATCGAATAATTAAATGATCTTTTCTCAAAGAAAACAAATTATAAACACAAAAAGTGTGGATTACCGTACTTTAGTAGCAACAATTTATATTATAAACAGTATTGCACTCATCGTCGTTTAAAAATTTAGTTCTACCAGTAACTTCTTTCATAGCACTATATTACAGCTGCCGCAACCATTCTTGGAGACATTACTATAGACATTAGTTTTTCTTTAGTCTCAATTTAGCTTTAATGCATAATCAAACATCGATTAATTAAATGTTTAATTTCTCAAAGAAAACAAATTATAAACACAAAAAGTGTGAATTAAGATACTTTAGTAGCTACAATTCATATTGTAAAGAGTATTGCACTCATCGTTCTTCAAAACTTAGGTTCTGCCAGTTACTTCTTTTATAACACTATATTAGTGCTGCAGCAACCTAATTTTTAATTATATTTGAGCTTTACTGCATAAACGAACATCGATTAATTAAATGTTTATTTTCTCAAAGAAAACAAATTATAAACACAAGAGTGTGAATTAACGTACTTTAGTAGCTACAATTTATATTGTAAAGAGTATTGCACTCATCGTTCTTTAAAACTTTAGTTCTACCAGTTACTTCTTTTATAGCACTATATTAGTGCTGCAGCAACCTAATGTTTAATTACCTTTGAGCTTTACTGCATATACAAACATCGATTAATTGAATGTTTATTTTCTCAAAGAAAACAAAATATAAGCACAACAAGTGTGGATTAACGCACTTTATTAGCTACAATTTATATTATAAAGGGTATTGCACTCATCGTTCTTTAAAACTTTAGTTCTGACAGTTACTTCTTATAAAGCAATATATTAGTGCTGCAGCAACATAATTTTTAATTACATTTGAGCTTTACTGCATTAACAAACATCGAATAATTAAATGTTTATTTTCTCAAAGAAAACAAATGATAAGCACAAAAAGTGTGAATTAACGTACTTTAGTAGCTACAATTTATATTATAAAGAGTATTGCACTCATCGTTCTTTAAAACTTTAGTTCTGCCAGTTACTTCTTTTATAGCACTATATTAGTGCTGCAGCAACCATTCTTGGAGACATTTCTATAGACATTAGTTTTTTCTTTGGTCTAATCTTAGCTTTACTGCATAAACAAACATCGATTAATTAAATGTTTATTTTCTCAAAGAAAACAAATTATAAACACAAAAAGTGTGAATTAACGTAATTTAGTAGCTACAATTAATATTATAAAGAGTATTGCACTCATCGTTCTTTAAAACTTAGGTTCTGCCAGTTACTTCTTTTATAGCACTATATTAGTGCTGCAGCAACCATTCTTGGAGACATTTCTATAGACATTAGTTTTTTCTATAGTCTCAATTTATCCTTACTGCATAAGCAATTATCGAATAATTAAATGATCTTTTCTCAAAGAAAACAAATTATAAACACAAAAAGTGTGGATTACCGTACTTTAGTAGCAACAATTTAATTTATAAACAGTATTGCACTCATCGTCGTTTAAAAATTTAGTTCCACCAGTAACTTCTTTCATAGCACTATATTACAGCTGCCGCAACCATTCATGGAGACATTACTATAGACATTAGTTTTTCTTTAGTCTCAATTTAGCTTTAATGCATAATCAAACATCGATTAATTAAATGTTTAATTTCTCAAAGAAAACAAATTATAAACACAAAAAGTGTGAATTAAGATACTTTAGTAGCTACAATTCATATTGCAAAGAGTATTGCACTTATCGTTCTTCAAAACTTAGGTTCTGCCAGTTACTTCTTTTATAACACTATATTAGTGCTGCAGCAACCTAATTTCTAATTATATTTGAGCTTTACTGCATAAACGAACATCGATTAATTAAATGTTTATTTTCTCAAAGAAAACAAATTATAAACACAAGAGTGTGAATTAACGTACTTTAGTAGCTACAATTTATATTATAAAGAGTATTGCACTCATCGTTCTTTAAAACTTTCGTTCTGCCAGTTACTTCTTTTATAGCACTGTATTAGTGCTGCAGCAACCTAATTTCTAATTATATTTGAGCTTTACTGCATAAACGAACATCGATTAATTAAATGTTTATTTTCTCAAAGAAAACAAATTATAAGCACAAAAAGTGTTGATTACCGTACTTTTGTAGCAACAATTTATATTATAAACAGTATTGCACTCATCGTCCTTTAAAAATTTAGTTCTACCAGTAACTTCTTTCATAGCACTATATTAGTGCTGCAGCAACCATTCTTGGAAACATTACTATAGAAATTAGTTTTTTCTTTGGTCTAGTTTTAGCTTTACTGCATAAACAAACATCGATCAATTAAATGTTTATTTTTTCAAAGAAAACAATGTTTAAACACAAAAAGTGTGGATTAACGTACGCTAGTAGCTACAATTAATATTATAAAGAGTATTGCACTCATTGTTCTTCAAAACTTAGGTTCTGCCAGTTACTTCTTTTATAACACTATATTAGTGCTGCAGCAACCTAATTTTTAATTATATTTGAGCTTTACTGCATAAACGAACATCGATTAATTAAATGTTTACTTTCTCAAAGAAAACAAATTATAAACACAAGAGTGTGAATTAACGTACTTTAGTAGCTACAATTTATATTGTAAAGAGTATTGCACTCATTGTTCTTTAAAACTTTAGTTCTGCCAGATACTTCTTTTATAGCACTATATTAGTGCTGCAGCAACCTAATTTTTAATTACCTTTGAGCTTTACTGCATAAACAAACATCGATTAAATAAGAGTTTATTCTCTCAAAAAAAACAAAATATAAGCACAACAAGTGTGGATTAACGCACTTTATTAGCTACAATTTATATTGTAAAGAGTATTGCACTCATCGTTCTTTAAAACTTTCGTTCTGCCAGTTACTTCTTTTATAGCACTATATTAGTGCTGCAGCAACCTAATTTTCAATTACATTTGAGCTTTACTGCATAAACAAACATCGATTAATTAAATGTTTATTTTCTCAAAGAAAACAAAATATAAACAGAAAAAGTGTGGACTAACGTACTTTAAGAGCTACAATTCTTATTATAAAGAGTATTGCCCTCATCGTTCTTTAAAACTTAGGTTCTGCCAGTTACTTCTCTTATAGCACTATATTAGTGCTGCTGCAACCATTCTTGGAAACATTACTATAGACATTAGTTTTTCCTTTAGTCTCAATTTAGCTTTAATGCATAAGCAAACATCGATTAATTAAATGCTTATTTTCTCAAAGAAAACAAATCATAAACACAAAAAGTGTGAATTAACGTACTTTAGTAGCTACAATTTATATTATAAAGAGTATTGCACTCATCGTTCTTTAAAACTTAGGTTCTGCCAGTTACTTCTTTTATAGCACTATATTATTGCTGCAGCAACAATTCTTGGAGACATTATTATAGACATTAGTTTTTTCTATAGTCTCAATTTAGCTTTACTGCATATGCAAACATCGAATAATTAAATGATCTTTTCTCAAAGAAAACAAATTATAAACACAAAAAGTGTGGATTACCGTACTTTAGTAGCAACAATTTATATTATAAACAGTATTGCACTCATCGTCCTTTAAAACTTTAGTTCTACCAGTAACTTCTTTTATAGCACTATATTAGTGCTGCAGCAACCATTCTTGGAGACATTACTATAGACATTAGTTTTTTCATTAGCATCAATTTAGCTTTAATGAATAAGCAAACATTGATTAATTAAATGTTTTTTTTCTCAAAGAAAACAAATTATAAACACAAAAAGTGTGAATTAACGTACTTTAGTAGCTACAATTTATATTATAAAGAGTATTGCACTCATCGTTCTTCAAAACTTAGGTTCTGCCAGTTACTTCTTTTACAGCACTATATTAGTGCTGCAGCAACCATTCTTGGAAACATTACTATAGACATTAGTTTTTTCTTTAGTCTCATTTTAGCTTTACTGCAGAAACAAACATCGATTAAATAAGAGTTTATTCTCTCAAAAAAAAAAAAAAAAGCACAACAAGTGTGGATTAACGCACTTTATTAGCTACAATTTATATTATAAAGGGTATTGCACTCATCGTTCTTTAAAACTTTAGTTCTGCCAGTTACTTCTTTTAAAGCACTATATTAGTGCTGCAGCAACATAATTTTTAATTACATTTGAGCTTTACTGCATTAACAAACATCGATTAATTAAATGTTTATTTTCTCAAAGAAAACAAATGATAAACACAAAAAGTGTGAATTTACGTACTTTAGTAGCTACAATTTATATTATAAAGAGTATTGCACTCATCGTTCTTTAAGACTTTAGTTCTGCCAGTTACTTCTTTTATAGCACTATATTAGTGCTGCAGCAACCATTCTTGGAGACATTACTATAGACATTAGTTTTTTCTTTGGTCTAATCTTAGCTTTACTGCATAAACAAACATCGATTAATTAAATGTTTATTTTCTCATAGAAAACAAATTATAAACACAAAAAGTGTGAATTAACGTAATTTAGTAGCTACAATTTATATTATAAAGAGTATTGCACTCATCGTTCTTTAAAACTTAGGTTCTGCCAGTTACTTCTTTTATAGCACTATATTAGTGCTGCAGCAACAATTCTTGGAGACATTATTATAGACATTAGTTTTTTCTATAGTCTCAATTTAGCTTTACTGCATAAGCAAACATCGAATAATTAAATGATCTTTTCTCAAAGAAAAGAAATTATAAACACAAAAAGTGTGGATTACCGTACTTTAGTAGCAACAATTTATATTATAAACAGTATTGCACTCATCGTCCTTTAAAAATTTAGTTCTACCAGTAACTTCTTTCATAGCACTATATTAGTGCTGCAACAACCATTCTTGGAAACATTACTATAGAAATTAGTTTTTTCTTTGGTCTAGTTTTAGCTTTACTGCATAAACAAACATCGATAAATTAAATGTTTATTTTTTCAAAGAAAACAAGGTTTAAACACAAAAAGTGTGGATTAAC
Source organism: Aurelia coerulea (assembly GCA_039566865.1). Taxonomy (NCBI): domain Eukaryota; kingdom Metazoa; phylum Cnidaria; class Scyphozoa; order Semaeostomeae; family Ulmaridae; genus Aurelia; species Aurelia coerulea. The sequence goes on along the minus strand of CM076956.1, from coordinate 19,013,586 downwards.
GTACGCTAGTAGCTACAATTAATATTATAAAGAGTATTGCACTCATTGTTCTTTAAGACTTTAGTTCTTCCAGTTACTTCTTTTATAGCACTATATTAGTGCTGTAGCAAACTAATCTTTAATTACATTTGAGCTTTACTGTATTAACAAATATCGATTAATTAAATGTTTATTTTCTCAAAGAAAACAAAATATAAACAGAAAAAGTGTGGATTGACGTACTTTAAGAGCTACAATTCTTATTAATAATAATAATAATAATAACAATGCACTTATAGAGCGCTAAAATCTATATACATATATTCTAAAGCGCTGAACAACTTAGTGTTAAAAACCTTAATTTACAGAAAGTAAAGCTAGAAATGTCATTCACATGTTAAAATGATTATGAAATAAATACGTTTGTAATCCTGTTTTGAAAGTTTGGACGCTCTGAGATCTTCTAATTTCAACGGGCAGTTTGTTCCAGAGCCAAGGGGCTGCAGTACAAAATGCTCTGTCCCCACGAGATGTAAATTTTGTCTTTGGAACTAGCAATGCCATAGATTTGTCTGACCTCAGTCTGTATCTATCACTGGTTTGTAGCCTCAACATATCTTTCAGGTAGGCTGGAGCCATGTTGTTAAGTGCCTTGAATGTTAATAACAAAATCTTGAAGTCAATCCTTTCTTTTACCGGCAGCCAATGCAGTTCTTTTAGTACTGGAGTGATATGATCGTACTTGCGAGTCCCAGTAATTATCCTTGCGGCAGCATTTTGAACACGTTGCAACTTTTGCAACTGATAATTCGGCAGACCAAATAGAAGACTGTTACAGTAGTCAAGTTTACTTGTGATAAGAGCATGCACGATCTTTTCAGTTAGGTTCCGATTCAGATAATTCCTTATGTGCTTCATATTATAGATGTGATAAAATGCAGCGCTGCATGTCTTTGTAATATGATTTTCCATGGACAGATTGCTATCAATAAGTACTCCCAGATTTTTGACACTGGTTACTGGCTTTATATCTGAATCACCGATTTTGATAGAATCTATCGTGATTTTATTCAATTGATGTTTAGAACCGATAATAAGAAACTCTGTTTTTGAATCATTGATCTTTAGCTTGTTCACTAGCATCCATTTTCTAACATCGTTCACACAATTCTGTATTGCATGCAGTGCTTCTTCTTGTGATGTTTGATTGACTGGTTTGAAAGACTAATATATCTGGTGGTCATCAGCATAACCGTGAGCGTTTGGAAGGTGCTGCTCAATTACATTAAACAAAGTACTATTATACAGAGTATTGCACTCATCGTCATTTAAAAAATAAGTTCTGCCAGCTACTTCTTTTATAGCAATACATTAGTGCTGCAGCAACCTAATTTTTAATTGTATTTGAGCTTTACTGCATAAACAAACCTCGATTAATTAAAAGTTTATTCTCTCAAAGAAAACAAAATAGAAACACAAAGAGTGGGAACTAACGTACTTTAATAGCTACAATTAATATCATAAACAGTATTGCACTCATCGTTCTTTAAAACTTTATTTCTGCCAGTTACTTCTTTTAAAGCACTATATTAGTGCTGCAGCAACCCTTCTTTGAAACATTACAATAGACATTAGTTTTTTCTTTAATCTCATTTTAGCTCTACTACAGAAACAAACATCGATTAATTAAAAGTTTATTTTCTCAAAGAAAATAAAATATATGCACAAAAAGTGTGGATTAACGTACTTTATTAGCTACAATTTATATTATAAAGAATATTGCACTCATCTTTCTTTAAAACTTTAGTTCTAAAAGTAACTTCTTTTATAGCACTATATTAGTGCTGCAGCAACCATTCTTGGAGACATTACTATAGACATTAGTTTTTTCATTAGTATCAATTTAGCTTTAATGAATAAGCAAACATTGATTAATTAAATGTTTGTTTTCTCAAAGAAAACAAATTATAAACACAAAAAGTGTGAATTAACGAACTTTAGTAGCTACAATTTATATTATAAAGAGTATTACACTCATTGTTCTTCAAAACTTAGGTTCTGCCAGTTACTTCTCTTATAGCACTATATTAGTGCTGCAGCAACCATTCTTGGAAACATTACTATAGACATTTGTTTTTTCTTTAGTCTCATTTTAGCTTTACTGCATGAACAAACATCTATTAATTAATTGTTTATTTTCTCAACTAAAACAAAATATAAGCACAACAAGTGTGGATTAACGCACTTTATTAGCTACAATTTATATTATAAAGGGTATTGCACTCATCGTTCTTTAAAACTTTAGTTCTGCTAGTTACTTCTTTTAAAGCACTATATTAGTGCTGCAGCAACGTAATTTTTAATTACATTTGAGCTTTACTGCATAAACAAACATCGATTAATTAAATGTTTTTTTCTCAAAGAAAACAAATTATAAACACAAAAAGTGTGAATTAACGTACTTTAGTAGCTACAATTTATATTGTAAAGAGTATTGCACTCATCGTTCTTTAAAACTTTAGTTCTGCCAGTTACTTCTTTTATAGCACTATATTAGTGCTGCAGCAACCACTCTTGGAGACATTACTATAGACATTACTTTTTTCTATAGTCTCAATTTAGCTTTACTGCATAAACAAACATCGATTAATTAAATGTTTTTTTTCTCAAAGAAAACAAATTATAAACACAAAAAGTGTGGATTAACGTACTTTATTAGCTACAATTTATATTATAAACAGTATTGCACTCATCGTCCTTTAAAAATTTAGTTCTACCAGTAACTTCTTTTATAGCACTATATTAGTGCTGCAGCAACCATTCTTGGAGACATTACTATAGACATTAGTTTTTTCTTTAGTCTCAATTTAGCTTTAATGCATAAGCAAACATCGATTAATTAAATGTTTATTTTCTCAAAGAAAAAAAATTATAAACACAAAAAGTGTGAATTAACGTACTTTAGTAGCTACAATTTATATTGTAAAGAGTATTGCACTCATCGTTCTTTAAATCTTTAGTTCTACCAGTTACTTCTTTTATAGCACTATATTAGTGCTGCAGCAACCATTCTTGGAGACATTACTATAGATATTAGTTTTTTCTTTAGTCTCAATTTAGCTTTACTGCATAAACAAACATTGATAAATTTATTTTTTATTTTTTCAAAGAAAACAAAATTTAAACACAAAAAGTGTGGATTAACGTACGCTAGTAGCTACAATTAATATTATAAAGAGTATTGCACTCATTGTTCTTTAAAACTTTAGTTCTGCCAGTTACTTCATTTATAACACAATATTAGTGCTGCAGCAACCATTCTTGGAAACATTACTATAGACATTAGTTTTTTCTTTAGTCTCAAATTTAGCTTTACTGCATAAACAAACATCGATTAATTAAATGTTTATTTTCTCAAAGAAAACAAATTATAAACACAAAAAGTGCGGATTAACGTTCTTTAATAGCTAAAATTCTTATCATAAAGAGTATTGCACTCATCGTTCTTTAAAACTTTAGTTCTGCCAGTTACTTCTTTTATAGCACTATATTAGTGCTGCAGCAACCATTCTTGGAAACATTACTATAGACATTAGTTTTTCTTTAGTCTCATTTTAGCTTTACTGCATAAACAAACATCGATAAATTAAATGTTTATTTTTTCAAAGAAAACAAATTTAAACACAAAAAGTGTGGATTAACGTACGCTAGTAGCTACAATTAATATTATAAAGAGTATTGCACTCATTGTTCTTTAAAACTTTAGTTCTGCAAGTTACTTCTTTTATAGCACTATATTAGTGCTGCAGCAACCTAATTTTTAATTGTATTTGAGCTTTACTGCATAAACAAACATCGATTAATTAAATGTTTATTTTCTCAAAGAAAACAAATTATAAACACAAAAAGTGTGAATTAACGTACTTTAGTAGCTACAATTTATATTATAAAGAGTATTGCACTCATCGTTCTTTAAAACTTAGTTCTGCCAGTTACTTCTTTTATAGCACTATATTAGTGCTGCAGCAACCATTCTTGGAAACATTACTATAGACATTGGTTTTTTCTTTAGTCTCATTTTAGCTTTACTGCATAAACAAACATCGATAAATTAAATGTTTATTTTTTCAAAGAAAACAAAATTTAAACACAAAAAGTGTGGATTAACGTACGCTAGTAGCTACAATTAATATTATAAAGAGTATTGCACTCATTGTTCTTTAAAACTTTAGTTCTGCCAGTTACTTCTTTTATAGCACTATATTAGTGCTGCAGCAACCTAATTTTTAATTGTATTTGAGCTTTACTGCATAAACAAACATCGATTAATTAAATGTTTATTTTCTCAAAGAAAACAAATTATAAACACAAAAAGTGTGAATTAACGTACTTTAGTAGCTACAATTTATATTATAAAGAGTATTGCACTCATCGTTCTTTAAAACTTTAGTTCTGCCAGTTACTTCTTTTATAGCACTATATTAGTGCTGCAGCAACCATTCTTGGAGACATTACTATAGACATTAGTTTTTTCTATAGTCTCAATTTAGCTTTACTGCATAAACAAACATCAATTAATTAAATGTTTATTTTCTCAAAGAAAACAAATTATAAACACAAAAAGTGTGGATTAACGTACTTTATTAGCTACAATTTATATTATAAAGAGTATTGCACTCATCGTTCTTTAAAACTTTAGTTCTACCAGTTACTTCTTTTATAGCACTATATTAGTGCTGCAGCAACCATTCTTGGAGACATTACTATAGACATTAGTTTTTTCTTTAGTCTCAATTTAGCTTTACTGCATAAACAAACATCGATTAATTAAATGTTTATTTTTCAAAGAAAACAAATTATAAACACAAAAAGTGTGAATTAACGTACTTTAGTAGCTACAATTTATATTGTAAAGAGTATTGCACTCATTGTTCTTTAAAACTTTAGTTCTGCCAGTTACTTCTTTTATAGCACTATATTAGTGCTGCAGCAACCATTCTTTGAAACATTACTATAGACATTAGTTTTTTCTTTAGTCTCAATTTAGCTTTACTGCATAAACAAACATCGATTAATTAAATGTTTATTTTCTCAAAGAAAACAAATTATAAACACAAAAAGTGTGAATTAACGTACTTTAGTAGCTACAATTTATATTGTAAAGAGTATTGCACTCATCGTTCTTTAAAACTTTAGTTCTACCAGTTACTTCTTTTATAGCACTATATTAGTGCTGCAGCAACCATTCTTGGAAACATTACTATAGACATTAGTTTTTTCTTTAGTCTCAATTTAGCTTTACTGCATAAACAAACATCGATTAATTAAATGTTTATTTTTTCAAAGAAAACAAAATTTAAACACAAAAAGTGTGGATTAACGTACTTTAGTAGCTACAATTTATATTATAAAGAGTATTGCACTCATCGTTCTTTAAAACTTTAGTTCTGCCAGTTACTTCTTTTATAGCACTATATTAGTGCTGCAGCAACCATTCTTGGAGACATTACTATAGACATTAGTTTTTTCTTTAGTCTCAATTTAGCTTTACTGCATAAACAAACATCGATTAATTAAATGTTTATTTTCGCAAAGAAAACAAATTATAAACACAAAAAGTGTGATTAACGTACTTTAGTAGCTACAATTAATATTATAAAGAGTATTGCACTCATTGTTCTTTAAAACTTTAGTTCTACCAGTTACTTCTTTTATAGCACTATATTAGTGCTGCAGCAACCATTCTTGGAGACATTACTATAGACATTAGTTTTTTCTTTAGTCTCAATTTAGCTTTACTGCATAAACAAACATCGATTAATTAAATGTTTATTTTCTCAAAGAAAACAAATTTAAACACAAAAAGTGTGGATTAACGTACTTTAGTAGCTACAATTTATATTATAAAGAGTATTGCACTCATCGTTCTTTAAAACTTTAGTTCTGCCAGTTACTTCTTTTATAGCACTATATTAGTGCTGCAGCAACCATTCTTGGAAACATTACTATAGACATTAGTTTTTTCTTTAGTCTCAATTTAGCTTTACTGCATAAACAAACATCGATTAATTAAATGTTTATTTTCTCAAAGAAAACAAATTATAAACACAAAAAGTGTGATTTAACGTACTTTAGTAGCTACAATTTATATTAAAGAGTATTGCACTCATTGTTCTTTAAAACTTTAGTTCTACCAGTTACTTCTTTTATAGCACTATATTAGTGCTGCAGCAACCATTCTTGGAGACATTACTATAGACATTAGTTTTTTCTTTAGTCTCAATTTAGCTTTACTGCATAAACAAACATCAATTAATTAAATGTTTATTTTCTCAAAGAAAACAAATTTAAACACAAAAAGTGTGATTAACGTACTTTAATAGCTACAATTAATATTATAAAGAGTATTGCACTCATCGTTCTTTAAAACTTTAGTTCTACCAGTTACTTCTTTTATAGCACTATATTAGTGCTGCAGCAACCATTCTTGGAGACATTACTATAGACATTAGTTTTTTCTTTAGTCTCAATTTTAGCTTTACTGCATAAACAAACATCGATTAATTAAATGTTTATTTTCTCAAAGAAAACAAATTATAAACACAAAAAGTGTGGATTAACGTACTTTAGTAGCTACAATTTATATTATAAAGAGTATTGCACTCATCGTTCTTTAAAACTTTAGTTCTGCCAGTTACTTCTTTTATAGCACTATATTAGTGCTGCAGCAACCATTCTTGGAGACATTACTATAGACATTAGTTTTTTCTTTAGTCTCAATTTAGCTTTACTGCATAAACAAACATCGATTAATTAAATGTTTATTTTCGCAAAGAAAACAAATTATAAACACAAAAAGTGTGGATTAACGTACTTTAGTAGCTACAATTTATATTATAAAGAGTATTGCACTCATCGTTCTTTAAAACTTTAGTTCTACCAGTTACTTCTTTTATAGCACTATATTAGTGCTGCAGCAACCATTCTTGGAGACATTACTATAGACATTAGTTTTTTCTTTAGTCTCAATTTAGCTTTACTGCATAAACAAACATCGATTAATTAAATGTTTATTTTTTCAAAGAAAACAAATTTAAACACAAAAAGTGTGGATTAACGTACGCTAGTAGCTACAATTAATATTATAAAGAGTATTGCACTCATTGTTCTTTAAAACTTTAGTTCTGCCAGTTACTTCTTTTATAGCACTATATTAGTGCTGCAGCAACCATTCTTGGAAACATTACTATAGACATTAGTTTTTTCTTTAGTCTCAATTTAGCTTTACTGCATAAACAAACATCGATTAATTAAATGTTTATTTTCGCAAAGAAAACAAATTATAAACACAAAAAGTGTGGATTAACGTACTTTAGTAGCTACAATTTATATTGTAAAGAGTATTGCACTCATCGTTCTTTAAAACTTTAGTTCTACCAGTTACTTCTTTTATAGCACTATATTAGTGCTGCAGCAACCATTCTTGGAGACATTACTATAGACATTAGTTTTTTCTTTAGTCTCAATTTAGCTTTACTGCATAAACAAACATCGATTAATTAAATGTTTATTTTCTCAAAGAAAACAAATTATAAACACAAAAAGTGTGATTAACGTACTTTAGTAGCTACAATTTATATTGTAAAGAGTATTGCACTCATCGTTCTTTAAAACTTTAGTTCTACCAGTTACTTCTTTTATAGCACTATATTAGTGCTGCAGCAACCATTCTTGGAGACATTACTATAGACATTAGTTTTTTCTTTAGTCTCAATTTAGCTTTACTGCATAAACAAACATCGATTAATTAAATGTTTATTTTCTCAAAGAAAACAAATTATAAACACAAAAAGTGTGAATTAACGTACTTTAGTAGCTACAATTTATATTGTAAAGAGTATTGCACTCATTGTTCTTTAAAACTTTAGTTCTGCCAGTTACTTCTTTTATAGCACTATATTAGTGCTGCAGCAACCATTCTTGGAAACATTACTATAGACATTAGTTTTTTCTTTAGTCTCAATTTAGCTTTACTGCATAAACAAACATCGATTAATTAAATGTTTATTTTCTCAAAGAAAACAAATTATAAACACAAAAAGTGTGGATTAACGTACTTTAGTAGCTACAATTTATATTGTAAAGAGTATTGCACTCATCGTTCTTTAAAACTTTAGTTCTGCCAGTTACTTCTTTTATAGCACTATATTAGTGCTGCAGCAACCATTCTTGGAAACATTACTATAGACATTAGTTTTTTCTTTAGTCTCATTTTAGCTTTACTGCATAAACAAACATCGATTAATTAAATGTTTATTTTCTCAAAGAAAACAAATTTAAACACAAAAAGTGTGGATTAACGTACTTTAGTAGCTACAATTTATATTGTAAAGAGTATTGCACTCATCGTTCTTTAAAACTTTAGTTCTGCCAGTTACTTCTTTTATAGCACTATATTAGTGCTGCAGCAACCATAATTTTTAGACATTAGTTTTTTCATTTTTAGCTTTACTGCATAAACAAACATCGATTAATTAAATGCTTATTTTCTCAAAGAAAACAAATTATAAACACAAAAAGTGTGGATTAACGTACTTTAGTAGCTACAATTTATATTATAAAGAGTATTGCACTCATCGTTCTTTAAAACTTTAGTTCTGCAGTTACTTCTTTTATAGCACTATATTAGTGCTGCAGCAACCATTCTTGGAAACATTACTATAGACATTAGTTTTTTCTTTAGTCTCAATTTAGCTTTACTGCATAAACAAACATCGATTAATTAAATGTTTATTTTCTCAAAGAAAACAAATTATAAACACAAAAAGTGTGAATTAACGTACTTTAGTAGCTACAATTTATATTATAAAGAGTATTGCACTCATCGTTCTTTAAAACTTTAGTTCTGCCAGTTACTTCTTTTATAGCACTATATTAGTGCTGCAGCAACCATTCTTGGAGACATTACTATAGACATTAGTTTTTTCTTTAGTCTCAATTTAGCTTTACTGCATAAACAAACATCGATTAATTAAATGTTTATTTTCTCAAAGAAAACAAATTATAAACACAAAAAGTGTGGATTAACGTACTTTAGTAGCTACAATTTATATTATAAAGAGTATTGCACTCATCGTTCTTTAAAACTTTAGTTCTACCAGTTACTTCTTTTATAGCACTATATTAGTGCTGCAGCAACCATTCTTGGAGACATTACTATAGACATTAGTTTTTTCTTTAGTCTCAATTTAGCTTTACTGCATAAACAAACATCGATTAATTAAATGTTTATTTTCTCAAAGAAAACAAATTATAAACACAAAAAGTGTGGATTAACGTACTTTATTAGCTACAATTTATATTATAAAGAGTATTGCACTCATCGTTCTTTAAAACTTTAGTTCTGCCAGTTACTTCTTTTATAGCACTATATTAGTGCTGCAGCAACCATTCTTGGAAACATTACTATAGACATTAGTTTTTTCTTTAGTCTCATTTTAGCTTTACTGCATAAACAAACATCGATTAATTAAATGTTTATTTTCTCAAAGAAAACAAATTATAAACACAAAAAGTGTGAATTAACGTACTTTAGTAGCTACAATTTATATTGTAAAGAGTATTGCACTCATCGTTCTTTAAAACTTTAGTTCTACCAGTTACTTCTTTTATAGCACTATATTAGTGCTGCAGCAACCATTCTTGGAAACATTACTATAGACATTAGTTTTTTCTTTAGTCTCAATTTAGCTTTACTGCATAAACAAACATCGATAAATTAAATGTTTATTTTTTCAAAGAAAACAAAATTTAAACACAAAAAGTGTGGATTAACGTACTTTAGTAGCTACAATTTATATTATAAGAGTATTGCACTCATTGTTCTTTAAAACTTTAGTTCTGCCAGTTACTTCTTTTATAGCACTATATTAGTGCTGCAGCAACCATTCTTGGAGACATTACTATAGACATTAGTTTTTTCTTTAGTCTCAATTTAGCTTTACTGCATAAACAAACATCGATTAATTAAATGTTTATTTTCTCAAAGAAAACAAATTATAAACACAAAAAGTGTGAATTAACGTACTTTAGTAGCTACAATTTATATTGTAAAGAGTATTGCACTCATCGTTCTTTAAAACTTTAGTTCTACCAGTTACTTCTTTTATAGCACTATATTAGTGCTGCAGCAACCATTCTTGGAGACATTACTATAGACATTAGTTTTTTCTTTAGTCTCAATTTAGCTTTACTGCATAAACAAACATCGATTAATTAAATGTTTATTTTCTCAAAGAAAACAAATTATAAACACAAAAAGTGTGAATTAACGTACTTTAGTAGCTACAATTTATATTGTAAAGAGTATTGCACTCATCGTTCTTTAAAACTTTAGTTCTGCCAGTTACTTCTTTTATAGCACTATATTAGTGCTGCAGCAACCATTCTTGGAATTACTATAGACATTAGTTTTTTCTTTAGTCTCAATTTAGCTTTACTGCATAAACAAACATCGATTAATTAAATGTTTATTTTCTCAAAGAAAACAAATTATAAACACAAAAAGTGTGAATTAACGTACTTTAGTAGCTACAATTTATATTGTAAAGAGTATTGCACTCATCGTTCTTTAAAACTTTAGTTCTACCAGTTACTTCTTTTATAGCACTATATTAGTGCTGCAGCAACCATTCTTGGAAACATTACTATAGACATTAGTTTTTTCTTTAGTCTCAATTTAGCTTTACTGCATAAACAAACATCGATTAATTAAATGTTTATTTTCTCAAAGAAAACAAATTTAAACACAAAAAGTGTGGATTAACGTACTTTAGTAGCTACAATTTATATTATAAAGAGTATTGCACTCATCGTTCTTTAAAACTTTAGTTCTGCCAGTTACTTCTTTTATAGCACTATATTAGTGCTGCAGCAACCATTCTTGGAGACATTACTATAGACATTAGTTTTTTCTTTAGTCTCAATTTAGCTTTACTGCATAAACAAACATCGATTAATTAAATGTTTATTTTCTCAAAGAAAACAAATTATAAACACAAAAAGTGTGAATTAACGTACTTTAGTAGCTACAATTTATATTGTAAAGAGTATTGCACTCATCGTTCTTTAAAACTTTAGTTCTACCAGTTACTTCTTTTATAGCACTATATTAGTGCTGCAGCAACCATTCTTGGAGACATTACTATAGACATTAGTTTTTTCTTTAGTCTCAATTTAGCTTTAATGCATAAACAAACATCGATTAATTAAATGTTTATTTTCTCAAAGAAAACAAATTATAAACACAAAAAGTGTGAATTAACGTACTTTAGTAGCTACAATTTATATTGTAAAGAGTATTGCACTATCTGGTCTTTAAAACTTTAGTTCTACCAGTTACTTCTTTTATAGCACTATATTAGTGCTGCAGCAACCATTCTTGGAGACATTACTATAGACATTAGTTTTTTCTTTAGTCTCAATTTAGCTTTACTGCATAAACAAACATCGATTAATTAAATGTTTATTTTCTCAAAGAAAACAAATTATAAACACAAAAAGTGTGAATTAACGTACTTTAGTAGCTACAATTTATATTATAAAGAGTATTGCACTCATCGTTCTTTAAAACTTTAGTTCTGCCAGTTACTTCTTTTATAGCACTATATTAGTGCTGCAGCAACCATTCTTGGAATTTTATAGACATTAGTTTTTTCATCTCAATTTAGCTTTACTGCATAAACAAACATCGATTAATTAAATGTTTATTTTCTCAAAGAAAACAAATTATAAACACAAAAAGTGTGAATTAACGTACTTTAGTAGCTACAATTTATATTGTAAAGAGTATTGCACTCATCGTTCTTTAAAACTTTAGTTCTGCCAGTTACTTCTTTTATAGCACTATATTAGTGCTGCAGCAACCATTCTTGGAGACATTACTATAGACATTAGTTTTTTCTTTAGTCTCAATTTAGCTTTACTGCATAAACAAACATCGATTAATTAAATGTTTATTTTCTCAAAGAAAACAAATTATAAACACAAAAAGTGTGGATTAACGTACTTTATTAGCTACAATTTATATTATAAAGAGTATTGCACTCATCGTTCTTTAAAACTTTAGTTCTACCAGTTACTTCTTTTATAGCACTATATTAGTGCTGCAGCAACCATTCTTGGAGACATTACTATAGACATTAGTTTTTTCTTTAGTCTCAATTTAGCTTTACTGCATAAACAAACATCGATTAATTAAATGTTTATTTTCTCAAAGAAAACAAATTATAAACACAAAAAGTGTGAATTAACGTACTTTAGTAGCTACAATTTATATTGTAAAGAGTATTGCACTCATCGTTCTTTAAAACTTTAGTTCTACCAGTTACTTCTTTTATAGCACTATATTAGTGCTGCAGCAACCATTCTTGGAAACATTACTATAGACATTAGTTTTTTCTTTAGTCTCAATTTAGCTTTACTGCATAAACAAACATCGATTAATTAAATGTTTATTTTCTCAAAGAAAACAAATTATAAACACAAAAAGTGTGAATTAACGTACTTTAGTAGCTACAATTTATATTGTAAAGAGTATTGCACTCATCGTTCTTTAAAACTTTAGTTCTACCAGTTACTTCTTTTATAGCACTATATTAGTGCTGCAGCAACCATTCTTGGAGACATTACTATAGACATTAGTTTTTTCTTTAGTCTCAATTTAGCTTTACTGCATAAACAAACATCGATTAATTAAATGTTTATTTTCTCAAAGAAAACAAATTATAAACACAAAAAGTGTGAATTAACGTACTTTAGTAGCTACAATTTATATTGTAAAGAGTATTGCACTCATCGTTCTTTAAAACTTTAGTTCTACCAGTTACTTCTTTTATAGCACTATATTAGTGCTGCAGCAACCATTCTTGGAAACATTACTATAGACATTAGTTTTTTCTTTAGTCTCAATTTAGCTTTACTGCATAAACAAACATCGATTAATTAAATGTTTATTTTCTCAAAGAAAACAAATTATAAACACAAAAAGTGTGGATTAACGTACTTTAATAGCTACAATTTATATTATAAAGAGTATTGCACTCATCGTTCTTTAAAACTTTAGTTCTGCCAGTTACTTCTTTTATAGCACTATATTAGTGCTGCAGCAACCATTCTTGGAGAATTTACTATAGACATTAGTTTTTTCTTTAGTCTCAATTTAGCTTTACTGCATAAACAAACATCGATTAATTAAATGTTTATTTTCTCAAAGAAAACAAATTATAAACACAAAAAGTGTGAATTAACGTACTTTAGTAGCTACAATTTATATTGTAAAGAGTATTGCACTCATCGTTCTTCAAAACTTTAGTTCTACCAGTTACTTCTTTTATAGCACTATATTAGTGCTGCAGCAACCATTCTTGGAGACATTACTATAGACATTAGTTTTTTCTTTAGTCTCAATTTAGCTTTACTGCATAAACAAACATCGATAAATTAAATGTTTATTTTTTCAAAGAAAACAAAATTTAAACACAAAAAGTGTGAATTAACGTACTTTAGTAGCTACAATTTATATTGTAAAGAGTATTGCACTCATCGTTCTTTAAAACTTAAGTTCTGCCAGTTACTTCTTTTATAGCACTATATTAGTGCTGCAGCAACCATTCTTGGAACATTACTATAGACATTAGTTTTTTCTTTAGTCTCATTTTAGCTTTACTGCATAAACAAACATCAATTAATTAAATGTTTATTTTCTCAAAGAAAACAAATTATAAACACAAAAAGTGTGAATTAACGTACTTTAGTAGCTACAATTTATATTGTAAAGAGTATTGCACTCATCGTTCTTTAAAACTTTAGTTCTGCCAGTTACTTCTTTTATAGCACTATATTAGTGCTGCAGCAACCATTCTTGGAAACATTACTATAGACATTAGTTTTTTCTTTAGTCTCATTTAGCTTTACTGCATAAACAAACATCGATTAATTAAATGTTTATTTTCTCAAAGAAAACAAATTATAAACACAAAAAGTGTGGATTAACGTACTTTAGTAGCTACAATTTATATTATAAAGAGTATTGCACTCATCGTTCTTTAAAACTTTAGTTCTGCCAGTTACTTCTTTTATAGCACTATATTAGTGCTGCAGCAACCATTCTTGGAGACATTACTATAGACATTAGTTTTTTCTTTAGTCTCAATTTAGCTTTACTGCATAAACAAACATCGATTAATTAAATGTTTATTTTCTCAAAGAAAACAAATTATAAACACAAAAAGTGTGGATTAACGTACTTTAGTAGCTACAATTTATATTATAAAGAGTATTGCACTCATCGTTCTTTAAAACTTTAGTTCTGCCAGTTACTTCTTTTATAGCACTATATTAGTGCTGCAGCTACCATTCTTGGACACATTACTATAGACATTAGTTTTTTCTTTAGTCTCATTTGAGCTTTACTGCATAAACAAACATCGATTAATTAAATGTTTATTTTCTCAAAGAAAACAAATTATAAACACAAAAAGTGTGAATTAACGTACTTTAGTAGCTACAATTTATATTGTAAAGAGTATTGCACTCATCGTTCTTTAAAACTTTAGTTCTACCAGTTACTTCTTTTATAGCACTATATTAGTGCTGCAGCAACCATTCTTGGAGACATTACTATAGACATTAGTTTTTTCTTTAGTCTCAATTTAGCTTTACTGCATAAACAAACATCGATTAATTAAATGTTTATTTTCTCAAAGAAAACAAATTATAAACACAAAAAGTGTGGATTAACGTACTTTAGTAGCTACAATTTATATTGTAAAGAGTATTGCACTCATCGTTCTTTAAAACTTTAGTTCTACCAGTTACTTCTTTTATAGCACTATATTAGTGCTGCAGCAACCATTCTTGGAGACATTACTATAGACATTAGTTTTTTCTTTAGTCTCAATTTAGCTTTACTGCATAAACAAACATCGATTAATTAAATGTTTATTTTCTCAAAGAAAACAAATTATAAACACAAAAAGTGTGAATTAACGTACTTTAGTAGCTACAATTTATATTGTAAAGAGTATTGCACTCATCGTTCTTTAAAACTTTAGTTCTACCAGTTACTTCTTTTATAGCACTATATTAGTGCTGCAGCAACCATTCTTGGAGACATTACTATAGACATTAGTTTTTTCTTTAGTCTCAATTTAGCTTTACTGCATAAACAAACATCGATTAATTAAATGTTTATTTTCTCAAAGAAAACAAATTATAAACACAAAAAGTGTGAATTAACGTACTTTAGTAGCTACAATTTATATTGTAAAGAGTATTGCACTCATCGTTCTTTAAAACTTTAGTTCTACCAGTTACTTCTTTTATAGCACTATATTAGTGCTGCAGCAACCATTCTTGGAAACATTACTATAGACATTAGTTTTTTCTTTAGTCTCATTTTAGCTTTACTGCATAAACAAACATCGATTAATTAAATGTTTATTTTCTCAAAGAAAACAAATTATAAACACAAAAAGTGTGGATTAACGTACTTTAGTAGCTACAATTTATATTATAAAGAGTATTGCACTCATCGTTCTTTAAAACTTTAGTTCTGCCAGTTACTTCTTTTATAGCACTATATTAGTGCTGCAGCAACCTAATTTTTAATTGTATTTGAGCTTTACTGCATAAACAAACATCGATTAATTAAATGTTTATTTTCTCAAAGAAAACAAATTATAAACACAAAAAGTGTGAATTAACGTACTTTAGTAGCTACAATTTATATTGTAAAGAGTATTGCACTCATCGTTCTTTAAAACTTTAGTTCTACCAGTTACTTCTTTTATAGCACTATATTAGTGCTGCAGCAACCATTCTTGGAGACATTACTATAGACATTAGTTTTTTCTTTAGTCTCAATTTAGCTTTACTGCATAAACAAACATCGATTAATTAAATGTTTATTTTCTCAAAGAAAACAAATTATAAACACAAAAAGTGTGGATTAACGTACTTTAATAGCTACAATTTATATTATAAAGAGTATTGCACTCATCGTTCTTTAAAACTTTAGTTCTACCAGTTACTTCTTTTATAGCACTATATTAGTGCTGCAGCAACCATTCTTGGAGACATTACTATAGACATTAGTTTTTTCTTTAGTCTCAATTTAGCTTTACTGCATAAACAAACATCGATTAATTAAATGTTTATTTTCTCAAAGAAAACAAATTATAAACACAAAAAGTGTGGATTAACGTACTTTAGTAGCTACAATTTATATTGTAAAGAGTATTGCACTCATCGTTCTTTAAAACTTTAGTTCTACCAGTTACTTCTTTTATAGCACTATATTAGTGCTGCAGCAACCATTCTTGGAGACATTACTATAGACATTAGTTTTTTCTTTAGTCTCAATTTAGCTTTACTGCATAAACAAACATCGATTAATTAAATGTTTATTTTCTCAAAGAAAACAAATTATAAACACAAAAAGTGTGAATTAACGTACTTTAGTAGCTACAATTTATATTATAAAGAGTATTGCACTCATCGTTCTTTAAAACTTTAGTTCTACCAGTTACTTCTTTTATAGCACTATATTAGTGCTGCAGCAACCATTCTTGGAGAATTTACTATAGACATTAGTTTTTTCTATAGTCTCAATTTAGCTTTACTGCAGAAACAAACATCGATTAATTAAATGTTTATTTTCTCAAAGAAAACAAATTATAAACACAAAAAGTGTGAATTAACGTACTTTAGTAGCTACAATTTATATTGTAAAGAGTATTGCACTCATCGTTCTTTAAAACTTTAGTTCTGCCAGTTACTTCTTTTATAGCACTATATTAGTGCTGCAGCAACCATTCTTGGAGACATTACTATAGACATTAGTTTTTTCTTTAGTCTCAATTTAGCTTTACTGCATAAACAAACATCGATTAATTAAATGTTTATTTTCTCAAAGAAAACAAATTATAAACACAAAAAGTGTGAATTAACGTACTTTAGTAGCTACAATTTATATTGTAAAGAGTATTGCACTCATCGTTCTTTAAAACTTTAGTTCTACCAGTTACTTCTTTTATAGCACTATATTAGTGCTGCAGCAACCATTCTTGGAAACATTACTATAGACATTAGTTTTTTCTTTAGTCTCAATTTAGCTTTACTGCATAAACAAACATCGATTAATTAAATGTTTATTTTCTCAAAGAAAACAAATTATAAACACAAAAAGTGTGGATTAACGTACTTTAGTAGCTACAATTTATATTATAAAGAGTATTGCACTCATCGTTCTTTAAAACTTTAGTTCTGCCAGTTACTTCTTTTATAGCACTATATTAGTGCTGCAGCAACCATTCTTGAGGAACATTACTATAGACATTAGTTTTTTCTTTAGTCTCAATTTAGCTTTACTGCATAAACAAACATCGATTAATTAAATGTTTATTTTCTCAAAGAAAACAAATTATAAACACAAAAAGTGTGAATTAACGTACTTTAGTAGCTACAATTTATATTGTAAAGAGTATTGCACTCATCGTTCTTTAAAACTTTAGTTCTGCCAGTTACTTCTTTTATAGCACTATATTAGTGCTGCAGCAACCATTCTTGGAAACATTACTATAGACATTAGTTTTTTCTTTAGTCTCAATTTAGCTTTACTGCATAAACAAACATCGATTAATTAAATGTTTATTTTCTCAAAGAAAACAAATTATAAACACAAAAAGTGTGGATTAACGTACTTTAGTAGCTACAATTTATATTGTAAAGAGTATTGCACTCATCGTTCTTTAAAACTTTAGTTCTACCAGTTACTTCTTTTATAGCACTATATTAGTGCTGCAGCAACCATTCTTGGAGACATTACTATAGACATTAGTTTTTTCTTTAGTCTCAATTTAGCTTTACTGCATAAACAAACATCGATTAATTAAATGTTTATTTTCTCAAAGAAAACAAATTATAAACACAAAAAGTGTGAATTAACGTACTTTAGTAGCTACAATTTATATTGTAAAGAGTATTGCACTCATCGTTCTTTAAAACTTTAGTTCTGCCAGTTACTTCTTTTATAGCACTATATTAGTGCTGCAGCAACCATTCTTGGAAACATTACTATAGACATTAGTTTTTTCTTTAGTCTCAATTTAGCTTTACTGCATAAACAAACATCGATTAATTAAATGTTTATTTTCTCAAAGAAAACAAATTATAAACACAAAAAGTGTGAATTAACGTACTTTAGTAGCTACAATTTATATTGTAAAGAGTATTGCACTCATCGTTCTTTAAAACTTTAGTTCTACCAGTTACTTCTTTTATAGCACTATATTAGTGCTGCAGCAACCATTCTTGGAAACATTACTATAGACATTAGTTTTTTCTTTAGTCTCAATTTAGCTTTACTGCATAAACAAACATCGATTAATTAAATGTTTATTTTCTCAAAGAAAACAAATTATAAACACAAAAAGTGTGGAATTAACGTACTTTAGTAGCTACAATTTATATTGTAAAGAGTATTGCACTCATCGTTCTTTAAAACTTTAGTTCTACCAGTTACTTCTTTTATAGCACTATATTAGTGCTGCAGCAACCAT
This sequence comes from Aurelia coerulea, assembly GCA_039566865.1. Classification (NCBI taxonomy): domain Eukaryota; kingdom Metazoa; phylum Cnidaria; class Scyphozoa; order Semaeostomeae; family Ulmaridae; genus Aurelia; species Aurelia coerulea. The sequence goes on along the minus strand of CM076956.1, from coordinate 18,994,987 downwards.
TCTTGGAGACATTACTATAGACATTAGTTTTTTCTTTAGTCTCAATTTAGCTTTACTGCATAAACAAACATCGATTAATTAAATGTTTATTTTCTCAAAGAAAACAAATTATAAACACAAAAAGTGTGAATTAACGTACTTTAGTAGCTACAATTTATATTGTAAAGAGTATTGCACTCATCGTTCTTTAAAACTTTAGTTCTACCAGTTACTTCTTTTATAGCACTATATTAGTGCTGCAGCAACCATTCTTGGAGACATTACTATAGACATTAGTTTTTTCTTTAGTCTCAATTTAGCTTTACTGCATAAACAAACATCGATTAATTAAATGTTTATTTTCTCAAAGAAAACAAATTATAAACACAAAAAGTGTGAATTAACGTACTTTAGTAGCTACAATTTATATTGTAAAGAGTATTGCACTCATCGTTCTTTAAAACTTTAGTTCTACCAGTTACTTCTTTTATAGCACTATATTAGTGCTGCAGCAACCATTCTTGGAGACATTACTATAGACATTAGTTTTTTCTTTAGTCTCAATTTAGCTTTACTGCATAAACAAACATCGATTAATTAAATGTTTATTTTCTCAAAGAAAACAAATTATAAACACAAAAAGTGTGAATTAACGTACTTTAGTAGCTACAATTTATATTGTAAAGAGTATTGCACTCATCGTTCTTTAAAACTTTAGTTCTACCAGTTACTTCTTTTATAGCACTATATTAGTGCTGCAGCAACCATTCTTGGAGACATTACTATAGACATTAGTTTTTTCTTTAGTCTCAATTTAGCTTTACTGCATAAACAAACATCGATTAATTAAATGTTTATTTTCTCAAAGAAAACAAATTATAAACACAAAAAGTGTGAATTAACGTACTTTAGTAGCTACAATTTATATTGTAAAGAGTATTGCACTCATCGTTCTTTAAAACTTTAGTTCTGCCAGTTACTTCTTTTATAGCACTATATTAGTGCTGCAGCAACCATTCTTGGAAACATTACTATAGACATTAGTTTTTTCTTTAGTCTCAATTTAGCTTTACTGCATAAACAAACATCGATTAATTAAATGTTTATTTTCTCAAAGAAAACAAATTATAAACACAAAAAGTGTGAATTAACGTACTTTAGTAGCTACAATTTATATTGTAAAGAGTATTGCACTCATCGTTCTTTAAAACTTTAGTTCTGCCAGTTACTTCTTTTATAGCACTATATTAGTGCTGCAGCAACCATTCTTGGAAACATTACTATAGACATTAGTTTTTTCTTTAGTCTCATTTTAGCTTTACTGCATAAACAAACATCGATTAATTAAATGTTTATTTTCTCAAAGAAAACAAATTATAAACACAAAAAGTGTGAATTAACGTACTTTAGTAGCTACAATTTATATTGTAAAGAGTATTGCACTCATCGTTCTTTAAAACTTTAGTTCTACCAGTTACTTCTTTTATAGCACTATATTAGTGCTGCAGCAACCATTCTTGGAGACATTACTATAGACATTAGTTTTTTCTTTAGTCTCAATTTAGCTTTACTGCATAAACAAACATCGATTAATTAAATGTTTATTTTCTCAAAGAAAACAAATTATAAACACAAAAAGTGTGGATTAACGTACTTTAGTAGCTACAATTTATATTATAAAGAGTATTGCACTCATCGTTCTTTAAAACTTTAGTTCTGCCAGTTACTTCTTTTATAGCACTATATTAGTGCTGCAGCAACCATTCTTGGAGACATTACTATAGACATTAGTTTTTTCTTTAGTCTCAATTTAGCTTTACTGCATAAACAAACATCGATTAATTAAATGTTTATTTTCTCAAAGAAAACAAATTATAAACACAAAAAGTGTGGATTAACGTACTTTAGTAGCTACAATTTATATTGTAAAGAGTATTGCACTCATCGTTCTTTAAAACTTTAGTTCTACCAGTTACTTCTTTTATAGCACTATATTAGTGCTGCAGCAACCATTCTTGGAGACATTACTATAGACATTAGTTTTTTCTTTAGTCTCAATTTAGCTTTACTGCATAAACAAACATCGATTAATTAAATGTTTATTTTCTCAAAGAAAACAAATTATAAACACAAAAAGTGTGGATTAACGTACTTTAGTAGCTACAATTTATATTGTAAAGAGTATTGCACTCATCGTTCTTTAAAACTTTAGTTCTGCCAGTTACTTCTTTTATAGCACTATATTAGTGCTGCAGCAACCATTCTTGGAGACATTACTATAGACATTAGTTTTTTCTTTAGTCTCAATTTAGCTTTACTGCATAAACAAACATCGATTAATTAAATGTTTATTTTCTCAAAGAAAACAAATTATAAACACAAAAAGTGTGAATTAACGTACTTTAGTAGCTACAATTTATATTGTAAAGAGTATTGCACTCATCGTTCTTTAAAACTTTAGTTCTACCAGTTACTTCTTTTATAGCACTATATTAGTGCTGCAGCAACCATTCTTGGAGACATTACTATAGACATTAGTTTTTTCTTTAGTCTCAATTTAGCTTTAATGCATAAACAAACATCGATTAATTAAATGTTTATTTTCTCAAAGAAAACAAATTATAAACACAAAAAGTGTGAATTAACGTACTTTAGTAGCTACAATTTATATTGTAAAGAGTATTGCACTCATCGTTCTTTAAAACTTTAGTTCTACCAGTTACTTCTTTTATAGCACTATATTAGTGCTGCAGCAACCATTCTTGGAAACATTACTATAGACATTAGTTTTTTCTTTAGTCTCATTTTAGCTTTACTGCATAAACAAACATCGATTAATTAAATGTTTATTTTCTCAAAGAAAACAAATTATAAACACAAAAAGTGTGGATTAACGTACTTTAGTAGCTACAATTTATATTATAAAGAGTATTGCACTCATCGTTCTTTAAAACTTTAGTTCTGCCAGTTACTTCTTTTATAGCACTATATTAGTGCTGCAGCAACCTAATATTTTATTTCATTTGAGCTTTACTGCATAAACAAACATCGATTAATTAAATGTTTATTTTCTCAAAGAAAACAAATTATAAACACAAAAAGTGTGAATTAACGTACTTTAGTAGCTACAATTTATATTGTAAAGAGTATTGCACTCATCGTTCTTTAAAACTTTAGTTCTACCAGTTACTTCTTTTATAGCACTATATTAGTGCTGCAGCAACCATTCTTGGAGACATTACTATAGACATTAGTTTTTTCTTTAGTCTCATTTTAGCTTTACTGCATAAACAAACATCGATTAATTAAATGTTTATTTTCTCAAAGAAAACAAATTATAAACACAAAAAGTGTGGATTAACGTACTTTAGTAGCTACAATTTATATTGTAAAGAGTATTGCACTCATCGTTCTTTAAAACTTTAGTTCTGCCAGTTACTTCTTTTATAGCACTATATTAGTGCTGCAGCAACCATTCTTGGAGAATTACTATTACATTAGTTTTTTCTTTAGTCTCAATTTAGCTTTAATGCATAAACAAACATCGATTAATTAAATGTTTATTTTCTCAAAGAAAACAAATTATAAACACAAAAAGTGTGGATTAACGTACTTTAGTAGCTACAATTTATATTGTAAAGAGTATTGCACTCATCGTTCTTTAAAACTTTAGTTCTGCCAGTTACTTCTTTTATAGCACTATATTAGTGCTGCAGCAACCATTCTTGGAGACATTACTATAGACATTAGTTTTTTCTTTAGTCTCAATTTAGCTTTACTGCATAAACAAACATCGATTAATTAAATGTTTATTTTCTCAAAGAAAACAAATTATAAACACAAAAAGTGTGAATTAACGTACTTTAGTAGCTACAATTTATATTGTAAAGAGTATTGCACTCATCGTTCTTTAAAACTTTAGTTCTACCAGTTACTTCTTTTATAGCACTATATTAGTGCTGCAGCAACCATTCTTGGAGACATTACTATAGACATTAGTTTTTTCTTTAGTCTCAATTTAGCTTTACTGCATAAACAAACATCGATTAATTAAATGTTTATTTTCTCAAAGAAAACAAATTATAAACACAAAAAGTGGGAATTAACGTACTTTAGTAGCTACAATTTATATTGTAAAGAGTATTGCACTCATCGTTCTTTAAAACTTTAGTTCTACCAGTTACTTCTTTTATAGCACTATATTAGTGCTGCAGCAACCATTCTTGGAGACATTACTATAGACATTAGTTTTTTCTTTAGTCTCAATTTAGCTTTACTGCATAAACAAACATCGATTAATTAAATGTTTATTTTCTCAAAGAAAACAAATTATAAACACAAAAAGTGTGAATTAACGTACTTTAGTAGCTACAATTTATATTGTAAAGAGTATTGCACTCATCGTTCTTTAAAACTTTAGTTCTACCAGTTACTTCTTTTATAGCACTATATTAGTGCTGCAGCAACCATTCTTGGAGACATTACTATAGACATTAGTTTTTTCTTTAGTCTCAATTTAGCTTTACTGCATAAACAAACATCGATTAATTAAATGTTTATTTTCTCAAAGAAAACAAATTATAAACACAAAAAGTGTGAATTAACGTACTTTAGTAGCTACAATTTATATTGTAAAGAGTATTGCACTCATCGTTCTTTAAAACTTTAGTTCTGCCAGTACTTCTTTTATAGCACTATATTAGTGCTGCAGCAACCATTCTTGGAACATTACTATAGACATTAGTTTTTTCTTTAGTCTCAATTTAGCTTTACTGCATAAACAAACATCGATTAATTAAATGTTTATTTTCTCAAAGAAAACAAATTATAAACACAAAAAGTGTGGATTAACGTACTTTAGTAGCTACAATTTATATTGTAAAGAGTATTGCACTCATCGTTCTTTAAAACTTTAGTTCTGCCAGTTACTTCTTTTATAGCACTATATTAGTGCTGCAGCAACCATTCTTGGAATTTACTATAGATTAGTTTTTTCTTTTCTCAGCTTTACTGCATAAACAAACATCGATTAATTAAATGTTTATTTTCTCAAAGAAAACAAATTATAAACACAAAAAGTGTGAATTAACGTACTTTAGTAGCTACAATTTATATTGTAAAGAGTATTGCACTCATCGTTCTTTAAAACTTTAGTTCTACCAGTTACTTCTTTTATAGCACTATATTAGTGCTGCAGCAACCATTCTTGGAGACATTACTATAGACATTAGTTTTTTCTTTAGTCTCAATTTAGCTTTACTGCATAAACAAACATCGATTAATTAAATGTTTATTTTCTCAAAGAAAACAAATTATAAACACAAAAAGTGTGAATTAACGTACTTTAGTAGCTACAATTTATATTATAAAGAGTATTGCACTCATCGTTCTTTAAAACTTTAGTTCTGCCAGTTACTTCTTTTATAGCACTATATTAGTGCTGCAGCAACCATTCTTGGAATTTTATAGACATTAGTTTTTTCTTTAGTCTCAGCTTTACTGCATAAACAAACATCGATTAATTAAATGTTTATTTTCTCAAAGAAAACAAATTATAAACACAAAAAGTGTGAATTAACGTACTTTAGTAGCTACAATTTATATTGTAAAGAGTATTGCACTCATCGTTCTTTAAAACTTTAGTTCTACCAGTTACTTCTTTTATAGCACTATATTAGTGCTGCAGCAACCATTCTTGGAGACATTACTATAGACATTAGTTTTTTCTTTAGTCTCAATTTAGCTTTACTGCATAAACAAACATCGATTAATTAAATGTTTATTTTCTCAAAGAAAACAAATTATAAACACAAAAAGTGTGGATTAACGTACTTTAGTAGCTACAATTTATATTGTAAAGAGTATTGCACTCATCGTTCTTTAAAACTTTAGTTCTACCAGTTACTTCTTTTATAGCACTATATTAGTGCTGCAGCAACCATTCTTGGAGACATTACTATAGACATTAGTTTTTTCTTTAGTCTCAATTTAGCTTTACTGCATAAACAAACATCGATTAATTAAATGTTTATTTTCTCAAAGAAAACAAATTATAAACACAAAAAGTGTGGATTAACGTACTTTAGTAGCTACAATTTATATTGTAAAGAGTATTGCACTCATCGTTCTTTAAAACTTTAGTTCTACCAGTTACTTCTTTTATAGCACTATATTAGTGCTGCAGCAACCATTCTTGGAGACATTACTATAGACATTAGTTTTTTCTTTAGTCTCAATTTAGCTTTACTGCATAAACAAACATCGATTAATTAAATGTTTATTTTCTCAAAGAAAACAAATTATAAACACAAAAAGTGTGAATTAACGTACTTTAGTAGCTACAATTTATATTGTAAAGAGTATTGCACTCATCGTTCTTTAAAACTTTAGTTCTACCAGTTACTTCTTTTATAGCACTATATTAGTGCTGCAGCAACCATTCTTGGAGACATTACTATAGACATTAGTTTTTTCTTTAGTCTCAATTTAGCTTTACTGCATAAACAAACATCGATTAATTAAATGTTTATTTTCTCAAAGAAAACAAATTATAAACACAAAAAGTGTGAATTAACGTACTTTAGTAGCTACAATTTATATTGTAAAGAGTATTGCACTCATCGTTCTTTAAAACTTTAGTTCTACCAGTTACTTCTTTTATAGCACTATATTAGTGCTGCAGCAACCATTCTTGGAAACATTACTATAGACATTAGTTTTTTCTTTAGTCTCATTTTAGCTTTACTGCATAAACAAACATCGATTAATTAAATGTTTATTTTCTCAAAGAAAACAAATTATAAACACAAAAAGTGTGGATTAACGTACTTTATCAGCTACAATTTATATTATAAAGAGTATTGCACTCATCGTTCTTTAAAACTTTAGTTCTGCCAGTTACTTCTTTTATAGCACTATATTAGTGCTGCAGCAACCTAATTTTTAATTGTATTTGAGCTTTACTGCATAAACAAACATCGATTAATTAAATGTTTATTTTCTCAAAGAAAACAAATTATAAACACAAAAAGTGTGAATTAACGTACTTTAGTAGCTACAATTTATATTGTAAAGAGTATTGCACTCATCGTTCTTTAAAACTTTAGTTCTACCAGTTACTTCTTTTATAGCACTATATTAGTGCTGCAGCAACCATTCTTGGAGACATTACTATAGACATTAGTTTTTTCTTTAGTCTCAATTTAGCTTTACTGCATAAACAAACATCGATTAATTAAATGTTTATTTTCTCAAAGAAAACAAATTATAAACACAAAAAGTGTGGATTAACGTACTTTAGTAGCTACAATTTATATTGTAAAGAGTATTGCACTCATCGTTCTTTAAAACTTTAGTTCTACCAGTTACTTCTTTTATAGCACTATATTAGTGCTGCAGCAACCATTCTTGGAGACATTACTATAGACATTAGTTTTTTCTTTAGTCTCAATTTAGCTTTACTGCATAAACAAACATCGATTAATTAAATGTTTATTTTCTCAAAGAAAACAAATTATAAACACAAAAAGTGTGGATTAACGTACTTTAATAGCTACAATTTATATTATAAAGAGTATTGCACTCATCGTTCTTTAAAACTTTAGTTCTGCCAGTTACTTCTTTTATAGCACTATATTAGTGCTGCAGCAACCATTCTTGGAAACATTACTATAGACATTAGTTTTTTCTTTAGTCTCAGCTTTACTGCATAAACAAACATTGAATAATTAAATGTTTATTTTCTCAAAAAAAACAAATTATAAACACAAAAAGTGTGAATTAACGTACTTTAGTAGCTACAATTTATATTGTAAAGAGTATTGCACTCATCGTTCTTTAAAACTTTAGTTCTACCAGTTACTTCTTTTATAGCACTATATTAGTGCTGCAGCAACCATTCTTGGAGACATTACTATAGACATTAGTTTTTTCTTTAGTCTCAATTTAGCTTTACTGCATAAACAAACATCGATTAATTAAATGTTTATTTTCTCAAAGAAAACAAATTATAAACACAAAAAGTGTGAATTAACGTACTTTAGTAGCTACAATTTATATTGTAAAGAGTATTGCACTCATCGTTCTTTAAAACTTTAGTTCTGCCAGTTACTTCTTTTATAGCACTATATTAGTGCTGCAGCAACCATTCTTGGAAACATTACTATAGACATTAGTTTTTTCTTTAGTCTCAATTTAGCTTTACTGCATAAACAAACATCGATTAATTAAATGTTTATTTTCTCAAAGAAAACAAATTATAAACACAAAAAGTGTGAATTAACGTACTTTAGTAGCTACAATTTATATTGTAAAGAGTATTGCACTCATCGTTCTTTAAAACTTTAGTTCTACCAGTTACTTCTTTTATAGCACTATATTAGTGCTGCAGCAACCATTCTTGGAGACATTACTATAGACATTAGTTTTTTCTTTAGTCTCAATTTAGCTTTACTGCATAAACAAACATCGATTAATTAAATGTTTATTTTCTCAAAGAAAACAAATTATAAACACAAAAAGTGTGAATTAACGTACTTTAGTAGCTACAATTTATATTATAAAGAGTATTGCACTCATCGTTCTTTAAAACTTTAGTTCTGCCAGTTACTTCTTTTATAGCACTATATTAGTGCTGCAGCAACCATTCTTGGAGACATTACTATAGACATTAGTTTTTTCTTTAGTCTCAATTTAGCTTTACTGCATAAACAAACATCGATTAATTAAATGTTTATTTTCTCAAAGAAAACAAATTATAAACACAAAAAGTGTGAATTAACGTACTTTAGTAGCTACAATTTATATTGTAAAGAGTATTGCACTCATCGTTCTTTAAAACTTTAGTTCTACCAGTTACTTCTTTTATAGCACTATATTAGTGCTGCAGCAACCATTCTTGGAGACATTACTATAGACATTAGTTTTTTCTTTAGTCTCAATTTAGCTTTACTGCATAAACAAACATCGATTAATTAAATGTTTATTTTCTCAAAGAAAACAAATTATAAACACAAAAAGTGTGAATTAACGTACTTTAGTAGCTACAATTTATATTATAAAGAGTATTGCACTCATCGTTCTTTAAAACTTTAGTTCTGCCAGTTACTTCTTTTATAGCACTATATTAGTGCTGCAGCAACCATTCTTTAATTACTATAGACATTAGTTTTTTCTTTAGTCTCTTTTAGCCTTACTGCATAAACAAACATCGATTAATTAAATGTTTATTTTCTCAAAGAAAACAAATTATAAACACAAAAAGTGTGAATTAACGTACTTTAGTAGCTACAATTTATATTGTAAAGAGTATTGCACTCATCGTTCTTTAAAACTTTAGTTCTGCCAGTTACTTCTTTTATAGCACTATATTAGTGCTGCAGCAACCATTCTTGGAGACATTACTATAGACATTAGTTTTTTCTTTAGTCTCAATTTAGCTTTACTGCATAAACAAACATCGATTAATTAAATGTTTATTTTCTCAAAGAAAACAAATTATAAACACAAAAAGTGTGAATTAACGTACTTTAGTAGCTACAATTTATATTGTAAAGAGTATTGCACTCATCGTTCTTTAAAACTTTAGTTCTACCAGTTACTTCTTTTATAGCACTATATTAGTGCTGCAGCAACCATTCTTGGAGACATTACTATAGACATTAGTTTTTTCTTTAGTCTCAATTTAGCTTTACTGCATAAACAAACATCGATTAATTAAATGTTTATTTTCTCAAAGAAAACAAATTATAAACACAAAAAGTGTGAATTAACGTACTTTAGTAGCTACAATTTATATTGTAAAGAGTATTGCACTCATCGTTCTTTAAAACTTTAGTTCTACCAGTTACTTCTTTTATAGCACTATATTAGTGCTGCAGCAACCATTCTTGGAAACATTACTATAGACATTAGTTTTTTCTTTAGTCTCAATTTAGCTTTACTGCATAAACAAACATCGATTAATTAAATGTTTATTTTCTCAAAGAAAACAAATTATAAACACAAAAAGTGTGATTTAACGTACTTTAGTAGCTACAATTTATATTGTAAAGAGTATTGCACTCATCGTTCTTTAAAACTTTAGTTCTACCAGTTACTTCTTTTATAGCACTATATTAGTGCTGCAGCAACCATTCTTGGAGACATTACTATAGACATTAGTTTTTTCTTTAGTCTCAATTTAGCTTTACTGCATAAACAAACATCGATTAATTAAATGTTTATTTTCTCAAAGAAAACAAATTATAAACACAAAAAGTGTGAATTAACGTACTTTAGTAGCTACAATTTATATTGTAAAGAGTATTGCACTCATCGTTCTTTAAAACTTTAGTTCTGCCAGTTACTTCTTTTATAGCACTATATTAGTGCTGCAGCAACCATTCTTGGAGACATTACTATAGACATTAGTTTTTTCTTTAGTCTCAATTTAGCTTTACTGCATAAACAAACATCGATTAATTAAATGTTTATTTTCTCAAAGAAAACAAATTATAAACACAAAAAGTGTGGATTAACGTACTTTAGTAGCTACAATTTATATTGTAAAGAGTATTGCACTCATCGTTCTTTAAAACTTTAGTTCTACCAGTTACTTCTTTTATAGCACTATATTAGTGCTGCAGCAACCATTCTTGGAGACATTACTATAGACATTAGTTTTTTCTTTAGTCTCAATTTAGCTTTACTGCATAAACAAACATCGATTAATTAAATGTTTATTTTCTCAAAGAAAACAAATTATAAACACAAAAAGTGTGAATTAACGTACTTTAGTAGCTACAATTTATATTGTAAAGAGTATTGCACTCATCGTTCTTTAAAACTTTAGTTCTACCAGTTACTTCTTTTATAGCACTATATTAGTGCTGCAGCAACCATTCTTGGAGACATTACTATAGACATTAGTTTTTTCTTTAGTCTCAATTTAGCTTTACTGCATAAACAAACATCGATTAATTAAATGTTTATTTTCTCAAAGAAAACAAATTATAAACACAAAAAGTGTGAATTAACGTACTTTAGTAGCTACAATTTATATTGTAAAGAGTATTGCACTCATCGTTCTTTAAAACTTTAGTTCTACCAGTTACTTCTTTTATAGCACTATATTAGTGCTGCAGCAACCATTCTTGGAGACATTACTATAGACATTAGTTTTTTCTTTAGTCTCAATTTAGCTTTACTGCATAAACAAACATCGATTAATTAAATGTTTATTTTCTCAAAGAAAACAAATTATAAACACAAAAAGTGTGAATTAACGTACTTTAGTAGCTACAATTTATATTGTAAAGAGTATTGCACTCATCGTTCTTTAAAACTTTAGTTCTGCCAGTTACTTCTTTTATAGCACTATATTAGTGCTGCAGCAACCATTCTTGGAAACATTACTATAGACATTAGTTTTTTCTTTAGTCTCAATTTTAGCTTTACTGCATAAACAAACATCGATTAATTAAATGTTTATTTTCTCAAAGAAAACAAATTATAAACACAAAAAGTGTGAATTAACGTACTTTAGTAGCTACAATTTATATTGTAAAGAGTATTGCACTCATCGTTCTTTAAAACTTTAGTTCTACCAGTTACTTCTTTTATAGCACTATATTAGTGCTGCAGCAACCATTCTTGGAAACATTACTATAGACATTAGTTTTTTCTTTAGTCTCAATTTAGCTTTACTGCATAAACAAACATCGATTAATTAAATGTTTATTTTCTCAAAGAAAACAAATTATAAACACAAAAAGTGTGGATTAACGTACTTTATTAGCTACAATTTATATTATAAAGAGTATTGCACTCATCGTTCTTTAAAACTTTAGTTCTACCAGTTACTTCTTTTATAGCACTATATTAGTGCTGCAGCAACCATTCTTGGAGACATTACTATAGACATTAGTTTTTTCTTTAGTCTCAATTTAGCTTTACTGCATAAACAAACATCGATTAATTAAATGTTTATTTTCGCAAAGAAAACAAATTATAAACACAAAAAGTGTGAATTAACGTACTTTAGTAGCTACAATTTATATTATAAAGAGTATTGCACTCATCGTTCTTTAAAACTTTAGTTCTACCAGTTACTTCTTTTATAGCACTATATTAGTGCTGCAGCAACCATTCTTGGAGACATTACTATAGACATTAGTTTTTTCTTTAGTCTCAATTTAGCTTTAATGCATAAGCAAACATCGATTAATTAAATGTTTATTTTCTCAAAGAAAACAAATTATAAACACAAAAAGTGTGAATTAACGTACTTTAGTAGCTACAATTTATATTGTAAAGAGTATTGCACTCATCGTTCTTTAAAACTTTAGTTCTAACAGTTACTTCTTTTATAGCACTATATTAGTGCTGCAGCAACCATTCTTGGAAACATTACTATAGACATTAGTTTTTTCTTTAGTCTCATTTTAGCTTTACTGCATAAACAAACATCGATTAATTAAATGTTTATTTTCTCAAAGAAAACAAATTATAAACACAAAAAGTGTGGATTAACGTACTTTATCAGCTACAATTTATATTATAAAGAGTATTGCACTCATCGTTCTTTAAAACTTTAGTTCTGCCAGTTACTTCTTTTATAGCACTATATTAGTGCTGCAGCAACCTAATTTTTACATTAGTATTTTCTTTAGTCTTTACTGCATAAACAAACATCGATTAATTAAATGTTTATTTTCTCAAAGAAAACAAATTATAAACACAAAAAGTGTGGATTAACGTACTTTAGTAGCTACAATTTATATTGTAAAGAGTATTGCACTCATCGTTCTTTAAAACTTTAGTTCTACCAGTTACTTCTTTTATAGCACTATATTAGTGCTGCAGCAACCATTCTTGGAGACATTACTATAGACATTAGTTTTTTCTTTAGTCTCATTTTAGCTTTACTGCATAAACAAACATCGATTAATTAAATGTTTATTTTCTCAAAGAAAACAAATTATAAACACAAAAAGTGTGGATTAACGTACTTTAGTAGCTACAATTTATATTATAAAGAGTATTGCACTCATCGTTCTTTAAAACTTTAGTTCTGCCAGTTACTTCTTTTATAGCACTATATTAGTGCTGCAGCAACCTAATTTTTAATTAGTTTTTGAAGTCTTTACTGCATAAACAAACATCGATTAATTAAATGTTTATTTTCTCAAAGAAAACAAATTATAAACACAAAAAGTGTGAATTAACGTACTTTAGTAGCTACAATTTATATTGTAAAGAGTATTGCACTCATCGTTCTTTAAAACTTTAGTTCTACCAGTTACTTCTTTTATAGCACTATATTAGTGCTGCAGCAACCATTCTTGGAGACATTACTATAGACATTAGTTTTTTCTTTAGTCTCAATTTAGCTTTACTGCATAAACAAACATCGATTAATTAAATGTTTATTTTCTCAAAGAAAACAAAATTTAAACACAAAAAGTGTGGATTAACGTACGCTAGTAGCTACAATTCTTATTATAAAGAGTATTGCACTCATCGTTCTTTAAAACTTTAGTTCTACCAGTTACTTCTTTTATAGCACTATATTAGTGCTGCAGCAACCATTCTTGGAGACATTACTATAGACATTAGTTTTTTCTTTAGTCTCAATTTAGCTTTACTGCATAAACAAACATCGATTAATTAAATGTTTATTTTCTCAAAGAAAACAAATTATAAACACAAAAAGTGTGGATTAACGTACTTTATTAGCTACAATTTATATTATAAAGAGTATTGCACTCATCGTTCTTTAAAACTTTAGTTCTACCAGTTACTTCTTTTATAGCACTATATTAGTGCTGCAGCAACCATTCTTGGAAACATTACTATAGACATTAGTTTTTTCTTTAGTCTCAATTTAGCTTTACTGCATAAACAAACATCGATTAATTAAATGTTTATTTTCTCAAAGAAAACAAATTATAAACACAAAAAGTGTGGATTAACGTACTTTAATAGCTACAATTTATATTATAAAGAGTATTGCACTCATCGTTCTTTAAAACTTTAGTTCTACCAGTTACTTCTTTTATAGCACTATATTAGTGCTGCAGCAACCATTCTTGGAGACATTACTATAGACATTAGTTTTTTCTTTAGTCTCAATTTAGCTTTACTGCATAAACAAACATCGATTAATTTATTGTTTATTTTTTCAAAGAAAACAAAATTTAAACACAAAAAGTGTGGATTAACGTACTTTAATAGCTACAATTAATATTATAAAGAGCATTGCACTCATTGTTCTTTAAAACTTTAGTTCTGCCAGTTACTTCTTTTATAGCACTATATTAGTGCTGCAGCAACCATTCTTGGAAACATTACTATAGACATTAGTTTTTTCTTTAGTCTAAATTTAGCTTTACTGCATAAACAAACATCGATTAATTAAATGTTTATTTTCTCAAAGAAAACAAATTATAAACACAAAAAGTGTGGATTAACGTTCTTTAATAGCTATAATTCTATATCATAAAGAGTATTGCACTCATCGTCTTTAAAACTTTAGTTTCTGCCAGTTACTTCTTTTATAGCACTATATTAGTGCTGCAGCAACCTAATTTTTTATTGTAATTTAGCTTTACTGCATAAACAAACATCGATTAATTAAATGTTTATTTTTTCAAAGAAAACAAAATTTAAACACAAAAAGTGTGGATTAACGTACGCTAGTAGCTACAATTAATATTATAAAGAGTATTGCACTCATTGTTCTTTAAAACTTTAGTTCTGCCAGTTACTTCTTTTACAGCACTATGTTAGTGCTGCAGCAACGTAATATTTAATTACATTTGAGCTTTACTGCATAAACAAACATCTATTAACTAAATGTTTATTTTCTCAAAGAAAACAAAGTATAAACACAAAAAGTGTGGATTAACGTACGCTAGTAGCTACAATTAATATTATAAAGAGTATTGCACTCATCGGTTTTTAAAACTTTAGTTCCTTCAGTTACTTCTTTTATAACACTATATTAGTGCTGCAGCAATTATTCTTGGAAACATTACTATAAACATTAGTTTTTTCTTTGGTCTAATTTTAGCTTTATTGCATGTACAAACATCGATAAATTAAATTTTTATTTCTTCAAAGAAAAGAAAAATTTACACACAAAAAGTGTGGATTAACGTACGCTAGTAGCTACAATTAATATTATAAAGAGTATTGCACTCATTGTTCTTTAACACTTTAGTTCTGCCAGTTTAAAGCACTATGTTAGTGCTGCAGCAACGTAATTTTTAATTACATTTGAGCTTTAATGCGTAATCAAACATCGATTAATTAAATGTTTGCTTTCTCAAAGAAAACAAATTATAAACACAAAAAGTGTGGATTAACGTACTTTAATAGCTACAATTCTTATTATAATGAGTATTGCATTCATCGTTCTTTAAAACTTTAGTTCTGCCAGTTACTTCTTTTATAGCACTATATTAGTGCTGCAGCAACGAAATTTTTAATGACATTTGAGCTTTACTGCATGAACAAACATCGATTAATTAAATGTTTATTTTCTCAAAGAAAACAATATATAAACACAAAACGTACTTTAATAGCTACAATTCTTATTATAAAGAGTATTGCACTCATCGTCATTTAAAACTTAGGTTTTACCAGTAACTTCTTTCATAGCACTATATTAGTGCTGCAGCAACCATTCTTGGAGACATTACTATCGACATTAATTTTTTCTTTAGTCCCAATTTAGCTTTAATGCATAAACAAACATCGATAAATTGTTTTTTATTTTTTCAAAGAAAACAAAATTTAAACACAAAAAGTGTGGATTAACGTACACTAGTAGCTACAATTAATATTATAAAGAGTATTACACTCATTGTTCTTTAAAACTTTAGTTCTGCCAGTTACTTCTTTTATAGCACTATATTAGTGCTGCAGCAACCATTCTTGGAAACATTACTATAGACATTAGTTTTTTCTTTAGTCTCAATTTAGCTTTAATGCATAAGCAAACATCGATTAATTAAATGTTTGTTTTCTCAAAGAAAACAAGTAATAAAGACAAAAAGTGTGAATTAACGTACTTTAGTAGCTACAATTTATACTATAAAGAGCATTTCACTTATCGTTCTTCAAAACTTAGGTTCTGCCAGTTACTGCTTTTATAGCACTTTATCAGTGCTGCAGCAACCATTCTTGGAAACATTACTATAGACATTAGTTTTTTCTTTAGTCTCATTTTATCTTTACTGCATAAACAAACATCGATAAATTAAATGTTTATTTTTTCAAAGAAAACAAAATTTAAACACAAAAAGTGTGGATTAACGTACGCTAGTAGCTACAATTAATATTATAAAGAGTATTGCACTCATTGTTCTTTAAAACTTTAGTTCTGCCAGTTACTTCTTTTATAGCACTATATTAGTGCTGCAGCAACCAAACTTTTAATTACATTTGAGCTTTACAGCATAAACAAACATAGAATAATTGAATGTTTTTTTTCTCAAAGAAAACAAATTATAAACACAAAAAGTGTGAATTAACGTACTTTAGTAGCTACAATTTATATTATAAAGAGTATTGCACTCATCGTTCTTTAAAACTTCAGTTCTGCCAGTTACTTCTTTCATAGCACTATATTAGTGCTGCAGCAACAATTCTTGGAGACATTACTATAGACATTACTTTTTTCTAAAGTCTCAATTTAGCTTTACTGCATAAACAAATATCGATTAATTAAATATTTTTTTTTCTCAAAGAAAACAAATATAAACACAAAAAGTGTTGATTAACGTACTTTAGTAGCTACAATACTTATTATAAAGAGCATTGCACTCATCGTTCTTTAAAACTTAGATTCTGCCAGTTACTTCTTTTATAGCACTATATTAGTGCTGCAGCAACCATTCTTGGAAACATTACTATAGACATTAGTTTTTTCTTTAGTCTCTTTTAGCTTTACTGGAGAAACAAACAATGAATAATTAAAAGTTTATCCTCTCCAAGAAAACAAAATATAAACACAAAAAGTGTGGATTAACGTACGCTAGTAGCTACAATTTATATTATAAACAGTATTGCACTCATCGTCCTTTAAAAATTTAGTTCTACCAGTAACTTCTTTTATAGCACTATATTAGTGCTGCAGCAACCATTCTTGGAGACATTACTATAGACATTAGTTTTTTCTTTAGTCTCAATTTAGCTTTAATGCATAAACAAACATCGATAAATTAAATGTTTATTTTTTCAAAGAAAACAAAATTTAAACACAAAAAGTGTGGATTAACGTACGCTAGTAGCTACAATTAATATTATAAAGAGTATTGCACTCATCGTTCTTTAAAACTTTAGTTCTGCCAGTTACTTCTTTTATAGCACTATATTAGTGCTGCAGCAACCAAATTTTTAATTACATTTGAGCTTTACTGCATAAACAAACATAGAATAATTAAGTGTTTTTTTTCTCAAAGAAAACAAATTATAAACACAAAAAGTGTGCATTACCGTACTTTAGTAGCAACAATTTATATTATAAACAGTATTGCACTCATCGTCCTTTAAAAATTTAGTTCTACCAGTAACTTCTTTCATAGCACTATATTAGTGCTGCAGCAACCATTCTTGGAGACATTACTATAGACATTAGTTTTTTCTTTAGTCTCAATTTAGCTTTAACGCATAATCAAACATCGATTAATTAAATGTTTATTTTCTCAAAGAAAGCAAATTATAAACACAAAAAGTGTGGAATAACGTACTTTAGTAGCTACAATACTTATTATAAAGAGCATTGCACTCATCGTTCTTTAAAACTTAGATTCTGCCAGTTACTTCTTTTATAGCACTATATTAGTGCTGCAGCAACCATTCTTGGAAACATTACTATAGACATTAGTTTTTTCTCTAGTCTCATTTTAGCTTTACTGCAGAAACAAACATCGATTAATTAAAAGTTTATTCTCTCAAAGAAAACAAAATATAACCACAAAAAGTGTGGATTAACGCACTTAATTAGCTACAATTTATATTATAAAGAGTATTGCACTCATCGTTCTTTAAAACTTTAGTTCTGCCAGTTAATTCTTTCATAGCACTATATTAGTGCTGCAGCCACCTAATTTTTAATTACATTTGAGCTTTACTGCATAATTAATTGTTCCCCCCTGAAATGGATCTTTTGGTCGGTATGAAAGGCAACACTGAAAAACTCATTTATGCAACAGGAACAAATTATAACAGCAATTCGATATACTAGATTAAAGCAAACTCATCGATTAATAAAGATGTAGACTAAAGTTCGTACATTATAAGTTTCATTGCCTAATACATTATAAGTCTCTTTTTTAACATACGTAAAATAAGTTCTAGTGTTGTTTTTGTGGGGTATTGGAAGCGCTTCGTGGCAGGGAGTGCCTACTACTAAATATGTAGTAAACTCTAGAAGCAGAGCAGACAAGTAAACCTAACTCCGGAGGAGCAGACTCCATCGTTAGGGATTCCTAACTTAACTAACTTAATCAACTAACCGAACGATGGCCTAATCGGGAGCAGACCTCATAGGCAACCTGCCAGCGTGCACATCAACAGGTATTCCTAGGTGGACCGAAATTCTGCAGAGGAACAGTCTCCGACTTAGACAAATGCGGAGGAACAGACTCCGACGTGGAAATTGCGGAGGAACAGACTCCAACTTGGAAATTGCGGAGGAACAGACTCCGACTTGGAAATTGCGGGGTAGTAGACCCCGATTATAAAATTTCGTGGGGATGGGCCCCACGAAAAGGCAATAAGAACTGGTAATTTTTTAGATTTTCGAGTTTGTGTTTTGAAGTGAGCTTTTTCTATGTTTTTAAACTGGATAAAAGGCACTTCCTGCACGAGTGAATGAAGCGTTTCAGAGTTACAAAATACCTGCTTTGAATTTCATTGATACAATAAGAACGCTACCAACAACAACAGAGAAATACAGCAGACAAGACAAAGAGCGGGAACTGACAACGGGATAACTCTGAATAGAAGATCCAAAGACTTAACCCCCGGCTTTCCAAGGGAGGGTGGGTTGGGAAATGAAATTTCGTGTGCTCGATGTAGCGAAAAAACCGACAAGATGCCTAAGAAAGGGGGTTATTGGTTTAAATATCATTACGAAATCACGTGCTTGCTGTATATTATTAGGTGGCTGATTTGTGTGCGTAGAAACACGAGATTCCAGAAGAAAAAAATGATGTTATCAGAAATACCTCAGATGTGAGGAGGGGCTTCCTTTGTACCGTTGCGAGTAGACTTTGAAAGGTTGAGATGCATTTAGTTGATAAGCAAGCGCGAAAACGTAAGAAATAAGTGACTATTAGGAAATCTAAAAGGACCATCTAACGGGATTATCGAGTATAGAATATGGTTCAAAGGGCATCTCCGCTTTGCACGTCAGATATCAGGTCAATTTGTTTTCAGCAAACGAAGCACAAAGTAAATGCTCTTGAGCATCAGCCCACCTAGAAGGGGGACCTGGGACCGAGGTAGGAAGAAACTTTGTTAAACATTTCAAGTTGAAAATTAACCTACGTAAAAGGTGCCCTTTTACTGCAGCAACAAACATCGATTATTTAAAAGTTTATTCTCTCAAAGAAAACAAATTATAAACACAAAAAGTGTGGATTAACGTACTTTAATAGCTACAATTCTTATTATAAAGAGTATTGCACTCATCGTTCTTTAAAACTTAGGTTCTGCAAGTTACTTCTTTTTTAGCACTATATTAGTATTGCAGCAACCATTCTTGGAATCATTACTATAGACATTAGTTTTTCCTTAGTCTCATTTTAGCTTTTCTGCATAAACAAACATCGATTATTTAAATCCTTATTTTCTCAAAGAAAACAAATTATAAACACAAAAAGTGTGGATTAACGTACGCTAGTAGCTACAATTAATATTGTAAAGAGTATTGCACTCATCGTTCTTTAAAACGTATGTTTTGCAAGTTACTTCTTTTTTAGCACTATATTAGTGCTGCAGCAACCATTCTTGGAAACTTTACTATAGACATTAGTTTTTTCTTTAGTCTCATTTTAGCTTTACTGCATAAACAAACATCGATTATTTAAAAGTTTATTTTCTCAAAGAAAACAAATTATAAACACAAAAAGTGTGGATTAACGTACGCTAGTAGCTACATTTTATATTATAAAGTGTATCGAACTCTTCGTTTTTTAAAACTTTAGTTCTGCCAGTTACTTCTTTTATAGCACTATATTAGTTCTTGGAAACATTACTATCGACATTAGTTTTTTCTTTGTCTAATTTTAGCTTTACTGCATAAACAAACATCGATAAATTAAATGTTTATTTTTTCAAAGAAAACAAAATTTAAATGCAAAAAGTGTGGATTAACGTACGCTAGTAGCTACAATTAATATTATAAAGAGTATTGCACTCATCGTTCTTTAAAACTTATGTTCTGCCAGTTACTTCTTTTATAGCACTATATTAGTGCTGCGGCAACCATTCTTGGAGACATTTCTATAGACCTTAGTTTTTTCTTTAGTCTCAATTTAGCTTTACTGCATAAACAAACATCAATTAATTAAATGTTTATTTTCTCAAAGAAAACAACTTATAAACACAAAAAGTGTGGATTAACGTACTTTAGTAGCTACATTTTAGGTTATAAAGTGTATCGAACTCTTCGTTTTTTAAAACTTTAGTTCTGCCAGTTACTTCTTTTATAACACTATATTAGTGCTGTATCAACCATTCTTGGAAACATTACTATAGACATTAGTTTTTTCTTTGTCTAATTTTAGCTTTACTGCGTAAACAAACATCGATAAATTAAATTTTTATTTTTTCAAAAAAACTAAATTTAAACACAAAAAGTGTGGATTAACGTACGCTTGTAGCTACAATTAATATTATAAAGAGTATTGCACTCATCGTTCTTTAAAACTTTAGTTCTGCCATTTACTTCTTTTATAGCACTATATTAGTGCTGCAGCAACCAATTCTTTAATTACATTTGAGCTTTACTGCATAAGCAAACATCGATTAACTAAATGTTTGTTTTCTCAAAGAAAACAAATTATAAACACAAAAAGTGTGAATTAACGTACTTTAGTAGCTACAATTTATATTGTAAAGAGTATTGCACTCATCGTTCTTTAAAACTTTAGTTCTACCAGTTACTTCTTTTATAGCACTATATTAGTGCTGCAGCAACCATTCTTGGAGACATTACTATAGACATTAGTTTTTCTTTAGTCTCATTTCAGCTTTACTGCAGAAACAAACATCGATTAATTAAATGTTTATTCTCTCAAAGAAAACAAAATATAAGCACAAAAAGTGTGGATTAACGCACTTTATTAATTACAATTTATATTATAAAGAGTATTGCATTCATCGTTCCTTAAAACTTTAGTTCTGCCAGTTACTTCTTTTATAGCACTATGTTAGTGCTGCAGCAACCATTCTTGGAGACATTAATATGGACATTAGTTTTTTCTTTAGTCTCAATTTAGCTTTAATGAATAAGCAAACATCGATAAATTAAATGTTTGTTTTCTCAAAGAAAACAAAAAATAAACACAAAAAATGTGAATTAACGTACTTTAGTAGCTACAATTTATACTATAAAGAGTATTGCACTCATAGTTCTTCAAAACTTAGGTTCTGCCAGTTACTTCGTTTATAACACTATATCAGTGCTGCAGCAACCATTCTTAGAAACATTACTATAGACATTAGTTTTTTCTTTAGTCCCATTTTATCTTTACTGCAGAAACAAACATCGATTAATTAAAAGTTTATTCCCTCAAAGAAAACAAAATATAATCGCAACAAGTGTGGATTAACGCACTTTATTAGCTACAATTTATATTTTAAAGGGTATTGCACTCATAGTTCTTTAAAACTTTAGTTCTGCCAGTTACTTCTTTTATAGCACTATATTAGTGCTGCAGCAACATAATTTTTAAATACATTTGAGCTTTACTGCATAAACAAACATCGATTAACTAAATGTTTATTTTCTCAAAGAAAACAAATTATAAACACAAAAAGTGTGAATTAACGTACTTTAGTAGCTACAATTTATATTGTAAAGAGTATTGCACTCATCGTTCTTTAAAACTTTAGTTCTGCCAGTTAATTTTATTCATAGCACTATATTAGTGCTGCAGCAACAATTCTTGGAGACATTACTATAGACATTAGTTTTCTTTATAGTCTCAATTTAGCTTTACTGCATAAACAAACATAGAATAATTAAATTTTTTTTTCTCAAAGAAAACAAATTATAAAAACAAAAAGTGTCGATTACCGTACTTTAGTAGCAACAATTTATATTATAAACAGTATTGCACTCATCGTCCTTTAAAAATTTAGTTCTACCAGTAACTTCTTTCATAGCACTATATTAGTGCTGCAGCAACCACTCTTGGAGACATTACTATAGGCATTAGTTTTTTCTTTAGTCTCAATTTAGCTTTAATGAATAATCAAACATCGATTAATTAAATGTTTATTTTCTCAAAGAAAGCAAATTATAAACACAAAAAGTGTGGATTAACGTACTTTAGTAGCTACAATACTTATTATAAAGAGTATTGCACTCATCGTTCTTTAAAACTTAGATTCTGCCAGTTACTTCTTTTATAGCACTATATTAGTGCTGCAGCAACCATTCTTGGAAACATTACTATAGACATTAGTTTTTTCTTTAGTCTCATTTTAGCTTTACTGCAGAAACAAACATCGATTAATTAAAAATTTATTCTCTCAAAGAAAGCAAAGTATAAGCACAAAAAGTGTGGATTAACGCACTTAATTAGCTACAATTTATATTATAAAGAGTATTGCACTCATTGTTCTTTAAAACTTTAGTTCTGCCAGTTACTTCTTTCATAGCACTATATTAGAGCTGCAGCCACCCAATTTTTAATTACATTTGAGCTTTACTGCATAAACAAACATCGATTACTTAAATGTTTATTTTCTCAAAGAAAACAAATTATAGATACAAAAAGTGTGAATTAACGTACTTTAGTAGCTACAATTTATATTGTAAAGAGTATTGCACTCATTGTTCTTTAAAACTTTAGTTCTACCAGTTACTTCTTTTATAGCACTATATTAGTGCTGCAGCAACCATTCTTGGAGAAATTACTATAGACATTACTTTTTTCTATAGTCTCAAATTAGCATTACTGCATAAACAAACATCGATTAAATAAATGTTTTTTTTTCTCAAAGAAAACAAATTATAAACACAAAAAGTGTTGATTAACGTACTTTAGTAGCTACAATTTATATTATAAACAGTATTGCACTCATCGTACTTGAAAAATTTAGTTCTACCAGTAACTTCTTTTATAGCACTATATTAGTGCTGCAGCAACCATTCTTGGAAACATTACTATAAACAATAGTTTTTTCTTTTGTCTAGTTTTAGCTTTACTGCTTAAACAACCATCGATTAATTAAATGTTTATTTTCTCAAAGAAAACAAATTATAAAAACAAAATGTGTGAATTAACCTACATTAGTAGCTACAATTTATATTGTAAAGAATATTGCAATCATCGTTCTTTAAAACTTTAGCTCTACCAGTTATTTCTTTTATAGCACTATATTAGTGCTGCAGCAACCATTCTTAGAGACATTACTATAGACATTGGTTTCTTCTTTAGTCTCAATCTAGCTTTACTGCATAAACAAACATCAATTAATTAAATGTTTATTTTCTCAAAGAAAACAACTTATCAACACAAAAAGTGTGGATTAACATACAGGGTGTCCCAAAAAAATTGTGTCCCGTTTGTCTGAAGATTTTGACAAAACGGCAAACGATTTTCGCCAAACTTTTGCATGGTGGTGCTCTTCAAATGTTCAATTAAAGTTTGCCACCATCCCCATGAAAATCCGTTGAAAAATGATGGAGCTATGACCTTCAGGAGACCAAATTTGCCCGATCACTGAAAACAGCGGTCGGCCATTTTATCTTACTATTTTGCATCGATAAATAGCTTCATGGATTGAAAATGAAACAGCCGCCTCCAATGTCATAGCTCTCGTGAAAATTCCGATAATCCTCGAAGAGTTCCACTATTTCTGACCTCACAGAAATTATTTCTTACCTCACGTGAAGATACTTATCACTGCAATATAGTAAGACAAAATGGCTGACCGCTGGTTTCAGTCACCAGGCAAATTTGGTCTTTTGAAGGTCATAGCTCCATCATTTTTCAACAGATTTTACGGAGATAGTGGCAAACTTTAATTGAACATCCGAGGAGCACCATCATGCAAAAGTTTGGCGATAATCGTTTTCCGTTTTGTCGCAATCTTGAGACAAACGGGGCACAAATTTTTTGGGACACCCTGTACTTTAGTAGCTACAAGTTATATTATAAACAGTAATGCACTCATCGTCCTTTAAAAAATAGTTCTACCAGTAACTTCTTTTATAGCACTATATTAGTGCTGCAGCAACCATTCTTGGAGACATTACTATAGACATTACTTTTTTCTTTAGTCCCAATTTAGCTTTAATGCAAAAGCAAACATCGATTAATTAAATGTTTGTTTTCTCAAAGAAAACAAAAAATAAACACAAAAAGTGTGAATTAACGTACTTTAGTAGCTACAATTTATACTATAAAGAGTATTGCACTCATAGTTCTTCAAAACTTAGGTTCTGCCAGTTACTTCGTTTATAACACTATATCAGTGCTGCAGCAACCATTCTTGGAGACATTACTATAGACATTAGTTTTTTCTTTA
The DNA here is from genome assembly GCA_039566865.1 of Aurelia coerulea. Taxonomy (NCBI): domain Eukaryota; kingdom Metazoa; phylum Cnidaria; class Scyphozoa; order Semaeostomeae; family Ulmaridae; genus Aurelia; species Aurelia coerulea. The sequence continues at coordinate 18,970,252 of CM076956.1, read as the reverse complement.
GTCCCATTTTATCTTTACTGCAGAAACAAACATCGATTAATTAAAAGTTTATTCCCTCAAAGAAAACAAAATATAATCGCAACAAGTGCGGATTAACGCACTTTATTAGCTACAATTTATATTATAAAGGGTATTGCACTCATCGTTCTTTAAAACTTTAGTTCTGCCAGTTAATTCTTTCATAGCACTATATTAGTGCTGCAGCAACAATTCTTGGAGACATTACTATAGACATTAGTTTTCTTTATAGTCTCAATTTAGCTTTACTGCATAAACAAACATAGAATAATTAAATTTTTTTTTCTCAAAGAAAACAAATTATAAAAACAAAAAGTGTCGATTACCGTACTTTAGTAGCAACAATTTATATTATAAACAGTATTGCACTCATCGTCCTTTAAAAATTTAGCTCTACCAGTAACTTCTTTCATAGCACTATATTAGTGCTGCAGCAACCACTCTTGGAGACATTACTATAGGCATTAGTTTTTTCTTTAGTCTCAATTTAGCTTTAATGAATAATCAAACATCGATTAATTAAATGTTTATTTTCTCAAAGAAAGCAAATTATAAACACAAAAAGTGTGGATTAACGTACTTTAGTAGCTACAATACTTATTATAAAGAGTATTGCACTCATCGTTCTTTAAAACTTAGATTCTGCCAGTTACTTCTTTTATAGCACTATATTAGTGCTGCAGCAACCATTCTTGGAAACATTACTATAGACATTAGTTTTTTCTTTAGTCTCATTTTAGCTTTACTGCAGAAACAAACATCGATTAATTAAAAATTTATTCTCTCAAAGAAAACAAAGTATAAGCACAAAAAGTGTGGATTAACGCACTTTATTAGCTACAATTTATATTATAAAGGGTATTGCACTCATAGTTCTTTAAAACTTTAGTTCTGCCAGTTACTTCTTTTATAGCACTATATTAGTGCTGCAGCAACATAATTTTTAAATACATTTGAGCTTTACTGCATAAACAAACATCGATTAACTAAATGTTTATTTTCTCAAAGAAAACAAATTATAAACACAAAAAGTGTGAATTAACGTACTTTAGTAGCTACAATTTATATTGTAAAGAGTATTGCACTCATCGTTCTTTAAAACTTTAGTTCTGCCAGTTAATTCTTTCATAGCACTATATTAGTGCTGCAGCAACAATTCTTGGAGACATTACTATAGACATTAGTTTTCTTTATAGTCTCAATTTAGCTTTACTGCATAAACAAACATAGAATAATTAAATTTTTTTTCTCAAAGAAAACAAATTATAAAAACAAAAAGTGTCGATTACCGTACTTTAGTAGCAACAATTTATATTATAAACAGTATTGCACTCATCGTCCTTTAAAAATTTAGTTCTACCAGTAACTTCTTTCATAGCACTATATTAGTGCTGCAGCAACCACTCTTGGAGACATTACTATAGGCATTAGTTTTTTCTTTAGTCTCAATTTAGCTTTAATGAATAATCAAACATCGATTAATTAAATGTTTATTTTCTCAAAGAAAGCAAATTATAAACACAAAAAGTGTGGATTAACGTACTTTAGTAGCTACAATACTTATTATAAAGAGTATTGCACTCATCGTTCTTTAAAACTTAGATTCTGCCAGTTACTTCTTTTATAGCACTATATTAGTGCTGCAGCAACCATTCTTGGAAACATTACTATAGACATTAGTTTTTTCTTTAGTCTCATTTTAGCTTTACTGCAGAAACAAACATCGATTAATTAAAAATTTATTCTCTCAAAGAAAACAAAGTATAAGCACAAAAAGTGTGGATTAACGCACTTAATTAGCTACAATTTATATTATAAAGAGTATTGCACTCATTGTTCTTTAAAACTTTAGTTCTGCCAGTTACTTCTTTCATAGCACTATATTAGAGCTGCAGCCACCCAATTTTTAATTACATTTGAGCTTTACTGCATAAACAAACATCGATTACTTAAATGTTTATTTTCTCAAAGAAAACAAATTATAGATACAAAAAGTGTGAATTAACGTACTTTAGTAGCTACAATTTATATTGTAAAGAGTATTGTACTCATAGTTCTTTAAAACTTTGGTTCTACCAGTTACTTCTTTTATAGGACTATATTAGTGCTGCAGCAACCATTCTTGGAGAAATTACTATAGACATTACTTTTTTCTATAGTCTCAAATTAGCATTACTGCATAAAAAAACATCGGTTAATTAAATGTTTTTTTTTCTCAAAGAAAACAAATTATAAACACAAAAAGTGTGGATTAACGCACTTTATCAGCTACAATTTATATTATAAACAGTATTGCACTCATCGTCCTTTAAAAATTTAGTTCTACCAATAACTTCTTTTATAGCACTATATTAGTGCTGCAGCAACCATTCTTGGAAACATTACTATAAACAATAGTTTTTTCTTTTGTCTAATTTTAGCTTTACTGCTTAAACAACCATCGATTAATTAAATGTTTATTTTCTCAAAGAAAACAAATTATAAAAACAAAATGTGTGAATTAACCTATATTAGTAGCTACAATTTATATTGTAAAGAATATTGCAATCATCGTTCTTTAAAACTTTAGCTCTACCAGTTATTTCTTTTATAGCACTATATTAGTGCTGCAGCAACCATTCTTAGAGACATTACTATAGACATTGGTTTCTTCTTTAGTCTCAATCTAGCTTTACTGCATAAACAAACATCAATTAATTAAATGTTTATTTTCTCAAAGAAAACAGCTTATCAACACAAAAAGTGTGGATTAACATACAGGGTGTCCCAAAAAAATTGTGTCCCGTTTGTCTGAAGATTTTGACAAAACGGCAAACGATTTTCGCCAAACTTTTGCATGGTGGTGCTCTTCAAATGTTCAATTAAAGTTTGCCACCATCCCCATGAAAATCCGTTGAAAAATGATGGAGCTTTGACCTTCAGGAGACCAAATTTGCCCGATCACTGAAACCAGCGGTCGGCCATTTTATCTTACTATTTTGCATCGATAAATAGCTTCATGGATTGAAAATGAAACAGCAGCCTCCAATGTCATAGCTCTCATGAAAATTCCGATAATCCTCGGAGAGTTCCACTATTTCTGACCTCACAGAAATTATTTCTTACCTCACGTGAAGATACTTATCACTGCAATATAGTAAGACAAAATGGCTGACCGCTGGTTTCAGTCACCAGGCAAATTTGGTCTTTTGAAGGTCATAGCTCCATCATTTTTCAACAGATTTTACGGAGATAGTGGCAAACTTTAATTGAACATCCGAGGAGCACCATCATGCAAAAGTTTGGCGATAATCGTTTTCCGTTTTGTCGCAATCTTGAGACAAACGGGGCACAAATTTTTTGGGACACCCTGTACTTTAGTAGCTACAAGTTATATTATAAACAGTAATGCACTCATCGTCCTTTATAAAATAGTTCTACCAGTAACTTCTTTTATAGCACTATATTAGTGCTGCAGCAACCATTCTTGGAGACATTACTATAGACATTACTTTTTTCTTTAGTCCCAATTTAGCTTTAATGCAAAAGCAAACATCGATTAATTAAATGTTTATTTTCTGAAAGAAAACAAATTATAAACACAAAAAGTGTGAATTAACGTACTTTAGTAGCTACAATTTATATCGTAAAGAATATTGCACTCATCGTTCTTTAAAACTTTAGTTCTGTAAGTTACTTCTTTTATAGCACTATATTAGTGCTGCAGCAACCTAATTTTTAATTACATTTGAGCTTTACTGCATAAACAAACATCGATTAATTAGATATTTATTTTCTCAAAGAAAACAAATTATAAACACAAAAAGTGTGAATTAACCTACATTAGTAGCTACAATTAATATTGTAAAGAGTATTGCACTCATCGTTCTTTAAAACTTTAGTTCTACCAGTTACTTCTTTTATAGCACTATATTAGTGCTGCAGCAACCATTCTTGGAAACATTACTACAGACAATAGTTTTTTCTTTGGTCTAATTTTAGCTTTACTGCATAAACAACCATCGATAAATTAAATGCTTATTTTCTCAAAGAAAACAAATTATAAACACAAAAAGTGTGAATTAACCTACATTAGTAGCTACAATTTATATAGTAAAGAGTATTGCACTCATCGTTCTTTAAAACTTTAGTTCTACCAGTTATTTCTTTTATAGCACTATATTAATGCTGCAGCAACCATTCTTGGAGACATTACTATAGACATTAGTTTCTTCTTTAGTCTCAATTTAGCTTTAATGCATAAGCAAACATCGATTAATTAAATGTTTTTATTTTCCCAAAGAAAACAAATTATCAACACAAAAAGTGTGAATTAACCTACATTAGTAGATACAATTTATATTGTAAAGAGTATTGCACTAATCGTTCTTTAAAACTTTAGTTCTACTAGTTACTTCTTTTATAGCACTATATTAGTGCTGTAGCAACCATTCTTCGAAAAATTACTATAGACATTAGTTTTTTCTTTGGTCTAATTTTAGCTTTACTGCATAAACAAACATCGATAAATTAAATGTTTTTTTTTTCAAATGAAACAAAACTTAAACACAAAAAGTGTGGATTAACGTACGCTAGTAGCTACAATTAATATTATAAGGAGTATTGCACTCATTGTTCTTTAAAACTTTAGTTCTGCCAGTTACTTCTTTTATAGCACTATGTTAGTGCTGCAGCAACGTAATTTTTAATTACAAGTGAGCTTTACTGCAGAAGAAACATCGATTAATTAAATGTTTATTTTCTCAAAGAAAACAAATTATAAACACAAAAAGTGTGAATTGACGTACTTTAAAAGCTACAATTTATATAGTAAAACACTCATCGTTCTTTAAAACTTTAGTGCTACCAGTTATTTCTATTAAAGCACTATATTAGCGCTGCAGCAACCATTCCTGGAAACATTACTATAGACATTAGTTTTTTCTTTGGTCTAGTTTTAGCTTTACTGCATAAACAAACATCGATAAATTAAATGTTTATTTTTTCAAAGAAAGCAAAATTTAAACACAAAAAGTGTGGATTAACGTACGCTAGTAGCTACAATTAATATTATAAGGAGTATTGCACTCATTGTTCTTTATAACTTTTGTTCTTCCAGTTACTTCTTTTATAGCATTATGTTAGTGCTGCAGCAACGTAATTTTTAATTACATTTGAGCTTTACTGCATAAGCAAACATCGAATAATTAATTGTTTATTTTCTCAAAGAAAACAAATTATAAACACAAAAAGTGTGGATTAACATACTTTAATAGCTACAATTCTTATCATAAAGAGTATTGCACTCATCGTTCTTTAAAACTTTAATTCAGCCAGTTACTTTTTTTATAGCACTATATCAGTGCTGCAGCAACCACTCTTGGAGACATTACTATAGACATTAGTTTTTTCTGTAGTCTCAATTTAGCTTTACTGCATAATCAAACATCGATAAATTAAATGTTTATTTTCTCAAAGAAGACAACTTATAAACACAAAAAGTGTGAATTAACGTACTTTAGTAGCTACAATTTATATTGTAAAGAGTATTGCACTCATCGTTCCTTAAAACTTTAGTTCTGCCAGTTACTTCTTTTATAGCACTATATTAGTGCTGCAACAACCTAATTTTTAATTACATTTGAGCTTTACTGCATAAACAAACATCGATTAATTAAATGTTTATTTTCGCAAAAAAAACAAATTATAAACACAAAAAGTGTTAATTAACGTACTTTTGTAGCTACAATTTATATTGTAAAGAGAATTGCACTCATCGCTCTTTAAAACTTTAGTTCTAACAGTTACTTCTTTTATAGCACTATATTAGTGCTGCAGCAACCATTCTTGGAGACATTACTATAGACATTAGTTTTTTCTATAGTCTCAATTTAGCTTTACTGCATAAACAAACATCGATTAATTAATTGTTTCTTTTTCAAAGAAAACAAATTATATACACAAAAAGTGTGGATTAACGTACTTTAGTAGCTACAATTTATACTATAAACAGTATTGCACTCATCGTCCTTTAAAAATTTAGTTCTACTAGTAACTTCTCTTATAGCACTTTATTAGTGATGCAGCAACCATTCTTGGAGACATTACTATAGACATAAGTCTTTTCCTTAGTCTTAATTTAGCTTTCATGCATGAACAAACATCGATTAATTAAATGTTTATTTTCTCAAAGAAAACAAATTACAAACACAAAAAGTGTGAATTAACCTTAATTAGTAGCTACAACTTATATTGTAAAGAGTATTGCACTCATCGTTCTTTAAAACTTTAGTTCTACCAGTTACTTCTTTTATAGCACTATATTAGTGCTGCAGCAACCATTCTAGGAAACATTACTATAGACAATAGTTTTTTCTTTGGTCTAATTTTAGCTTTACTGCATAAACAACCATCGATAAATTAAATGTTTTTTTTTCAAATGAAACAAAACTTAAACACAAAAAGTGTGAATTAACCTTAATTAGTAGCTACAATTTATATTGTAAAAGGTATTCCACTCATCGTTCTTTAAAACTTTAGTTCTACTAGTTACTCCTTTTATAGCACTATATTAGTGCTGTAGCAACCATTCTTGGAAACATTACTATAGACATTAGTTTCTTCATTGGTCTAATTTTAGCTTTACTGCATAAACAAACATCGATAAATTAATTTTTTTTTTTTCAAATGAAACAAAACTTAAACACAAAAAGTGTGGATTAACGTACGCTAGTAGCTAGAATTAATATTATAAGGAGTATTGCACTCATTGTTCTTTAAAACTTTAGTTCTGCCAGTTACTTCTTTTATAGCACTATGTTAGTGCTGCAGCAATTTAATTTTTAATTAAAAGTGAGCTTTACTGCAAAAGAAACATCGATTAATTAAATGTTTATTTTCTCAAAGAAAACAAATTATAAACACAAAAAGTGTGAATTAACGTACTTTAGAAGCTACAATTTATATAGTAAAGCACTCATCGTTCTTTAAAACTTTAGTTCTACCAGTTATTTCTTTTAAAGCACTATATTAGCGCTGGATCAACCATTCTTGGAAACATTACTATAGACATTAGTTTTTTCTTTGGTCTAGTTTTAGCTTTACTGCATAAAAAAACATCGATAAATTAAATGTTTATTACTTCAAAGAAAGCAAAATTTAAACACAAAAAGTGTGGATTAACGTACGCTAGTAGTCACAATTAATATTATATAGAGTATTGCACTCATCGTTCTTTATAACTTTTGTTCTTCCAGTTACTTCTATTATAGCACTATGTTAGTGCTGCAGCAATGTAATTTTTAATTACATTTGAGCTTTACTGCATAAGCAAACATCGAATAATTAAATCTTTATTTTCTCAAAGAAAACAAATTATAAACACAAAAAGTGTGGATTAACGTACTTTAATAGCTACAATTCTTATCATAAAGAGTATTGCACTCATCGTTCTTTAAAACTTTAGTTCTACCAGTTACTTCTTTTATAGCACTATATTAGTGCTGAAGCAACCATTCTTTGGAAAATTACTATAGACATTAGTTTTTTCTTTGGTCTAGTATTAGCTTTACTGCATAAGTAAACATCAATTAATTAAATGTTTATTTTTTCAAAGAAAACAAAATTTAAACACAAAAAGTATTGCACTACAATTAATATTATAAAGAGTATTGCACTCATTGTCCTTTAAAACTTTAGTTCTGCCTGTTACTTCTTTTATAGCACTATGTTAGTGCTGCAGCAACGTAATTTTTAATTACATTTGAGCTTTACTGCATAAGCAAACATCGAATAATTAAATGTTTATTTTCTCAAAGAAAACAAATTATAAACACACAAAGTGTGGATTAACGTACTTTAATAGCTACAATTTTTATTTTATAGAGTATTGCACTCATCGTTCTTTAAAACTTTAATTCAGCCAGTTGCTTTTTTTAAAGCACTATATCAGTGCTGCAGCAACAATTCTTAGAGACATTACTATAGACATTAGTTTTTTCTTTAGTCTCAATTTAGCTTTACTGCATAAGCAAACATCGATTAATTAAATGTTTATTTTCTCAATGGAAACAAATTATAAACACAAAAAGTGTGAATTAACCTACATTAGTAGCTACAATTTATATTGTAAAGAGTATTGCACTCATCGTTCTTTAAAACTTTAGTTCTACCAGTTACTTCATTTATCGCACTAGATTAGTGCTGCAGCAACCATTCTTGGAAACATTACTATAGACATTAGTTTTTTCTTTAGTCTCAATTTAGCTTTAATGCATAAGGAAACATCGATTAATTAAATGTTTATTTTCTCAAAGAAAACAAACTATAAATACAAAAAGTGTGAATTAACCTACATTAGTAGCTACAATTTATATTGTAAAGAGTATTGCACTCATCGTTCTTTAAAACTTTAGTTCTACCAGTTACTTCATTTATTGCACTAGATTAGTGCTGCAGCAACCATTCTTGGAAACATTACTTTAGACAATACTTTTTTCTTTGGTCTAATTTTAGCTTTACTGCATAAACAACCATCGATTAATTAAATGTTTATTTTCTCAAGGAAAACAAATTATAAAAACAAAAAGTGTGAATTAACCTACATTAGTAGCTACAATTTATATTTTAAAGAGTATTGCACTCATCGTTCTTTAAAACTTTAGTTCTACTAGTTACTTCCTTTATAGCACTATATTAGTGCTGCAGCAACCATTCATGGAAACATTAGTATAGACATTAGTTTTTTCTTTGATCTAATTTTAGCTTTACTGCATAAACAAACATCGATAAATTAAATGTTTTTTTTCAAATGAAACAAAACTTAAACACAAAAAGTGTGGATTAACGTACGCTAGTAGCTACAATTAATATTATAAAGAGTATTGCACTCATTGTTCTTTAAAACTTTAGTTCTGCCAGTTACTTCTTTTATAGCACTATGTTAGTGCTGCAGCAACGTAGTTTTTCATTACAAGTGAGCTTTACTGCATAAAGAAACATCGATGAATTAAATGTTTATTTTTTCAAAGAAAGCAAAATTTAAACACAAAAAGTGTGGATTAACGTACGCTAGTAGCTACAATTAATATTATAAAGAGTATTGCACTCATTGTTCTTTATAACTTTTGTTCTTCCAGTTACTTCTTTTATAGCACTATGTTAGTGCTGCAGCAATGTAATTTTTAATTACATTTGAGCTTTACTGCATAAGCAAACATCGATTAATTAAATGTTTATTTTCTCAAAGAAAACAAATTATAAACACAAAAAGTGTGGATTAACGTACTTTAATAGCTACAATTCTTATTATAAAGAGTATTGCACTCATCGTTCTTTAAAACTTTAGTTCTAACAGTTACTTCTTTTATAGCACTATATTAGTGCTGCAAGCAACCATTCTTTGAAAAATTACTATAGACATTAGTTTTTTCTTTGGTCTAGTATTAGCTTTACTGCATAAACAAACATCGATAAATTTATTGTTTATTTTTTCAAAGAAAACAAAATTTAAACACAAAAAGTGTGGATTAACGTACGCTAGTTAGCTACAATTAATATTATAAAGAGTATTGCACTCATTGTTCTTTAAAACTTTAGTTCTGCCAGTTACTTCTTTTATAGCACTATATTAGTGCTGCAGCAACCATAATTTTTAATTACATTTGAGCTTTACTGCATAAGCAAACATCGATAATTAAATGTATATTTTCTCAAAGAAAACAAATTATAAACACAAAAAGTGTGGATTAACGTACTTTAATAGCTACAATTTTTATTATAAAGAGTATTGCACTCATCGTTCTTTAAAACTTTAGTTCTGCCAGTTACTTCTTTTATAGCACTATATTAGTGCTGCAGCAACCATTCTTGGAGACATTACTATAGACATTAGTTTTTTCTTTAGTCTCAATTTAGCTTTAATGCATAAACAAACATCGATTAATTAAATGTTTATTTTCTCAAAGAAAACAAATTATAAACACAAAAAGTGTGAATTAACGTACTTTAGTAGCTACAATTTATATTGTAAAGAGTATTGCACTCATCGTTCTTTAAAACTTTAGTTCTACCAGTTACTTCTTTTATAGCACTATATTAGTGCTGCAGCAACCATTCTTGGAAACATTACTATAGACATTAGTTTTTTCTTTAGTCTCAATTTAGCTTTAATGCATAAGCAAACATCGATTAATTAAATGTTTATTTTCTCAAAGAAAACAAATTATAAACACAAAAAGTGTGAATTAACGTACTTTAGTAGCTACAATTTATATTGTAAAGAGTATTGCACTCATCGTTCTTTAAAACTTTAGTTCTACCAGTTACTTCTTTTATAGCACTATATTAGTGCTGCAGCAACCATTCTTGGAAACATTACTATAGACATTAGTTTTTTCTTTAGTCTCAATTTAGCTTTAATGCATAAGCAAACATCGATTAATTAAATGTTTATTTTCTCAAAGAAAACAAATTATAAACACAAAAAGTGTGAATTAACGTACTTTAGTAGCTACAATTTATATTGTAAAGAGTATTGCACTCATCGTTCTTTAAAACTTTAGTTCTACCAGTTACTTCTTTTATAGCACTATATTAGTGCTGCAGCAACCATTCTTGAAAACATTACTATAGACATTAGTTTTTTCTTTAGTCTCAATTTTAGCTTTACTGCATAAACAAACATCGATTAATTAAATGTTTATTTTTTCAAAGAAAACAAATTATAAACACAAAAAGTGTGGATTAACGTACTTTAGTAGCTACAATTTATATTATAAAGAGTATTGCACTCATCGTTCTTTAAAACTTTAGTTCTGCCAGTTACTTCTTTTATAGCACTATATTAGTGCTGCAGCAACCATTCTTGGAAACATTACTATAGACATTAGTTTTTTTTATTAGTCTCATTTTAGCTTTACTGCATAAACAAACATCGATTAATTAAATGTTTATTTTCTCAAAGAAAACAAATTATAAACACAAAAAGTGTGAATTAACGTACTTTAGTAGCTACAATTTATATTGTAAAGAGTATTGCACTCATTGTTCTTTAAAACTTTAGTTCTGCCAGTTACTTCTTTTATAGCACTATATTAGTGCTGCAGCAACCATTCTTGGAGTTACTTCTTTTATAGCACTATATTAGTGCTGCAGCAACCTAATTTTCTCACATTTGAGCTTTACTGCATAAACAAACATCGATTAATTAAATGTTTATTTTCTCAAAAAAAAAAAATATAAACACAAAAAGTGTGAATTAACGTACTTTAGTAGCTACAATTTATATTGTAAAGAGTATTGCACTCATCGTTCTTTAAAACTTTAGTTCTACCAGTTACTTCTTTTATAGCACTATATTAGTGCTGCAGCAACCATTCTTGGAGACATTACTATAGACATTAGTTTTTTCTTTAGTCTCAATTTAGCTTTAATGCATAAGCAAACATCGATTAATTAAATGTATATTTTCTCAAAGAAAACAAATTATAAACACAAAAAGTGTGGATTAACGTACTTTAATAGCTACAATTCTTATTATAAAGAGTATTGCACTCATCGTTCTTTAAAACTTTAGTTCTACCAGTTACTTCTTTTATAGCACTATATTAGTGCTGCAGCAACCATTCTTGGAAACATTACTATAGACATTAGTTTTTTCTTTAGTCTCAATTTAGCTTTAATGCATAAACAAACATCGATTAATTAAATGTTTATTTTCTCAAAGAAAACAAATTATAAACACAAAAAGTGTGAATTAACGTACTTTAGTAGCTACAATTTATATTGTAAAGAGTATTGCACTCATCGTTCTTTAAAACTTTAGTTCTACCAGTTACTTCTTTTATAGCACTATATTAGTGCTGCAGCAACCATTCTTGGAAACATTACTATAGACATTAGTTTTTTCTTTAGTCTCAATTTAGCTTTACTGCATAAACAAACATCGATTAATTAAATGTTTATTTTTTCAAAGAAAACAAATTATAAACACAAAAAGTGTGGATTAACGTACTTTAGTAGCTACAATTTATATTATAAAGAGTATTGCACTCATCGTTCTTTAAAACTTTAGTTCTGCCAGTTACTTCTTTTATAGCACTATATTAGTGCTGCAGCAACCATTCTTGGAAACATTACTATAGACATTAGTTTTTTCTTTAGTCTCATTTTAGCTTTACTGCATAAACAAACATCGATTAATTAAATGTTTATTTTCTCAAAGAAAACAAATTATAAACACAAAAAGTGTGAATTAACGTACTTTAGTAGCTACAATTTATATTGTAAAGAGTATTGCACTCATCGTTCTTTAAAACTTTAGTTCTGCCAGTTACTTCTTTTATAGCACTATATTAGTGCTGCAGCAACCATTCTTGGAGACAGTTACTATAGACATTAGTTTTTTTCTTTACATTTGAGCTTTACTGCATAAACAAACATCGATTAATTAAATGTTTATTTTCGCAAAAAAAAAAAATTATAAACACAAAAAGTGTGAATTAACGTACTTTAGTAGCTACAATTTATATTGTAAAGAGTATTGCACTCATCGTTCTTTAAAACTTTAGTTCTACCAGTTACTTCTTTTATAGCACTATATTAGTGCTGCAGCAACCATTCTTGGAGACATTACTATAGACATTAGTTTTTTCTTTAGTCTCAATTTAGCTTTACTGCATAAACAAACATCGATTAATTAAATGTTTATTTTCTCAAAGAAAACAAATTATAAACACAAAAAGTGTGGATTAACGTACTTTAGTAGCTACAATTTATATTGTAAAGAGTATTGCACTCATCGTTCTTTAAAACTTTAGTTCTGCCAGTTACTTCTTTTATAGCACTATATTAGTGCTGCAGCAACCATTCTTGGAAACATTACTATAGACATTAGTTTTTTCTTTAGTCTCAATTTAGCTTTACTGCATAAACAAACATCGATTAATTAAATGTTTATTTTCTCAAAGAAAACAAATTATAAACACAAAAAGTGTGAATTAACGTACTTTAGTAGCTACAATTTATATTGTAAAGAGTATTGCACTCATCGTTCTTTAAAACTTTAGTTCTGCCAGTTACTTCTTTTATAGCACTATATTAGTGCTGCAGCAACCATTCTTGGAACTATTACTATAGACATTAGTTTTTTCTTTAGTCTCAATTTAGCTTTACTGCATAAACAAACATCGATTAATTAAATGTTTATTTTCTCAAAGAAAACAAATTATAAACACAAAAAGTGTGGATTAACGTACTTTAGTAGCTACAATTTATATTATAAAGAGTATTGCACTCATCGTTCTTTAAAACTTTAGTTCTGCCAGTTACTTCTTTTATAGCACTATATTAGTGCTGCAGCAACCATTCTTGGAGACATTACTATAGACATTAGTTTTTTCTTTAGTCTCAATTTAGCTTTACTGCATAAACAAACATCGATTAATTAAATGTTTATTTTCTCAAAGAAAACAAATTATAAACACAAAAAGTGTGAATTAACGTACTTTAGTAGCTACAATTTATATTGTAAAGAGTATTGCACTCATCGTTCTTTAAAACTTTAGTTCTACCAGTTACTTCTTTTATAGCACTATATTAGTGCTGCAGCAACCATTCTTGGAGACATTACTATAGACATTAGTTTTTTCTTTAGTCTCAATTTAGCTTTACTGCATAAACAAACATCGATTAATTAAATGTTTATTTTCTCAAAGAAAACAAATTATAAACACAAAAAGTGTGAATTAACGTACTTTAGTAGCTACAATTTATATTGTAAAGAGTATTGCACTCATCGTTCTTTAAAACTTTAGTTCTACCAGTTACTTCTTTTATAGCACTATATTAGTGCTGCAGCAACCATTCTTGGAGACATTACTATAGACATTAGTTTTTTCTTTAGTCTCAATTTAGCTTTACTGCATAAACAAACATCGATTAATTAAATGTTTATTTTCTCAAAGAAAACAAATTATAAACACAAAAAGTGTGAATTAACGTACTTTAGTAGCTACAATTTATATTGTAAAGAGTATTGCACTCATCGTTCTTTAAAACTTTAGTTCTACCAGTTACTTCTTTTATAGCACTATATTAGTGCTGCAGCAACCATTCTTGGAAACATTACTATAGACATTAGTTTTTTCTTTAGTCTCAATTTAGCTTTACTGCATAAACAAACATCGATTAATTAAATGTTTATTTTCTCAAAGAAAACAAATTATAAACACAAAAAGTGTGAATTAACGTACTTTAGTAGCTACAATTTATATTGTAAAGAGTATTGCACTCATCGTTCTTTAAAACTTTAGTTCTACCAGTTACTTCTTTTATAGCACTATATTAGTGCTGCAGCAACCATTCTTGGAGACATTACTATAGACATTAGTTTTTTCTTTAGTCTCAATTTAGCTTTACTGCATAAACAAACATCGATTAATTAAATGTTTATTTTCTCAAAGAAAACAAATTATAAACACAAAAAGTGGGAATTAACGTACTTTAGTAGCTACAATTTATATTGTAAAGAGTATTGCACTCATCGTTCTTTAAAACTTTAGTTCTGCCAGTTACTTCTTTTATAGCACTATATTAGTGCTGCAGCAACCATTCTTGGAGACATTACTATAGACATTAGTTTTTTCTTTAGTCTCAATTTAGCTTTAATGCATAAACAAACATCGATTAATTAAATGTTTATTTTCTCAAAGAAAACAAATTATAAACACAAAAAGTGTGAATTAACGTACTTTAGTAGCTACAATTTATATTGTAAAGAGTATTGCACTCATCGTTCTTTAAAACTTTAGTTCTGCCAGTTACTTCTTTTATAGCACTATATTAGTGCTGCAGCAACCATTCTTGGAGACATTACTATAGACATTAGTTTTTTCTTTAGTCTCAATTTAGCTTTACTGCATAAACAAACATCGATTAATTAAATGTTTATTTTCTCAAAGAAAACAAATTATAAACACAAAAAGTGTGAATTAACGTACTTTAGTAGCTACAATTTATATTGTAAAGAGTATTGCACTCATCGTTCTTTAAAACTTTAGTTCTACCAGTTACTTCTTTTATAGCACTATATTAGTGCTGCAGCAACCATTCTTGGAAACATTACTATAGACATTAGTTTTTTCTTTAGTCTCAATTTAGCTTTACTGCATAAACAAACATCGATTAATTAAATGTTTATTTTCTCAAAGAAAACAAATTATAAACACAAAAAGTGTGAATTAACGTACTTTAGTAGCTACAATTTATATTGTAAAGAGTATTGCACTCATCGTTCTTTAAAACTTTAGTTCTGCCAGTTACTTCTTTTATAGCACTATATTAGTGCTGCAGCAACCATTCTTGGAGACATTACTATAGACATTAGTTTTTTCTTTAGTCTCAATTTAGCTTTACTGCATAAACAAACATCGATTAATTAAATGTTTATTTTCTCAAAGAAAACAAATTATAAACACAAAAAGTGTGAATTAACGTACTTTAGTAGCTACAATTTATATTGTAAAGAGTATTGCACTCATCGTTCTTTAAAACTTTAGTTCTACCAGTTACTTCTTTTATAGCACTATATTAGTGCTGCAGCAACCATTCTTGGAAACATTACTATAGACATTAGTTTTTTCTTTAGTCTCAATTTAGCTTTACTGCATAAACAAACATCGATTAATTAAATGTTTATTTTCTCAAAGAAAACAAATTATAAACACAAAAAGTGTGAATTAACGTACTTTAGTAGCTACAATTTATATTGTAAAGAGTATTGCACTCATCGTTCTTTAAAACTTTAGTTCTACCAGTTACTTCTTTTATAGCACTATATTAGTGCTGCAGCAACCATTCTTGGAGACATTACTATAGACATTAGTTTTTTCTTTAGTCTCAATTTAGCTTTACTGCATAAACAAACATCGATTAATTAAATGTTTATTTTTTCAAAGAAAACAAATTATAAACACAAAAAGTGTGAATTAACGTACTTTAGTAGCTACAATTTATATTGTAAAGAGTATTGCACTCATCGTTCTTTAAAACTTTAGTTCTACCAGTTACTTCTTTTATAGCACTATATTAGTGCTGCAGCAACCATTCTTGGAACATTACTATAGACATTAGTTTTTTCTTTAGTCTCAATTTAGCTTTACTGCATAAACAAACATCGATTAATTAAATGTTTATTTTCTCAAAGAAAACAAATTATAAACACAAAAAGTGTGAATTAACGTACTTTAGTAGCTACAATTTATATTGTAAAGAGTATTGCACTCATCGTTCTTTAAAACTTTAGTTCTACCAGTTACTTCTTTTATAGCACTATATTAGTGCTGCAGCAACCATTCTTGGAGACATTACTATAGACATTAGTTTTTTCTTTAGTCTCAATTTAGCTTTACTGCATAAACAAACATCGATTAATTAAATGTTTATTTTCTCAAAGAAAACAAATTATAAACACAAAAAGTGTGAATTAACGTACTTTAGTAGCTACAATTTATATTGTAAAGAGTATTGCACTCATCGTTCTTTAAAACTTTAGTTCTACCAGTTACTTCTTTTATAGCACTATATTAGTGCTGCAGCAACCATTCTTGGAGACATTACTATAGACATTAGTTTTTTCTTTAGTCTCAATTTAGCTTTACTGCATAAACAAACATCGATTAATTAAATGTTTATTTTCTCAAAGAAAACAAATTATAAACACAAAAAGTGTGAATTAACGTACTTTAGTAGCTACAATTTATATTGTAAAGAGTATTGCACTCATCGTTCTTTAAAACTTTAGTTCTGCCAGTTACTTCTTTTATAGCACTATATTAGTGCTGCAGCAACCATTCTTGGAGACATTACTATAGACATTAGTTTTTTCTTTAGTCTCAATTTAGCTTTACTGCATAAACAAACATCGATTAATTAAATGTTTATTTTCTCAAAGAAAACAAATTATAAACACAAAAAGTGTGAATTAACGTACTTTAGTAGCTACAATTTATATTGTAAAGAGTATTGCACTCATCGTTCTTTAAAACTTTAGTTCTACCAGTTACTTCTTTTATAGCACTATATTAGTGCTGCAGCAACCATTCTTGGAACATTACTATAGACATTAGTTTTTTCTTTAGTCTCAATTTAGCTTTACTGCATAAACAAACATCGATTAATTAAATGTTTATTTTCTCAAAGAAAACAAATTATAAACACAAAAAGTGTGAATTAACGTACTTTAGTAGCTACAATTTATATTGTAAAGAGTATTGCACTCATCGTTCTTTAAAACTTTAGTTCTGCCAGTTACTTCTTTTATAGCACTATATTAGTGCTGCAGCAACCATTCTTGGAAACATTACTATAGACATTAGTTTTTTCTTTAGTCTCAATTTAGCTTTACTGCATAAACAAACATCGATTAATTAAATGTTTATTTTCTCAAAGAAAACAAATTATAAACACAAAAAGTGTGAATTAACGTACTTTAGTAGCTACAATTTATATTGTAAAGAGTATTGCACTCATCGTTCTTTAAAACTTTAGTTCTACCAGTTACTTCTTTTATAGCACTATATTAGTGCTGCAGCAACCATTCTTGGAGACATTACTATAGACATTAGTTTTTTCTTTAGTCTCAATTTAGCTTTACTGCATAAACAAACATCGATTAATTAAATGTTTATTTTCTCAAAGAAAACAAATTATAAACACAAAAAGTGTGAATTAACGTACTTAGTAGCTACAATTTATATTGTAAAGAGTATTGCACTCATCGTTCTTTAAAACTTTAGTTTCTACCAGTTACTTCTTTTATAGCACTATATTAGTGCTGCAGCAACCATTCTTGGAGACATTACTATAGACATTAGTTTTTTCTTTAGTCTCAATTTAGCTTTACTGCATAAACAAACATCGATTAATTAAATGTTTATTTTCTCAAAGAAAACAAATTATAAACACAAAAAGTGTGAATTAACGTACTTTAGTAGCTACAATTTATATTGTAAAGAGTATTGCACTCATCGTTCTTTAAAACTTTAGTTCTACCAGTTACTTCTTTTATAGCACTATATTAGTGCTGCAGCAACCATTCTTGGAGACATTACTATAGACATTAGTTTTTTCTTTAGTCTCAATTTAGCTTTACTGCATAAACAAACATCGATTAATTAAATGTTTATTTTCTCAAAGAAAACAAATTATAAACACAAAAAGTGTGAATTAACGTACTTTATAGCTACAATTTATATTGTAAAGAGTATTGCACTCATCGTTCTTTAAAACTTTAGTTCTACCAGTTACTTCTTTTATAGCACTATATTAGTGCTGCAGCAACCATTCTTGGAGACATTACTATAGACATTAGTTTTTTCTTTAGTCTCAATTTAGCTTTACTGCATAAACAAACATCGATTAATTAAATGTTTATTTTCTCAAAGAAAACAAATTATAAACACAAAAAGTGTGAATTAACGTACTTTAGTAGCTACAATTTATATTGTAAAGAGTATTGCACTCATCGTTCTTTAAAACTTTAGTTCTACCAGTTACTTCTTTTATAGCACTATATTAGTGCTGCAGCAACCATTCTTGGAGACATTACTATAGACATTAGTTTTTTCTTTAGTCTCAATTTAGCTTTACTGCATAAACAAACATCGATTAATTAAATGTTTATTTTCTCAAAGAAAACAAATTATAAACACAAAAAGTGTGAATTAACGTACTTAGTAGCTACAATTTATATTGTAAAGAGTATTGCACTCATCGTTCTTTAAAACTTTAGTTCTACCAGTTACTTCTTTTATAGCACTATATTAGTGCTGCAGCAACCATTCTTGGAGACATTACTATAGACATTAGTTTTTTCTTTAGTCTCAATTTAGCTTTACTGCATAAACAAACATCGATTAATTAAATGTTTATTTTCTCAAAGAAAACAAATTATAAACACAAAAAGTGTGAATTAACGTACTTTAGTAGCTACAATTTATATTATAAAGAGTATTGCACTCATCGTTCTTTAAAACTTTAGTTCTGCCAGTTACTTCTTTTATAGCACTATATTAGTGCTGCAGCAACCATTCTTGGAGACATTACTATAGACATTAGTTTTTTCTTTAGTCTCAATTTAGCTTTACTGCATAAACAAACATCGATTAATTAAATGTTTATTTTCTCAAAGAAAACAAATTATAAACACAAAAAGTGTGAATTAACGTACTTTAGTAGCTACAATTTATATTGTAAAGAGTATTGCACTCATCGTTCTTTAAAACTTTAGTTCTACCAGTTACTTCTTTTATAGCACTATATTAGTGCTGCAGCAACCATTCTTGGAGACATTACTATAGACATTAGTTTTTTCTTTAGTCTCAATTTAGCTTTACTGCATAAACAAACATCGATTAATTAAATGTTTATTTTCTCAAAGAAAACAAATTATAAACACAAAAAGTGTGGATTAACGTACTTTAGTAGCTACAATTTATATTGTAAAGAGTATTGCACTCATCGTTCTTTAAAACTTTAGTTCTACCAGTTACTTCTTTTATAGCACTATATTAGTGCTGCAGCAACCATTCTTGGAGACATTACTATAGACATTAGTTTTTTCTTTAGTCTCAATTTAGCTTTACTGCATAAACAAACATCGATTAATTAAATGTTTATTTTCTCAAAGAAAACAAATTATAAACACAAAAAGTGTGAATTAACGTACTTTAGTAGCTACAATTTATATTGTAAAGAGTATTGCACTCATCGTTCTTTAAAACTTTAGTTCTACCAGTTACTTCTTTTATAGCACTATATTAGTGCTGCAGCAACCATTCTTGGAGACATTACTATAGACATTAGTTTTTTCTTTAGTCTCAATTTAGCTTTACTGCATAAACAAACATCGATTAATTAAATGTTTATTTTCTCAAAGAAAACAAATTATAAACACAAAAAGTGTGAATTAACGTACTTTAGTAGCTACAATTTATATTGTAAAGAGTATTGCACTCATCGTTCTTTAAAACTTTAGTTCTACCAGTTACTTCTTTTATAGCACTATATTAGTGCTGCAGCAACCATTCTTGGAGACATTACTATAGACATTAGTTTTTTCTTTAGTCTCAATTTAGCTTTACTGCATAAACAAACATCGATTAATTAAATGTTTATTTTCTCAAAGAAAACAAATTATAAACACAAAAAGTGTGGATTAACGTACTTTAGTAGCTACAATTTATATTGTAAAGAGTATTGCACTCATCGTTCTTTAAAACTTTAGTTCTGCCAGTTACTTCTTTTATAGCACTATATTAGTGCTGCAGCAACCATTCTTGGAAACATTACTATAGACATTAGTTTTTTCTTTAGTCTCATTTTAGCTTTACTGCATAAACAAACATCGATTAATTAAATGTTTATTTTCTCAAAGAAAACAAATTATAAACACAAAAAGTGTGAATTAACGTACTTTAGTAGCTACAATTTATATTGTAAAGAGTATTGCACTCATCGTTCTTTAAAACTTTAGTTCTACCAGTTACTTCTTTTATAGCACTATATTAGTGCTGCAGCAACCATTCTTGGAGACATTACTATAGACATTAGTTTTTTCTTTAGTCTCAATTTAGCTTTACTGCATAAACAAACATCGATTAATTAAATGTTTATTTTCTCAAAGAAAACAAATTATAAACACAAAAAGTGTGAATTAACGTACTTTAGTAGCTACAATTTATATTGTAAAGAGTATTGCACTCATCGTTCTTTAAAACTTTAGTTCTACCAGTTACTTCTTTTATAGCACTATATTAGTGCTGCAGCAACCATTCTTGGAAACATTACTATAGACATTAGTTTTTTCTTTAGTCTCAATTTAGCTTTACTGCATAAACAAACATCGATTAATTAAATGTTTATTTTCTCAAAGAAAACAAATTATAAACACAAAAAGTGTGAATTAACGTACTTTAGTAGCTACAATTTATATTGTAAAGAGTATTGCACTCATCGTTCTTTAAAACTTTAGTTCTACCAGTTACTTCTTTTATAGCACTATATTAGTGCTGCAGCAACCATTCTTGGAGACATTACTATAGACATTAGTTTTTTCTTTAGTCTCAATTTAGCTTTACTGCATAAACAAACATCGATTAATTAAATGTTTATTTTCTCAAAGAAAACAAATTATAAACACAAAAAGTGTGGATTAACGTACTTTAGTAGCTACAATTTATATTGTAAAGAGTATTGCACTCATCGTTCTTTAAAACTTTAGTTCTGCCAGTTACTTCTTTTATAGCACTATATTAGTGCTGCAGCAACCATAATTTTTTAGTTTTTTCTTTAGTCTCATTTGAGCTTTACTGCATAAACAAACATCGATTAATTAAATGTTTATTTTCTCAAAGAAAACAAATTATAAACACAAAAAGTGTGAATTAACGTACTTTAGTAGCTACAATTTATATTGTAAAGAGTATTGCACTCATCGTTCTTTAAAACTTTAGTTCTACCAGTTACTTCTTTTATAGCACTATATTAGTGCTGCAGCAACCATTCTTGGAGACATTACTATAGACATTAGTTTTTTCTTTAGTCTCAATTTAGCTTTACTGCATAAACAAACATCGATTAATTAAATGTTTATTTTCTCAAAGAAAACAAATTATAAACACAAAAAGTGTGAATTAACGTACTTTAGTAGCTACAATTTATATTGTAAAGAGTATTGCACTCATCGTTCTTTAAAACTTTAGTTCTACCAGTTACTTCTTTTATAGCACTATATTAGTGCTGCAGCAACCATTCTTGGAAACATTACTATAGACATTAGTTTTTTCTTTAGTCTCAATTTAGCTTTACTGCATAAACAAACATCGATTAATTAAATGTTTATTTTCTCAAAGAAAACAAATTATAAACACAAAAAGTGTGAATTAACGTACTTTAGTAGCTACAATTTATATTGTAAAGAGTATTGCACTCATCGTTCTTTAAAACTTTAGTTCTGCCAGTTACTTCTTTTATAGCACTATATTAGTGCTGCAGCAACCATTCTTGGAGAAATTACTATAGACATTAGTTTTTTCTTTAGTCTCATTTTAGCTTTACTGCATAAACAAACATCGATTAATTAAATGTTTATTTTCTCAAAGAAAACAAATTATAAACACAAAAAGTGTGAATTAACGTACTTTAGTAGCTACAATTTATATTGTAAAGAGTATTGCACTCATCGTTCTTTAAAACTTTAGTTCTACCAGTTACTTCTTTTATAGCACTATATTAGTGCTGCAGCAACCATTCTTGGAGACATTACTATAGACATTAGTTTTTTCTTTAGTCTCAATTTAGCTTTACTGCATAAACAAACATCGATTAATTAAATGTTTATTTTCTCAAAGAAAACAAATTATAAACACAAAAAGTGTGAATTAACGTACTTTAGTAGCTACAATTTATATTGTAAAGAGTATTGCACTCATCGTTCTTTAAAACTTTAGTTCTACCAGTTACTTCTTTTATAGCACTATATTAGTGCTGCAGCAACCATTCTTGGAGACATTACTATAGACATTAGTTTTTTCTTTAGTCTCATTTTAGCTTTACTGCATAAACAAACATCGATTAATTAAATGTTTATTTTCTCAAAGAAAACAAATTATAAACACAAAAAGTGTGAATTAACGTACTTTAGTAGCTACAATTTATATTGTAAAGAGTATTGCACTCATCGTTCTTTAAAACTTTAGTTCTACCAGTTACTTCTTTTATAGCACTATATTAGTGCTGCAGCAACCATTCTTGGAAACATTACTATAGACATTAGTTTTTTCTTTAGTCTCAATTTAGCTTTACTGCATAAACAAACATCGATTAATTAAATGTTTATTTTCTCAAAGAAAACAAATTATAAACACAAAAAGTGTGAATTAACGTACTTTAGTAGCTACAATTTATATTGTAAAGAGTATTGCACTCATCGTTCTTTAAAACTTTAGTTCTACCAGTTACTTCTTTTATAGCACTATATTAGTGCTGCAGCAACCATTCTTGGAGACATTACTATAGACATTAGTTTTTTCTTTAGTCTCAATTTAGCTTTACTGCATAAACAAACATCGATTAATTAAATGTTTATTTTCTCAAAGAAAACAAATTATAAACACAAAAAGTGTGAATTAACGTACTTTAGTAGCTACAATTTATATTGTAAAGAGTATTGCACTCATCGTTCTTTAAAACTTTAGTTCTGCCAGTTACTTCTTTTATAGCACTATATTAGTGCTGCAGCAACCATTCTTGGAGACATTACTATAGACATTAGTTTTTTCTTTAGTCTCAATTTAGCTTTACTGCATAAACAAACATCGATTAATTAAATGTTTATTTTCTCAAAGAAAACAAATTATAAACACAAAAAGTGTGAATTAACGTACTTTAGTAGCTACAATTTATATTGTAAAGAGTATTGCACTCATCGTTCTTTAAAACTTTAGTTCTACCAGTTACTTCTTTTATAGCACTATATTAGTGCTGCAGCAACCATTCTTGGAAACATTACTATAGACATTAGTTTTTTCTTTAGTCTCAATTTAGCTTTACTGCATAAACAAACATCGATTAATTAAATGTTTATTTTCTCAAAGAAAACAAATTATAAACACAAAAAGTGTGAATTAACGTACTTTAGTAGCTACAATTTATATTGTAAAGAGTATTGCACTCATCGTTCTTTAAAACTTTAGTTCTACCAGTTACTTCTTTTATAGCACTATATTAGTGCTGCAGCAACCATTCTTGGAGACATTACTATAGACATTAGTTTTTTCTTTAGTCTCAATTTAGCTTTACTGCATAAACAAACATCGATTAATTAAATGTTTATTTTCTCAAAGAAAACAAATTATAAACACAAAAAGTGTGAATTAACGTACTTTAGTAGCTACAATTTATATTGTAAAGAGTATTGCACTCATCGTTCTTTAAAACTTTAGTTCTACCAGTTACTTCTTTTATAGCACTATATTAGTGCTGCAGCAACCATTCTTGGAGACATTACTATAGACATTAGTTTTTTCTTTAGTCTCAATTTAGCTTTACTGCATAAACAAACATCGATTAATTAAATGTTTATTTTCTCAAAGAAAACAAATTATAAACACAAAAAGTGTGAATTAACGTACTTTAGTAGCTACAATTTATATTGTAAAGAGTATTGCACTCATCGTTCTTTAAAACTTTAGTTCTACCAGTTACTTCTTTTATAGCACTATATTAGTGCTGCAGCAACCATTCTTGGAGACATTACTATAGACATTAGTTTTTTCTTTAGTCTCAATTTAGCTTTACTGCATAAACGAACATCGATTAATTAAATGTTTATTTTCTCAAAGAAAACAAATTATAAACACAAAAAGTGTGATTTAACGTACTTTAGTAGCTACAATTTATATTGTAAAGGGTATTGCACTCATCGTTCTTTAAAACTTAAGTTCTGCCAGTTACTTCTTTTATAGCACTATATTAGTGCTGCAGCAACCATTCTTGGAACATTACTATAGACATTAGTTTTTTCTTTAGTCTCAATTTAGCTTTACTGCATAAACAAACATCGATTAATTAAATGTTTATTTTCTCAAAGAAAACAAATTATAAACACAAAAAGTGTGAATTAACGTACTTTAGTAGCTACAATTTATATTGTAAAGAGTATTGCACTCATCGTTCTTTAAAACTTTAGTTCTGCCAGTTACTTCTTTTATAGCACTATATTAGTGCTGCAGCAACCATTCTTGGAGACATTACTATAGACATTAGTTTTTTCTTTAGTCTCAATTTAGCTTTACTGCATAAACAAACATCGATTAATTAAATGTTTATTTTCTCAAAGAAAACAAATTATAAACACAAAAAGTGTGAATTAACGTACTTTAGTAGCTACAATTTATATTGTAAAGAGTATTGCACTCATCGTTCTTTAAAACTTTAGTTCTACCAGTTACTTCTTTTATAGCACTATATTAGTGCTGCAGCAACCATTCTTGGAGACATTACTATAGACATTAGTTTTTTCTTTAGTCTCAATTTAGCTTTACTGCATAAACAAACATCGATTAATTAAATGTTTATTTTCTCAAAGAAAACAAATTATAAACACAAAAAGTGTGAATTAACGTACTTTAGTAGCTACAATTTATATTGTAAAGAGTATTGCACTCATCGTTCTTTAAAACTTTAGTTCTACCAGTTACTTCTTTTATAGCACTATATTAGTGCTGCAGCAACCATTCTTGGAAACATTACTATAGACATTAGTTTTTTCTTTAGTCTCAATTTTAGCTTTACTGCATAAACAAACATCGATTAATTAAATGTTTATTTTCTCAAAGAAAACAAATTATAAACACAAAAAGTGTGAATTAACGTACTTTAGTAGCTACAATTTATATTGTAAAGAGTATTGCACTCATCGTTCTTTAAAACTTTAGTTCTACCAGTTACTTCTTTTATAGCACTATATTAGTGCTGCAGCAACCATTCTTGGAAACATTACTATAGACATTAGTTTTTTCTTTAGTCTCAATTTAGCTTTACTGCATAAACAAACATCGATTAATTAAATGTTTATTTTCTCAAAGAAAACAAATTATAAACACAAAAAGTGTGGATTAACGTACTTTAGTAGCTACAATTTATATTGTAAAGAGTATTGCACTCATCGTTCTTTAAAACTTTAGTTCTGCCAGTTACTTCTTTTATAGCACTATATTAGTGCTGCAGCAACCATTCTTGGAACATTACTATAGACATTAGTTTTTTCTTTAGTCTCATTTAGCTTTACTGCATAAACAAACATCGATTAATTAAATGTTTATTTTCTCAAAGAAAACAAATTATAAACACAAAAAGTGTGAATTAACGTACTTTAGTAGCTACAATTTATATTGTAAAGAGTATTGCACTCATCGTTCTTTAAAACTTTAGTTCTACCAGTTACTTCTTTTATAGCACTATATTAGTGCTGCAGCAACCATTCTTGGAGACATTACTATAGACATTAGTTTTTTCTTTAGTCTCAATTTAGCTTTACTGCATAAACAAACATCGATTAATTAAATGTTTATTTTCTCAAAGAAAACAAATTATAAACACAAAAAGTGTGAATTAACGTACTTTAGTAGCTACAATTTATATTGTAAAGAGTATTGCACTCATCGTTCTTTAAAACTTTAGTTCTACCAGTTACTTCTTTTATAGCACTATATTAGTGCTGCAGCAACCATTCTTGGAAACATTACTATAGACATTAGTTTTTTCTTTAGTCTCAATTTAGCTTTACTGCATAAACAAACATCGATTAATTAAATGTTTATTTTCTCAAAGAAAACAAATTATAAACACAAAAAGTGTGAATTAACGTACTTTAGTAGCTACAATTTATATTGTAAAGAGTATTGCACTCATCGTTCTTTAAAACTTTAGTTCTACCAGTTACTTCTTTTATAGCACTATATTAGTGCTGCAGCAACCATTCTTGGAGACATTACTATAGACATTAGTTTTTTCTTTAGTCTCAATTTAGCTTTACTGCATAAACAAACATCGATTAATTAAATGTTTATTTTCTCAAAGAAAACAAATTATAAACACAAAAAGTGTGAATTAACGTACTTTAGTAGCTACAATTTATATTGTAAAGAGTATTGCACTCATCGTTCTTTAAAACTTTAGTTCTACCAGTTACTTCTTTTATAGCACTATATTAGTGCTGCAGCAACCATTCTTGGAAACATTACTATAGACATTAGTTTTTTCTTTAGTCTCAATTTAGCTTTACTGCATAAACAAACATCGATTAATTAAATGTTTATTTTCTCAAAGAAAACAAATTATAAACACAAAAAGTGTGAATTAACGTACTTTAGTAGCTACAATTTATATTGTAAAGAGTATTGCACTCATCGTTCTTTAAAACTTTAGTTCTACCAGTTACTTCTTTTATAGCACTATATTAGTGCTGCAGCAACCATTCTTGGAAACATTACTATAGACATTAGTTTTTTCTTTAGTCTCAATTTTAGCTTTACTGCATAAACAAACATCGATAAATTAAATGTTTATTTTTCAAAGAAAACAAAATATAAACACAAAAAGTGTGGATTAACGTACTTTAGTAGCTACAATTTATATTATAAAGAGTATTGCACTCATCGTTCTTTAAAACTTTAGTTCTGCCAGTTACTTCTTTTATAGCACTATATTAGTGCTGCAGCAACCATAATTTTTAATTACATTTGAGCTTTACTGCATAAACAAACATCGATTAATTAAATGTTTATTTTCTCAAAGAAAACAAATTATAAACACAAAAAGTGTGAATTAACGTACTTTAGTAGCTACAATTTATATTGTAAAGAGTATTGCACTCATCGTTCTTTAAAACTTTAGTTCTACCAGTTACTTCTTTTATAGCACTATATTAGTGCTGCAGCAACCATTCTTGGAGACATTACTATAGACATTAGTTTTTTCTTTAGTCTCAATTTAGCTTTACTGCATAAACAAACATCGATTAATTAAATGTTTATTTTCTCAAAGAAAACAAATTATAAACACAAAAAGTGTGGATTAACGTACTTTAGTAGCTACAATTTATATTGTAAAGAGTATTGCACTCATCGTTCTTTAAAACTTTAGTTCTACCAGTTACTTCTTTTATAGCACTATATTAGTGCTGCAGCAACCATTCTTGGAAACATTACTATAGACATTAGTTTTTTCTTTAGTCTCAATTTAGCTTTACTGCATAAACAAACATCGATTAATTAAATGTTTATTTTCTCAAAGAAAACAAATTATAAACACAAAAAGTGTGAATTAACGTACTTTAGTAGCTACAATTTATATTGTAAAGAGTATTGCACTCATCGTTCTTTAAAACTTTAGTTCTGCCAGTTACTTCTTTTATAGCACTATATTAGTGCTGCAGCAACCATTCTTGGAGACATTACTATAGACATTAGTTTTTTCTTTAGTCTCAGCTTTACTGCATAAACAAACATCGATTAATTAAATGTTTATTTTCTCAAAGAAAACAAATTATAAACACAAAAAGTGTGAATTAACGTACTTTAGTAGCTACAATTTATATTGTAAAGAGTATTGCACTCATCGTTCTTTAAAACTTTAGTTCTACCAGTTACTTCTTTTATAGCACTATATTAGTGCTGCAGCAACCATTCTTGGAAACATTACTATAGACATTAGTTTTTTCTTTAGTCTCAATTTAGCTTTACTGCATAAACAAACATCGATTAATTAAATGTTTATTTTCTCAAAGAAAACAAATTATAAACACAAAAAGTGTGAATTAACGTACTTTAGTAGCTACAATTTATATTGTAAAGAGTATTGCACTCATCGTTCTTTAAAACTTTAGTTCTACCAGTTACTTCTTTTATAGCACTATATTAGTGCTGCAGCAACCATTCTTGGAAACATTACTATAGACATTAGTTTTTTCTTTAGTCTCAATTTAGCTTTACTGCATAAACAAACATCGATAAATTAAATGTTTATTTTTTCAAAGAAAACAAATTTAAACACAAAAAGTGTGGATTAACGTACTTTAGTAGCTACAATTTATATTATAAAGAGTATTGCACTCATCGTTCTTTAAAACTTTAGTTCTGCCAGTTACTTCTTTTATAGCACTATATTAGTGCTGCAGCAACCTAATTTTTAATTACATTTGAGCTTTACTGCATAAACAAACATCGATTAATTAAATGTTTATTTTCTCAAAGAAAACAAATTATAAACACAAAAAGTGTGGATTAACGTACTTTAGTAGCTACAATTTATATTGTAAAGAGTATTGCACTCATCGTTCTTTAAAACTTTAGTTCTACCAGTTACTTCTTTTATAGCACTATATTAGTGCTGCAGCAACCATTCTTGGAGACATTACTATAGACATTAGTTTTTTCTTTAGTCTCAATTTAGCTTTACTGCATAAACAAACATCGATTAATTAAATGTTTATTTTCTCAAAGAAAACAAATTATAAACACAAAAAGTGTGAATTAACGTACTTTAGTAGCTACAATTTATATTGTAAAGAGTATTGCACTCATCGTTCTTTAAAACTTTAGTTCTACCAGTTACTTCTTTTATAGCACTATATTAGTGCTGCAGCAACCATTCTTGGAAACATTACTATAGACATTAGTTTTTTCTTTAGTCTCAATTTAGCTTTACTGCATAAACAAACATCGATTAATTAAATGTTTATTTTCTCAAAGAAAACAAATTATAAACACAAAAAGTGTGAATTAACGTACTTTAGTAGCTACAATTTATATTGTAAAGAGTATTGCACTCATCGTTCTTTAAAACTTTAGTTCTACCAGTTACTTCTTTTATAGCACTATATTAGTGCTGCAGCAACCATTCTTGGAAACATTACTATAGACATTAGTTTTTTCTTTGGTCTCAATTTTAGCTTTACTGCATAAACAAACATCGATAAATTAAATGTTTATTTTTTCAAAGAAAACAAAATTTAAACACAAAAAGTGTGGATTAACGTACGCTAGTAGCTACAATTTATATTATAAAGAGTATTGCACTCATCGTTCTTTAAAACTTTAGTTCTGCCAGTTACTTCTTTTATAGCACTATATTAGTGCTGCAGCAACCATAACATTTTAGACATTAGTTTTTTCTTTAGTCTCAATTTAGCTTTACTGCATAAACAAACATCGATTAATTAAATGTTTATTTTCTCAAAGAAAACAAATTATAAACACAAAAAGTGTGAATTAACGTACTTTAGTAGCTACAATTTATATTGTAAAGAGTATTGCACTCATCGTTCTTTAAAACTTTAGTTCTACCAGTTACTTCTTTTATAGCACTATATTAGTGCTGCAGCAACCATTCTTGGAAACATTACTATAGACATTAGTTTTTTCTTTGGTCTAATTTTAGCTTTACTGCATAAACAAACATCGATAAATTAAATGTTTATTTTTTCAAAGAAAACAAAATTTAAACACAAAAAGTGTGGATTAACGTACTTTAGTAGCTACAATTATTATTATAAAGAGTATTGCACTCATCGTTCTTTAAAACTTTAGTTCTGCCAGTTACTTCTTTTATAGCACTATATTAGTGCTGCAGCAACCTAATTTTTAATTACATTTGAGCTTTACTGCATAAACAAACATCGATTAATTAAATGTTTATTTTCTCAAAGAAAACAAATTATAAACACAAAAAGTGTGGATTAACGTACTTTAGTAGCTACAATTTATATTATAAAGAGTATTGCACTCATCGTTCTTTAAAACTTTAGTTCTGCCAGTTACTTCTTTTATAGCACTATATTAGTGCTGCAGCAACCATTCTTGGAAACATTACTATAGACATTAGTTTTTTCTTTAGTCTCATTTTAGCTTTACTGCATAAACAAACATCGATTAATTAAATGTTTATTTTCTCAAAGAAAACAAATTATAAACACAAAAAGTGTGAATTAACGTACTTTAGTAGCTACAATTTATATTGTAAAGAGTATTGCACTCATCGTTCTTTAAAACTTTAGTTCTGCCAGTTACTTCTTTTATAGCACTATATTAGTGCTGCAGCAACCTTCTTGGAAGCACATTATTATAGACATTAGTAATTTTCTTTAATTACATTTGAGCTTTACTGCATAAACAAACATCGATTAATTAAATGTTTATTTTCTCAAAGAAAACAAATTATAAACACAAAAAGTGTGAATTAACGTACTTTAGTAGCTACAATTTATATTGTAAAGAGTATTGCACTCATCGTTCTTTAAAACTTTAGTTCTACCAGTTACTTCTTTTATAGCACTATATTAGTGCTGCAGCAACCATTCTTGGAGACATTACTATAGACATTAGTTTTTTCTTTAGTCTCAATTTAGCTTTACTGCATAAACAAACATCGATTAATTAAATGTTTATTTTCTCAAAGAAAACAAATAATAAACACAAAAAGTGTGAATTAACGTACTTTAGTAGCTACAATTTATATTGTAAAGAGTATTGCACTCATCGTTCTTTAAAACTTTAGTTCTGCCAGTTACTTCTTTTATAGCACTATATTAGTGCTGCAGCAACCATTCTTGGAGACATTACTATAGACATTAGTTTTTTCTTTAGTCTCAATTTAGCTTTACTGCATAAACAAACATCGATTAATTAAATGTTTATTTTCTCAAAGAAAACAAATTATAAACACAAAAAGTGTGGATTAACGTACTTTAGTAGCTACAATTTATATTATAAAGAGTATTGCACTCATCGTTCTTTAAAACTTTAGTTCTACCAGTTACTTCTTTTATAGCACTATATTAGTGCTGCAGCAACCATTCTTGGAGACATTACTATAGACATTAGTTTTTTCTTTAGTCTCATTTTAGCTTTAACTGCATAAACAAACATAGATTAATTAAACGTTTATTTTTGCAAAGAAAACAAATTATAAACACAAAAATTTGGGATTAACGTACTTTAGTAGCTACAATTTTATTATAAAGAGTATTGCACTCATCGTTCTTTAAAACTTTAGTTCTGCCAGTTACTTCTTTTATAGCACTATATTAGTGCTGCAGCAACCATTCTTGGAAACATTACTATAGACATTAGTTTTTTCTTTAGTCTCATTTTAGCTTTACTGCATAAACAAACATCGATTAATTAAATGTTTATTTTCTCAAAGAAAACAAAATATAAACACAAAAAGTGTGGATTAACGTACTTTAGTAGCTACAATTTATATTATAAAGAGTATTGCACTCATTGTTCTTTAAAACTTTAGTTCTGCCAGTTACTTCTTTTATAGCACTATATTAGTGCTGCAGCAACGTAATTTTTAATTACATTTGAGCTTTACTGCATAAACAAACATCGATTAATTAAATGTTTATTTTCTCAAAGAAAACAAATTATAAACACAAAAAGTGTGGATTAACGTACTTTAGTAGCTACAATTTATATTATAAAGAGTATTGCACTCATCGTTCTTTAAAACTTTAGTTCTGCCAGTTACTTCTTTTATAGCACTATATTAGTGCTGCAGCAACCATTCTTGGAGACATTACTATAGACATTAGTTTTTTCTTTAGTCTCAATTTAGCTTTACTGCATAAGCAAACATCGATTAATTAAATGTTTATTTTCTCAAAGAAAACAAATTATAAACACAAAAAGTGTGAATTAACGTACTTTAGTAGCTACAATTTATATTATAAAGAGTATTGCACTCATCGTTCTTTAAAACTTTAGTTCTACCAGTTACTTCTTTTATAGCACTATATTAGTGCTGCAGCAACCATTCTTGGAAACATTACTATAGACATTAGTTTTTTCTTTAGTCTCAATTTAGCTTTACTGCATAAACAAACATCGATTAATTAAATGTTTATTTTCTCAAAGAAAACAAATTATAAACACAAAAAGTGTGAATTAACGTACATTAGTAGCTACAATTTATATTGTAAAGAGTATTGCACTCATCGTTCTTTAAAACTTTAGTTCTGCCAGTTACTTCTTTTATAGGACTATATTAGTGCTGCAGCAACCATTTTTGGAAACATTACTATAGACATTAGTTTTTTCTTTAGTCTCAATTTAGCTTTAATGCATAAGCAAACATCAATTAATTAAATGTTTATTTTCTCAAAGAAAACAAATTATAAACACAAAAAGTGTGAATTAACGTACTTTAGTAGCTACAATTTATATTGTAAAGAGTATTGCACTCATCGTTCTTTAAAACTTTAGTTCTACCAGTTACTTCTTTTATAGCACTATATTAGTGCTGCAGCAACCATTCTTGGAAACATTACTATAGACATTAGTTTTTTCTTTGGTCTAATTTTAGCTTTACTGCATAAACAAACATCGATAAATTAAATGTTTTTTTTTTCAAAGAAACAAAATTTAAACACAAAAAGTGTGGATTAACGTACGCTAGTAGCTACAATTAATATTATAAAGAGTATTGCACTCATTGTTCTTTAAAACTTTAGTTCTGCCAGTTACTTCTTTTATAGCACTATATTAGTGCTGCAGCAACCTAATTTTTAATTACATTTGAGCTTTACTGCATAAACAAACATCGATAAATTAAATGTTTATTTTCTTAAAAGAAAACAAATTATAAACACAAAAAGTGTGAATTAACGTACTTTAGAAGCTACAATTTATATAGTAAAGAGCATTGCACTCATCGTTCTTTAAAACTTTAGTTCTACCAGTTACTTCTTTTATAGCACTATATTAGTGCTGTAGCAACCATTCTTGGAAACGTTACTATAGACATTGGTTTTTTCTTTGGTCTAGTTTTAGCTTTACTGCATAAACAAACATCGATAAATTAAATATTTATTTTTTCAAAGAAAACAAAATTTAAACACAAAAAGTGTGGATTAACGTACGCTTGTAGCTACAATTATTATTATAAAGAGTATTGCACTCATTGTTCTTTAAAACTTTTGTTCTGCCAGTTACTTCTTTTATAGCACTATGTTAGTGCTGCAGCAACGTAATTTTTAATTACATTTGAGCTTTACTGCATAAGCAAACATCGAATAATTAAATGTTTATTTTCTCAAAGAAGACAAATTATAAACACAAAAAGTGTGGATTAACGTACTTTAGTAGCTACAATTTATATTATAAAGAGTATTGCACTCATCGTTCTTTAAAAAATTAGTTCTACCAGTTACTTCTTTTATAGCACTATATTAGTGCTGCAGCAACCATTCTTGGAGACATTACTATAGACATTAGTTTTTTCTTTAGTCTCAATTTAGCTTTACTGCATAAACAAACATCGATTAATTAAATGTTTATTTTCTCAAAGAAAACAAATTATAAACACAAAAAGTGTGGATTAACGTACTTTAGTAGCTACAATTTATTTGTAAAGAGTATTGCACTCATCGTTCTTTAAAACTTAGTTCTGCCAGTTACTTCTTTTATAGCACTATATTAGTGCTGCAGCAACCATTCTTGGAAACATTACTATAGACATTAGTTTTTTCTTTAGTCTCATTTTAGCTTTACTGCAGAAACAAACATCGATTAATTAAATGTTTATTCTCTCAAAGAAAACAAAGTATAATCACAAAAAGTGTGTATTAACCCACTTTATAGCTACAATTTATATTATAAAGAGTATTGCACTCATTGTTCTTTAAAACTTTTGTTCTGCCAGTTACTTCTTTTATAGCACTATATTGGTGCTGCAGCAACCTAACTTTTAATTACATTTGAGCTTTACTTCATAAACAAACATCGATAAATTAAATGTTTATTTTCTCAAAGAAAACAAATTATAAACACAAAAAGTGTGGATTAACGTACTTTAATAGCTACAATTTTTATTATAAAGAGTATTGCACTCATCGTTCTTTAAAACTTTAATTCTAGCCAGTTACTTCTTTTATAGCACTATATTAGTGCTGCAGCAACCATTCTAAGAGACATTACTATAGACATTAGTTTTTTCTTTAGTCTCAATTTAGCTTTACTGCATAAACAAACATCGATTGTTTATTAAATGTTTTATTTTCTCCAAGAAAACAAATTATAAACACAAAAAGTGTGAATTAACGTACTTTACTAGCTACAATTTATATTGTAAAGAGTATTGCACTCATCGTTCTTTAAAACTTTTGTTCTACCAGTTACTTCCTTTATAGCACTATATTAGTGCTGCAGCAACCATTCTTGGAAACATTACTATAGACATTAGTTTTTTCCTTAGTCTCAATTTAGCTTTAATACATAAGCAAACATCGATTAATTAAATGTTTATTTTCTCAAAGAAAACAAATTATAAACACAAAAAGTGTGAATTAACGTACTTTAGTAGCTACAATTTATATTGTAAAGAGTATTGCACTCATCGTTCTTTAAAACTTTAGTTCTACCAGTTACTTCATTTATAGCACTATATTAGTGCTGCAGCAACCATTCTTTGGAAACATTACTATAGACATTAGTTTTTTCTTTAGTCTCAATTTATTTTTAATGCATAAGTAAACATTAATTAATTAAATGTTTATTTTTTCAAAGAAAACAAAATTTAAACACAAAAAGTGTGAATTAACGTACATTAGTAGCTACAATTTATATTGTAAAGAGTATTGCACTCATCGTTCTTTAAAACTTTAGTTCTACCAGTTACTTCTTTTATAGCACTATATTAGTGCTGCAGCAACCATTCTTGGAAACATTACTATAGACATTAGTTTTTTCTTTGGTCTAATTTTAGCTTTACTGCATAAACAAACATCGATAAATTAAATGTTTTTTTTTCAAAGAAAACAAAATTTAAACACAAAAAGTGTGGATTAACGTACGCTAGTAGCTACAATTAATATTATAAAGAGTATTGCACTCATTGTTCTTTAAAACTTTAGTTCTGCCAGTTACTTCTTTTATAGCACTATGTTAGTGCTGCAGCAACGTAATTTTTAATTACATTTGAGCTTTACTGCATAAACAAACATCGATAAATTAAATGTTTATTTTCTCAAAGAAAACAAATTATAAACACAAAAAGTGTGAATTAACGTACTTTAGTAGCTACAATTTATATTAGTAAAGAGTATTGCACTCATCGTTCTTTAAAACTTTAGTTCTACCAGTTATTTCTTTTATAGCACTATATTAGTGCTGCAGCAACCATTCTTGGAAACATTACTATAGACATTAGTTTTTTCTTTGGTCTAATTTTAGCTTTACTGCATAAACAAACATCGATAAATTAAATGTTTATTTTTTCAAAGAAAACAAAATTTAAACACAAAAAGTGTGGATTAACGTACGCTAGTAGCTACAATTATTATTATAAAGAGTATTGCACTCATTGTTCTTTAAAACTTTAGTTCTGCCAGTTACTTCTTTTATAGCACTATATTAGTGCTGCAGCAACCTAATTTTTAATTACATTTGAGCTTTACTGCATAAGCAAACATCGATTAATTAAATGTTTATTTTCTCAAAGAAAACAAATTATAAACACAAAAAGTGTGGATTAACGTACTTTAATAGCTACAATTCTTATTATAAAGAGTATTGCACTCATCGTTCTTTAAAACTTTAGTTCTGCCATTTACTTCTTTTATAGCACTATATTAGTGCTGCAGCAACCATTCTTGGAAACATTACTATAGACATTAGTTTTTTTTTTAGTCTCATTTTAGCTTTACTGCATAAACAAACATCGATTATTAAATGTTTATTTTCTCAAAGAAAACAAATTATAAACACAAAAAGTGTGGATTAACGCACTTTATCAGCTAAAATTTATATTGTAAAGAGTATTGCACTCATTGTTCTTTAAAACTTTAGTTCTGCCAGTTATTTTTTTTATAGCACTATGTTAGTGCTGCAGCAACGTTTTTTAATTTGAGCTAGTTCTATAGCACTATATTAGTGCTGCAGCAACCTAATTTTTAATTACATTTGAGCTTTACTGCATAAACAAACATCGATTAATTAAATGTTTATTTTCTCAAAGAAAACAAAATATAAACACAAAAAGTGTGGATTAACGTACTTTATTAGCTACAATTTATATTATAAAGAGTATTGCACTCATCGTTCTTTAAAACTTTATTTCTACCAGTTACTTCTTTTATAGCACTATATTAGTGCTGCAGCAACCATTCTTGGAGACATTACTATAGACATTAGTTTTTTCTTTAGTCTCAATTTAGCTTTAATGATAAACAAACATCGATTAATTAAATGTTTATTTTCTCAAAGAAAACAAATAATAAACACAAAAAGTGTGAATTAACGTACTTTAGTAGCTACAATTTATATTGTAAAGAGTATTGCACTCATCGTTCTTTAAAACTTTAGTTCTGCCAGTTACTTCTTTCATAGCACTATATTAGTGCTGCAGCAACCATTCTTGGAGACATTACTATAGACATTAGTTTTTTCTATAGTCTCAATTTAGCTTTACTGCATAAAAAAACATCGGTTAATTAAATGTTTTTTTTCTCAAAGAAAACAAATTATAAACACAAAAAGTGTGGATTAACGTACTTTAGTAGCTACAATTTATATTATAAACAGTATTGCACTCATCGTCCTTTAAAACTTTAGTTCTACCAGTAACTTCTTTTATAGCACTATATTAGTGCTGCAGCAACCATTCTTGGAGACATTACTATAGACATTAGTTTTTTCTTTAGTCTCAATTTAGCTTTAATGCATAATCAAACATCGATTAATTAAAAGTTTATTTTCTCAAAGAAAACAAAATATAAACACAAAAAGTGTGGATTAACGTACTTAAGTAGCTACAATTTATATTATAAAGAGTATTGCACTCATTGTTCTTTAAAACTTTAGTTCTGCCAGTTACTTCTTTTATAGCACTATATTAGTGCTGCAGCAACCTAATTTTTAATTACATTTGAGCTTTACTGCATAAACAAACATCGATTAATTAAATGTTTATTTTCTCAAAGAAAACAAATTATAAACACAAAAAGTGTGGATTAACGTACTTTAATAGCTACAATTCTTATTATAAAGAGTATTGCACTCATCGTTCTTTAAAACTTTAGTTCTGCCAGTTACTTCTTTTATAGCACTATATTAGTGCTGCAGCAACCATTCTTGGAGACATTACTATAGACCTTAGTTTTTTCTTTAGTCTCAATTTAGCTTTACTGCATAAACAAACATCGATTAATTAAATGTTTATTTTCTCAAAGAAAACAAATTATAAACACAAAAAGTGTGGATTAACGTACTTTAGTAGCTACAATTTATATTATAAACAGTATTGCACTCATCGTCCTTTAAAAATTTAGTTCTACCAGTAACTTCTTTTATAGCACTATATTAGTGCTGCAGCAACCATTCTTGGAGACATTACTATAGACATTAGTTTTTTCTTTAGTCTCAATTTAGCTTTAATGCATAAAGCAAACATCGATTAATTAAATGTTTATTTTCTCAAAGAAAACAAATTATAAACACAAAAGTGTGAATTAACGTACTTTAGTAGCTACAATTTATATTATAAAGAGTATTGCATTCATCGTTCTTTAAAACTTTAGTTCTACCAGTTAACTTCTTTTATAGCACTATATTAGTGCTGCAGCAACCATTCTTGGAGACATTACTATAGACATTAGTTTTTTCTTTAGTCTCAATTTAGCTTTAATGCATAAGCAAACATCGATTAATTAAATGTTTGTTTTCTCAAAGAAAACAAATTATAAACACAAAAAGTGTGAATTAACGTACTTTAGTAGCTACAATTTATATTGTAAAGAGTATTGCACTCATCGTTCTTTAAAATTACTTCTTTTATAGCACTATATTAGTGCTGCAGCAACCATTCTTGGAGACATTACTATAGACATTAGTTTTTTCTATAGTCTCAATTTAGCTTTACTGCATAAACAAACATCGATTAATTAAATGTTTTTTTTTTCAAAGAAAACAAATTATAAACACAAAAAGTGTGGATTAACGTACTTTAGTAGCTACAATTTATATTATAAAGAGTATTGCACTCATCGTTCTTTAAAACTTTATTCTACCAGTTACTTCTTTCATAGCACTATATTAGTGCTGCAGCAACCATTCTTGGAAACATTACTTTAAACATTAGTTTTTTCTTTGGTCTAATTTTAGCTTTACTGCATAAACAAACATCGATTAATTAAATGTTTATTTTCGAAAAAGAAAACTAAATAATAAACACAAAAAGTTTGAATTAACGTACTTTAGTAGCTACAATTTATATTGTAAAGGGTATTGCACTCATCGTTCTTTAAAACTTTAGTTCTGCCAGTTACTTCTTTTATAGCACTATATTAGTGCTGCAGCAACAATTCTTGGAGACATTACTCTAGACATTAGTTTTCTTTATAGTCTCAATTTAGCTTTACTGCATATACAAATATCGATTAATTAAATGTTTTTTTTCTCAAAGAAAACAAATTATAAACACAAAAAGTGTGGATTAACGTACTTTAGTAGCTACAATTCATATTATAAACAGTATTGCACTCATTGTCCTTTAAAAAATTAGTTCTACCAGTTACTTCTTTTATAGCACTATATTAGTGCTGCAGCAACCATTCTTGGAGACATTACTATAGACATTAGTTTTTTCTTTAGTCTCAATTTAGCTTTAACTCATTATCAAACATCGATTAATTAAATGTTTATTTTCAAAGAAAACAAATTATCAAACACAAAAAGTGTGGATTAACTTACTTTAGTAGCTACAATTTTATTATAAAGAGTATTGCACTCATCGTTCTTTAAAACTTTAGTTCTGCCAGTTACTTCTTTTATAGCACTATATTAGTGCTGCAGGAACCATTCTTGGAAACATTACTATAGACATTAGTTTTTTCTTTAGTCTCATTTTAGCTTTACTGCATAAACAAACATCGATTAATTAAAAGTTTATTTTCTCAAAGAAAACAAAATATAAACACAAAAAGTGTGGATTAACGCACTTTATTAGCTACAATTTATATTATAAAGAGTATTGCACTCATTGTTCTTTAAAACTTTAGTTCTGCCAGTTACTTCTTTTATAGCACTATATTAGTGCTGCAGCAACCTAATTTTTAATTACATTTGAGCTTTACTGCATAAACAAACATCGATTAAATTAAATGTTTATTTTCTCAAAGAAAACAAATTATAAACACAAAAAGTGTGGATTAACGTACTTTAATAGCTACAATTCTTATTATAAAGAGTATTGCACTCATCGTTCTTTAAAACTTTAGGTTCTGCCAGTTACTTCTTTTATAGCACTATATTAGTGCTGCAGCAACCATTCTTGGAGACATTTCTATAGACATTAGTTTTTTCTTTAGTGTCAATTTAGCTTTACTGCATAAACAAACATCAATTAATTAAATGTTTATTTTCTCAAAGAAAACAAATTATCAACACAAAAAGTGTGGATTAACATACTTTAGTAGCTACAAGTTATATTATAAACAGTAATGCACTCATCGTCCTTTAAAAATTTAGTTCTACCAGTTACTTCTTTTATAGCACTATATTAGTGCTGCAGCAACCATTCTTGGAGACATTACTATAGACATGAGATTTTTCTTTAGTCCCAATTTAGCTTTAATGCAAAAGCAAACATCGATTAATTAAATGTTTATTTTCTCAAAGAAAACAAATTATAAACACAAAAGTGTGAATTAACGTACTTTAGTAGCTACAATTTATATTATAAGGAGTATTGCACTCCTCGTTCTTTAAAACTTTAGTTCTAACATTAACTTCTTTTATAGCACTATATTAGTGCTGCAGCAACCATTCTTGGAAACATTACTATAGACATTAGTTTTTTCTTTAGTCTCAATTTAGCTTTAATGCATAAGCAAACATCGATTAATTAAATGTTTATTTTCTCAAAGAAAACAAATTATAAACACAAAAAGTGAGAATTAACGTACTTCAGTAGCTACAATTTATATTGTAAAGAGTATTGCACTCATCGTTCTTTAAAATTACTTCTTTGATATGACTATATTGCTGCAGCAACTATTCTTTGAGACATTACTATAGATATTAGTTTTTTCTATAGTCTCAATTTAGCTTTACTGCATAAACAAACATCGATTAATTAAATGTTTCTTTTTTCAAAGAAAACAAATTATAAACACAAAAAGTGTGGATTAACGTACTTTAGTAGCTACAATTTATATTATAAACAGTATTGCACTCATCGTTCTTTAAAACTTTAATTCTACCAGTTACTTCTTTTATAGCACTATATTAGTGCTGCAGCAACAATTCTTGAAAACATTAGTTAAGACATTAGTTTTTTCTTTGGTCTAATTTTATCTTTACTGCATAAACAAACATCGATTGATTAAATGTTTATTTTCTTAAAGAAAACAAATTATAAACACAAAAAGTGTGAATTAACGTACTTTTGTAGCTACAATCTATATAGTAAAGAGTATTGCACCTATTTTTCTTTAAAACTTTAGTTCTACCAGTTACTTCTTTTATAGCACTATATTAATGCTGCAGCAACCATTCTTGGAAACATTACTATAGACATTAGTTTTTTCTTTGGTCTAGTATTAGCTTTACTGCATAAACAAACATCGATAAATTAAATGTATATTTTTTCAAAGAAAACAAAATTTAAACACAAAAAGTGTGGATTAACGTACGCTAGTTGCTACAGTTAATATTATAAAGAGTATTGCACTCATTGTTCTTTAAAACTTTTGTTCTTCCAGTTACTTCTTTTATAGCACTATGTTAGTGCTGCAGCAACGTAATTTTTAATTACATTTGAGCTTTACTGCATAAGCAAACATCGAATAATTAAATGTTTATTTTCTCAAAGAAAACAAATTATAAACACACAAAGTGTGGATTAACGTACTTTAATAGCTACAATTTTTATTATATAGAGTATTGCACTCATCGTTCTTTAAAACTTTAATTCAGCCAGTTGGTTTTTTTAAAGCACTATATCAGTGCTGCAGCAACAATTCTTGGAGACATTACTATAGACATTAGTTTTTTCTTTAGTCTCAATTTATCTTTAATGCATAAGCAAACATCGATTGTTTATTAAATATCGAATGTTTATTTTCTCAAAGAAAACAAATTATAAACACAAAAAGTGTGAATTAACGTACTTTATTAGCTACAATTTATATTATAAAGAGTATTGCACTCGTCGTTCTTTAAAACTTTTGTTCTACTAGTTACTTCTTTTATAGCACTAAATTATTGCTGCAGCAACCATTCTTGGAAACATTACTATAGACATTAGTTTTTTCTTTAGTCTCAATTTAGCTTTAATGCATAAGGAAACATCTATTAATTAAATGTTTATTTTCTCAAAGAAAACAAATTATAAACACAAAAAGTGTGAATTAACCTACATTAGTAGCTACAATTTATATTGTAAAGAGTATTGCACTCATCGTTCTTTAAAACTTTAGTTCTACCAGTTACTTCATTTATCGCACTAGATTAGTGCTGCAGAAACCATTCTTGGAAACATTACTATAGACATTAGTTTTTTCTTTAGTCTCAATTTAGCTTTAATGCATAAGGAAACATCGATTAATTAATTGTTTATTTTCTCAAAGAAAACAAATTATAAACACAAAAAGTGTGAATTAACCTACATTAGTAGCTACAATTTATATTGTAAAGAGTATTGCACTCATCGTTCTTTAAAACTTTAGTTCTACTAGTTACTTCCTTTATAGCACTATATTAGTGCTGCAGCAACCATTCATGGAAACATTACTATAGACATTAGTTTTTTCTTTGGTCTAATTTTAGCTTTACTGCATAAACAAACATCGATAAATTAAATGTTTTTTTTTCAAATGAAACAAAACTTAAACACAAAAAGTGTGGGTTAACGTACGCTAGTAGCTACAATTAATATTATAAAGAGTATTGCACTCATTGTTCTTAAAAACTTTAGTTCTGCCAGTTACTTCTTTTATAGCACTATGTTAGTGCTGCAGCAACGTAATTTTTAATTACAAGTGAGCTTTACTGCATAAAGAAACATCGATAAATTAAATGTTTATTTTCTTGAAGAAAACAAATTATAAACACAAAAAGTGCGAATTAACGTACTTTAGAAGCTACAATTTATATAGTAAAGAGTATTGCACTCAGCGTTCTTTAAAGCTTTAGTTCTACCAGTTATTTCTTTTATAGCACTATATTAGTGCTGCAGCAACCACTCTTGGAAACATTACTATAGACATTCGTTTTTTCTTTGGTCTAGTTTTAGCTTTACTGCATAAACAAACATCGATAAATTAAATGTTTATTTTTTCAAAGAAAACAAAATTTAAACACAAAAAGTGTGGAATAACGTACGCTTGTAGCTACAATTATTATTATAAAGAGTATTGCACTCATTGTACTTTAAAACTTTTGTTCTTCCAGTTACTTCTTTTATAGCACTATGTTAGTGCTGCAGCAACGTAATTTTTAATTACATTTGAGCTTTACTGCATAAGCAAACATCGAATAATTAAATGTTTATTTTCTCAAAGAAAACCAATTATAAACACAAAAAGTGTGGATTAACATATTTTAATAGC
The DNA here is from genome assembly GCA_039566865.1 of Aurelia coerulea. NCBI lineage: Eukaryota > Metazoa > Cnidaria > Scyphozoa > Semaeostomeae > Ulmaridae > Aurelia > Aurelia coerulea. Next base: position 18,927,084 of record CM076956.1, on the reverse strand, counting down.
TACAATTCTTATTATAAAGAGTATTGCACATATCGTTCTTTAAAACTTTAATTCAGCCATTTACTTTTTTTATAGCACTATATTAGTGCTGCAGCAACCATTCTTGGAAACATTACTATAGACATTAGTTTTTTTTATTAGTCTCATTTTAGCTTTCCTGCATAAACATACATCGATTATCTAAATCTTTATTTTCTCAAAGAAAACAAATTATAAACACAGAAAATGTGAATTAACGTACTTTTATAGCTACTTTTTATATTGTAAAGAGTATTGCACTCATTGTTCTTTAAAACTTTAGTTCTGCCAGTTATTTTTTTTATAGCACTATGTTAGTGCTGCAGCAACGTAATTTTAAATTACAAGTGAGCTAGTTCTGTCAGTTACTTCTTTTATAGCACTATATTAGTGCTGCAGCAACCTAATTTTCAATTACATTTGAGCTTTACTGCATAAACAAACCTCGATTAATTAAAAGTTTATTCTCTCATACAAAATAAAATATAAGCACAAAAAGTGTGGATTAACGTACTTTATTAGCTACAATTTATATTATAAAGAATATTGCAGTCATCGTTCTTTAAAACTTTATTTCTACCATTAACTTCTTTTAAAGCACTATATTAGTGCTGCAGCAACCATTCTTGGAGACATTACTATAGACATTGGTTTTTTCTTTAGTCTCAATTTAGCTTTAATGAATAAGCAAACATCGATTAATTAAATGTTTGTTTTCTCAAAGAAAACAAATAATAAACACAAAAAGTGTGAATTAACGTACTTTAGTAGCTACAATTTATATTGTAAAGACTATTGCACTCATCGTTCTTTAATCCTTAAGTTCTGCCAGTTACTTCTTTCATAGCACTATATTAGTGCTGCAGCAACAATTCTTGGAGACATTACTATAGACATTAGTTTTCTTTATAGTCTCAATTTAGCTTTACTGCATAAACAAACAAAGAATAATTAAATGTTTTTTTTCTCAAAGAAGACAAATTATAAACACAAAAAGTGTGGATTACCGTACTTTAGTAGCAACAATTTATATTATAAACAGTATTGCACTCATCGTCCTTTAAAAAATTAGTTCTACCAGTAACTTCTTTCATAGCACTATATTAGTGCTGCAGCAACCATTCTTGGAGACATTACTATAGACATTAGTTTTTTCTTTAGTCTCAATTTAGCTTTAACTCATTATCAAACATCGATTAATTAAATGTTTATTTTCTCAAAGAAAGCAAATTATCAAAAAAAAAAGTGTGGATTAACTTACTTTAGTAGCTACAATACTTATTATAAAGAGTATTGCACTCATCGTTCTATAAAACTTAGATTCTGCCAGTTACTTCTTTTATAGCACTATATTAGTGCTGCAGCAACCATTCTTGGAAACATTACTATAGACATTAGTTTTTTCTTTAGTCTCATTTTAGCTTTACTGCAGAAACAAACATCGATTAATTAAAAGTTTATTCACTCAAAGAAAACAAAATATAAGCACAAAAAGTGTGGATTAACGCACTTAATTAGCTACAATTTATATTATAAAGAGTATTGCACTCATTGTTCTTTAAAACTGTAGTTCTGCCAGTTACTTCTTTTATAGCACTATGTTAGTGCTGCAGCAACCTAATTTTTAATTACATTTGAGCTTTACTGCATAAACAAACATCGATTAAATAAATGCTTATTTTCTCAGAGAAAACAAATTATAAACACAAAAAGTGTGGATTAACGTACTTTAATAGCTACAATTCTTATTATAAAGAGTATTAACCTCATCGTTCTTTAAAACTGAGGTTCTGCCAGTTACTTCTTTTATAGCACTATATTAGTGCTGCAGCAACCATTCTTGGAGACATTTCTACAGACCTTAGTTTTTTCTTTACTGTCAATTTAGCTTTACTGCATAAACAAACATCAATTAATTAAATGTTTATTTTCTCAAAGAAAACAAATTATCAACACAAAAAGTGTGGATTAACATACTTTAGTAGCTACAAGTTATATTATAAACAGTAATGCACTCATCGTCCTTTAAAAATTTAGTTCTACCAGTAACTTCTTTTATAGCACTATATTAGTGCTGCAGCAACCATTCTTGGAAACATTACTATAGACATTAGTTTTTTTTAATAGTCTCATTTTAGCTTTAATGCATAAGCAAACATCGATTAATTAAATGTTTACTTTCTCAATGAAAAAAAATTATCAAAAGAAACAGTGTGAATTAACGTACTTTAGAAGCTACAATTTATATAGTAAAGAGTATTGCACTCGTCGTTCTTTAAAACTTTAGTTCTACCAGTTACTTCTTTTATAGCACTATATTAGTGCTGCAGCAACCATCCTTGGAAACATTACTATAGACAATAGTTTTTTCTTTGGTCTAATTTTAGCTTTACTGCATAAACAACCATCGATTAATTAAATGTTTATTTTCTCAAAGAAAACAAATTATATCTACAAAAAGTGTGAATTAGCCTACATTAGCAGCTACAATATATATTGTAAAGAGTATTGCACTCATCGTTCTTTAAAACTTTAGTTCTACTAGTTACCTCTTTTATAGCACTATATTGGTGCTGCAGCAACCATTCTTGGAAACATTACTAAAGACATTAGTTTTTTCTTTGGTCTAATTTTAGCTTTACTGCATAAACAAGCATCGATTAATTAAATGGTTATTTTCTCAAAGAACGCAAATTATAAACACAAAAAGTGTGGATTAACGTACTTTAGTAGCTACATTTTATATTATATAGTGTATCGAACTCTTCGTTTTTTAAAACTTTAGTTCTGCCAGTTACCTCTTGATAGCACTATATTAGTGCTGTATCAACCATTCTTGGAAACATTACTATAGACATTAGCTTTTTCTTTGTCTAATTTTAGCTTTACTGCATAAACAAACATCGATAAATTAAATGTTTTTTTTCTCAAAGAAGACAAATTATAAACACAAAAAGTGTGGATTACCGTACTTTAGTAGCAACAATTTATATTATAAACAGTATTGCACTCATCGTCCTTTAAAAAATTAGTTCTACCAGTAACTTCTTTCATAGTGCTGCAGCAACCATTCTTGGAGACATTACTATAGACATTAGTTTTTTCTTTAGTCTCAATTTAGCTTTAACTCATTATCAAACATCGATTAATTAAATGTTTATTTTCTCAAAGAAAGCAAATTATCAACACAAAAAGTGTGGATTAACTTACTTTAGTAGCTACAATACTTATTATAAAGAGTATTGCACTCATCGTTCTATAAAACTTAGATTCTGCCAGTTACTTCTTTTATAGCACTATATTAGTGCTGCAGCAACCATTCTTGGAAACATTACTATAGACATTAGTTTTTTCTTTAGTCTCATTTTAGCTTTACTGGAGAAACAAACATCGATTAATTAAAAGTTTATCCTCTCAAAGAAAACAAAATATAAGAACAAAAAGTGTGGATTAACGCACTTAATTAGCTACAATTTATATTATAAAGAGTATTGCACTCATTGTTCTTTAAAACTTTAGTTCTGCCAGTTACTTCTTTTATAGCACTATATTAGTGCTGCAGCAACCATTCTTGGAGACATTACTATAGACATTAGTTTTGTCTCATTTTAGCTTTACTGCAGAAACAAAGATTGATTAATTAAAAGTTTATTCTCTCAAAGAAAACAAAATATAAGCACAAAAAGTGTGGATTAATGCACCTTATTAGCTACAATTTATATTATAAAGAGTATTGCACTCATCGTTCAATAAAACTTTAGTTCTGCCAGTTACTTCTTTTATAACACTATATTAGTGCTGCATCAACAATTCTTGGAGACATTATTATAGACCTTAGTTTTTTCTTTAGTCTCAATTTAGCTTTACTGCATAAACAAACATTAATAAATTAAATGTTTATTTTCTCAAAGAAAACAACCTATAAACACAAAAAGTGTGGATTAAGGTACTTTAGTAGCTACATTTTATATTATAAGGTGTATCGAACTCTTCGTTTTTAAAAAATTTAGTTCTGCCAGTTTCTTCTTTTATAGCACTATATTAGTGCTGTATCAACCATTCTTGGAAACATTACTATAGACATTAGCTTTTCCTTTGTCTAATTTTAGCTTTACTGCATAAACAAACATCGATAAATTAAATGTTTATTTTTTCAAAGAAAACAAAATTTAAACACAAAAAGTGTGGATTACTGTACTTTAGTACCAACAATATATATTATAAACAGTATTGCACTCATCGTCCTTTAAAAATTTAGTTCTACCATTAACTTCTTTCCTAGCAATATATTTGCGCTGCAGCAACCATTCTTGGAGACATTACTATAGACATTAGCTTTTTCTTTAGTCTCCTTTTAGCTTTACTGCATAAACAAACATCGATTATTTAAATGTTTACTTTCCCAAAGAAAGCAAATAATAAACACAAAAAGTGTGGATTAACGTACTTTAATAGCTACAACACTTATTATAAAGAGTATTGCACTCATCGTTCTATAAAACTTAGATTCTGCCAGTTACTTCTTTTATAGCACTATATTAGTGCTGCAGCAACCATTCTTGGAAACATTACGATAGACATTAGTTTTTTCTTTAGTCTCATTTTAGCTTTACTGCAGAAACAAACATCGATTATTTAAAAGTTTATTCTCTCAAAGAAAACAAAATATAAGCACAAAAAGTGTGAATTTAGTAGCTACAATTTATATTGTAAAGAGCATTGCACTCATCGTTCTTTAAAACTTTAGTTAGATCAGTTACTTCTTTTATAGCACTATATTAGTGCTGCAGCAACCATTCTTGGAAACATTACTATAGACATTAGTTTTTTTTATTAGTCTCATTTTAGCTTTCCTGCATAAACATACATCGATTATCTAAATCTTTATTTTCTCAAAGAAAACAAATTATAAACACAGAAAATGTGAATTAACGTACTTTTATAGCTACTTTTTATATTGTAAAGAGTATTGCACTCATTGTTCTTTAAAACTTTAGTTCTGCCAGTTATTTTTTTTATAGCACTATGTTAGTGCTGCAGCAACGTAATTTTTAATTACAAGTGAGCTAGTTCTGTCAGTTACTTCTTTTATAGCACTATATTAGTGCTGCAGCAACCTAATTTTCAATTACATTTGAGCTTTACTGCATAAACAAACCTCGATTAATTAAAAGTTTATTCTCTCATACAAAATAAAATATATGCACAAAAAGTGTGGATTAACGTACTTTATTAGCTACAATTTATATTATAAAGAATATTGCACTCATCGTTCTTTAAAACTTTATTTCTACCATTAACTTCTTTTAAAGCACTATATTAGTGCTGCAGCAACCATTCTTGGAGACATTACTATAGACATTGGTTTTTTCTTTAGTCTCAATTTAGCTTTAATGAATAAGCAAACATCGATTAATTAAATGTTTATTTTCTCAAAGAAAACAAATAATAAACACAAAAAGTGTGAATTAACGTACTTTAGTAGCTACAATTGATATTGTAAAGACTATTGCACTCATCGTTCTTTAAAACTTTAGTTCTGCCAGTTACTTCTTTCATAGCACTATATTAGTGCTGCAGCAACAATTCTTGGAGACATTACTATAGACATTAGTTTTCTTTATAGTCTCAATTTAGCTTTACTGCATAAACAAACAAAGAATAATTAAATGTTTTTTTTCTCAAAGAAGACAAATTATAAACACAAAAAGTGTGGATTACCGTACTTTAGTAGCAACAATTTATATTATAAACAGTATTGCACTCATCGTCCTTTAAAAAATTAGTTCTACCAGTAACTTCTTTCATAGCACTATATTAGTGCTGCAGCAACCATTCTTGGAGACATTACTATAGACATTAGTTTTTTCTTTAGTCTCAATTTAGCTTTAACTCATTATCAAACATCGATTAATTAAAAGTTTATTCTCTCAAAGAAAACAAAATATAAGCACAAAAAGTGTGGATTAACGCACTTAATTAGCTACAATTTATATTATAAAGAGTATTGCACTCATTGTTCTTTAAAACTAAAGTTCTGCAAGTTACTTCTTTTATAGCACTATGTTAGTGCTGCAGCAACCTAAGTTTTAATTACATTTGAGCTTTACTGCATAAACAAACATCGATCAATTAAATGCTTATTTTCTCAGAGAAAACAAATTATAAACACAAAAAGTGTGGATTAACGTACTTTAATAGCTACAATTCTTATTATAAAGAGTATTAACCTCATCGTTCTTTAAAACTGAGGTTCTGCCAGTTACTTCTTTTATAGCACTATATTAGTGCTGCAGCAACCATTCTTGGAGACATTTCTATAGACCTTAGTTTTTTCTTTAGTGTCAATTTAGCTTTACTGCATAAACAAACATCAATTAATTAAATGTTTATTTTCTCAAAGAAAACAAATTATCAACACAAAAAGTGTGGATTAACATACTTTAGTAGCTACAAGTTATATTATAAACAGTAATGCACTCATCGTCCTTTAAAAATTTAGTTCTACCAGTAACTTCTTTTATAGCACTATATTAGTGCTGCAGCAACCATTCTTGGAGACATTACTATAGACATGAGATTTTTCTTTAGTCCCAATTTAGCTTTAATGCAAAAGCAAACATCGATTAATTAAATGTTTATTTTCTCAAAGAAAACAAATTATAAACACAAAAGTGTGAATTAACGTACTTTAGTAGCTACAATTTATATTATAAGGAATATTGCACTCCTCGTTCTTTAAAACTTTAGTTCTACCATTAACTTCTTTTAAAGCACTATATTAGTGCTGCAGCAACCATTCTTGGAGACATTACTATAGACATTGGTTTTTTCTTTAGTCTCAATTTAGCTTTAATGAATAAGCAAACATCGATTAATTAAATGTTTGTTTTCTCAAAGAAAACAAATTATAAACACAAAAAGTGTGAATTAACGTACTTTTGTAGCTACAATTTATATTGTAAAGAGTATTGCACTCATCGTTCTTTAAAACTTAATTCTATCAGTTACTTCTTTTATAGCACTATATTAGTGCTGCAGCAACCATTCTTGGAGACATTACTATAGATATTAGTTTTTTCTATAGTCTCAATTTAGCTTTACTGCATAAACAAACATCGATTAATTAATTGTTTCTTTTTTCAAAGAAAACAAATTATATACACAAAAAGTGTGGATTAACGTACTTTAGTAGCTACAATTTATATTATAAACAGTATTGCACTCATCGTTCTTTAAAACTTAATTCTACCAGTTACTTCTTTCATAGCACTATATTAGTGCTGCAGCAACCATTCTTGGAAACATTACTTTAAACAATAGTTTTTTCTTTGGTCTAATTTTAGCTTTACTGCATAAACAACCATCGATTAATTAAATGTTTATTTTCTTAAAGAAAACAAATAATAAACACAAAAAGTGTGAATTAAAGTACTTTAGTAGCTACAATTTATATTGTAAAGACTATTGCACTCATCGTTCTTTAAAACTTTAGTTCTGCCAGTTACTTCTTTCAGAGCACTATATTAGTGCTGCAGCAACAATTCTTGGAGACATTACTATAGACATTAGTTTTCTTTATAGTCTCAATTTAGCTTTACTGCATAAACAAACAAAGAATAATTAAATGTTTTTTTTCTCAAAGAAGACAAATTATAAACACAAAAAGTGTGGATTACCGTACTTTAGTAGCAACAATTTATATTATAAACAGTATTGCACTCATCGTCCTTTAAAAAATTAGTTCTACCAGTAACTTCTTTCATAGCACTATATTAGTGCTGCAGCAACCATTCTTGGAGACATTACTATAGACATTAGTTTTTTCTTTAGTCTCAATTTAGCTTTAACTCATTATCAAACATCGATTAATTAAATGTCAAAGAAAGCAAATTATCAAAACAAAAAGTGTGGATTAACTTACTTTAGTAGCTACAATACTTATTATAAAGAGTATTGCACTCATCGTTCTATAAAACTTCGATTCTGCCAGTTACTTCTTTTATAGCACTATATTAGTGCTGCCACAACCATTCTTGGAAACATTACTATAGACATTAGTTTTTATTTTAGTGTCATTTTAGCTTTACAGGAGAAACAAACATCGATGAAATAAAAGTTTATCCTCTCAAAGAAAACAAAATATAAGCACAAAAAGTGTGGATTAACGCACTTTATTAGCTACAATTTATATTATAAAGAGTATTGCACTCATTGTTCTTTAAAACTTTAGTTCTGCCAGTTACTTCTTTTATAGCACTATGTTAGTGCTGCAGCAACCTAATTTTTAATTACATTTGACCTTTACTGCATAAACAAACATCGATTAAATAAATGCTTATTTTCTCAGAGAAAACAAATTATAAACACAAAAAGTGTGGATTAACGTACTTTAATAGCTACAATTCTTATTATAAAGAGTATTAACCTCATCGTTCTTTAAAACTGAGGTTCTGCCAGTTACTTCTTTTATAGCACTATATTAGTGCTGCAGCAACCATTCTTGGAGACATTTCTATAGACATTAGTTTTTTCTTTAGTGTCAATTTAGCTTTACTGCATAAACAAACATCAATTAATTAAATGTTTATTTTCTCAAAGAAAACAAATTATCAACACAAAAAGTGTGGATTAACATACTTTAGTAGCTACAAGTTATATTATAAACAGTAATGCACTCATCGTCCTTTAAAAATTTAGTTCTACCAGTAACTTCTTTTATAGCACTATATTAGTGCTGCAGCAACCATTCTTGGAGACATTACTATAGACATGAGATTTTTCTTTAGTCCCAATTTAGCTTTAATGCAAAAGCAAACATCGATTAATTAAATGTTTATTTTCTCAAAGAAAACAAATTATAAACACAAAAGTGTGAATTAACGTACTTTAGTAGCTACAATTTATATTATAAGGAATATTGCACTCCTCGTTCTTTAAAACTTTAGTTCTACCATTAACTTCTTTTAAAGCACTATATTAGTGCTGCAGCAACCATTCTTGGAGACATTACTATAGACATTGGTTTTTTCTTTAGTCTCAATTTAGCTTTAATGAATAAGCAAACATCGATTAATTAAATGTTTGTTTTCTCAAAGAAAACAAATTATAAACACAAAAAGTGTGAATTAACGTACTTTTGTAGCTACAATTTATATTGTAAAGAGTATTGCACTCATCGTTCTTTAAAACTTAATTCTATCAGTTACTTCTTTTATAGCACTATATTAGTGCTGCAGCAACCATTCTTGGAGACATTACTATAGATATTAGTTTTTTCTATAGTCTCAATTTAGCTTTACTGCATAAACAAACATCGATTAATTAATTGTTTCTTTTTTCAAAGAAAACAAATTATATACACAAAAAGTGTGGATTAACGTACTTTAGTAGCTACAATTTATATTATAAACAGTATTGCACTCATCGTTCTTTAAAACTTAATTCTACCAGTTACTTCTTTCATAGCACTATATTAGTGCTGCAGCAACCATTCTTGGAAACATTACTTTAAACAATAGTTTTTTCTTTGGTCTAATTTTAGCTTTACTGCATAAACAACCATCGATTAATTAAATGTTTATTTTCTTAAAGAAAACAAATTATAAACACAAAAAGTGTGAATTAACGTACTTTTGTAGCTACAATCTATATAGTAAAGAGTATTGCACCTATTTTTCTTTAAAACTTTAGTTCTACCAGTTACTTCTTTTATAGCACTATATTAATGCTGCAGCAACCATTCTTGGAAACATTACTATAGACATTAGTTTTTTCTTTGGTCTAGTATTAGCTTTACTGCATAAACAAACATCGATAAATTAAATGTATATTTTTTCAAAGAAAACAAAATTTAAACACAAAAAGTGTGGATTAACGTACGCTAGTTGCTACAGTTAATATTATAAAGAGTATTGCACTCATTGTTCTTTAAAACTTTTGTTCTTCCAGTTACTTCTTTTATAGCACTATGTTAGTGCTGCAGCAACGTAATTTTTAATTACATTTGAGCTTTACTGCATAAGCAAACATCGAATAATTAAATGTTTATTTTCTCAAAGAAAACAAATTATAAACACACAAAGTGTGGATTAACGTACTTTAATAGCTACAATTTTTATTATATAGAGTATTGCACTCATCGTTCTTTAAAACTTTAATTCAGCCAGTTGGTTTTTTTAAAGCACTATATCAGTGCTGCAGCAACAATTCTTGGAGACATTACTATAGACATTAGTTTTTTCTTTAGTCTCAATTTATCTTTAATGCATAAGCAAACATCGATTGTTTATTAAATATCGAATGTTTATTTTCTCAAAGAAAACAAATTATAAACACAAAAAGTGTGAATTAACGTACTTTATTAGCTACAATTTATATTATAAAGAGTATTGCACTCGTCGTTCTTTAAAACTTTTGTTCTACTAGTTACTTCTTTTATAGCACTAAATTAGTGCTGCAGCAACCATTCTTGGAAACATTACTATAGACATTAGTTTTTTCTTTAGTCTCAATTTAGCTTTAATGCATAAGGAAACATCTATTAATTAAATGTTTATTTTCTCAAAGAAAACAAATTATAAACACAAAAAGTGTGAATTAACCTACATTAGTAGCTACAATTTATATTGTAAAGAGTATTGCACTCATCGTTCTTTAAAACTTTAGTTCTACCAGTTACTTCATTTATCGCACTAGATTAGTGCTGCAGAAACCATTCTTGGAAACATTACTATAGACATTAGTTTTTTCTTTAGTCTCAATTTAGCTTTAATGCATAAGGAAACATCGATTAATTAATTGTTTATTTTCTCAAAGAAAACAAATTATAAACACAAAAAGTGTGAATTAACCTACATTAGTAGCTACAATTTATATTGTAAAGAGTATTGCACTCATCGTTCTTTAAAACTTTAGTTCTACTAGTTACTTCCTTTATAGCACTATATTAGTGCTGCAGCAACCATTCATGGAAACATTACTATAGACATTAGTTTTTTCTTTGGTCTAATTTTAGCTTTACTGCATAAACAAACATCGATAAATTAAATGTTTATTTTTTCAAAGAAAACAAAATTTAAACACAAAAAGTGTGGATTAACGTACGCTAGTAGCTACTATTATTATTATAAACAGTATTGCACTCATTGTACTTTAAAACTTTTGTTCTTCCAGTTACTTCTTTTATAGCACTATGTTAGTGCTGCAGCAACGTAATTTTTAATTACATTTGAGCTTTACTGCATAAGCAAACATCGAATAATTAAATGTTTATTTTCTCAAAGAAAACCAATTATAAACACAAAAAGTGTGGATTAACATATTTTAATAGCTACAATTCTTATTATAAAGAGTATTGCACATATCGTTCTTTAAAACTTTAATTCAGCCATTTACTTTTTTTATAGCACTATATTAGTGCTGCAGCAACCATTCTTGGAAACATTACTATAGACATTAGTTTTTTTTATTAGTCTCATTTTAGCTTTCCTGCATAAACATACATCGATTATCTAAATCTTTATTTTCTCAAAGAAAACAAATTATAAACACAGAAAATGTGAATTAACGTACTTTTATAGCTACTTTTTATATTGTAAAGAGTATTGCACTCATTGTTCTTTAAAACTTTAGTTCTGCCAGTTATTTTTTTTATAGCACTATGTTAGTGCTGCAGCAACGTAATTTTAAATTACAAGTGAGCTAGTTCTGTCAGTTACTTCTTTTATAGCACTATATTAGTGCTGCAGCAACCTAATTTTCAATTACATTTGAGCTTTACTGCATAAACAAACCTCGATTAATTAAAAGCTTATTCTCTCATACAAAATAAAATATAAGCACAAAAAGTGTGGATTAACGTACTTTATTAGCTACAATTTATATTATAAAGAATATTGCAGTCATCGTTCTTTAAAACTTTATTTCTACCATTAACTTCTTTTAAAGCACTATATTAGTGCTGCAGCAACCATTCTTGGAGACATTACTATAGACATTGGTTTTTTCTTTAGTCTCAATTTAGCTTTAATGAATAAGCAAACATCGATTAATTAAATGTTTGTTTTCTCAAAGAAAACAAATAATAAACACAAAAAGTGTGAATTAACGTACTTTAGTAGCTACAATTTATATTGTAAAGACTATTGCACTCATCGTTCTTTAAAACTTTAGTTCTGCCAGTTACTTCTTTCATAGCACTATATTAGTGCTGCAGCAACAATTCTTGGAGACATTACTATAGACATTAGTTTTCTTTATAGTCTCAATTTAGCTTTACTGCATAAACAAACAAAGAATAATTAAATGTTTTTTTTCTCAAAGAAGACAAATTATAAACACAAAAAGTGTGGATTACCGTACTTTAGTAGCAACAATTTATATTATAAACAGTATTGCACTCATCGTCCTTTAAAAAATTAGTTCTACCAGTAACTTCTTTCATAGCACTATATTAGTGCTGCAGCAACCATTCTTGGAGACATTACTATAGACATTAGTTTTTTCTTTAGTCTCAATTTAGCTTTAACTCATTATCAAACATCGATTAATTAAATGTTTATTTTCTCAAAGAAAGCAAATTATCAAAAAAAAAAGTGTGGATTAACTTACTTTAGTAGCTACAATACTTATTATAAAGAGTATTGCACTCATCGTTCTATAAAACTTAGATTCTGCCAGTTACTTCTTTTATAGCACTATATTAGTGCTGCAGCAACCATTCTTGGAAACATTACTATAGACATTAGTTTTTTCTTTAGTCTCATTTTAGCTTTACTGCAGAAACAAACATCGATTAATTAAAAGTTTATTCACTCAAAGAAAACAAAATATAAGCACAAAAAGTGTGGATTAACGCACTTAATTAGCTACAATTTATATTATAAAGAGTATTGCACTCATTGTTCTTTAAAACTGTAGTTCTGCCAGTTACTTCTTTTATAGCACTATGTTAGTGCTGCAGCAACCTAATTTTTAATTACATTTGAGCTTTACTGCATAAACAAACATCGATTAAATAAATGCTTATTTTCTCAGAGAAAACAAATTATAAACACAAAAAGTGTGGATTAACGTACTTTAATAGCTACAATTCTTATTATAAAGAGTATTAACCTCATCGTTCTTTAAAACTGAGGTTCTGCCAGTTACTTCTTTTATAGCACTATATTAGTGCTGCAGCAACCATTCTTGGAGACATTTCTACAGACCTTAGTTTTTTCTTTACTGTCAATTTAGCTTTACTGCATAAACAAACATCAATTAATTAAATGTTTATTTTCTCAAAGAAAACAAATTATCAACACAAAAAGTGTGGATTAACATACTTTAGTAGCTACAAGTTATATTATAAACAGTAATGCACTCATCGTCCTTTAAAAATTTAGTTCTACCAGTAACTTCTTTTATAGCACTATATTAGTGCTGCAGCAACCATTCTTGGAAACATTACTATAGACATTAGTTTTTTTTAATAGTCTCATTTTAGCTTTAATGCATAAGCAAACATCGATTAATTAAATGTTTACTTTCTCAATGAAAAAAAATTATCAAAAGAAACAGTGTGAATTAACGTACTTTAGAAGCTAAAATTTATATAGTAAAGAGTATTGCACTCGTCGTTCTTTAAAACTTTAGTTCTACCAGTTACTTCTTTTATAGCACTATATTAGTGCTGCAGCAACCATCCTTGGAAACATTACTATAGACAATAGTTTTTTCTTTGGTCTAATTTTAGCTTTACTGCATAAACAACCATCGATTAATTAAATGTTTATTTTCTCAAAGAAAACAAATTATATCTACAAAAAGTGTGAATTAGCCTACATTAGCAGCTACAATATATATTGTAAAGAGTATTGCACTCATCGTTCTTTAAAACTTTAGTTCTACTAGTTACCTCTTTTATAGCACTATATTGGTGCTGCAGCAACCATTCTTGGAAACATTACTAAAGACATTAGTTTTTTCTTTGGTCTAATTTTAGCTTTACTGCATAAACAAGCATCGATTAATTAAATGGTTATTTTCTCAAAGAACGCAAATTATAAACACAAAAAGTGTGGATTAACGTACTTTAGTAGCTACATTTTATATTATATAGTGTATCGAACTCTTCGTTTTTTAAAACTTTAGTTCTGCCAGTTACCTCTTGATAGCACTATATTAGTGCTGTATCAACCATTCTTGGAAACATTACTATAGACATTAGCTTTTTCTTTGTCTAATTTTAGCTTTACTGCATAAACAAACATCGATAAATTAAATGTTTTTTTTCTCAAAGAAGACAAATTATAAACACAAAAAGTGTGGATTACCGTACTTTAGTAGCAACAATTTATATTATAAACAGTATTGCACTCATCGTCCTTTAAAAAATTAGTTCTACCAGTAACTTCTTTCATAGTGCTGCAGCAACCATTCTTGGAGACATTACTATAGACATTAGTTTTTTCTTTAGTCTCAATTTAGCTTTAACTCATTATCAAACATCGATTAATTAAATGTTTATTTTCTCAAAGAAAGCAAATTATCAACACAAAAAGTGTGGATTAACTTACTTTAGTAGCTACAATACTTATTATAAAGAGTATTGCACTCATCGTTCTATAAAACTTAGATTCTGCCAGTTACTTCTTTTATAGCACTATATTAGTGCTGCAGCAACCATTCTTGGAAACATTACTATAGACATTAGTTTTTTCTTTAGTCTCATTTTAGCTTTACTGGAGAAACAAACATCGATTAATTAAAAGTTTATCCTCTCAAAGAAAACAAAATATAAGCACAAAAAGTGTGGATTAACGCACTTTATTAGCTACAATTTATATTATAAAGAGTATTGCACTCATTGTTCTTTAAAACTTTAGTTCTGCCAGTTACTTCTTTTATAGCACTATATTAGTGCTGCAGCAACCATTCTTGGAGACATTACTATAGACATTAGTTTTGTCTCATTTTAGCTTTACTGCAGAAACAAAGATTGATTAATTAAAAGTTTATTCTCTCAAAGAAAACAAAATATAAGCACAAAAAGTGTGGATTAATGCACCTTATTAGCTACAATTTATATTATAAAGAGTATTGCACTCATCGTTCAATAAAACTTTAGTTCTGCCAGTTACTTCTTTTATAACACTATATTAGTGCTGCATCAACAATTCTTGGAGACATTATTATAGACCTTAGTTTTTTCTTTAGTCTCAATTTAGCTTTACTGCATAAACAAACATTAATAAATTAAATGTTTATTTTCTCAAAGAAAACAACCTATAAACACAAAAAGTGTGGATTAAGGTACTTTAGTAGCTACATTTTATATTATAAGGTGTATCGAACTCTTCGTTTTTAAAAAATTTAGTTCTGCCAGTTTCTTCTTTTATAGCACTATATTAGTGCTGTATCAACCATTCTTGGAAACATTACTATAGACATTAGCTTTTCCTTTGTCTAATTTTAGCTTTACTGCATAAACAAACATCGATAAATTAAATGTTTATTTTTTCAAAGAAAACAAAATTTAAACACAAAAAGTGTGGATTACTGTACTTTAGTACCAACAATATATATTATAAACAGTATTGCACTCATCGTCCTTTAAAAATTTAGTTCTACCATTAACTTCTTTCCTAGCAATATATTTGCGCTGCAGCAACCATTCTTGGAGACATTACTATAGACATTAGCTTTTTCTTTAGTCTCCTTTTAGCTTTACTGCATAAACAAACATCGATTATTTAAATGTTTACTTTCCCAAAGAAAGCAAATAATAAACACAAAAAGTGTGGATTAACGTACTTTAATAGCTACAACACTTATTATAAAGAGTATTGCACTCATCGTTCTATAAAACTTAGATTCTGCCAGTTACTTCTTTTATAGCACTATATTAGTGCTGCAGCAACCATTCTTGGAAACATTACGATAGACATTAGTTTTTTCTTTAGTCTCATTTTAGCTTTACTGCAGAAACAAACATCGATTATTTAAAAGTTTATTCTCTCAAAGAAAACAAAATATAAGCACAAAAAGTGTGAATTTAGTAGCTACAATTTATATTGTAAAGAGCATTGCACTCATCGTTCTTTAAAACTTTAGTTAGATCAGTTACTTCTTTTATAGCACTATATTAGTGCTGCAGCAACCATTCTTCGAGACATTACTATAGACCTTAGTTTTTTCATTAGTTTCAATTTAGCTTTATTTCATAAACAAAAATCGATTAATTAATGGTTTTTTTTCTCAAAGAAAGCAAATTATAAACACAAAAAGTGTGGATTAACGTACTTTAGTAGCTACAATTTATATTTTAAACAGTATTGCACTCATCGTCCTTTAAAAATTTAGTTCTACCAGTAACTTCTTTTATAGCACTATATTAGTGCTGCAGCAACCATCATTACTATAGACATTAGTTTTTTCTTTAGTCTCAATTTAGACTTAATGCATAAGCAGACATCGATTAATTAAATGCTTATTTTCTCAAAGAAAACAAATCATAAACACAAAAAGTGTGAATTAACCTACATTAGTAGCTACAATTTATATTGTAAAGAGTATTGCACTCATCGTTCTTTAAAACTTTAGCTCTACCAGTTACTTCTTTTATAGCACTATATTAGTGCTGCAGCAACTATTCTTGGAAACATTACTATAGACATTAGTTTTTTCTTTGGTCTAATTTTAGCTTTACTGCATAAACAAGCATCGATAGATTAAATGTTTATTTTTTCAAAGAAAACAAAATTTAAACACAAAAAGTGTGGATTAACGTACGCTAGTAGCTACAATTAATATTATAAAGAGTATTGCACTCATTGTTCTTTAAAACTTTAGTTCTGCCAGTTACTTCTTCTATAGCACTATATTAGTGCTGCAGCAACCATTCTTGGAAACATTACTATAGACATTAGTCTTTTCTTTGGTCTAATTTTAGCTTTACTGCATAAACAAGCATCGATAAATTAAATGTTTATTTTTTCAAATAAAACAAAATTTATACACAAAAAGTGTGGATTAACCTTCGCTAGTAGCTACAATTAATTTTATGAAGAGTATTGCACTCATTGTTTTTTAAAACTTTAGTTCTGCCAGTTACTTCTTTTATAGCACTATGCTAGTGCTGCAGCAACGTAATTTTTAATTACAAATGAGCTTTACTGCATAAAGAACCATTGATTAATTAAATGTTTATTTTCTCAAAGAAAACAAATTATAAACGCAAAGAGTGTGTACTTTAATAGCTAAAATTCTTATTATAAAGAGTATTGCACTCATCGTTCTTTAAAACTTTAATTCAGCCAGTTACTTTTTTTATAGCACTATATTAGTGCTGCAGCAACAATTCTTGGAAACATTACTATAGACATTAGTTTTTTCTTTAGTCTCAATTTAGCTTTACTGCGTAAACAAACATCGATAAATTAAATGTTTACTTTTCAAAGAAAACAAAATTTAAACGCAAAAAGTGTGGATTAACGTACGCTAGTAGCTACAATTTACATTATAAGGAGTATTGCACTCATTTTTCTTAAAAACTTTAGTTCTGCCAGTTACTTCTTTTATAGCACTTTGTTAGTGCTGCAGCTTCGTAACTTTTAATTACAAGTGAGCTTTACTGCATAAAGAAACATCGATTAATTAAATGTTTATTTTCTCAAAGAAAACAAATTATAAACACAAAAAGTGTGGATTAACGTACTTTAGAAGCTACAATTTATATAGTAAAGAGTATTGCACTCATCGTTCTTTAAAACTTTAATTCAGCCAGTTACTTTTTTTATAGCATAATATTAGTGCTGCAGCAACCATTCTTGGAAACATTACTATAGACATTAGTTTTTTCTTTAGTCTCAATTTAGCTTTACTGCATAAACAAACATCGATAAATTAAATGTTTATTTTTTCAAAGAAAACAAAATTTAAACACAAAAAGTGTGGATTAACGTACGCTAGTAGCTACAATTAATATTATAAAGAGTATTGCACTCATTGTTCTTTAAAACTTTAGTTCTGCCAGTTACTTCTTTTATAGCACTTTGTTAGTGCTGCAGCAACGTAACTTTTAATTACAAGTGAGCTTTACTGCATAAAGAAACATCGATTAATTAAATGTTTATTTTCTCAAAGAAAACAAATTATAAACACAAAAATTGGGATTAACGTACTTTAGAAGCTACAATTTATATAGTAAAGAGTATTGCACTCATCGTTCTTTAAAACTTTAATTCAGCCAGTTACTTTTTTTATAGCATAATATTAGTGCTGCAGCAACAATTCTTGGAAACATTACTATAGACATTAGTTTTTTCTTTAGTCTCAATTTAGCTTTACTGCATAAACAAACATCGATAAATTAAATGTTTATTTTTTCAAAGAAAACAAAATTTAAACACAAAAAGTGTGGATTAACGTACGCTAGTAGCTACAATTAATATCATAAAGAGTATTGCACTCATTTTTCTTAAAAACTTTAGTTCTGCCAGTTACTTCTTTTATAGCACTTTGTTAGTGCTGCAGCAACGTAACTTTTAATTACAAGTGAGCTTTACTGCATAAAGAAACATCGATTAATTAAATGTTTATTTTCTCAAAGAAAACAAATTATAAACACAAAAATTGGGATTAACGTACTTTAGAAGCTACAATTTATATAGTAAAGAGTATTGCACTCATCGTTCTTTAAAACTTTAATTCAGCCAGTTACTTTTTTTATAGCATAATATTAGTGCTGAAGCAACGATTCTTGGAAACATTACTATAGACATTAGTTTTTTCTTTAGTCTCAATTTAGCTTTACTGCATAAACAAACATCGATAAATTAAATGTTTATTTTTCAAAGAAAACAAAATTTAAACGCAAAAAGTGTGGAGTAACGTACGCTAGTAGCTACCATTTACATTATAAGGAGTATTGCACTCATTGTTCTTTAAACTTTAGTTCTGCGAGTTACTTCTTCTATAGAACTATATTAGTGCTGCAGCAACCATTCTTGGAAACATTACTATAGACATTAGTCTTTTCTTTGGTCTAATTTTAGCTTTACTGCATAAACAAGCATCGATAAATTAAATGTTTATTTTTTCAAATAAAACAAAATTTATACACAAAAAGTGTGGATTAACCTTCGCTAGTAGCTACAATTAATTTTATGAAGAGTATTGCACTCACTGTTTTTTAAAACTTTAGTTCTGCCAGTTACTTCTTTTATAGCACTATGCTAGTGCTGCAGCAACGTAATTTTTAATTACAAATGAGCTTTACTGCATAAAGAACCATTCTTGGAAACATTACTATAGACATTAGCTTTTTCTTTAGTCTCATTTTAGCTTTACTGCATAAACAAACATCGATAAATTAAATCTTTATTTTAATAAAAAAGAAAACAAAATTTAAACGAAAAAAGTATGGATTAACGTACGCTAGTAGCTACAATTTACATTATAAGGAGTATTGCACTCATCGTTCTATAAAACTTAGATTCTGCCAGTTACTTCTTTTATAGCACTATATTAGTTCTGCAGCAACCAATCTTGGAGACATTTCTATAGACCTTAGTTTTTTCTTTAGTCTCAATTTAGCTTTACTGCATAAACAAACATTAATAAATTAAATGTTTATTTTTTCAAAGAAAACAAAATTTAAACACAAAAAGTGTGGATTACTGTACTTTAGTACCAACAATATATATTATAAACAGTATTGCACTCATCGTCCTTTAAAAATTTAGTTCTACCATTAACTTCTTTCCTAGCAATATATTTGCGCTGCAGCAACCATTCTTGGAAACATTACGATAGACATTAGTTTTTTCTTTAGTCTCATTTTAGCTTTACTGCAGAAACAAACATCGATTATTTAAAAGTTTATTCTCTCAAAGAAAACAAAATATAAGCACAAAAAGTGTGAATTTAGTAGCTACAATTTATATTGTAAAGAGCATTGCACTCATCGTTCTTTAAAACTTTAGTTAGATCAGTTACTTCTTTTATAGCACTATATTGGTGCTGCAGCAACCATTCTTGGAGACATTACTATAGACATTAGTTTTTTCATAGTCTCAATTTAGCTTTACTGCATAAACAAAAATCGATTAATTAATGGTTTTTTTTCTCAAAGAAAGCAAATTATAAACACAAAAAGTGTGGATTAACGTACTTTAGTAGCTACAATTTATATTTTAAACAGTATTGCACTCATCGTCCTTTAAAAATTTAGTTCTACCAGTAACTTCTTTTATAGCACTATATTAGTGCTGCAGCAACCATCATTACTATAGACATTAGTTTTTTCTTTAGTTTCAATTTAGCTTTAATGCATAAGCAGACATCGATTAATTAAATGCTTATTTTCTCAAAGAAAACAAATTATAAACACAAAAAGTGTGTACTTTAATAGCTAAAATTCTTATTATAAAGAGTATTGCACTCATCGTTCTTTAAAACTTTAATTCAGCCAGTTACTTTTTTTATAGCACTATATTAGTGCTGCAGCAACAATTCTTGGAAACATTACTATAGACATTAGTTTTTTCTTTAGTCTCAATTTAGCTTTACTGCATAAACAAACATCGATAAATTAAATGTTTATTTTTCAAAGAAAACAAAATTTAAACGCAAAAAGTGTGGATTAACGTACGCTAGTAGCTACAATTTACATTATAAGGAGTATTGCACTCATTGTTTTTTAAAACTTTAGTTCTGCCAGTTACTTCTTTTATAGCACTATATTAGTGCTGCAGCAACGTAATTTTTAATTACAAATGAGCTTTACTGCATAAAGAACCATCGATTAATTAAATGTTTATTTTCTCAAAGAAAACAAATTATAAACACAAAGAGTGTGTACTTTAATAGCTAAAATTCTTATTATAAAGAGTATTGCACTCATCGTTCTTTAAAACTTTAATTCAGCCAGTTACTTTTTTTATAGCACTATATTAGTGCTGCAGCAACAATTCTTGGAAACATTACTATAGACATTAGTTTTTTCTTTAGTCTCAATTTAGCTTTACTGCATAAACAAACATCGATAAATTAAATGTTTATTTTTCAAAGAAAACAAAATTTAAACGCAAAAAGTGTGGATTAACGTACGCTAGTAGCTACAATTTACATTATAAGGAGTATTGCACTCATTTTTCTTAAAAGCTTTAGTTCTGCCAGTTACTTCTTTTATAGCACTTTGTTAGTGCTGCAGCTTCGTAACTTTTAATTACAAGTGAGCTTTACTGCATAGAGAAACATCGATTAATTAAATGTTTATTTTCTCAAAGAAAACAAATTATAAACACAAAAAGTGTGGATTAACGTACTTTAGAAGCTACAATTTATATAGTAAAGAGTATTGCACTCATCGTTCTTTAAAACTTTAATTCAGCCAGTTACTTTTTTTATAGCATAATATTAGTGCTGCAGCAACAATTCTTGGAAACATTACTATAGACATTAGTTTTTTCTTTAGTCTCAATTTAGCTTTACTGCATAAACAAACATCGATAAATTAAATGTTTATTTTTCAAAGAAAACAAAATTTAAACGCAAAAAGTGTGGAGTAACGTACGCTAGTAGCTACCATTTACATTATAAGGAGTATTGCACTCATTGTTCTTTAAACTTTAGTTCTGCCAGTTACTTCTTTTATAGCACTATATTAGTGCTGCAGCAACCTAATTTTTAATTACATTTGGGCTTTACTGCATAAACAACCATCGATAAATGTTTATTTTCTCAAAGAAAACAAATAATAAACACAAAAAGTGTGAATTAACGTACTTTAATAGCTACAATTCTTATTATAAAGAGTATTGCACTCATCGTTCTTTATAACTTTAGTTCTGCAAGTTACTTCTTTTATAGCACTATGTTAGTGCTGCAGCAACCATTCTTGGAGACATCACTATAGACATTAGTTTTTTCTTTAGTCTCAATTTAGCTTTACTGCATAAACAAACAAACATCGATTAATTAAATGTTTATTTTCTCAAAGAAAACAAATTATAAACACAAAAAGTGTGGATTAACGTACGCTAGTAGCTACAATTAATATTATAAAGAGTATTGCACTCATTGTTCTTTAAAACTTTAGTTCTGCCAGTTACTTCTTTTATAGCACTATATTAGTGCTGCAGCAACCATTCTTGGAAACATTACTATAGACATTAGTTTTTTCTTTAGTCTCATTTTAGCTTTACTGCATAAACAAACATCGATAAATTAAATCTTTATTTTTATAAAAAAGAAAACAAAATTTAAACGAAAAAAGTATGGATTAACGTACGCTAGTAGCTACAATTTACATTATAAGGAGTATTGCACTCATCGTTCTATAAGACTTAGATTCTGCCAGTTACTTCTTTTATAGCACTATATTAGTTCTGCAGCAACCAATCTTGGAGACATTTCTATAGACCTTAGTTTTTTCTTTAGTCTCAATTTAGCTTTACTGCATAAACAAACATTAATAAATTAAATGTTTATTTTCTCAAAGAAAACAACCTATAAACACAAAAAGTGTGGATTAAGGTACTTTAGTAGCTACATTTTATATTATAAGGTGTATCGAACTCTTCGTTTTAAAAAAATTTAGTTCTGCCAGTTTCTTCTTTTATAGCACTATATTAGTGCTGTATCAACCATTCTTGGAAACATTACTATAGACATTAGCTCTTCCTTTGTCTAATTTTAGCTTTACTGCATAAACAAACATCGATAAATTAAATGTTTATCTTTTCAAAGAAAACAAAATTTAAACACAAAAAGTGTGGATTACTGTACTTTAGTACCAACAATATATATTATAAACAGTATTGCACTCATCGTCCTTTAAAAATTTAGTTCTACCATTAACTTCTTTCCTAGCAATATATTTGCGCTGCAGCAACCATTCTTGGAGACATTACTATAGACATTAGCTTTTTCTTTAGTCTCCTTTTAGCTTTACTGCATAAACAAACATCGATTATTTAAATGTTTACTTTCCCAAAGAAAGCAAATAATAAACACAAAAAGTGTGGATTAACGTACTTTAATAGCTACAACACTTATTATAAAGAGTATTGCACTCATCGTTCTATAAAACTTAGATTCTGCCAGTTACTTCTTTTATAGCACTATATTAGTGCTGCAGCAACCATTCTTGGAAACATTACGATAGACATTAGTTTTTTCTTTAGTCTCATTTTAGCTTTACTGCAGAAACAAACATCGATTATTTAAAAGTTTATTCTCTCAAAGAAAACAAAATATAAGCACAAAAAGTGTGAATTTAGTAGCTACAATTTATATTGTAAAGAGCATTGCACTCATCGTTCTTTAAAACTTTAGTTAGATCAGTTACTTCTTTTATAGCACTATATTAGTGCTGCAGCAACCATTCTTGGAGACATTACTATAGACATTAGTTTTTTCATAGTCTCAATTTAGCTTTACTGCATAAACAAAAATCGATTAATTAATGGTTTTTTTCTCAAAGAAAGCAAATTATAAACACAAAAAGTGTGGATTAACGTACTTTAGTAGCTTCAATTTATATTTTAATCAGTATTGCACTCATCGTCCTTTAAAAATTTAGTTCTACCAGTAACTTCTTTTATAGCACTATATTAGTGCTGCAGCAACCATCATTACTATAGACATTAGTTTTTTCTTTAGTCTCAATTTAGCTTTAATGCATAAGCAGACATCGATTAATTAAATGCTTATTTTCTCAAAGAAAACAAATCATAAACACAAAAAGTGTGAATTAACCTACATTAGTAGCTACAATTTATATTGTAAAGAGTATTGCACTCATCGTTCTTTAAAACTTTAGCTCTACCAGTTACTTCTTTTATAGCACTATATTAGTGCTGCAGCAACTATTCTTGGAAACATTACTATAGACATTAGTTTTTTCTTTGGTCTAATTTTAGCTTTACTGCATAAACAAGCATCGATAGATTAAATGTTTATTTTTTCAAATAAAACAAAATTTAAACACAAAAAGTGTGGATTAACGTACGCTAGTAGCTACAATTAATATTATAAAGAGTATTGCACTCATTTTTCTTAAAAACTTTAGTTCTGCCAGTTACTTCTTTTATAGCACTTTGTTAGTGCTGCAGCAACGTAACTTTTAATTACAAGTGAGCTTTACTGCATAAAGAAACATCGATTAATTAAATGTTTATTTTCTCAAAGAAAACAAATTATAAACACAAAAATTGGGATTAACGTACTTTAGAAGCTACAATTTATATAGTAAAGAGTATTGCACTCATCGTTCTTTAAAACTTTAATTCAGCCAGTTACTTTTTTTATAGCATAATATTAGTGCTGAAGCAACGATTCTTGGAAACATTACTATAGACATTAGTTTTTTCTTTAGTCTCAATTTAGCTTTACTGCATAAACAAACATCGATAAATTAAATGTTTATTTTTCAAAGAAAACAAAATTTAAACGCAAAAAGTGTGGAGTAACGTACGCTAGTAGCTACCATTTACATTATAAGGAGTATTGCACTCATTGTTCTTTAAACTTTAGTTCTGCCAGTTACTTCTTCTATAGCACTATATTAGTGCTGCAGCAACCATTCTTGGAAACATTACTATAGACATTAGTCTTTTCTTTGGTCTAATTTTAGCTTTACTGCATAAACAAGCATCGATAAATTAAATGTTTATTTTTTCAAATAAAGCAAAATTTATACACAAAAAGTGTGGATTAACCTTCGCTAGTAGCTACAATTAATTTTATGAAGAGTATTGCACTCATTGTTTTTTAAAACTTTAGTTCTGCCAGTTACTTCTTTTATAGCACTATGCTAGTGCTGCAGCAACGTAATTTTTAATTACAAATGAGCTTTAATGCATAAGCAGACATCGATTAATTAAATGTTTATTTTCTCAAAGAAAACAAATTATAAACACAAAAAGTGTGTACTTTAATAGCTAAAATTCTTATTATAAAGAGTATTGCACTCATCGTTCTTTAAAACTTTAATTCAGCCAGTTACTTTTTTTATAGCACTATATTAGTGCTGCAGCAACAATTCTTGGAAACATTACTATAGACATTAGTTTTTTCTTTAGTCTCAATTTAGCTTTACTGCATAAACAAACATCGATAAATTAAATGTTTATTTTTCAAAGAAAACAAAATTTAAACGCAAAAAGTGTGGATTAACGTACGCTAGTAGCTACAATTTACATTATAAGGAGTATTGCACTCATTGTTTTTTAAAACTTTAGTTCTGCCAGTTACTTCTTTTATAGCACTATGCTAGTGCTGCAGCAACGTAATTTTTAATTACAAATGAGCTTTACTGCATAAAGAACCATCGATTAATTAAATGTTTATTTTCTCAAAGAAAACAAATTATAAACACAAAGAGTGTGTACTTTAATAGCTAAAATTCTTATTATAAAGAGTATTGCACTCATCGTTCTTTAAAACTTTAATTCAGCCAGTTACTTTTTTTATAGCACTATATTAGTGCTGCAGCAACAATTCTTGGAAACATTACTATAGACATTAGTTTTTTCTTTAGTCTCAATTTAGCTTTACTGCATAAACAAACATCGATAAATTAAATGTTTATTTTTCAAAGAAAACAAAATTTAAACGCAAAAAGTGTGGATTAACGTACGCTAGTAGCTACAATTTACATTATAAGGAGTATTGCACTCATTTTTCTTAAAAGCTTTAGTTCTGCCAGTTACTTCTTTTATAGCACTTTGTTAGTGCTGCAGCTTCGTAACTTTTAATTACAAGTGAGCTTTACTGCATAAAGAAACATCGATTAATTAAATGTTTATTTTCTCAAGGAAAACAAATTATAAACACAAAAAGTGTGGATTAACGTAAGCTACAATTTATATAGTAAAGAGTATTGCACTCATCGTTCTTTAAAACTTTAATTCAGCCAGTTACTTTTTTTATAGCATAATATTAGTGCTGCAGCAACAATTCTTGGAAACATTACTATAGACATTAGTTTTTTCTTTAGTCTCAATTTAGCTTTACTGCATAAACAAACATCGATAAATTAAATGTTTATTTTTCAAAGAAAACAAAATTTAAACGCAAAAAGTGTGGAGTAACGTACGCTAGTAGCTACCATTTACATTATAAGGAGTATTGCACTCATTGTTCTTTAAACTTTAGTTCTGCCAGTTACTTCTTTTATAGCACTATATTAGTGCTGCAGCAACCTAATTTTTAATTACATTTGGGCTTTACTGCATAAACAACCATCGATAAATGTTTATTTTCTCAAAGAAAACAAATAATAAACACAAAAAGTGTGAATTAACGTACTTTAATAGCTACAATTCTTATTATAAAGAGTATTGCACTCATCGTTCTTTATAACTTTAGTTCTGCAAGTTACTTCTTTTATAGCACTATGTTAGTGCTGCAGCAACCATTCTTGGAGACATCACTATAGACATTAGTTTTTTCTTTAGTCTCAATTTAGCTTTACTGCATAAACAAACAAACATCGATTAATTAAATGTTTATTTTCTCAAAGAAAACAAATTATAAACACAAAAAGTGTGGATTAACGTACGCTAGTAGCTACAATTAATATCATAAAGAGTATTGCACTCATTGTTCTTTAAAACTTTAGTTCTGCCAGTTACTTCTTTTATAGCACTATATTAGTGCTGCAGCAACCATTCTTGGAAACATTACTATAGACATTAGTTTTTTCTTTAGTCTCATTTTAGCTTTACTGCATAAACAAACATCGATAAATTAAATCTTAATTTTTTTAAAAAAGAAAACAAAATTTAAACGAAAAAAGTATGGATTAACGTACGCTAGTAGCTACAATTTACATTATAAGGAGTATTGCACTCATTGTTCTTTAAAACTTTAGTTCTGCCAGTTACTTCTTTTATAGCACTATGTTAGTGCTGCAGCAACGTAATTTTTAATTACATTTGAGCTTTACTGCATAAACAAGCATCGATTAATTAAATGTTTATTTTTTCAAAGAAAACAAAACATAAACACAAAAAGTGTGGATTAACGTACTTTAGTAGCTACAATTAATATTATAAAGAGTATTGCACTCATTGTTCTTTAAAACTTTAGTTCTGCCAGTTATTTCTTTTATAGCACTATATTAGTGCTGCAGCAACCATTCTTGGAAACATTACTATAGACATTAGTTTTTTCTTTGGTCTAATTTTAGCTTTACTGCATAAACAAACATCGATAAATTAAATGTTGACTTGTTCAAAGGTAACAAAATTAAACACAAAAAGTGTGGATTAACGTATGCTAGTAGCTACAATTAATATTATAAAGAGTATTGCACTCATTGTTCTTTAAAACTTTAGTTCTGCCAGTTACTTCTTTTATAGCACTATGTTAGTGCTGCAGCAACGTAATTTTTAATTACATTTGAGCTTTACTGCATAAGCAAACATCGAATAATTAAATGTTTATTTTCTCAAAGAAAACAAATTATAAACACAAAAAGTGTGGATTAACGTACTTTAATAGCTACAATTCTTATTATAAAGAGTATTGCACTCATCGTTCTTTAAAAATGTAGTTCTACCAGTAACTTCTTTTATATCTCTTCATTAGTGCTGCAGCAACAATTCTTTGAGACATTACTATAGACATTAGTTTTTTCTTTAGTCTCAATTTAGCTTTACTGCATAAACAAACATCGATTAATTAAATGTTTATTTTCTCAAAGAAAACAAATTATAAACACAAAAAGTGTGGATTAACGCACTTTATCAGCTACAATTTATATTGTAAAGAGTATTGCACTCATCGTTCAATAAAACTTAAGTTCAGCCAGTTACTTCTTTTATAGGACTATATTAGTGCTGCAGCAACCATTTTTGGAAACATTACTATAGACATTAGTTTTTTCTTTAGTCTCAATTTAGCTTTAATGCATAAGCAAACATCAATTAATTAAATGTTTATTTTCTCAAAGAAAACAAATTATAAACACAAAAAGTGTGAATTAACGTACTTTAGTAGCTACAATTTATATTGTAAAGAGTATTGCACTCATCGTTCTTTAAAACTTTAGATCTACCAGTTACTATTATTATTATTATTATTATCATTTTATTTAAAGTTGGCAACTTACATAGCTAAATATAAAAAGAAATGCTAATTCAAGCCAACAAATTAATTACAATGATACCAGTAAATACAATGATACAAAATATATACAAGTAAATAGTCAATAAAATTACAAAATTCATAAAATCTATATATAAAATCTACAAGCAAGATGTATGAAACTATAAAAAGCCGAGCCCTGGTATGTATCGTTTGCAAAGTCTGCAGTCACAATCTACATTTTTCCAAAATTTTATTTTATTCTTGAATTGTTGCACAGAATTTGCATCTTTGATTTCCTGTGGAACGGACTGCCAAATACGCTGCCCTCTATATTGGACCGTTTCAGTACCATGATTAACAGTATTTACCTTTGGAACCATGAATGTATTTATATTTCTCAAATTATAGGCAGAACTTCTTTGAAGAAAGATCTCATTCATAAATGGGGGGTTTAGATTATTTATTGTTTTGAACATTTCAGTCATTAGCAACTGCATATTTTTCTCATGTACTGTTACAGATCTATCTTTTTCCAGCAAAGTTGCGAAACTAGAACTATAGTCTTTATATGCTATCCTCAGGGCTCTCTCGTGCAGCCTATTGATTTTGTTATTCATCTTTCTGCTATGAAACATCCAAACCAACGGACAGTATTGGAATTGGCTAGTCACAAATGCTCTCATTAAAAGTCTCAATTTATCAGTACCTAGATATGCCGACATCCGTGACAAAGCAAAGAGTTTGTTACCAGCCTTTTGACAAATATTACTTATGTGCTTTTCAAAGCTAAGATTTGCGTCAATTAAAACTCCTAACAGCTTCTCCTCCTTTGAATTAGTAACGGCACAGCTGCCTATATTTATGTTGACCTCTTGATTTGTTCTTTCACCAAATATCATAAAATGGCATTTGTCTTCGTTTAGCTTCATGTAATTGTTTCCAAACCACTCGATTATGATTTTGGAATCATTTTCTAGCCTAGAGATTACATTTTCGAGACGCATATCGCATGTATAGATGGTTGTATCATCCGCATAGTTACATATATCTGTTTCTTGTATCGATAACAGAAGATCATTGATATAGATATTGAAAAATAGAGGACCAAGGACGGATCCTTGAGGAACACCAAACCTTAGATGCTTATAGGTGCTGAAAGATCCATTGATTTTTACTCGTTGTTGCCGATTTTCCAAATAGCTGTAAGCAAGCCATAAAGCTTCACGGCTAAAACCGTAGGCATGTAACTTAGCAATAAGTAAGTCATGTCGAATACAGTCAAAGGCCTTTGAAAGGTCCATAAAGATAGCTCCTATTTTTCCACCGTTGTCCAGGCACGTTTTCCATTTTTCAATTGCCCGCATCAATGCATGTTGGGCATTGTAGCCCTTGCGAAAACCACAAAGCAGCCATGATAAATACGGAGACATGTGTGCAAAAATCTGAGTAGCCATGAGCCTTTCAAACACCTTTGACACTGTCGGGAGAACACTAATAGGTCTGTAATTACCCTTGAAAGTTTTGACTTCTTTTTTAAAAAGAGAAGATACATCAGCTAACTTCAATTCATCGGGAAATGAAGATTGTTCTACTGAGTTATTAAATATGATTTGCAAAGGTGTAGAGACTAGATCGGACTCATTTTTCAACAGCTTTGGAGGGATACTCTTGAAAGTGGTTGACTTCGAGGGGTTTAGCTCATCAATTTCGTTTTTCATATTGTCAACTGACACCTTTTTAAATGAGAAAGAACCAGTGTCCCCATTCAAGGAACGAATTTTTTGAATACTTGGGTGCCTTGAGAACCTAAATAATATTTGTTCGATAGGATCACTAATACCTTCAGGATCAAGAATAATATTTTCATTTTCGATGATTCCAAGAGATTCGGTGATTGTAACAAAAAAGTTATTAAAAGTCTCAGCTACTTCAGACTCGTTCGACACAATTTTCCCTTCTTCAATCAATGTTATTCTTGATTTTGAAGAGCTTTTATCCGAAATAAAAGGTTTGACAGTCTTCCAAAATTTTTTGTTGTCTGTAATTTCTGAAATGTCAAGTTGATTATAGAAACATCTTTTTGCCTGACGGGATAATTTAACGCACAGATTACGCTGTCTACGGAAAGCATCCCAGTTATCAGCTGTTCTATTCTTATTATATTTATTCTTTAGTCTTGTGCGTAGCATAAACGCCTTGTGAAGAGTTCGGTTCATAAAGGGACTGTCATTGGCACGAATGTACCTCTTTTTCATTGGTGCATGTTTATCTAGAACACGTTGAAACGTATCCTGAAAGGATGTGTAGGTCAAATGTTGTACTTCAAGATCAGCGAGTTCAGTCTGAAGATCCTGTCGAAATATATCTTCTCGAAAGTGTTTATAGTCTCTGTAATTTACAACGTTTGGTTTTTGCTTGTCAAAAGAAGCTTTCAAAACGGTAACAATCATTTTGTGAAAATCAGATAGCCCAGTTTCGATCGCCGTTGTGTGTTGAAAGTTCCTTCCTCTATTTGTCAATATCAAGTCAATACATCTAGGGTTACCGGACTTAAAACACGTAGGCTCTTTTACTAAGTTCTTGAGGGCGAAAAGATCCATGAAGTCACCTATCTCCTGTTCTGTTTCAATGGCATTGAAATCACCAAGAACAACAAAATTTTCATATTTGTCACTATAATGATCTATTGCTGTGCTAAGTTGGCCAAAAAAGTAAGGCTGTGATTGGGTTGGTGGGCGGTATATGCTAAAAAGAGCCCATTTCTTTTTCCGTAAGTTAATTTCGAAACCAATACATTCAATGTCATCCTCAAACTTGAAAGACTTGAGTTGTTTGGAAGGGATATCCTCCTTAACAAAAACTAGTAGACCACCTCCATTGCTATTCCTATCTAATCGAAATGGTTCTGAGTAGCCCTGGATAAAAAATTGCCCTTTAGGGAATGAGTTATCAATTTTGGTCTCAGCTACTATTAGAATATCGATGTTATCGCTAACAAAGTCTTTGAGTCCTTCGAACTTATTTCTTACTGAGTTTATATTAAGGTATCCAATAACCAGACGCCCTACGTTTTTTAGCCGGAGGTTTTTCAATTCAGAATTTCCATCCATATCCTCCTTGTCTTCCAAGTTTGAGGAACGCTCTTGAATACCATCATCAATAGCATGAGGGGGGTCGTCAGACAAGAAATAAGGGGAGGGTATATGTTCTACTATTTCTATAGTGGGTGGCGACTCGTTAAAAGGGGAGGGCATAGTGTCCGCATATAGGTCGTAACAGTTTTTGTCTAGTCAATATCCCATTTCCCTTATAAAGTTATTGGCTAGAATAACGGTACCTGCATAATTTAAATGTAGCCCACTTCGATTAAGATGTAATTTTGGATCAATGTTAGAATTGTCAATGTATTTAAGCTTCATTCGATCACATTCCCTTTCCAGTGCTCTGTTCACTTCAAGTGCTTTGCCATTCAATTCGTCTGCTCTCTGAACAATTCCCGATACAATGACTTCGGTTTCTCTACTTTCCATTTGTTTTGCAAGTTCGATGATGTTTTCTGCAATGATCCATGGGGATTCTTTTGATCTAAGATCGTTAGTACCACAATGCAATATAATTCGATTTGGCGCTTTCTTGATGGTAGGGCAAACATAACTGTTCATCGCGTCGGTATTGGCCCCTGCGAAGGATCTAACAAATACATTTTCACAGTGGTTGATTGCTTCTTTCATCTTATGGCCTTGAATGCCCTTTACAATCGAATCCCCTAATATCTCCGTTGTTGTTGGTCTTTTCTGGGCTGCAGTACTGCGCGCACGATTGTTTTCTTCGTGTTTTCTTTCGTTTTCATTCAGTTGCTTGGTTTCAAGAGTGCCAAAACTATTCATCAGGGCGGGATATTCTTTTGTGGAGAGAAACAAAGAGTTATCTACAGTATTTCTGCGTTCAGGTTGTTTGTTTTGCAATGCTTCACTGTACGTCTCCTCCCCTGGGGCTACTTTCCTGTTTGGGCGTTCTGTCCAGGACTTTTGTTCCATTGATAACGTTGTTCTCCGGGGACGTACAACTTGCCATTCGTAGCCATTGTCTTTGGTCTTTGCATTTATCGAATTTTGAGAAGGATCTTGAAATGCCTTTTTCCTGGTATCATGGGAGATCTGATTATCAACAAGGCCAGAATTTTTTCCTTCCATATCCTTTAATTTCAATTTAAGTTCTAAATTTTCTTGTAACAATCCCTTCGAATATGCTCTTTCTTGGTGTAAAAGCTGGTTGGCATGCTCAAGGCTTTTTGCAACTGATTCCAAGGCCGAGCACAAGGGACGCAGTTCCTTTTCTACTTTGGCGACGTTCAAAACATCGGGGATGTTCTTTTGCAGAGTTTCCCCGCGACTATCGCTTTTCGAGGTAGGTTTTGAATATGTTCGATTTAATTTGTATGATGGTACTCCCTGACTTGAATATGTGCATGCTTCTTTCTCCATTTGAGCCACAATGATATCGACCGCTTCATTTTCACTTTGGGTCTTCGAAGCTTCGAAGTTGCATGTCTCACCTGTCTCGGTCATACTGCTTAGGCCATTTGTAGCCTCCAAAAGCCTTGTCATCAATTCATCTTTTTTGCCTCTCGTGGAGAGATTTCTTGTTGATAATTCAGCTTTTATTTCAGCAACAGTTAATGTATTTACAGTAGATGTAGTTTTTTCACTCATATTGATATCAATAAGAACGAAAGATAATAAGATAATCGCTCGTAAAAATCCACGTCTGACTCGTACAACTACAACTACAACTGATGCAGCAACCATTCTTTGAGACATTACTATAGACATTGGTTTTTTCTATAGTTTCAATTTAGCTTTACTGCATAAACAAACATCGATTAATTGAATGATTTTTTCTCAAAATAAAAACAAATTATAAACACAAAAAGTGTGGATTAACGCACTTTATCAGCTACCATTTATATTATAAAGAGTATTGCACTCATCGTTCATTAAACCTTTAGTTCTGCCAGTTACTTCTTTTATAGCACTATATTAGTGCTGCAGACACCTAATTTTTTCAATTACATTTGAGCTTTCCTGCATAAACAAACATCGATTAAGTAAATGTTTATTTTCTCAAAGAAAACAAATTATAAACACAAAAAGTGTGCATTAACGTACTTTAGTAGCTACAATTTATATTGTAAAGAGTATTGCACTCATCGTTCTTTAAAACTTTAGTTCTACCAGTTACTTCTTTTATAGCACTATATTAGTGCTGCAGCAACCATTCTTGGAGACATTACTATAGACATTAGTTTTTTCTTTAGTCTCAATTTAGCTTTAATGCATAAGCAAACATCGATTAATTAAATGCATATTTTTTCAAAGAAAACAAATTATAAACACAAAAAGTGTGGATTAAGGTACTTTATTAGCTACAATTCTTATTATAAAGATTATTGCACTCATCGTTCTTTAAAACTTAAGTTCTGCCAGTTACTTCTTTTATGGCACTATTTTAGTGCTGCAGCAACCATTCTTGGAAAAATTACTATAGATATTAGTTTTCTCTTTCGTCTCATTTTAGCTTTCCTGCATTAACAAACATCAATTAATTAAAAGTTTATTTTCTCAAAGAAAACAAATTATAAACACAAAAAGTGTGAATTAACGTACTTTAGTAGCTACAATTTATATTGTAAAGAGTATTGCACTCATTGTTCTTTAAAACTTTTGTTCTTCCAGTTACTTCTTTTATAGCACTATGTTAGTGCTGCAGGTACGTAATTTTTAATTACATTTGAGCTTTACTGCATAAGCAAACATCGATTAATTAAATGTTTATTTTTTCAAAGAAAACAAAACATAAACACAAAAAGTGGGGATTAACGTACTTTAATAGCTACAATTCTTATTATAAAGAGTATTGCACTCTTCGTTCTTTAAAACTTAAGTTCTGCCATTTACTTCTTTCATAGAACAATATTAGTGCTGCAGCAACCTAATTTTTAATTGTATTTGAGTTTCACTTCATAAACAAGCATCGATTAATTAAATGTTTATTTTCTCAAAGAAAACAAATTATAAACACAAAAAGTGTGAATTAACGTACTTTAGTAGCTACAATTTATGTTGTAAAGAGTATTGCACTCATCGTTCTTTATAACTTTAGTTCTACCAGTTACTTCTTTTATAGCACTATATTGGTGCTGCAGCAACCATTCTTGGAGACATCACTATAGACATTAGTTTTTTCTTTAGTCTCAATTTAGCTTTACTGCATAAACAAACATCGATTAATTAAATGTTTATTTTTTTAAAGAAAACAAAATTTAAACACAAAAAGTGTGGATTAACGTACGCTAGTAGCTACAATTAATATTATAAAGAGTATTGCACTCATTGTTCTTAAAACTTTAGTTCTGCCAACTACTTCTTTTATAGCACTATGTTAGTGCTGCAGCAACGTAATTTTTAATTACATTTGAGCTTTACTGCATAAACAAACATCGATTAATTAAATGTTTATTTTCTCAAAGAAAACAAATTATTAAAACAAAAAGTGTGAATTAACGTACTTTAATAGCTACAATTCTTATTATAAGGAGTATTGCACTCATCGTTCTTTGAAAATGTAGTTCTACCAGTAACGTCTTTTATATCTCTTCATTAGTGCTGCAGCAACCTAATTTTTTAATTGTATTTGAGTTTCACTTCATAAACAAGCATCGATTAATTAAATGTTTATTTTCTCAAAGAAAACAAATTATAAACACAAAAAGTGTGGATTAACGTACTTTAATAGCTACAATTCTTATTATAAGGAGTATTGCACTCATCGTTCTTTAAAAATTTAGTTCTACCAGTAACTTCTTTTATAGCTCTTCATTAGTGCTGCAGCAACCATTCTTGGAGACATTACTATAGACATTAGTTTTTTCTTTAGTCTCAATTTAGCTTTAATGCATAAGCAAACATCAATTAATTAAATGTTTATTTTCTCAAAGAAAACAAATTATAAACACAAAAAGTGTGAATTAACGTACTTTAGTAGCTACAATTTATATTGTAAAGAGTATTTCACTCATCGTTCTTTAAAACTTTAGATCTACCAGTCACTTCTTCTATATCACTATATTAGTGCTGCAGCAACCAATCTTTGAGACATTACTATAGACATTGGTTTTTTCTATAGTCTCAATTTAGCTTTACTGCATAAACAAACATCGATTAATTGAATGATTTTTTCTCAAAATAAAAACAAATTATAAACACAAAAAGTGTGGATTAACGCACTTTATCAGCTACCATTTATATTATAAAGAGTATTGCACTCATCGTTCATTAAAACTTTAGTTCTGCCAGTTACTTCTTTTATAGCACTACATTAGTGCTGCAGACACCTAATTTTTTCAATTACATTTGAGCTTTCCTGCATAAACAAACATCGATTAATTAAATGTTTATTTTCTCAAAGAAAACAAATTATAAACACAAAAAGTGTGAATTAACGTACTTTAGTAGTTACAATTTATATTGTAAAGAGTATTGCACTCATCGTTCTTTAAAACTTTAGTTCTACCAGTTACTTCTTTTATAGCACTATATTAGTGCTGCAGCAACCATTCTTGGAGACATTACTATAGACGTTAGTTTTTTCTTTAGTCTCAATTAAGCTTTAATGCATAAGTAAACATCGATTAATTAAATGCATATTTTTTCAAAGAAAACAAATTATAAACACAAAAAGTGTGGATTAAGGTACTTTATTAGCTACAATTCTTATTATAAAGATTATTGCACTCATCGTTCTTTAAAACTTAAGTTCTGCCAGTTACTTCTTTTATAGCACTATTTTAGTGCTGCAGCAACCATTCTTGGAAAAATTACTATAGACATTAGTTTTTTCTTTCGTCTCATTTTAGCTTTCCTGCATAAACAAACATCAATTAATTAAAAGTTTATTTTCTCAAAGAAAACAAATTATAAACACAAAAAGTGTGAATTAACGTACTTTAGTAGCTACAATTTATATTGTAAAGAGTATTGCACTCATTGTTCTTTAAAACTTTTGTTCTTCCAGTTACTTCTTTTATAGCACTTTGTTAGTGCTGCAGCTACGTAATTTTTAATTACATTTGAGCTTTACTGCATAAACAAACATCGATTAATTAAATGCTTATATTCTCAAAGAAAACAAATTATTAACACAAAAAGTGTGAATTAACGTACTTTAGAAGCTACAATTTATATAGTAAAGAGTATTGCACTCGTCGTTCTTTAAAACTTAAGTTCTACCAGTTACTTCTTTTATAGCACTATATTAGTGCTGCAGCAACCATTTTTGGAGACATTACTATAGACATTAGTTTTTTCTTTGGTCTAGTTTTAGCTTTACTGCATAAACAAACATCGATAAATTAAATGTTTATTTTTCAAAGAAAACAAAATATAAACACAAAAAGTGTGAATTAACGTACTTTAGAAGCTACAATTTATATAGTAAAGAGTATTGCACACATCGTTCTTTAAAACTTTAGTTCTGCCAGTAACTTCTTTTATAGCACTATGTTAGTGCTGCAGCAACGTAGTTTTTAATTACATTTGAGCTTTGCTGCGTAAACAAACATCGATTAATTGAATGTTTATTTTTTCAAAGAAAACAAAACATCAACACAAAAAGTGGGGATTAACGTACTTTAATAGCTACAATTCTTATTATAAAGAGTATTGCACTCTTCGTTCTTTAAAAGTTAAGTTCTGCCAGTTACTTCTTTCATAGAGCAATATTAGTGCTGCAGCAACCTAATTTTTAGTTGTATTTGAGCTTCACTTCATAAACAAGCATCGATTAATTAAATGTTTATTTTCTCAAGGAAAAAAAATTATTAAAACAAAAAGTGTGAATTAACGTACTTTAGAAGCTACAATTTATATAGTAAAGAGTATTGCACTCATCGTTCTTTAAAACTTAAGTTCTACCAGTTACTTCTTTTATAGCACTATATTAGTGCTGCAGCAACCATTCTTGGAGACATTACTATAGACATTAGTTTTTTCTTTGGTCTAGTTTTAGCTTTACTGCATAAACAAACATCGATAAATTAAATGTTTATTTTTTCAAAGAAAACCAAATGTAAACACAAAAAGTGTGGATTAACGTACGCTAGTAGCTACAATTTACATTATAAAGAGTATTGCACACATCGTTCTTTAAGACTTAAGTTCTGCCAGTTACTTCTTTCATAGAACAATATTTGTGCTGCAGCAACCTAATTTTTAATTGTATTTGAGATTCACTTCATAAACAAGCATCGATTAATTAAATGTTTGTTTTCTCAAAGAAAACAAATTATAAACACAAAAAGTGTGAATTAACGTACTTTAATAGCTACAATTCTTATTATAAAGCGTATTGCACTCTTCGTTCTTTAAGACTTAAGTTCTGCCAGTTACTTCCTTCATAGAACAATATTAGTGCTGCAGCAACCTAATTTTTAATTGTATTTGAGCTTCACTTCATAAACAAGCATCGATTAATTAAATGTTTATTTTCTCAAAGAAAACAAATTATAAACACAGAAAGTGTGAATTAACGTACTTTAGTAGCTACAATTAATATTATAAAGAGTATTGCACTCATTGTTCTTTAAAACTTTAGTTCTACCAGTTATTTCTTTTATAGCACTATATTAGTGCTGCAGCAACCATTCTTGGAAACATTACTATAGACATTAGTTTTTTCTTTGGTCTAGTTTTAGCTTTACTGCATAAACAAACATCCATAAATTAAATGTTTATTTGTTCAAAGGTAACGAAATTTAAACACAAAAAGTGTGGATTAACGTATGCTAGTAGCTACAATTAATATTATAAAGAGTATTGCACTCATTGTTCTTTAAAACTTTAGTTCTGCTAGTTACTTCTTTTATAGCACTATTTTAGTGCTGCAGCAACGTAATTTTTAATTACATTTGAGCTTTACTGCATAAGCAAACATCGAATAATTATATGTTTATTTTCTCAAAGAAAACAAATTATAAACACAAAAAGTGTGGATTAACGTACTTTAATAGCTACAATTCTTATTATAAGGAGTATTGCACTCATCGTTCTTTAAAAATATAGTCCTACCAGTAACGTCTTTTATATCTCTTCATTAGTGCTGCAGCAACCATTCTTGGAGACATTACTATAGACATTGGTTTTTTCTTTAGTCTCAATTTAGCTTTACTGCATAAACAAACATCGATTAATTGAATGATTTTTTCTCAAAATAAAAACAAATTATAAACACAAAAAGTGTGGATTAACGCACTTTATCAGCTACCATTCATATTATAAAGAGTATTGCACTCATCTTTCATTAAAACTTTAGTTCTGCCAGTTACTTCTTTTATAGCACTACATTAGTGCTGCAGACACCTAATTTTTTCAATTACATTTGAGCTTTCCTGCAAAAACAAACATCGATTAATTAAATGTTTATTTTCTCAAAGAAAATAAATTATAAACACAAAAAGTGTGAATTAACGTACTTTAGTAGTTACAATTTATATTGTAAAGAGTATTGCACTCATCGTTCTTTAAAACTTTAGTTCTACCAGTTACTTCTTTTATAGCACTATATTAGTGCTGCAGCAACCATTCTTGGAGACATTACTATAGACGTTAGTTTTTTCTTTAGTCTCAATTAAGCTTTAATGCAAAAGCAAACATCGATTAATTAAATGCATATTTTTTCAAAGAAAACAAATTATAAACACAAAAAGTGGGGATTAAGGTACTTTATTAGCTACAATTCTTATTATAAAGATTATTGCACTCATCGTTCTTTAAAACTAAAGTTCTGCCAGTTACTTCTTTTATAGCACTATTTTAGTGCTGCAGCAACCATTCTTGGAAAAATTACTATAGACATTAGTTTTTTCTTTCGTCTCATTGTAGCTTTCCTGCATTAACAAACAGCAATTAATTAAAAGTTTATTTTCTCAAAGAAAACAAATTATAAACACAAAAAGTGTGAATTAACGTACTTTAGTAGCTACAATTTATATTGTAAAGAGTATTGCACTTATTGTTCTTTAAAACTTTTGTTCTTCCAGTTACTTCTTTTATAGCACTATGTTAGTGCTGCAGCAACGTAATTTTTAATTACATTTGAGCTTTACTGCATAAACAAACATCGATTAATTAAATGTTTATATTCTCAAAGAAAACAATTTATTAACACAAAAAGTGTGAATTAACGTACTTTAGAAGCTACAATTTATATAGTAAAGAGTATTGCACTCGTCGTTCTTTAAAACCTAAGTTCTACCGGTTACTTCTTTTATAGCACTATATTAGTGCTGCAGCAACCATTTTTGGAGACATTAC
The DNA here is from genome assembly GCA_039566865.1 of Aurelia coerulea. Taxonomy (NCBI): domain Eukaryota; kingdom Metazoa; phylum Cnidaria; class Scyphozoa; order Semaeostomeae; family Ulmaridae; genus Aurelia; species Aurelia coerulea. The sequence goes on along the minus strand of CM076956.1, from coordinate 18,887,611 downwards.
TATAGACATTAGTTTTTTCTTTGGTCTAGTTTTAGCTTTACTGCATAAACAAACATCGATAAATTAAATGTTTATTTTTCAAAGAAAACAAAATATAAACACAAAAAGTGTGAATTAACGTACTTTAGAAGCTACAATTTATATAGTAAAGAGTATTGCACACATCGTTCTTTAAAACTTTAGTTCTGCAAGTTACTTCTTTTATAGCACTATGTTAGTGCTGCAGCAACGTAGTTTTTAATTACATTTGAGCTTTGCTGCGTAAACAAACATCGATTAATTAAATGTTTATTTTTTCAAAGAAAACAAAACATCAACACAAAAAGTGGGGACTGACGTACTTTAATAGCAACAATTCTTATTATAAAGAGTATTGCACTCTTCGTTCTTTAAAAGTTAAGTTCTGCCAGTTACTTCTTTCATAGAGCAATATTAGTGCTGCAGCAACCTAATTTTTAGTTGTATTTGAGCTTCCTTTCATAAACAAGCATCGATTAATTAAATGTTTATTTTCTCAAGGAAAACAAATTATTAAAACAAAAAGTGTGAATTAACGTACTTTAGAAGCTACAATTTATATAGTAAAGAGTATTGCACTCATCGTTCTTTAAAACTTAAGTTCTACCAGTTACTTCTTTTATAGCACTACATTAGTGCTGCAGCAACCATTCTTGGAGACATTACTATAGACATTAGTTTTTTCTTTGGCTTAGTTTTAGCTTTACTGCATAAACAAACATCGATAAATTAAATGTTTATTTTTTCAAAGAAAACCAAATGTAAACACAAAAAGTGTGGATTAACGTACGCTAGTAGCTACAATTTACATTATAAAGAGTATTGCACACATCGTTCTTTAAAACTTTAGTTCTGCCAGTTACTTCTTTTATAGCACTATGTTAGTGCTGCAGCAACGTAATTTTTAACTACATTTGAGCTTTGCTGCGTAAGCAAACATCGATTATATAAATGTTTATTTTTTCAAAGAAAACAAAACATCAACACAAAAAGTGTGAATTAACGTACTTTAGTACCTACAATCTATATTGTAAAGAGTATTTCACTCATCGTTCTTTAAAACTTTAGATCTACCAGTTACTTCTTCTATATCAATATATTAGTGCTGCAGCAACCATTTTTGGAAACATTACTATAGACATTAGTTTTTTCTTTAGTCTAAATTTGGCTTTAATGCATAAGCAAACATCAATTAATAATATGTTTATTTTCTCAAAGAAAACAAATTATAAACACAAAAAGTGTGTAATAACGTACTTTAGTACCTACAATCTATATTGTAAAGAGTATTTCACTCATCGTTCTTTAAAACTTTAGATCTACCAGTTACTTCTTCTATATCAATATATTAGTGCTGCAGCAACCATTCTTTGAGACATTACTATAGACATTGGTTTTTTCTATAGTCTCACTTTAGCTTTACTGCATAAACAAACATCGATTAATTCAATGATTTTTTCTCAAAATAACAACAAATTATAAAAACAAAAAGTGTGGATTAACGCACTTTATCAGCTACCATTTATATTATAAAGAGTATTGCACTCATCGTTCATTAAAACTTTAGTTCTGCCAGTTACTTCTTTTATAGCACTATATTAGTGCTGCAGACAACTAATTTTTTCAATTACATTTGAGCTTTCCTGCATAAACAAACATCAATGAATTAAATGTTTATTTTCTCAAAGAAAACAAATTTTAAACACAAAAAGTGTGAATTAACGTACTTTAGTAGTTACAATTTATATTGTAAAGAGTATTGCACTCATCGTTCTTTAAAACTTTAGTTCTACCAGTTACTTCTTTTATAGCACTATATTAGTGCTGCAGCAACCATTGTTGGAGACATTACTATAGACATTAGTTTTTTCTTTAGTCTCAATTTAGCTTTAATGCATAAGCAAACATCGATTAATTAAATGTATATTTTTTCAAAGAAAACAAATTATAAACACAAGAAGTGTGGATTAACGTACTTTATTAGCTACAATTCTTATTATAAAGAGTATTGCACTCATCGTTCTTTAAAACTTAAGTTCTGCCAGTTACTTCTTTTATAGCAATGTATTAGTGCTGCAGCAACCTAATTTTTTATTGTATTCTAGCTTTACTGCATAAACAAACATCGATTAATTAAATGTTTATTTTCTCAAAGAAAACAAATTATAAACACAAAAAGTGTGAATTAACGTACTTTAGTAGCTACAATTTATATTGTAAAGAGTATTGCACTCATTGTTCTTTAAAACTTTTGTTCTTCCAGTTACTTCTTTTATAGCACTATATTAGTGCTGCAGCTGCGTAATTTTTAATTACATTTGAGCTTTACTGCATAAACAAACATCGATTAATTAAATGCTTATATTCTCAAAGAAAACAAATTATTAACACAAAAAGTGTGAATTAACGTACTTTAGAAGCTACAATTTATATAGTAAAGAGTATTGCACTCGTCGTTCTTTAAAACTTAAGTTCTACCAGTTACTTCTTTTATAGCACTATATTAGTGCTGCAGCAACCATTTTTGGAGACATTACTATAGACATTAGTTTTTTCTTTGGTCTAGTTTTAGCTTTACTGCATAAACAAACATCGATAAATTAAATGTTTATTTTTCAAAGAAAACAAAATATAAACACAAAAAGTGTGAATTAACGTACTTTAGAAGCTACAATTTATATAGTAAAGAGTATTGCACACATCGTTCTTTAAAACTTTAGTTCTGCCAGTAACTTCTTTTATAGCACTATGTTAGTGCTGCAGCAACGTAGTTGTTAATTACATTTGAGCTTTGCTGCGTAAACAAACATCGATTAATTAAATGTTTATTTTTTCAAAGAAAACAAAACATCAACACAAAAAGTGGGGACTAACGTACTTTAATAGCAACAATTCTTATTATAAAGAGTATTGCACTCTTCGTTCTTTAAAAGTTAAGTTCTGCCAGTTACTTCTTTCATAGAGCAATATTAGTGCTGCAGCAACCTAATTTTTAGTTGTATTTGAGCTTCCTTTCATAAACAAGCATCGATTAATTAAATGTTTATTTTCTCAAGGAAAACAAATTATTAAAACAAAAAGTGTGAATTAACGTACTTTAGAAGCTACAATTTATATAGTAAAGAGTATTGCACTCATCGTTCTTTAAAACTTAAGTTCTACCAGTTACTTCTTTTATAGCACTATATTAGTGCTGCAGCAACCATTCTTGGAGACATTACTATAGACATTAGTTTTTTCTTTGGTCTAGTTTTAGCTTTACTGCATAAACAAACATCGATAAATTAAATGTTTATTTTTTCAAAGAAACCAAATGTAAACACAAAAAGTGTGGATTAACGTACGCTAGTAGCTACAATTTACATTATAAAGAGTATTGCACACATCGTTCTTTAAGACTTAAGTTCTGCCAGTTACTTCTTTCATAGAACAATATTTGTGCTGCAGCAACCTAATTTTTAATTGTATTTGAGCTTCACTTCATAAACAAGCATCGATTAATTAAATGTTTATTTTCTCAAAGAAAACAAATTATAAACACAAAAAGTGTGAATTAACGTACTTTAATAGCTACAATTCTTATTATAAAGCGTATTGCACTCTTCGTTCTTTAAGACTTAAGTTCTGCCAGTTACTTCTTTCATAGAACAATATTAGTGCTGCAGCAACCTAATTTTTAATTGTATTTGAGCTTCACTTCATAAACAAGCATCGATTAATTAAATGTTTATTTTCTCAAAGAAAACAAATTATAAACACAAAAAGTGTGAATTAACGTACTTTAGTAGCTACAATTAATATTATAAAGAGTATTGCACTCATTGTTCTTTAAAACTTTAGTTCTACCAGTTATTTCTTTTATAGCACTATATTAGTGCTGCAGCAACCATTCTTGGAAACATTACTATAGACATTCGTTTTTTCTTTGGTCTAGTTTTAGCTTTACTGCATAAACAAACATCCATAAATTAAATGTTTATTTGTTCAAAGGTAACGAAATTTAAACACAAAAAGTGTGGATTAACGTATGCTAGTAGCTACAATTAATATTATAAAGAGTATTGCACTCATTGTTCTTTAAAACTTTAGTTCTGCTAGTTACTTCTTTTATAGCACTATTTTAGTGCTGCAGCAACGTAATTTTTAATTACATTTGAGCTTTACTGCATAAGCAAACATCGAATAATTATATGTTTATTTTCTCAAAGAAAACAAATTATAAACACAAAAAGTGTGGATTAACGTACTTTAATAGCTACAATTCTTATTATAAGGAGTATTGCACTCATCGTTCTTTAAAAATGTAGTCCTACCAGTAACGTCTTTTATATCTCTTCATTAGTGCTGCAGCAACCATTCTTGGAGACATTACTATAGACATTGGTTTTTTCTTTAGTCTCAATTTAGCTTTACTGCATAAACAAACATCGATTAATTGAATGATTTTTTCTCAAAATAAAAACAAATTATAAACACAAAAAGTGTGGATTAACGCACTTTATCAGCTACCATTCATATTATAAAGAGTATTGCACTCATCTTTCATTAAAACTTTAGTTCTGCCAGTTACTTCTTTTATAGCACTACATTAGTGCTGCAGACACCTATTTTTTTCAATTACATTTGAGCTTTCCTGCATAAACAAACATCGATTAATTAAATGTTTATTTTTTCAAAGAAAACAAAATAAAAACACAAAAAGTGTGGATTAACGTACTTTAGTAGCCAAAATTTATATTATAAAGAGTATTGCACTCATCGTTCTTTAAAACCTTTATCTCTACCAGTAACTTCTTTTATAGCACTATATTAGTACTGCAGCAGCCATTCTTGGAAACATTACTATAGACTTTAGTTTTTCTTTAGTCTCATTTTAGCTTTACAGCATAAACAAACATCGATTAAAAAATGTTTATTTTCTCAAAGAAAACAAAATATAAAGACAAAAAGTGTAGATTAACGTACTTTAGTAGCTACAATTTATATTTTAAAAAGTATTGCACTCATCGTTCTTTAAAACTTTAGTTCTACCAGTTACTTCTTTTATAGCACTATATTAGTGCTGCAGCAACCATTCTTGGAGACATTACTATAGACGTTAGTTTTTTCTTTAGTCTCAATTAAGCTTTAATGCAAAAGCAAACATCGATTAATTAAATGCATATTTTTTCAAAGAAAACAAATTATAAACACAAAAAGTGGGGATTAAGGTACTTTATTAGCTACAATTCTTATTATAAAGATTATTGCACTCATCGTTCTTTAAAACTAAAGTTCTGCCAGTTACTTCTTTTATAGCACTACATTAGTGCTGCAGACACCTATTTTTTTCAATTACATTTGGGCTTTCCTGCATAAACAAACATCGATTAATTAAATGTTTATTTTCTCAAAGAAAACAAATTATTAACACAAAAAGTGTGAATTAACGTACTTTAGTAGCTACAATTTATATTGTAAAGAGTATTGCACTCATCTTTCTTTAAAACTTAAGTTCTGCCAGTTACTTCTTTTATAGCACTATTTTAGTGCTGCAGCAACCATTCTTGGAAAAATTACTATAGACATTAGTTTTCTCTTTCGTCTCATTTTAGCTTTCCTGCATAAACAAACATCAATTAATTAAATGTTTATTTTCTTAAAGAAAACAAATTATAAGCACAAAAAGTGTGAATTAACGTACTTTAGTAGCTACAATTTATATTGTAAAGAGTATTGCACTCATTGTTCTTTAAAACTTTTGTTCTAACAGTTACTTCTTTTATAGCACTATGTTAGTGCTGCAGCAACCTAATTTTTAATTACATTTGAGCTTTACTGCATAAACAAACATCGATTAATTAAATGTTTATATTCTCAAAGAAAACAATTTATTAACACAAAAAGTGTGAATTAACGTACTTTAGAAGCTACAATTTATATAGTAAAGAGTATTGCACTCGTCGTTCTTTAAAACTTAAGTTCAACAGGTTACTTCTTTTATAGCACTATATTAGTGCTGCAGCAACCATTTTTGGAGACATTACTATAGACATTAGTTTTTTCTTTGGTCTAGTTTTAGCTTTACTGCATAAACAAACATCGATAAATTAAATGTTTATTTTTCAAAGAAAACAAAATATAAACACAAAAAGTGTGAATTAACGTACTTTAGAAGCTACAATTTATATAGTAAAGAGTATTGCACACATCGTTCTTTAAAAGTTTAGTTCTGCAAGTTACTTCTTTTATAGCACTATGTTAGTGCTGCAGCAACGTAGTTTTTAATTACATTTGAGCTTTGCTGCGTAAACAAACATCGATTAATTAAATGTTTATTTTTTCAAAGAAAACAAAACATCAACACAAAAAGTGGGGACTAACGTACTTTAATAGCAACAATTCTTATTATAAAGAGTATTGCACTCTTCGTTCTTTAAAAGTTAAGTTCTGCCAGTTACTTCTTTCATAGAGCAATATTAGTGCTGCAGCAACCTAATTTTTAGTTGTATTTGAGCTTCCTTTCATAAACAAGCATCGATTAATTAAATGTTTATTTTCTCAAGGAAAACAAATTATTAAAACAAAAAGTGTGAATTAACGTACTTTAGAAGCTACAATTTATATAGTAAAGAGTATTGCACTCATCGTTCTTTAAAACTTAAGTTCTACCAGATACTTCTTTTATAGCACTATATTAGTGCTGCAGCAACCATTCTTGGAGACATTACTATAGACATTAGTTTTTTCTTTGGTCTAGTTTTAGCTTTACTGCATAAACAAACATCGATAAATTAAATGTTTATTTTTTCAAAGAAAACCAAATGTAAACACAAAAAGTGTGGATTAACGTACGCTAGTAGCTACAATTTACATTATAAAGAGTATTGCACACATCGTTCTTTAAAACTTTAGTTCTGCCAGTTACTTCTTTTATAGCACTATGTTAGTGCTGCAGCAACGTAATTTTAACTACATTTGAGCTTTGCTGCGTAAACAAACATCGATTATATAAATGTTTATTTTTTCAAAGAAAACAAAACATCAACACAAAAAGTGGGGATTAACGTACTTTAATAGCTACAATTCTTATTATAAAGAGTATTGCACTCTTCGTTCTTTAAAACTTAAGTTCTGCCAGTTACTTCTTTCATAGAACAATATTAGTGCTGCAGCAACCTAATTTTTAATTGTATTTGAGCTTCACTTCATAAACAAGCATCGATTAATTAAATGTTTATTTTCTCAAGTAAAACAAATTATAAACACAAAAAGTGTGAATTAACGTACTTTAGTAGCTACAATTTATATTGTAAAGAGTATTGCACTCATCGTTCTTTATAACTTTAGTTCTACCAGTTACTTCTTTTATAGCACTATATTAGTGGTGCAGCAACCATTCTTGGAGACATCACTATAGACAGTAGTTTTTTCTTTGGTCTAGTTTTAGCTTCACTTCATAAGCAAGCATCGATTAATTAAATGTTTATTTTCTCAAGGAAAACAAATTATAAACACAAAAAGTGTGAATTAACGTACTTTAGTAGCTACAATTTATATTGTAAAGAGTATTGCACTCATTGTCCTTTAAACTTTAGTTCTGCCAGTTACTTCTTTTATAGCACTATGTTAGTGCTGCAGCAACCTAATTTTTAATTGTAATTGAGCTTTACTGCATAAACTAACATCGATAAATTAAATGTTTATTTTTTAAAAGAAAACCAAATGTAAACACAAAAAGTGTGGATTAACCTACGCTAGTAGCTACAATTTACATTATAAAGAGTATTGCACTCATCGTTCTTTATAACTTTAGTTCTACCAGTTACTTCTTTTATAGCACTATATTAGTGCTGCAGCAACCATTCTTGGAGACATCACTATAGACAGTAGTTTTTTCTTTGGTCTAGTTTTAGCTTCACTTCATAAGCAAGCATCGATTAATTAAATGTTTATTTTCTCAAGGAAAACAAATTATAAACACAAAAAGTGTGAATTAACGTACTTTAGTAGCTACAATTTATATTGTAAAGAGTATTGCACTCATTGTCCTTTAAACTTTAGTTCTGCCAGTTACTTCTTTTATAGCACTACATTAGTGCTGCAGACACCTATTTTTTTCAATTACATTTGAGCTTTCCTGCATAAACAAACATCGATTAATTAAATGTTTATTTTCTCAAAGAAAACAAATTATTAACACAAAAAGTGTGAATTAACGTACTTTAGTAGTTACAATTTATATTGTAAAGAGTATTGCACTCATCGTTCTTTAAAACTTTAGTTCTACCAGTTACTTCTTTTATAGCACTATATTAGTGCTGCAGCAACCATTCTTGGAGACATTACTATAGACGTTAGTTTTTTCTTTAGTCTCAATTAAGCTTTAATGCAAAAGCAAACATCGATTAATTAAATGCATATTTTTTCAAAGAAAACAAATTATAAACACAAAAAGTGGGGATTAAGGTACTTTATTAGCTACAATTCTTATTATAAAGATTATTGCACTCATCGTTCTTTAAAACTAAAGTTCTGCCAGTTACTTCTTTTATAGCACTACATTAGTGCTGCAGACACCTATTTTTTTCAATTACATTTGAGCTTTCCTGCATAAACAAACATCGATTAATTAAATGTTTATTTTCTCAAAGAAAACAAATTATTAACACAAAAAGTGTGAATTAACGTACTTTAGTAGCTACAATTTATATTGTAAAGAGTATTGCACTCTTCTTTCTTTAAAACTTAAGTTCTGCCAGTTACTTCTTTTATAGCACTATTTTAGTGCTGCAGCAACCATTCTTGGAAAAATTACTATAGACATTAGTAAATTTCTTTCGTCTCATTTTAGCTTTCCTGCATAAACAAACATCAATTAATTAAATGTTTATTTTCTTAAAGAAAACAAATTATAAGCACAAAAAGTGTGAATTAACGTACTTTAGTAGCTACAATTTATATTGTAAAGAGTATTGCACTCATTGTTCTTTAAAACTTTTGTTCTTCCAGTTACTTCTTTTATAGCACTATGTTAGTGCTGCAGCAACCTAATTTTTAATTACATTTGAGCTTTACTGCATAAACAAACATCGATTAATTAAATGTTTATATTCTCAAAGAAAACAATTTATTAACACAAAAAGTGTGAATTAACGTACTTTAGAAGCTACAATTTATATAGTAAAGAGTATTGCACTCGTCGTTCTTTAAAACTTAAGTTCAACAGGTTACTTCTTTTATAGCACTATATTAGTGCTGCAGCAACCATTTTTGGAGACATTACTATAGACATTAGTTTTTTCTTTGGTCTAGTTTTAGCTTTACTGCATAGACAAACATCGATAAATTAAATGTTTATTTTTCAAAGAAAACAAAATATAAACACAAAAAGTGTGAATTAACGTACTTTAGAAGCTACAATTTATATAGTAAAGAGTATTGCACACATCGTTCTTTAAAAGTTTAGTTCTGCAAGTTACTTCTTTTATAGCACTATGTTAGTGCTGCAGCAACGTAGTTTTTAATTACATTTGAGCTTTGCTGCGTAAACAAACATCGATTAATTAAATGTTTATTTTTTCAAAGAAAACAAAACATCAACACAAAAAGTGGGAACTAACGTACTTTAATAGCAACAATTCTTATTATAAAGAGTATTGCACTCTTCGTTCTTTAAAAGTTAAGTTCTGCCAGTTACTTCTTTCATAGAGCAATATTAGTGCTGCAGCAACCTAATTTTTAGTTGTATTTGAGCTTCCTTTCATAAACAAGCATCGATTAATTAAATGTTTATTTTCTCAAGGAAAACAAATTATTAAAACAAAAAGTGTGAATTAACGTACTTTAGAAGCTACAATTTATATAGTAAAGAGTATTGCACTCATCGTTCTTTAAAACTTAAGTTCTACCAGTTACTTCTTTTATAGCACTATATTAGTGCTGCAGCAACCATTCTTGGAGACATTACTATAGACATTAGTTTTTTCTTTGGCTTAGTTTTAGCTTTACTGCATAAACAAACATCGATAAATTAAATGTTTATTTTTTCAAAGAAAACCAAATGTAAACACAAAAAGTGTGGATTAACGTACGCTAGTAGCTACAATTTACATTATAAAGAGTATTGCACACATCGTTCTTTAAAACTTTAGTTCTGCCAGTTACTTCTTTTATAGCACTATGTTAGTGCTGCAGCAACGTAATTTTAACTACATTTGAGCTTTGCTGCGTAAACAAACATCGATTATATAAATGTTTATTTTTTCAAAGAAAACAAAACATCAACACAAAAAGTGGGGATTAACGTACTTTAATAGCTACAATTCTTTTTATAAGAGTATTGCACTCTTCGTTCTTTAAAACTTAAGTTCTGCCAGTTACTTCTTTCATAGAACAATATTAGTGCTGCAGCAACCTAATTTTTAATTGTATTTGAGCTTCACTTCATAAACAAGCATCGATTAATTAAATGTTTATTTTCTCAAGGAAAACAAATTATAAACACAAAAAGTGTGAATTAACGTACTTTAGTAGCTACAATTTATATTGTAAAGAGTATTGCACTCATCGTTCTTTATAACTTTAGTTCTACCAGTTACTTCTTTTATAGCACTATATTAGTGCTGCAGCAACCATTCTTGGAGACATCACTATAGACAGTAGTTTTTTCTTTGGTCTAGTTTTAGCTTCACTTCATAAGCAAGCATCGATTAATTAAATGTTTATTTTCTCAAGGAAAACAAATTATAAACACAAAAAGTGTGAATTAACGTACTTTAGTAGCTACAATTCATATTGTAAAGAGCATTGCACTCATTGTCCTTTAAACTTTAGTTCTGCCAGTTACTTCTTTTATAGCACTATGTTAGTGCTGCAGCAACCTAATTTTTAATTGTAATTGAGCTTTACTGCATAAACTAACATCGATAAATTAAATGTTTATTTTTTAAAAGAAAACCAAATGTAAACACAAAAAGTGTGGATTAACGTACGCTAGTAGCTACAATTTACATTATAAAGAGTATTGCACTCATCGTTCTTTATAACTTTAGTTCTACCAGTTACTTCTTTTATAGCACTATATTAGTGCTGCAGCAACCATTCTTGGAGACATCACTATAGACAGTAGTTCTTTCTTTGGTCTAGTTTTAGCTTCACTTCATAAGCAAGCATCGATTAATTAAATGTTTATTTTCTCAAGGAAAACAAATTATAAACACAAAAAGTGTGAATTAACGTACTTTAATAGCTACAATTAATATTATAAAGAGCATTGCACTCATTGTCCTTTAAAACTTTAGTTCTGCCAGTTACTTCTTTTATAGCACTATGTTATTGCTGCAGCAACCTAATTTTTTATTGTATTTGAGCTTTACTGCCTCAACAAACATCGATTAATTAAATGTTTATTTTCTCAAAGAAAACAAATTATAAACACAAAAAGTGTGAATTAACGTACTTTAGTAGCTACAATTTATATTGTAAAGAGTATTGCACTCATCGTTCTTTAAAACTTAAGTTCTGCCAGTTACTTCTTTTATAGCAATATATTAGTGCTGCAGCAACCTAATTTTTTATTGTATTCTAGCTTTACTGCATAAACAAACATCGATTAATTAAATGTTTATTTTCTCAAAGAAAACAAATTATAAACACAAAAAGTGTGAATTAACGTACTTTAGTAGCTACAATTTATACGTAAAGAGTATTGCACTCCTCGTTCTTTAAAACTTTAGTTCTACCAGTTACTACTTTTATAGTACTATATTAGTGCTGCAGCAACCATTCTTGGAGACATTACTATAGACATTGGTTTTTTCGTTAGTCTCAATTTAGCTTTACTGCATAAACAAACATTTATTTATTTTTTTTATTTTTTCAAAGAAAACAAAATTTAAACACAAAAAGTGTGGATTAACGTACGCTAGTAGCTACAATTAATATTATAAAGAGCATTGCACTCATTGTCCTTTAAAACTTTAGTTCTGCCAGTTACTTCTTTTATAGCACTATGTTAGTGCTGCAGCAACCTAATTTTTTATTGTATTTGAGCTTTACTGCATAAACAAACATCGATTAATTAAATGTTTATTTTCTCAAAGAAAACAAATTATAAACACAAAAAGTGTGAATTAACGTACTTTATTAGCTACAATTTATATTGTAAAGAGTATTGCACTCATTGTTCTTTAAAACTTTAGTTCTAACATTAACTTCTTTTATATCACTATATTAGTGCTGCAGCAACCATTCTTTGAGACATTACTATAGACATTTGTTTTTTCTATAGTCTCAATTTAGCTTTACTGCATAAACAAACATCGATTAATTGAATGATTTTTTCTCAAAATAAAAACAAATTATAAACACAAAAAGTGTGGATTAACGCACTTTATCAGCTACAATTTATATTATAAAGAGTATTGCACTCATCGTTCTTTAAAACTTTAGTTCTGCCAGTTACTTCTTTTATAGCACTATATTAGTGCTGCAGACACCTAATTTTCTCAATTACATTTGAGCTTTCCTGCATAAACAAACATCGATGAATTAAATGTTTATTTTCTCAAAGAAAACAAATTTTAAACACAAAAAGTGTGAATTAACGTACTTTGCTAGTGACAATTTATATTGTAAAGAGTATTGCACTCATCGTTCTTTAAAACTTTAGTTCTACCAGTTACTTCTTTTATAGCACTATATTAGTGCTGCAGCAACCTAATTTTTTATTGTATTCTAGCTTTACTGCATAAACAAACATCGATTAATTAAATGTTTATTTTCTCAAAGAAAACAAATTATAAACACAAAAAGTGTGAATTAACGTACTTTAGTAGCTACAATTTATATGTAAAGAGTATTGCACTCCTCGTTCTTTAAAACTTTAGTTCTACCAGTTACTTCTTTTATAGTACTATATTAGTGCTGCAGCAACCATTCTTGGAGACATTACTATAGACATTAGTTTTTTCTTTAGTCTCAATTTAGCTTTACTGCATAAACAAACATTGATAAATTTTTTTTTTATTTTTTCAAAGAAAACAAAATTTAAACACAAAAAGTGTGGATTAACTTACGCTAGTAGCTACAGTTAATATTATAAAGAGCATTGCACTTATTGTCCTTTAAAACTTTAGTTCTGCCAGTTACTTCTTTTATAGCACGATGTTAGTGCTGCAGCAACCTAATTTTTTATTGTATTTGAGCTTTACTGCATAAACAAACATCGATTAATTAAATGTTTATTTTCTCAAAGAAAACAAATTATAAACACAAAAAGTGTGAATTAACGTACTTTATTAGCTACAATTTATATTGTAAAGAGTATTGCACTCATTGTTCTTTAAAACTTTAGTTCTGCTAGTTACTTCTTTTATAGCACTATATTAGTCCTGTAGCAACTATTCTTGGAGACATTACAGTAGACATTAGTTTTTTCTTTAGTCTCAATTTAGCTTTACTGCATAAGCAAACATCGATTAATTAAATGTTTATTTTCTCAATGGAAACAAATTATAAACACAAAAAGTGTGTATTAACGTACTTTAGTAGCTACAATCTATATTGTAAAGAGTATTTCACTCATCGTTCTTTAAAACTTTAGATCTACCAGTTACTTCTTCTATATCACTATATTAGTGCTGCAGCAACCATTCTTTGAGACATTACTATAGACATTGGTTTTTTCTATAGTCTCAATTTAGCTTTACTGCATAAACAAACTTCGATTAATTGAATGATTTTTTCTCAAAATAAAAACAAATTATAAACACAAGAAGTGTGGATTAACGCACTTTATCAGCTACCATTAATATTATAAAGAGTATTGCACTCATCGTTCATTAAAACTTTAGTTCTGCCAGTTACTTCTTTTATAGCACTATATTAGTGCTGCAGACACCTAATTTTCTCAATTACATTTGAGCTTTCCTGCATAAACAAACATCGATGAATTAAATGTTTATTTTCTCAAAGAAAACAAATTTTAAACACAAAAAGTGTGAATTAACGTACTTTGCTAGTGACAATTTATATTGTAAAGAGTATTGCACTCATCGTTCTTTAAAACTTTAGTTCTACCAGTTACTTCTTTTATAGCACTATATTAGTGCTGCAGCAACCATTCTTGGAGACATTACTATAGACGTTAGTTTTTTCTTTAGTCTCAATTTAGCTTTAATGCATAAGCAAACATCGATTAATTAAATACATATTTTGTCAAAGAAAACTAATTATAAACACAAAAAGTGTGGATTAAGGTACTTTATTAGCTACAATTCTTATTATAAAGAGTATTGCACTCATCGTTCTTTAAAACTTAAGTTCTGCCAGTTACTTCTTTTATAGCAATATATTAGTGCTGCAGCAACCTAATTTTTTATTGTATTCTAGCTTTACTGCATAAACAAACATCGATTAATTAAATGTTTATTTTCTCAAAGAAAACAAATTATAAACACAAAAAGTGTGAATTAACGTACTTTAGTAGCTACAATTTAAATGTAAAGAGTATTGCACTCATCGTTCTTTAAAACTTTAGTTCTACCAGTTACTACTTTTATAGTACTATATTAGTGCTGCAGCAACCATTCTTGGAGACATTACTATAGACATTAGTTTTTTCTTTAGTCTCAATTTAGCTTTAATGCATAAACAAACATCGATAAATTTTTTTTTTATTTTTTCAAAGAAAACAAAATTTAAACACAAAAAGTGTGGATTAACTTACGCTAGTAGCTACAGTTAATATTATAAAGAGCATTGCACTTATTGTCCTTTAAAACTTTAGTTCTGCCAGTTACTTCTTTTATAGCACGATGTTAGTGCTGCAGCAACCTAAATCTTTATTGTATTTCAGCTTTACTGCATAAACAAACATCGATTAATTAAATGTTTATTTTCTCAAAGAAAACAAATTATAAACACAAAAAGTGTGAATTAACATACTTTATTAGCTACAATTTATATTGTAAAGAGTATTGCACTCATTGTTCTTTAAAACTTTAGTTCTGCTAGTTACTTCTTTTATAGCACTATATTAGTCCTGTAGCAACTATTCTTGGAGACATTACAGTAGACATTAGTTTTTTCTTTAGTCTCAATTTAGCTTTACTGCATAAGCAAACATCGATTAATTAAATGTTTATTTTCTCAATGGAAACAAATTATAAACACAAAAAGTGTGTATTAACGTACTTTAGTAGCTACAATCTATATTGTAAAGAGTATTTCACTCATCGTTCTTTAAAACTTTAGATCTACCAGTTACTTCTTCTATATCACTATATTAGTGCTGCAGCAACCATTCTTTGAGACATTACTATAGACATTGGTTTTTTCTATAGTCTCAATTTAGCTTTACTGCATAAACAAACATCGATTAATTGAATGATTTTTTCTCAAAATAAAAACAAATTATAAACACAAAAAGTGTGGATTAACGCACTTTATCAGCTACCATTTATATTATAAAGAGTATTGCACTCATCGTTCATTAAAACTTTAGTTCTGCCAGTTACTTCTTTTATAGCACTATATTAGTGCTGCAGACACCTAATTTTCTCAATTACATTTGAGCTTTCCTGCATAAACAAACATCGATGAATTAAATGTTTATTTTCTCAAAGAAAACAAATTTTAAACACAAAAAGTGTGAATTAACGTACTTTGCTAGTTACAATTTATATTGTAAAGAGTATTGCACTCATCGTTCTTTAAAACTTTAGTTCTACCAGTTACTTCTTTTATAGCACTATATTAGTGCTGCAGCAACCATTCTTGGAGACATTACTATAGACGTTAGTTTTTTCTTTAGTCTCAATTTAGCTTTAATGCATAAGCAAACATCGATTAATTAAATGCATATTTTTTCAAAGAAAACTAATTATAAACACAAAAAGTGTGGATTAAGGTACTTTATTAGCTACAATTCTTATTATAAAGATTATTGCACTCATCGTTCTTTAAAACTTAAGTTCTGCCAGTTACTTCTTTTATAGCAATATATTAGTGCTGCAGCAACCTAATTTTTTATTGTATTCTAGCTTTACTGCATAAACAAACATCGATTAATTAAATGTTTATTTTCTCAAAGAAAACAAATTATAAACACAAAAAGTGTGAATTAACGTACTTTAGTAGCTACAATTTATATGTAAAGAGTATTGCACTCCTCGTTCTTTAAAACTTTAGTTCTACCAGTTACTACTTTTATAGTACTATATTAGTGCTGCAGCAACCATTCTTGGAGACATTACTATAGACATTGGTTTTTTCTTTAGTCTCAATTTAGCTTTAATGCATAAACAAACATTTATTTATTTTTTTTTATTTTTTCAAAGAAAACAAAATTTAAACACAAAAAGTGTGGATTAACTTACGCTAGTAGCTACAATTAATATTATAAAGAGCATTGCACTCATTGTCCTTTAAAACTTTAGTTCTGCCAGTTACTTCTTTTATAGCACTATGTTAGTGCTGCAGCAACCTAATTCTTTATTGTATTTGAGCTTTACTGCATAAACAAACATCGATAAATTAAATGTTTATTTTTTCAAAGAATATAAAATTTAAACACAAAAAGTGTGGATTAACGTACGCTAGTAGCTACAATTAATATAATAAAGAGTATTGCACTAATTGTTCTTTAAATCTTTAGTTCTGCTAGTAAATTCTTTTATAGCACTATATTAGTGCTGCAGCAACCATTCTTGGAGACATTACAGTAGACATTAGTTTTTTCTTTAGTCTCAATTTAGCTTTACTGCATAAACAAACATCGATAAATTAAATGTTTATTTTTTCAGAGAAAACGAAATTTAAACACAAAAAGTGTGGGTTAACGTACGCTAGTAGCTACAATTAATATTATAAAGAGCATTGCACTCATTGTCCTTTAAAACTTTAGTTCTGCCAGTTACTTCTTTTATAGCACTATGTTATTGCTGCAGCAACCTAATTTTTTATTGTATTTGAGCTTTACTGCCTCAACAAACATCGATTAATTAAATGTTTATTTTCTCAAAGAAAACAAATTATAAACACAAAAAGTGTGAATTAAAGTACTTTAGTAGCTACAATTTATATTGTTTGTTGGAGAGATGAACTTCAGATTCTTTTGTTTCAAAACAATACAAACTTGCCCAATCAGCCGCCATCCTTTGGGAGCGCATGCGGACTGCATCGATAATTTTGACCAATCAGAGTTGAGCTTTCTTGCTCCTGCACAGCTACGTACAGCAACAACAACGGCAATCATCATGTGACCGTTCTCCCGCGAAATCGCCATTTTTTTTTGAGGCAGGATGAGCGGTGGATGGTCGAGGACACAGTGCGTGGAGTCACATTTTCTTCTCCATAGTGCACTTGCAAGTAAATTCTCGGCTATTCCATCGGTCCTGTTCTCTTTTTTATTTTCTTTTTCGTGGTTAAAGGCTTAGGTTAGGCTAGGATAAAACAGTCATACTGAGTTTGAAATATATAATTTGTTTGAGGGTTGCTGTTATGATACACACCCAACATTATTACTATTACCTGATGATATGGCAAGTTCCAGCACTACGAATGATGAGGCCTTCCGTCAACTTTTTACATTCTACACAGTCGCAAAGCCTGCAAGCCATTCATTTCTTCAAAGAACATGCCAAGATAATAACTGCCAGTGGTCAACAAATGCCAAAAATATCAGCCACTATCACTGCAAACTGTGTAATTTCACAATCAATGGTTTCAGTGAAAAGAGAATGAAGGCTCATGTGAAAGCAAAACATCAAAGCAATCAATTTTTAGACACAGATGAAGCCAAACTAAACAAAAACGAAACACCAAACAGTGCTGCACCTGCCATATCATCAGTTAACCCTACTTTTGAATTTGAAGTCAGAGATGAACATTGCTATTCAACCTCAAATTCTCCTCCTTTCTCTGTTATCTCCAAAAACTTTGAATTTGGCTCAGATAATCAGGAATTTAGTCCTTCAAGATCTTCTGCTATTAAAAAAAGTAAGATCTCAACACCATCATCTGCAAATCCTGGGCATACATTTCTAGCTCAATTGCCTATTTCACCCTTGTTTCATAAAGGAATAAGTGGGCAAGTGCAATCTGAATCTGCTAGGCTTTGTTTTCTTTCTGATTGCCACGAGACAAAACGGCTTAGACCTGTTCTAGGTAAAAAGGTACTTGTTAATGGAAATGTTGTTGAGGACTGGGAAGGATTCAAGCTTTTGTGTACATTTTTTAGGGTTGATAAATGTGCCAATTTTAGAAATATGCTGATTTGTCAAAAACACTGGAAAGATTGGTACAATTTTGATTACCGTTTTAAATTATGTCTGAAGAAACACCAAGCAGACAGAACTGATGAAATATTTTGCACAATGATTGATGAATTTACTAATTTTTATCATAATACATCTCAAGTTGTTGACCTCCAGACTTTGTTTTCTAAGCTTGGAAAAGAAAACACAGGCATTTATCAGTATTTAGATCTTCATTCCCTAATCATGCTATCTCAGACTTGCAATTTTTTCCATGAGAAAGTAAACAAATATCTAAATGAGACAAAAATGAAACAGCTTATGATTAGTAATCACTTTGTTGACATGCCCTTTGCATGTATGACCTACAGGGAATCTTATGCAAGAATTTCCACTTATCTTAGCAAATGCCCTACAAACAAAGATAAGATTGATATAAATGCAGAGAGTCTTATAACATCTTACAAATCATTGTTAGAAACCATTAAACATGGCTCAAATGAACTTGGTGAAATTTTAAAACAGTTTGGACATGATAGGGATCCATCACCATTAGAAGTGTTGGTGTACTTTGTTGCACAGCTTCTAAAAAAACATTTTGATGAAAGCCATGTATTTTTGAAGAAGGAAAAGCAAAAATTTACCCCCTCAGAATTCAGAGTTGGGGTTGAACTTAAAACCATTTCATTCCCATTGCTATTGTTTGACATGATCCTTACTGGAAATGACCATGTGGTGCCATCTCAGAAAGACAACAGACCACTTCTGTTTAAGTTTCTCATGCTTGACTCCATAAGGCATAAGATGAAGGATTACAAGATAATAACTCCTGTGCACAAAGTTATTTCTAATGATGTCTCTTTGACATGCAGTAGGGATCTCATGACACTATTGAATAGGTCTGGTTTAACATACTCATATACTAAAGACCTAAAAGACAGTGATCTTGCAAGAAAGTTGTGGGTTTCATTTGGTTTACCAAATACCCTCAATACCGTACCATCAAATCAGCACTGGGTTGAAATGGACAACCTAGAGACCATGCTAAAATGTACAACTATTCACAATGCTGAGAGACTCACTCATTTTCTCACATCACAGCTTGAGTATATTGCTGGTAGGAATGTTATTCTAGATCTATACAAACAACCTGAGCAGCATCATATTGATAAAAACTTTTGCAATTTGACACAGATTGAAAAGGATATGCTTTCATCCTTTTTTGCAGTGTGTTTAGAAAGATGTGAAGAGGTCAAAAATTATCTAAACTGTGATCAAGTAGTTGAGGCCATTGCAGAAACCATGTCAACTGACAACAGACATATTGTACCCATACAGTATGATGAAACAAAATCTCCTTCAGTCCGGGTTTTAACAGCAGAAGAGCCCCCACCGAAATCAAGTACTGTATACTTGAGAATGGACCAACTTTGCTCCAATTCTTTGCTTGATGTAAAGAAATTTCTTGATCTGATGGCTGGAGATTATGGGCTCAATGAGCTGAAATATATTCAAAACATATCAGCAACACCTTTGTTATGTGTATCTCCTACATTTAATGCAAATCTGATAATGAGAACAAGTCATGCTTCACCACAGTCCTTTTCCCCCATATTTTTCTCTGAGTGGGGCTTTGTTGATCAAAAACAGATTCCTGATGAAAGAATTCAATTTGCACCAGATTTGAATGTCAAAAAGGTTTTATTTTGTGTTGTTGAAAGATTGAAAGATAACAGGGAAGGCATTTTCTCAGCTACACAAGACATGAAATCACTTCTTGCTACCATTGAATCTAACCCTACTCATTTTGACATGGTAGACAATGTCTATGTTAGAATCATTGTTGCAGAGCTGTTGAGAAAGCAAGGGAATCTTCTTGATTGCATTCCATACTTTGAATATGCACTTCGCTTCCTCCTGAACACAGCAGTCTCTCTAAAGACCAGCCTGTTTCCTAATCTGCAGACCTATGGTCTCAAACATCTTGTTGCTTCTGTTGCCATAAACCTGTCTGTATGTTATCTACAGCTTAATCTACAAAAGGAATCTCTTGAAACACAAGAAGTTTTAAACACAATAGAGACATCTGAGGGTGGGGATATTGTATCTTTCTATCAGCTTGCTTGCAGACAATCCCTGCAAAGTCTAACATTAGCATCCACAGGAGATTATGCAGCTGCTCATGACACAATGACTATTGCACATGGAAAGTTGGTTCAATTTCTTCCATCTAATCACACAGTATTAGCAGCTTCTCTTAACCAACTTGGTGTCCTCTTTGCCTTAAATGGGAGAATATATGAATCAGTAGCCTGCTTTGACAAGTCACTAGCTATCTATGCTGAGACAACAGGGGAAAGAAGCCACCAGTATATTTTGACACTGTACAACAAAACTCTTGTGTCATTTCTTTTCAACATTGCTAGTGAGAAAGAGTTGGAAACTTCTTTATCAAAGGTCATTGATTTTTTTCCAAACAATCATCCTATTCAGGCTTCATTTCAGCCAGAACAATTGATTGCCAAGCTGACATGTGTCAAGTCAGATTTGATCAATAGCAAGAGTGTTGTGTGGAATTACTGCTTCATTCCTGTCTTTGACCAGCCAATGGGTTGGTTGGATTATCCACCTGTTTCAAAATCCATTATTCTTGGTGCTGATTATCAAGTTTGGGCACACATAGACCATTTGAGCCACACCTTTCCTTTTCGATATTCATGGATGGCATGCTCATTCCTTGGATCTTTTCACAAGTTATCAAATTTGCATGCCAAACTACTGAAGAGATACGGAAAGTTTCACGTGGAAAAACATGCAGTTGCTTTCCTTGATGACCCAACTGCCCAGAAAGTCCAGTACTTGTTGAAAATGAAAGATTTTGAGACTTGCAATGAATTTTACTACCATGATGTTGTTGCCGGTTTGATCGAGCTTGTTCGGGTGTATAAACAGTATGCCAATGGACTGCAGGATGATATTAATGATGGGGATGAAGGGAATCGGTTGGATGGTTTTTCTGAAAGCCCAAACCTAGACTCCCTTCAAAGATTTTGTCTCTCACATGCAAACAAGCAGCCTGCTTTGAAATTATTGTCAGAATATCTGTTGTCTGATGGACTTGCCGTCATTGGTCTTCTGGAAGCACAAAAGTTTGGCGAATTTGATCTTGACCAAACTTTTACCAAACTAATCACTCCTCTCCAGTTCACAACAAGAGGTGTGTACTATGGCCCAGCACTTGTGAATCATCTCAAAGATATGTACCTGGCCAGACCTCACACAAAGGTTACAATAAATGACTTGTGGGTATCAAATAAGTCAGACTATCCTGGGCACTGTCGACCCCAAGATCAAAACCTAGAGGCACTGTTTAACAACAGTGCTAAAAATTGTTTTAAACTAGGTACAGTGCAGAATGTTGTCAACAAGGCCTCTCTTATTCAGGAGAGAGAGACTTGCCACGCGAATCTGAAAGATGAGCTTCTCATTACGAACTCCCAATGGCATAAACCAACTGTTCACCGATTTCGACCACAATCTCTCATGAGATTAAGGTCATGTTGGTATAAAGGCCTCAAAGAAATGTTTGATGAGTTAAGAAATTCTTCATCATCTGAAGCTGATAGTGCAATTCCCTTACATTCTCTCCACAATAGAAACTTGACTTTGAATAGTGCAATTATCGAGGCACACGAGACTGGGAAAGACCGAATGGAAAAGTACATTGCTGTCAAGGTTACTCAAAAGAATGGCTGGCAGCTACAAAGCCCCACATTCTCTGAGGTGCTGACAGTTGCTAAACCACCTACTGCAAGGCAGCAGAAAGCTACCCTTAACAATGCTCAAAAGCAAATAGAGACAATGGCAACTCTTCTCCTTGACTCTGCAGGCTTGCAAGTCACATTATCTGAAGAAAGCAAGCCGATTCAGCTCTTGAAAACTGATGGCAAGAGTTTACACTTTTCTAAAAAGTCTGATTTGACATTGTGGCTTTATGAGAAATTTGAGGGTGCATTTTGGGATCAAGACAAATTGAATGAGTTTGTCACCTCTGATGCCAATGTTTCGTGCATGATCCGTGACTGCATGTTTGACTTTAGAAAGCTTAACATACCAACTTGCACTTACAGAGCAATGGCAAGTATGATACTTGACCAAACTGTCCTTCCTCTTGCAAGGAAATTTGGTAACAAAGATCGTACCTTCACTCTCATTCAGACATTTGACAGGAGAGCTGATGAGACTAAGGGTTCCACAGAAATAACACGAGCCAGTGTCCCTGTATCTCCTTTAGAGTACAGCGGGCTTCAAGTTAATGACACTGAACTGATAAAAGCATTCAGCACCAAATGGTTAGATCGTGATAATGGGCGACAGAAAATCATCACAGCTTATGTGAGACTTTGCCAAGATCCAACTTTCATTGCATCAAAAAACCTCCCAGTCAACTTCAACCATGTAGTGATTGGTGGTAATTGTGGTATCTATGCTGCATATTCAATAAGTAGATTGGGCACTGTCACTAGTCTCTGTCATGAGTACAGCAGCTTACATCCTGAAGCAGATACTGTCGTGTTTTTTGCTCTGAAACAGTTTTTGTCATGTAACCCATCTGCAAAAGACAGTTCTGTCATTATTAGTTGTCCAGAGGCTGACAATGTAACAATCTTGCTCCTTGAGCATCAGCTACTCAGTGAACTTATCGCGGAAACCAACATTCACTTATTTAGTGCCATCCATCCAAAAATTGTTGACCAGAGAACAAAGAAGCCTGCAAAGAAAGCAAAAGAAACAGCCACTGTTGAAGAATTCACCACATTGTCATCAAAAGTTAAGCTGAACTTCTACATCAATGTCCGTTGTCTATACACAATGTTGTCCCATGACATTGAAAACATTCATCATCCTATTGAGAGCATTGGTGCCATAAGCATTTTGACAGGAAATGATAAGAGTCCTGGAATACGTCATGTAAGCAAAAAGATGGCACTGAATGTATTCAGAGACTCTTGTAAAGAGGGTGTCTTGGCCTCTATGGTTGATGAGGATGGGCGCCTTGTTGAAAGTAATTCTTGCAAGTCGGCATTTTATCTCATGCTTGCTCGAATTTACTTCCACATGTATAGAGTAACCCTCAGGAAATTAACAAATATCACTTGGGAATCTATTGTCTCAACAGGGCTTCCCAACTTCAAGCTTTTGCGTGACATAGGCTACCAACACAACAAAGGAAAATTGGACAAAGTGCCACCTGTTGATGGAGCTCTGCATGAGATGTTTTTGCGCAGTGTATTCCAGGCTCATGAATATGACCAAATTTTTGAGCACAACATCATTAATCTCAATCCAGAACGTTATGGATTTGAGAAGGTCGAAGGAGGCTTAAAGCCACGATTGAATAGAGACCTTGCTACGGACCAAGAGCAATTTGTGGCATCAGTTGTTGATCAACTAGTTACAGAGGCTGAAGTAGGTCAGAATTTACTTGTTTCTGATGATGCAGATGATGGTGATGCTCAAAATTTTGGTGATAATGGCAATGATGCATTCAATGTCATTGAACCGGAAACCATTGCAGGCAATGTTTTGCAACAAATTGAACATCGTGAAGATGATTTGATTGAGTACCTTCTTGATATAGGTGACATGGATATTGCAAATCTTGATGCTTCTGCTTTGCTTGATTTAACAATTGACACTATTCCTGAGGGAAGTGATGATGCTGGTCTTTGGGGTGTGGCCTTCGACAACTTCAGTGAGAGGTTCTAGCAAGGAAGCAATCAGTGAATCTAAACATCTGATTGCAAATGATCATTTTTTGTTGAAAAGGGGCTCCGTTCTGTTAACTTCTGTTCTGTTAGGTTCTGTTTTGTTGAAAGTTTTGTTCCATTTGTACATAATTTATTGCAAACAAGGTTTCCCAGTTTGCTAAGTCATATGCAAGTAATGTAAATAGTAAATTAATTGAATTTCATTTCTATTTGTTTCTGTTCTATTAAAGTTCTATTCTGTTTGGCTTCAGGTTTTGTTTCAATTATACTATTCAGTAACATAAGTTATGCTATCTGAATATCTGATACAAATAATCATTTTGTAGAAAAGGGGTTCTGTTCTGTTAAGTTCTATTCTGTTAATTTCTGTTCTGTTAGGTTCTGTTCTGTTGAAAGTTTTGTTCCATTTGTACATAAGTTATTGCAAACAAGGTTTCCCAGTTTGCTAAGTCATATGCAAGTAATGTAAACAGTAAATTAATTGAATTTCATTTCTATTTGTTTCTGTTCTATTAAAGTTCTATTCTGTTTGGCTTCAGGTTTTGTTTCAATTATACTATTCAGTAACATAAGTTATGCTATCTGAATATCTGATAGCAAATAATCATTTTGTAGAAAAGGGGTTCTGTTCTGTTAAGTTCTATTCTGTTAACTTCTGTTCTGTTACTGTAGGTTCTGTTCTGTTCAGGTTTTGTTTCAATGATACTACTCAGTAACATTAAGTTATGCCAAGACAAAATGCTATCTAAAAATCTAATATAGCAAATGATAATTTTGTTGAAAAAGGGTTTTGTTCTGTTAAGTTATATTCTGTTAACTTCTGTTCTGTTAGGTAAATATGCTAAAAGCTATATATGCATGCATACAATCAGCCTACATTATTTTAGGATTTTGACATGTAAGTGGATGTTGCTCAGATGGAGGAAGGAAAGCATACATAGGTGTTTTCTTTCTCCTGTTTATAGATTACCTAACTTTTCTAAGATTACCAACCAATTTTTCAAAAATTCATACTCCACTATATAATATGTATCAATTTACCACAATATCTACAAATACTTACAAGTTCTAAACATAAAATAGACGCAAAACAATATTAAACATTAAAAACATAATGATAAACATCCCTAATTACAGTGGCAGGGATAGCAATAAAAGGTCAAGCTGCCCTTACTTCCATAATGGTCCCCTTACAATTCCAAAAAAGTGAAGATCCAACAAAGTACTATTTTTTCCAAAAATGGCCTACAACTTTTGTCCCTCATATCGAAAACATGAAAATTGATAACAAATCACAAAGATTGATAATGCTGCCTCCTGACACCAAAATTGTCAGTATGATACAGTCAACAAACTTTGGACCAGTGACCAATAAAAACTGTTTGTGAAATGCTCGTGTAAATCCCTGAAAAGAATATGTCAATTTAAGAATTAGATTACTGGTGGTATTCATATCATCATACATACACAAACAGAGATCTAAACTTGGACCAGGCCATAGTACTAATAGTTTCTTGATGTGTTTCTTATCTGCATGAATGAATTATCACTGGGTCACTAACACTGCTGCAGATCAGATATGATTATTGACAAAGACGAAGAGGATACAACGTTCCTATCATGTTCAAAACTTTCTAAGCATGAAACGGTTTGTTCAGGTTCAACGACATATCTATTTTCCACATTTGAAAAATTCCTAATACTTCTGAGACTTTAGATAGTACTAAAGTTTCTTAACATTTTGGCCACCTTACTTCGTACCACAGAAGGTAAGTATCAGTAAGTAAGGGCCTAATAGAATACTGAATGAACTGAAGGCCAGGCAGGTAAAATACTCTGTGTAACAGTAGAGCCTAAAATATCAAATTCGTTATCAAACAATCTTTTCTCACCTGTGCATTCACATAAGAAAGATTTGCTTTCACATAATTCCGTCTATAAATAGAATACCAACCATCACAGCACGCGCAGAATACCGAACCACACCAGTTTTCGCGGCCATTTGAATCAGATCAAAACAAATGCGCAACAGCAACAACCTAGATGCAACGATTGTAGTGCGCTTGCGCAAAAAAAGGTTAGTACCCAATCTTCTTTCTCAAGCCCACGCGCGGTCCAAGTCAGCAGCCAGTTCATCTCTCCAACAACAAAATTTAAACACAAAAAGTGTGGATTAACGTAAGCCAGTAGCTACAATTAATATTATACAGAGCATTGCACTCATTGTCCTTTAAAACTTTAGTTCTGCCAGTTACTTCTTTTATAGCACTATGCTAGTGCTGCAGCAACCTAATTTTTTATTGTATTTGAGCTTTACTGCATAAACAAACATCGATTAACTAAATGTTTATTTTCTCAAAGAAAACAAATTATAAACACAAAAAGTGTGAATTAACATACTTTAGTAGCTACACTTTATATTGTAAAGAGTATTGCACTCATTGTTCTTTAAAACTTTAGTTCTGCTAGTTACTTCTTTTATAGCACTATATTAGTCCTGTAGCAACTATTCTTGGAGACATTACAGTAGACATTAGTTTTTTCTTTAGTCTCAATTTAGCTTTACTGCATAAGCAAAAATCGATTAATTAAATGTTTATTTTCTCAAAGGAAACAAATTCTAAACAAAAAAAGTGTGGATTAACGCACTTTATCAGCTACAATTTATATTGTAAAGAGTATTGCACTCATCGTTCAATAAAACTTAAGTTCAGCCAGTTACTTCTTTTATATGAGAATATTAGTGCTGCAGCAACCATTTGTGGAAACATTACTATAGAGATTAGTTTTTTCTTTACTCTCAATTTAGCTTTAATGCATAAGCAAACATCAATTATTTAAATGTTTATTTTCTCAAAGAAAACAAATTATAAACACAAAAAGTGCGAATTGACGTACTTTAGTAGCTACAATTTATATTGTAAAGAGTATTGCACTCATCTGTCTTTAAAACTTTAGTTCTACCAGTTACTTCTTTTATAGCACTATATTAGTGCTGCAGCAACCATTCTTGGAAACATTACTATAGACATTAGTTTTTTCTTTGGTCTAATTTTAGCTTTACTGCATAAACAAACATCGATAAATTAAATGTTTATTTTTTCAAAGAAAACAAAATTTAAACACAAAAAGTGTGGATTAACGTACGCTAGTAGCTACAATTAATATTATAAAGAGCATTGCACTCATTGTCCTTTAAAACTTTAGTTCTGCCAGTTACTTCTTTTATAGCACTATGTTAGTGCTGCAGCAACCTAATTTTTTATTGTATTTGAGCTTTATTGCATAAACAAACATCGATTAATTAAATGTTTATTTTCTCAAAGAAAACAAATTATAAACACAAAAAGTGTGAATTAACGTACTTTAGTAGCTACAATTTATACCGGGTGTCCCAAAAAAAACGCAACGGATCTGTTGGGACTAGCGACAAGAATTTAGGTCCAATCAATCCAAAATAATTTTTGATATAATCCTCGATAGCTAACTTGAAGATAGATTTTTTTTTTTATATTGGTGCATGGAGAGTTGGAATATCAATCTTGAAAGTCCA
The DNA here is from genome assembly GCA_039566865.1 of Aurelia coerulea. Classification (NCBI taxonomy): domain Eukaryota; kingdom Metazoa; phylum Cnidaria; class Scyphozoa; order Semaeostomeae; family Ulmaridae; genus Aurelia; species Aurelia coerulea. The sequence continues at coordinate 18,860,030 of CM076956.1, read as the reverse complement.
AATTTGCTTCCATCTCCAAACCAGAGGTTTCAGGTTTTGGCCTAACTGAAAACGTCCCGAGGAATCGCCTCAGTCATTGCATAGTGTAGTATTGGGAGCATGCTAAGGCACACATGTTTAGGCACACATTTCAATTGAAATTTGAAAGCTAAACATTGACAAACATAACAATGTCGAAGGGAAAATTCACAATGGAAGATATTTGTTCAATCATAGTGCACCTGCAAAAGAGCCAAGCACAAATGAGCAATTTTAAGGATCATATCCATGGATAATTTTCCCTTGGGTATATTTGATTTCTTGTTTCGTAATAATTCGAAGAAAGATTAAACAAAATGCATTTCATTAAAGTCATGAAGATTGCAAGAACTAATTCATTTTTCACACCCAAGCAAACTATTTCGCGTATTACTTTCTTTTATGAGACACATGCAATGTTAACTTTTCGAAACTTTTGAAGCATAAAAAAAATTTCTTTTCAGGACAAAATTGATGAATTTGATTGAATTTCTATTCAAATATTTTCCTCAGCATGAGGCTTTATTCTCTTATTACACGATAATTCAGGAGATTCCCCAGAATAGCGCGTTTGCAGTTTAGGCCAAAACCCAAAAGCTCTGGTTTGGAGGTTCAGGCAAATTTCAACTTTGAAGATTAATATTCCCATTCTCCATTCACCAATATCAACAAACAAGGTATCTATCTTCAAGTTAGCTATCGAGGATTATATAAAGAATCATTATTGATTGATTGGACTGAAATTCTTGTCACTAGTCCCGATCAAATCCGTTGCGTTTTTTTTTGGGACACCCAGTATATGTTTCTTTTTACAAATGATGGTAACATGTAGTAACATGTTGATATCACGAATTGAAGCATAGATAACTGTAGTAACATGTGAGTATCATGTATGGTAACATGTTAGCATGTTACCAAAGGAGTTCTTCATTTAAATTGATGAGCGCAATCTTATATGATGCAAGATAAAGGACTCGTGCTTAATTCTTATCTCATGTTAACAGAGATAATCTACCATGTTATTGTTGTTATTGTTGTTGTTGTTGTTGTTGTTGTTGTTGTCATCCCGGAAATAAGCACTGCGAGTAGGGCAAAAATTTTGCTTAAATTCTTTTAACATTTGGCTAAGTATGAACATTTTTCAGACAATCATGGACATAAATTATGAGACAAATTAACTTTTTCTGATATATTGAACTGTTCAGCATCCTCTCCCCCCGTTCCCCCCACAATCAATGTTGAAAAATCCGAGAACCTCCCTCGACACGTCAGCAACATTGAATAAGGGGGAGGGGGGATCTTCAATAGTCAGATCTTAAATTTTAAATTTGTCTCAAACTATTTTGTCCATGATTGTAGTAGCTACAATTTATATTATAAACAGTATTGCACTCATCGTCCTTTAAAAATTTAGTTCTACCAATAACTTCTTTTATAGCACTATATTAGTGCTGCAGCAACCATTCTTGGAAACATTACTATAGACATTAGTTTTTTCTTTGGTCTAATTTTAGCTTTACTGCATAAACAAACCTCGATCAATTAAATGTTTATTTTTTCAAAGAAAACAAAATTTAAACACAAAAAGTGTGGATTAACGTACACTAGTAGCTACAATTAATGTTATAAAGAGTATTGCACTCATTGTTCTTTAAACTTTATTTCTGCCAGTTACTTCTTTTATAGCACTATATTAGTGCTGCCACAACCTAATTTTTTATTGTATTTGAGCTTTTTGCATAAACAAGCATCGATTAATTAAATGTTTATTTTCTCAAAGAAAACAAATTATAAACACAAAAAGTGTGAATTAACGTACTTTAGTAGCTACAATTTATATTGTAAAGAGTATTGCACTCATCGTTCTTTAAAACTTTAGTTCTACCAGTTACTTCTTTTATAGCACTATATTAGTGCTGCAGCAACCATTCTTTGAGACATTACCGTAGACATTAGTTTTTTCTATAGTCTCAATTTAGATTTACTGCATAAACAAACATCGATTAATTAAATGTTTATTTTCTCAAAGAAAACAAATTATAAACTCAAAAAGTGTGGATTAACGTTCTTTAATAGCTACAATTCTTATTGTAAAGAGTATTACAATCATTGTTCTTTAAAACTTTAGTTCTGCCAGTTACTTCTTTCATAGCACTATATTAGTGCTGCAGCAACCATTCTTGGAAACATTACTATAGACATTAGTTTTTTCTTTAGTCTCATTTTAGCTTTACTGCATAAACAAACATTGATTAATTAAATGTTTATTTTCTCAAAGAAAACAAATTATAAACACAAAAAGTGTGGATTAACGTACTTTAGTAGCTGCAATTTATACTATAAACAGTATTGCACTCATCGTCCTTTAAAAATTTAGTTCTGCCAGTTACTTCTTTTATAGCACTATATTAGTGCTGCAGCAACCTAATTTTTTATTGTATTTGAGCTTTACTGCATAAACAAACATCGATTAATTAAATGTTTATTTTCTCAAAGAAAACAAATTATAAACACAAAAAGTGTGAATTAACGTACTTTAGTAGCTACAATTTATATTGTAAAGAGTATTGCACTCATCGTTCTTTAAAACTTTAGTTCTACCAGTTACTTCTTTTATAGCACTATATTAGTGCTGCAGCAACCATTCTCGGAGACATTACTATAGACATTAGTTTTTTCTTTAGTCTCAATTTAGCTTTAATGCATAAGCAAACATCGATTAATTAAAAGTTTATCCTCTCAAAGAAAACAAAATAGAAACACAAAAAATGTGGATACAATTAATGTTATAAAGAGTGTTGCACTCATTGTTCTTTAAAACTTTAGTTCTGCCAGTTACTTCTTTTATAGCACTATATTAGTGCTGCAACAACCATTCTTGGGGACATTACTATAGACATTAGTTTTTTCTTTAGTCTTAATTTAGCTTTACTGCATAAGCAAACATCGATTAATTAAATGTTTATTTTCTCAAAGAAAACAAATTATAAACACAAAAAGTGTGAATTAACGTACTTTAGTAGCTACAATTTATATTGTAAAGAGTATTGCACTCATCGTTCTTTAAAACTTTAGTTCTGCCAGTTACTTCTTTTATAGCACTATATTAGTGCTGCAGCAACCTAATTTTTAATTACATTTGAGCTTTACTGCATAAACAAACATCGATTAATTAAATGTTTATTTTCTCAAAGAAAACAAATTATAAACACAAAAAGTGTGAATTAACGTACTTTAGTAGCTACAATTTATATTGTAAAGAGTATTGCACTCATCGTTCTTTAAAACTTTAGTTCTGCCAGTTACTTCTTTTATAGCACTATATTAGTGCTGCAGCAACCATTCTTGGAGACATTACTATAGACATTAGTTTTTTCTTTAGTCTCAATTTAGCTTTACTGCATAAACAAACATCGATTAATTAAATTTATTTTCTCAAAGAAAACAAAATATAAACACAAAAAGTGTGGATTAACGTACGCTAGTAGCTACAATTAATATTATAAAGAGTATTGCACTCATTGTTCTTTAAAACTTTAGTTCTGCCAGTTACTTCTTTTATAGCACTATATTAGTGCTGCAGCAACCATTCTTGGAGACATTACTATAGACATTAGTTTTTTCTATAGTCTCAATTTAGCTTTACTGCATAAACAAACATCGATTAATTAAATGTTTATTTTCTCAAAGAAAACAAATTATAAACACAAAAAGTGTGGATTAACGTACTTTAATAGCTACAATTCTTATTATAAAGAGTATTGCACTCATCGTTCTTTAAAACTTAAGTTCTGCCAGTTACTTCTTTTATAGCACTATATTAGTGCTGCAGCAACCTAATTTTTAATTACATTTGAGCTTTACTGCATAAACAAACATCGATTAATTAAATGTTTATTTTCTCAAAGAAAACAAATTATAAACACAAAAAGTGTGGATTAACGTACTTTAGTAGCTGCAATTTATACTATAAACAGTATTGCACTCATCGTCCTTTAAAAATTTAGTTCTACCAGTAACTTCTTTTATAGCACTATATTAGTGCTGCAGCAACCATTCTTGGAAACATTACTATAGACATTAGTTTTTTCTTTGGTCTAATTTTAGCTCTACTGCATAAACAAACATCGATAAATTAAATGTTTATTTTCTCAAAGAGAAAAAAAAAACTTAAACACAAAAAGTGGGGATTAACGTACGCTAGTAGCTACAATTGATGTTATAAAGAGTTTTGCACTCATTGTTCTTTAAAACTTTAGTTCTGCCAGTTACTTCTTTTATAGCACTATATTAGTGCTGCAGCAACCATTCTTGGAGACATTACTATAGACATTAGTTTTTTCTATAGTCTCAATTTAGCTTTACTGCATAAACAAACATCGATTAATTAAATGTTTTTTTTCTCAAAGAAAACAAATTATAAACACAAAAAGTGTGGATTAACGTACTTTAGTAGCTACAATTTATATTATATAAAGAGTATTGCACTCATCGTTCTTTAAAACTTTAGTTCTGCCAGTTACTTCTTTTATAGCACTATATTAGTGCTGCAGCAACCTAATTTTTAATTACATTTGAGCTTTACTGCATAAACAAACATCGATTAATTAAATGTTTATTTTTTCAAAGAAAACAAATTATAAACACAAAAAGTGTGGATTAACGTACTTTAGTAGCTACAATTAATGTTATAAAGAGTATTGCACTCATCGTTCTTTAAAACTTTAGTTCTGCCAGTTACTTCTTTTATAGCACTATATTAGTGCTGCAACAACCATTCTTGGGGACATTACTATAGACATATGTTTTTTCTTTAGTCTCAATTTAGCTTTACTGCATAAACAAACATCGATTAATTAAATGTTTTTTTTCTCAAAGAAAACAAATTATAAACACAAAAAGTGTGGATTAACGTACTTTAGTAGCTACAATTTATATTATAAAGAGTATTGCACTCATCGTTCTTTAAAACTTTAGTTCTACCAGTTACTTCTTTTATAGCACTATATTAGTGCTGCAGCAACCATTCTTTGAGACATTACTATAGACATTAGTTTTTTCTATAGTCTCAACTTAGCTTTACTGCATAAACAAACATCGGTTAATTAAATGTTTTTTTTCTCAAAGAGAACAAATTATAAACACAAAAAGTGTGGATTAACGCACTTTTTCAGCTACAATTTATATTATAAAGAGTATTGCACTCATCGTTCTTTAAAACTTTAGTTCTGCCAGTTACTTCTTTTATAGCACTATATTAGTGCTGCAGCAACCTAATTTTTAATTACATTTGAGCTTTACTGCATAAACAAACATCGATTAATTAAATGTTTATTTTCTCAAAGAAAACAAATTATAAACACAAAAAGTGTGAATTAACGTACTTTAATAGCTACAATTCTTATTATAAAGAGTATTGCACTCATCGTTCTTTAAAACTTTAGTTCTGCCAGTTACTTCTTTTATAGCACTATATTAGTGCTGCAGCAACCATTCTTGGAATTACTATAGACATTATTTTTTTTGTCTCATTTTAGCTTTACTGCATAAACAAACATCGATTAATTAAATGTTTATTTTCTCAAAGAAAACAAATTATAAACACAAAAAGTGTGGATTAACGTACTTTAGTAGCTACAATTTATACTATAAAGAGTATTGCACTCATCGTTCTTTAAAACTTTAGTTCTACCAGTTACTTCTTTTATAGCACTATATTAGTGCTGCAGCAACCATTCTTGGAGACATTACTATAGACATTAGTTTTTTCTTTAGTCTCAATTTAGCTTTACTGCATAAACAAACATCGATTAATTAAATGTTTATTTTCTCAAAGAAAACAAATTATAAACACAAAAAGTGTGGATTAACGTACTTTAATAGCTACAATTCTTATTATAAAGAGTATTGCACTCATCGTTCTTTAAAACTTAAGTTCTGCCAGTTACTTCTTTTATAGCAATATATTAGTGCTGCAGCAACCTAATTTTTTATTGTATTTGAGCTTTACTGCATAAACAAACATCGATTAATTAAATGTTTATTTTCCCTAAGAAAACAAATTATAAACACAAAAAGTGTGGATTAACGTACTTTAATAGCTACAATTCTTATTATAAAGAGTATTGCACTCATCGTTCTTTAAAACTTAAGTTCTGCCAGTTACTTCTTTTATAGCACTATATTAGTGCTGCAGCAACCATTCTTGGAAACATTACTATAGACATTAGTTTTTTCTATAGTCTCAATTTAGCTTTAATGCATAAGCAAACATCGATTAATTAAATGTTTATTTCTCAAAGAAAACAAATTATAAACACAAAAAATGTGGATTAACGTACTTTAGTAGCTACAATTTGTATTATAAAGAGTATTGCACTCATCGTTCTTTAAAACTTTAGTTCTGCCAGTTACTTCTTTTATAGCACTATATTAGTGCTGCAGCAACCATTCTTGGATACATTACAGTAGACATTAGTTTTTTCTTTAGTCTCATTTTAGCTTTACTGCATAAACAAACATCGATTAATTAAATGTTTATTTTCTCAAAGAAAACAAATTATAAACACAAAAAGTGTGATTAACGTACTTTAGTAGCTACAATTTATATTATAAAGAGTATTGCACTCATCGTTCTTTAAAACTTTAGTTCTACCAGTTACTTCTTTTATAGCACTATATTAGTGCTGCAGCAACCATTCTTGGAAACATTACTATAGACATTAGTTTTTTCTTTGGTCTAATTTTAGCTTTACTGCATAAACAAACATCGATTAATTAAATGTTTATTTTTTCAAAGAAAACAAAAATTTAAACACAAAAAGTGTGGATTAACGTACTTTAGTAGCTACAATTTATATTATAAAGAGTATTGCACTCATCGTTCTTTAAAACTTTAGTTCTGCCAGTTACTTCTTTTATAGCACTATATTAGTGCTGCAGCAACCATTCTTGGAGACATTACTATAGACATTAGTTTTTTCTTTGGTCTAATTTTAGCTTTACTGCATAAACAAACATCGATAAATTAAATGTTTATTTTTTCAAAGAAAACAAATTATAAACACAAAAAGTGTGGATTAACGTACTTTAATAGCTACAATTCTTATTATAAAGAGTATTGCACTCATCGTTCTTTAAAACTTAAGTTCTGCCAGTTACTTCTTTTATAGCACTATATTAGTGCTGCAGCAACCATTCTTGGAGACATTACTATAGACATTAGTTTTTTCTATAGTCTCAATTTAGCTTTACTGCATAAACAAACATCGATTAATTAAATGTTTATTTTCTCAAAGAAAACAAATTATAAACACAAAAAGTGTGGATTAACGTACTTTAATAGCTACAATTTATATTATAAAGAGTATTGCACTCATCGTTCTTTAAAACTTTAGTTCTGCCAGTTACTTCTTTTACCGGCCAGGTCAAAACCAGAGCTGCTGCATTAACAATGATCAATCATGATGTCAAATTGTAAAACATGACAATCCCTGCAATTGCAAAGAATTGCTGACAAACACGCAAACACAAGATTTAGTTGAACATTGAACAGACCGTTTCATAAAGATTTCTGTCAAAACACTGCCATGTTTCCTAAGTGTCCATGATGGTTGCTTGCTTCTTCTAAATGACTAGGCCATTATTAGATTGATACTTTCAATTATAATTGAACGCTGAAAGCTCCCTCAAGAATGGATAACTCATGAATCTGTAAGAGCTGTCTTTGATGCAGTTTCTTAATGAAGTTCTGTGCTTGTCAATTTGATAATGTAAAGTTTCAGATATTGCCATTCTGTTAACTTTACAGTATACTTTGCACTAATGCTGGTAGCTCTGGTTTTGCCCTGACAGCAAATTTGAAGTTTGTTGATTTTCAACTCTTCAATCAAGTCATCAAAAATTCTGAAAAATACATCAAAATTTAATCTAATCATTGCAGATTTAGATAAAAATAATCCTTTGAAACAACTTCCGTCAGAATTTTTTGAATCTGTTGCGCTTTTTTTGGGACACCCGGTATAGCACTATATTAGTGCTGCAGCAACCTAATTTTTAATTACATTTGAGCTTTACTGCATAAACAAACATCGATTAATTAAATGTTTATTTTTTCAAAGAAAACAAATTATAAACACAAAAAGTGTGGATTAACGTACTTTAGTAGCTACAATTCTTATTATAAAGAGTATTGCACTCATCGTTCTTTAAAACTTTAGTTCTACCAGTTACTTCTTTTATAGCACTATATTAGTGCTGCAGCAACCATTCTTGGAAACATTACTATAGACATTAGTTTTTCTTTAGTCTCTTTTAGCTTTACTGCATAAACAAACATCGATTAATTAAATGTTTATTTTCTCAAAGAAAACAAATTATAAACACAAAAAGTGTGAATTAACGTACTTTAGCAGCTACAATTTATATTGTAAAGAGTATTGCACTCATTGTTCTTTAAAACTTTAGTTCTACCAGTTACTTCTTTTATAGCACTATATTAGTGCTGCAGCAACCATTCTTGTAAACATTACTATAGACATTAGTTTTTTCCTATAGTCTCAATTTTAGAGCTACTGCATAAACAAACATCGATTAATTAAAAGTTTATTTTTTCAAAGAAAACAAAATATAAACACAAAAAGTGTGGATTAACGCACTTTAATAGCTACAATTTATATTATAAAGAGTATTGCACTCATCGTTCTTTAAAACTTTAGTTCTACCAGTAACTTCTTTTATAGCACTATATTAGTGCTGCAGCAACCATTCTTGGAAACATTACTATAGACATTAGTTTTTCTTTAGTGTCATTTTAGCTTTACTGCATAAACAAACATCGATTAATTAAATGTTTATTTTCTCAAAGAAAACAAAATATAAACACAAAAAGTGTGGATTAACGTACTTTAGTAGCTACAATTTATATTATAAAGAGTATTGCACTCATCGTTCTTTAAAACTTTAGTTCTGCCAGTTACTTCTTTTATAGCAATATATTAGTGCTGCAGCAACCATTCTTGGAAACATTACTATAGACATTAGTTTTTTCTTTAATCTCATTTTAGCTTTACTGCATAAACAAACATCGATTAATTAAATGTTTATTTTCTCAAAGAAAACAAATTATAAACACAAAAAGTGTGGATTAACGTACTTTAGTAGCTACAATTTATATTATAAAGAGTATTGCACTCATCGTTCTTTAAAACTTTAGTTCTGCCAGTTACTTCTTTTATAGCACTATATTAGTGCTGCAGCAACCATTCTTGGAAACATTACTATAGACATTAGTTTTTTCTTTAGTCTCATTTTAGCTTTACTGCATAAACAAACATCGATTAATTAAATGTTTATTTTCTCAAAGAAAACAAATTATAAACACAAAAAGTGTGGATTAACGCACTTAATCAGCTACAATTTATATTATAAAGAGTATTGCACTCATCGTTCTTTAAAACTTTAGTTCTGCCAGTTACTTCTTTTATAGCACTATATTAGTGCTGCAGCAACCTAATTTTGGAAAAATTACATTTGTTTTTTCTTTGGCTTTACTGCATAAACAAACATCGATTAATTAAATGTTTATTTTCTCAAAGAAAACAAATTATAAACACAAAAAGTGTGAATTAACGTACTTTAGTAGCTACAATTTATATTGTAAAGAGTATTGCACTCATCGTTCTTTAAAACTTTAGTTCTACCAGTTACTTCTTTTATAGCACTATATTAGTGCTGCAGCAACCATTCTTGGAGACATTACTATAGACATTAGTTTTTTCTTTAGTCTAATTTTAGCTTTACTGCATAAACAAACATCGATTAATTAAATGTTTATTTTCTCAAAGAAAACAAATTATAAACACAAAAAGTGTGAATTAACGTACTTTAGTAGCTACAATTTATATTGTAAAGAGTATTGCACTCATCGTTCTTTAAAACTTTAGTTCTGCCAGTTACTTCTTTTATAGCACTATATTAGTGCTGCAGCAACCATTCTTGTAAACATTACTATAGACATTAGTTTTTTCTATAGTCTAATTTTAGCTTTACTGCATAAACAAACATCGATTAATTAAATGTTTATTTTCTCAAAGAAAACAAATTATAAACACAAAAGGTGTGGATTAACGTACTTTAGTAGCTGCAATTTATACTATAAACAGTATTGCACTCATCGTCCTTTAAAAATTTAGTTCTGCCAGTTACTTCTTTTATAGCAATATATTAGTGCTGCAGCAACCTAATTTTTTATTGTATTTGAGCTTTACTGCATAAACAAACATCGATTAATTAAATGTTTATTTTCTCAAAGAAAACAAATTATAAACACAAAAAGTGTGGATTAACGTACTTTAATAGCTACAATTCTTATTATAAAGAGTATTGCAATCATCGTTCTTTAAAACTTAAGTTCTGCCAGTTACTTCTTTTATAGCACTATATTAGTGCTGCAGCAACCATTCTTGGAAACATTACAGTAGACATTAGTTTTTTCTTTAGTCTCATTTTAGCTTTACTGGAGAAACAAACATCGATTGATTAAAAGTTTATCCTCTCAAAGAAAACAAATTATAAACACAAAAAGTGTGAATTAACGTACTTTAGTAGCTACAATTTATATTGTAAAGAGTATTGCACTCATCGTTCTTTAAAACTTTAGTTCTACCAGTTACTTCTTTTATAGCACTATATTAGTGCTGCAGCAACCATTCTTTGAGACATTACTATAGACATTAGTTTTTTGTATAGTCTCAATTTAACTTTACCGCATAAACAAACATCGATTAATTAAATGTTTTTTTCTCAAAGAGAACAAATTTTAAACACAAAAAATGTGGATTAACGTACTTTAGTAGCTACAATTTATATTATAAACAGTATTGCACTCATCGTCCTTTAAAAATTCAGTTCTACCAATAACTTCTTTTATAGCACTATATTAGTGCTGCAGCAACCATTCTTGGAAACATTACTATAGACATTAGTTTTTTCTTTGGTCTAATTTTAGCTCTACTGCATAAACAAACATCGATAAATTAAATGTTTATTTTTTCAAAGAGAAAAAAAATTTAAACACAAAAAGTGGGGATTAACGTACGCTAGTAGCTACAATTGATGTTATATAGAGTTTTGCACTCATTGTTCTTTAAAACTTTAGTTCTGCCAGTTACTTCTTTTATAGCACTATATTAGTGCTGCAGCAACCATTCTTGGAGACATTGCTATAGACATTAGTTTTTTCTATAGTCTCAATTTAGCTTTAATGCATAAGCAAACATCGATTAATTAAATGTGTATTTTCTCAAAGAAAACAAATTATAAACAGAAAAAGTGTGGATTAACGTACTTTAATAGCTACAATTCTTATTATAAAGAGTATTGCACTCATCGTTCTTTAAAACTTAAGTTCTGCCAGTTACTTCTTTTATAGCAATATATTAGTGCTGCAGCAACCATTCTTGGAGACATTACTATAGACATTAGTTTTTCTATAGTCTCCATTTAGTGCATAAACAAACATCGATTAATTAAATGTTTATTTTCTCAAAGAAAACAAATTATAAACACAAAAAGTGTGGATTAACGTACTTTAATAGCTACAATTTATATTATAAAGAGTATTGCATTCATCGTTCTTTAAAACTTTAGTTTTGCCAGTCACTTCTTTTACCGGGTGTCCCAAAAAAAACGCAACAGATTTGAAAAATTCTACTGCAAACTGTTTCATGCTCATTATTCAACAATTATTTTCCTTCAAATCTGCAATAATTAGATTAAATTTTGATATATTTTTCAGTATTGTTGGTGACTTGGTTATAGAGTTAAAAATCAGCAAACTTCAAAATTGCCCCCAGGTCAAAACCAGAGCTGCTGCATTAACAATGATGAATCATGATGTCAAATTGTAAAACATGACAATCCCTGCAATTGCAGAATTACTGACAAACACGCAAACACAAGACTTAGTTGAACATTGAACAGACCGTTTCATAAAGATTTCTGTCAAAACACTGCCATGCTTCCTAAGTGTCCATGATGGTTGCTTGCTTTTTCTAAATGACTAGGCCATTATTAGATTTATACTTTCAATTATAATTGAACGCTGAAAGCTCCCTCAAGAATGGATAACTCATGAATCTGTAAGAGCTGTCTTTGATGCAGTTTCTTAATGAAGTTCTGTGCTTGTCAATTTGATAATGTAAAGTTTCAGATATTGCCACACTGTTAACTTTACAGTATAATTTGCACTAATGCTGGTAGCTCTGGTTTTGCCCTGACAGCAAATTTGAAGTTTGTTGATTTTCAACTCTTCAATCAAGTCATCAAAAATTCTGAAAAATACATCAAAATTTAATCTAATCATTGCAGATTTAGATAAAAATAATCGTTTGATTATTAATTTGAAACAACTTCCGTAAGAATTTTTTGAATCTGTTGCGTTTTTTTGGGACACCCCGTATAGCACTATATTAGTGCTGCAGCAACCTAATTTTTAATTACATTTGAGCTTTACTGCATAAACAAACATCGATAAATTAAATGTTTATTTTTTCAAAGATAACAAATTATAAACACAAAAAGTGTGGATTAACGTACTTTAGTAGCTACAATTCTTATTATAAAGAGTATTGCACTCATCGTTCTTTAAAACTTTAGTTCTACCAGTTACTTCTTTTATAGCACTATATTAGTGCTGCAGCAACCATTCTTGGAAACATTACTATAGACATTAGCTTTTTCTTTAGTCTCTTTTAGCTTTACTGCATAAACAAACATCGATTAATTAAATGTTTATTTTCTCAAAGAAAACAAATTATAAACACAAAAAGTGTGGATTAACGTACTTTAATAGCTACAATTCTTATTATAAAGAGTATTGCACTCATCGTTCTTTAAAACTTAAGTTCTGCCAGTTACTTCTTTTATAGCACTATTTTAGTGCTGCAGCAACCATTCTTGGAAAAATTACTATAGACATTAGTTTTTTCTTTAGTCTCATTTTAGCTTTACTGCATAAACAAACATCGATTAATTAAATGTTTATTTTCTCAAAGAAAACAAATTATAAACACAAAAAGTGTGAATTAACGTACTTTAGTAGCTACAATTTATATTGTAAAGAGTATTGCACTCATCGTTCTTTAAAACTTTAGTTCTACCAGTTACTTCTTTTATAGCACTATATTAGTGCTGCAGCAGCCTTTCTTGGAAACATTACTATAGATATTAGCTTTTCTTTAGTCTCATTTTAGCTTTACTGCATAAACAAACATCGATAAATTAAATGTTTATTTTCTCAAAGAAAACAAATTATAAGCACAAAAAGTGTGAATTAACGTACTTTAGTAGCTACAATTTATATTGTAAAGAGTATTGCACTCATCGTTCTTTAAAACTTTAGTTCTGCCAGTTACTTCTTTTATAGCACTATATCAGTGCTGCAGCAACCATTCTTGTAAACATTACTATAGACATTAGTTTTTTCTATAGTCTAATTTTAGCTCTACTGCCTAAACAAATATCGATAAATTAAAAGTTTATTTTTTCAAAGAAAACAAAAATTAAAAACACAAAAAGTGTGGATTAACGCACTTAATCAGCTACAATCTATATTATAAAGAGTATTGCACTCATCGTCCTTTAAAACTTTAGTTCTACCAGTTACTTCTTTTATAGCACTATATTAGTGCTGCAGCAGCCATTCTTGGAAACATTACTAAAGACATTAGTTTTTCTTTAGTGTCATTTAGCTTTACTGCATAAACAAACATCGATTAAAAAATGTTTATTTTCTCAAAGAAAACAAAATATAAAGACAAAAAGTGTGGATTAACGTTCTTTAGTAGCTACAATTTATATTTTAAAAGTATTGCACTCATCGTTCTAATAACTTTAGTTCTGCCTGTTACTTCTTTTATAGCACTATATTAGTGCTGCAGCAACAATTCTTGCAAACATTACTATAGACATTAGTTTTTTCTTTAGTCTCATTTTAGCTTTACTGCATAAACACACATCGATTAATTAAATGTTTATTTCTCAAAGAAAACAAATTATAAACACAAAAAATGGGGATTAACGTATGCTAGTAGCTACAATTAATATTATAAAGAGTATTACAATCAGTGTTCTTTAAAACTTAAGTTCTGCCAGTTACTTCTTTTATAGCACTATATTAGTGCTGCAGCAACCATTCTTGGAAACATTACTATAGACATTAGCTTTTTCTTTAGTCTCTTTTAGCTTTACTGCATAAACAAACATTGATTAATTAAAAGTTTATTTTCTCAAAGAAAACAAATTATAAACACAAAAAGTGTGGATTAACGCACTTTATCAGCTACAATTTATATTATAAAGAGTATTGCACTCATCGTTCTTTAAAACTTTAGTTCTGCCAGTTACTTCTTTTATAGCACTATATTAGTGCTGCAGCAACCATTCTTGGAGACATTACTAAAGACATTAGTTTTTTCTATAGTCTAATTTTAGCTCTACTGCATAAACAAATATCGATAAATTAAATGTTTATTTTCTCAAAGAAAACAAATTATATGAACAAAAAGTGTGAATTAACGTACTTTAGTAGCTACAATTTATATTGTAAAGAGTATTGCACTCATCGTTCTTTAAAACTTTAGTTCTTCCAGTTACTTCTTTTATAGCACTATATCAGTGCTGCAGCAACCATTCTTGTAAACATTACTATAGACATTAGTTTTTTCTATAGTCTAATTTTAGCTCTACTGCATAAACAAACAACGATAAATTAAAAGTTTATTTTTTCAAAGAAAACAAAATTTAAACACAAAAAGTGTGGATTTACGCACTTAATCAGGTACAATCTATATTATAAAGAGTATTGCACTCATCGTTCTTTAAAACTTTAGTTCTGCCAGTTACTTCTTTTATAGCACTATATTAGTGCTGCAGCAACCTAATTTTTAATTACATTTGAGCTTTACTGCATAAACAAACATCGATTAATTAAATGTTTATTTTCTCAAAGAAAACAAATTATAAACACAAAAAGTGTGGATTAACGTACTTTAGTAGCTAAAATTTATATTATAAAGAGTATTGCACTCATCGTAAAACTTTAGTTCTAAGTAACTTCTTTTATAGCACTATATTAGTGCTGCAGCAACCATTCTTGGAAACATTACTATAGACGTTAGTTTTTTCTTTAGTCTCATTTTAGCTTTACTGCATAAACAAACATCGATTAATTAAATGTTTATTTTCTCAAAGAAAACAAATTATAAACACAAAAAGTGTGAATTAACGTAATTTAATAGCTACAATTAATATTGTAAAGAGTATTGCACTCATCGTTCTTTAAAACTTTAGTTCTGCCAGTTACTTCTTTTATAGCACTATATTAGTGCTGCAGCAACCATTCTTGTAAACATTACTATAGACATTAGTTTTTCTATTCTAATTTTAGCTTTACTGCATAAACAAACGTCGAGAAATTAAATGTTTATTTTTTCAAAGAAAACAAATTATAAACACAAAAAGTGTGAATTAACGTAATTTAATAGCTACAATTTATATTATAAAGAGTATTGCACTCATCGTTCTTTAAAACCTTTATCTCTACCAGTTACTTCTTTTATAGCACTATATTAGTACTGCAGCAGCCATTCTTGGAAACATTACTATAGACATTAGTTTTTCTTTAGTGTCATTTTAGCTTTTTTGCATAAACAAACATCGATTAAAAAATGTTTATTTTCTCAAAGAAAACAAAATATAAAGACAAAAAGTGTGGATTAACGTTCTTTAGTAGCTACAATTTATATTTTAAAAAGTATTGCACTCATCGTCCTTTAAAACTTTAGTTCTACCAGTTACTTCTTTTATAGCACTATATTAGTGCTGCAGCAACCATTCTTGGAAACATTGCTATAGACATTTGTCTTTTCTTTAGTCTCATTTTAGCTTTACTGCATAAACAAACATCGATTAATTAAATGTTTATTTTCTCAAAGAAAACAAATTATAAACACAAAAAGTGTGAATTAACGTACGCTAGTAGCTACAATTTATATTGTAAAGAGTATTGCACTCATCGTTCTTTAAAACTTTAGTTCTACCAGTTACTTCTTTTATAGCACTATATTAGTGCTGCAGCAACCATTCTTGGAGACATTACTAAAGACATTAGTTTTTTCTTTAGTCTAATTTTAGCTTTACTGCATCAACAAACATCGATAAAATTAAATGTTTATTTTCTCAAAGAAAACAAAATATAAAGACAAAAAGTGTGGATTAACGTACTTTAGTAGCTACAATTTATATTATAAAGAGTATTGCACTCATCGTTCTTTAAAAATTTAGTTCTGCCAGTTACTTCTTTTATAGCACTATATTAGTGCTGCAGCAACCTAATTTTTAATTACATTTGGGCTTTACTGCATAAACAACCATCGATTAATAAATGTTTATTTTCTCAAAGAAAACAAATAATAAACACAAAAAGTGTGGATTAACGTACTTTAGTAGCTACTATTTATATTGTAAAGTCTATTGCACTCATCGTTCTTTAAAACTTTTTTTCTACCAGTTACTTCTTTTATAGCACTATATTAGTGCTGCAGCAACCTAATTTTTAATTACATTTGAGCTTTACTGCATAAACAAACATCGATTAATTAAATGTTTATTTTCTCAAAGAAAACAAATTATAAACACAAAAGGTGTGGATTAACGTACGTTAGTAGCTAAAATTTATATTATAAAGAGTATAACTACAAGTAACTTCTTTTATAGCACTATATTAGTCCTACAGCAAATAATTCTTGGAAACATTGCTATAGACGTTAGTTTTTTCTTTAGTCTCATTTTAGCTTTACTGCATAAACAAACATCGATTAATTAAATGTTTATTTTCTCAAAGAAAACAAATTATAAACAAAAAAAGTGTGAATTAAGGTAATTTAATAGCTACAATTAATATTGTAAAGAATATTGCACTCATTGTTCTTTAGAACTTTAGTTCTGCCAGTTACTTCTTTTATAGCACTATATCAGTGCAGCAGCAACCATTCTTGTAAACATTACTATAGACATTAGTTTTTCTATAGTCTAACTTTAGCTCTACTGCATAAACAAATATCGATAAATTAAATGTTTATTTTTTCAAAGAAAACAAAATAATAAACACAAAAAGTGTGGATTAACGTACTTTAGTACCTAACATTTATATTATAGAGAGTATTGCACTCATCGTTCTTTAAAACCTTTATCTCTACCAGTAACTTCTTTTATAGCACTATATTAGTACTGCAGCAGCCATTCTTGGAAACATTACTATAGACTTTAGTTTTTCTTAAGTCTCATTTTAGCTTTACAGCATAAACAAACATCGATTATTTAAATGTTAATTTTCTCAAAGAAAACAAATTATAAACACAAAAAGTGTAGATTAACGTACTTTAGTAGCTACAATTTATATTGTAAAGAGTATTGCACTCATCGTCCTTTAAAACTTTAGTTCTACCAGTTACTTCTTTTATAGCAATATATTAGTGCTGCAGCAACCTAATTTTTTATTGTATTTGAGCTTTACTGCATAAACAAACATCGATTAATTAAATGTTTATTTTCCCTAAGAAAACAAATTATAAACACAAAAAGTGTGGATTAACGTACTTTATTAGCTACAATTCTTATTATAAAGAGTATTGCAATTATCGTTCTTTAAAACTTAAGTTCTGCCAGTTACTTCTTTTATAGCACTATATTAGTGCTGCAGCAACCATTCTTGGAAACATTACTGTAGACATTACTTTTTTCTTTAGTCTCATTTTAGCTTTACTGGAGAAACAAACATCGATTAATTAAAAGTTTATCCTCTCAAAGAAAACAAAATATAAACACAAAAGGTGTGGATTAACGTACGCTAGTAGCTACCATTAATGTTATAAAGAGTATTGCACTCATTGTTCTTTAAAACTTTAGTTCTGCCAGTTACTTCATTTATAGCACTATATTAGTGTTGCAACAACCATTCTTGGGGACATTACTATAGACATTAGTTTTTTCTTTAGTCTTAATTTAGCTTTACTGCATAAGCAAACATCGATTAATTAAATGTTTATTTTCTCAAAGAAAACAAATTATAAACACAAAGAGTGTGAATTAACGTACTTTAGTAGCTACAATTTATATTGTAAAGAGTATTGCACTCATCGTTCTTTAAAACTTTAGTTCTACCAGTAACTTCTTTTATAGGACTATATTAGTGCTGCAGCAACCATTCTTTGAGACATTACTATAGACATTTGTTTTTTCTATAGTCTCAATTTAACTTTACCGCATAAACAAACATGGATTAATTAAATGTTTTTTTCTCAAAGAGAACAAATTATAAACACAAAAAGTGTGGATTAACGCACTTTATCAGCTACAATTTATATTATAAAGAGTATTGCACTCATCGTTCTTTAAAACTTAAGTTCTGCCAGTTACTTCTTTTATAGCACTATATTAGTGCTGCCACAACCTAATTTTTAATTACATTTGAGATTTACTGCTTAAACAAACATCGATTAATTAAATGTTTATTTTCTCAAAGAAAACAAATTATAAACACAAAAAGTATTAATTAACCTATTTTAATAGCTACAACTCTTATTATAAAGAGTATTGCACTCATCGTTCTTTAAAACTTAAGTTCTGCCAGTTACTTCTTTTATAGCACTATTTTACTGCTGCAGCAACCATTCTTGGAAAAATTACTATAGACATTAGTTTTTTCTTTAGTCTCATTTTAGCTTTCTTGCATAAACAAACATCGATTAAATAAATTTTTGATTTTCTCAAAGAAAACAAATTATAACCCCAAAAAATGGGGATTAACGTATGCTAGTAGCTACAATAAATATTATAAAGAGTATTACAATCATTGTTCTTTAAAACTTTAGTTCTGCCAGTTACTTCTTTCATAGCACTATATTAGTGCTGCAGCAACCATTCTTGGAAACATTACTATTGACATTAGCTTTTTCTTTAGTCTCTTTTATCTTTAGTGAATAAACAAACATTGATTAATAAAAAGTTTATTTTCTCAAAGAAAAGAAATTATAAAAACAAAAAGTGTGGATTAACGCACTTAATCAGCTACAATTTATATTATAAAGAGTATTGCACTCATCGTTCTTTAAAACTTTAGTGCTGCCAGTTACTTCTTTTATAGCACTATATTAGTGCTGCAGCAACCTAATTAAAAATTACATTTGGGCTTTACTGCATAAACAACCATCGATTAATTAAATGTTTATTTTCTCAAAGAAAACAAATAATAAACACAAAAAGTGTGAATTAACGTACTTTAGTAGCTAAAATTTATATTGTAAAGAGTATTGCACTCATCGTTCTTTAAAACTTTAGTTCTACCAGTTACTTCTTTTATAGCACTATATTAGTGCTGCAGCAACCATTCTTGGAGACATTACTAAAGACATTAGTTTTTTCTATAGTCTAATTTTAGCTCTACTGCATAAACAAATATCGATAAATTAAATATTTATTTTCTCAAAGAAAACAAATTATAAGAACAAAAAGTGTGAATTAACGTAATTTAGTAGCTACTATTTATATTGTAAAGAGTATTGCACTCATCGTTCTTTAGAACTTTAGTTTTGCCAGTTACTTCTTTTATAGCACTATATTAGTGCTGCAGCAACCATTCTTGGAGATATTTCTAATGACATTAGTTTTTTCTATAGTCTAATTTTAGCCTTACTGCCTAAACAAATAACGATAAATTAAAAGTTTATTTTTTCAAAGAAAACAAATTAAAAAAACAAAAAGTGTGGATTTACGCACTTAATCAGGTACAATCTATATTATGAAGAGTATTGCACTCATCGTTCTTTAAAACTTTAGTTCTGCCAGTTACTTCTTTTATAGCACTATATTAGTGCTGCAGCAACCTAATTTTTAATTAAATTTGAGCTTTACTGCATAAATAAACATCGATTAAAAAATGTTTATTTTCTCAAAGAAAACAAAATATAAAGACAAAAAGTGTGGATTAACGTTCTTTAGTAGCTACAATTTATATTTTATAAAGTATTGCACTCATCGTTTAATAACTTTAGTTCTGCCTGATACATCTTTTATAGCAATATATTAGTGCTGCAGCAACAATTCTTGCAAACATTACTATAGACATTAGTTTTTTCTTAAGTCTCATTTTAACCTTACTGCATAAACACACAACGATTAATTAAAAGTTTATTTCTTAAAGAAAACAAATTATAACCCCAAAAAATGGGGATTAACGTATGCTAGTAGCTACAATAAATATTATAAAGAGTATTACAATCATTGTTCTTTAAAACTTTAGTTCTGCCAGTTACTTCTTTCATAGCACTATATTAGTGCTGCAGCAACCATTCTTGGAAACATTACTATTGACATTAGCTTTTTCTTTAGTCTCTTTTATCTTTAGTGAATAAACAAACATTGATTAATAAAAAGTTTATTTTCTCAAAGAAAAGAAATTATAAACACAAAAAGTGTGGATTAACGCACTTAATCAGCTACAATTTATATTATAAAGAGTATTGCACTCATCGTTCTTTAGAACTCTAGTTCTTCCAGTTACTTCTTTTATAGCACTATATCAGTGCTGCAGCAACCATTCTTGTAAACATTACTATAGACATTAGTTTTTTCTATAGTCTAATTTTAGCTCTACTGCCTAAACAAATATCGATAAATTAAAAGTTTATTTTTTCAAAGAAAACAAAATAAAAACACAAAAAGTGTGGATTAACGCACTTAATCAGGTACAATCTATATTATAAAGAGTATTGCACTCATCGTTCTTTAAAACTTTAGTTCTGCCAGTTACTTCTTTTATAGCACTATATTAGTGCTGCAGCAACCTAATTTTTAATTACATTTGAGCTTTACTGCATAAACAAACATCGATTAATTAAATGTTTATTTTCTCAAAGAAAACAAATTATAAACACAAAAAGTGTGGATTAACGTACTTTAGTAGCTAAAATTTATATTATAAAGAGTATAACTACAAGTAACTTCTTTTATAGCACTATATTAGTACTGCAGCAGCCATTCTTGGAAACATTACTATAGACATTAGTTTTTCTTTAGTCTCATTTTAGCTTTACAGCATAAACAAACATCGATTAAAAAATGTTTATTTTCTCAAAGAAAACAAAATATAAAGACAAAAAGTGTGGATTAACGTACTTTAGTAGCTACAATTTATATTTTAAAAAGTATTGCACTAATCGTTCTTTAAAACCTTTATCTCTACCAGTAACTTCTTTTATAGCACTATATTAGTACTGCAGCAACCATTCTCGGAGACATTACTAAAGACATTAGTTTTTTCTATTGTCTAATTTTAGCTCTACTGCATAAACAAATAGCGATAAATTAAATGTTTATTTTCTCAAAAAAAACAAATTATAAACACAAAAACTGTGGATTAACGTACTTTAGTAGCTAAAATTTATATTGTAAAGAGAATTGCACTAATCGTTCTTTAAAACCTTTATCTCTACCAGTAACTTCTTTTATAGCACTATATTAGTACTGCAGCAACCATTCTCGGAGACATTACTAAAGACATTAGTTTTTTCTATAGTCTAATTTTAGCTCCACTGCATCAACAAATATCGATAAATTAAATGTTTATTTTCTCAAAGAAAACAAAATATAAAGACCAAAAGTGTGGATTAACGTATTTTAGTAGCTAAAATTTATATTATAAAGAGTATTGCACTCATCGTTCTTTAAAACTTTAGTTCTGCCAGTTACTTCTTTTATTGCACTATATTAGTGCTGCAGCAACCTAATTTTTAATTACATTAGGTCTTTACTGCATAAACAACCATCGATAAATGTTTATTTTCTCAAAGAAAACAAATAATAAACACAAAAAGTGTGAATTAACGTACTTTAGTAGCTAAAATTTATATTGTAAAGAGTAGTGCACTCATCGTTCTTTAAAACTGTAGTTCTACCAGTTACTTCTTTTATAGCACTATATTAGTGCTGCAGCAACCATTCTTGGAGACATTACTAAAGACATTAGTTTTTTCTATAGTCTAATTTTAGCTCTACTGCATAAACAAATATCGATAAATTAAATGTTTATTTTCTCAAAGAAAACAAATTATAAGAACAATAAGTGTGAATTAACGTAATTTAGTAGCTACTATTTATATTGTAAAGAGTATTGCACTCATCGTTCTTTAGAACTTTAGTTCTGCAAGTTACTTCTTTTATAGCACTATATATTATTGCTGCAGCAACCTAATTTTTAATTACATTTGAGCTTTACTGCATAAACAAACATCGATTAATTAAATGTTTATTTTCTCAAAGAAAACAAATTATAAGCAAAAAAAGTGTGAATTAAGGTAATTTAATAGCTACAATTAATATTGTAAAGAGTATTGCACTCATCGTTCTTTAGAACTTTAGTTCTGCCAGTTACTTCTTTTATAGCACTATATCAGTGCAGCAGCAACCATTCTTGTAAACATTACTATAGACATTAGTTTTTCTATAGTCTAATTTTAGCTCTACTGCATAAACAAATATCGATAAATTAAATGTTTATTTTTTCAAAGAAAACAAATAAAAACACAAAAAGTGTGGATTAACGTACTTTAGTAGAAAAAATTTATATTATAAAGAGTATTGCACTCATCGTTCTTTAAAACCTTTTTCTCTACCAGTAACTTCTTTTATAGCACTATATTAGTACTGCAGCAGCCATTCTTGGAAACATTACTATAGACTTTAGTTTTTCTTTAGTCTCATTTTAGCTTTACAGCGTAAACAAACATCGATTAAAACATGTTTATTTTCTCAAAGAAAACAAATTATAAGCACAAAAAGTGTGAATTAAGGTAATTTAATAGCTACAATTAATATTGTAAAGAGTATTGCACTCATCGTTCTTTAGAACTTTAGTTCTGCCAGTTACTTCTTTTATAGCACTATATCAGTGCAGCAGCAACCATTCTTGTAAACATTACTATAGACATTAGTTTTTCTATAGTCTAATTTTAGCTCTACTGCATAAACAAATATCGATAAATTAAATGTTTATTTTTGAAAGAAAACAAAATAAAAACACGAAAATTGTGGATTAACGTACTTTAGTAGCTAAAATTTATATTATATAGAGTATTGCACTCATCGTTCTTTAAAAGCTTTATCTCTACCAGTAACTTCTTTTATAGCACTATATTAGTACTGCAGCAGCCATTCTTGGAAACATTACTATAGACTTTAGTTTTTATTTAGTCTCATTTTAGCTTTACAGCATAAACAAACATCGATTAAAAAATGTTTATTTTCTCAAAGAAAACAAAATATAAAGACAAAAAGTGTGGATTAACGTACTTTAGTAGCTACAATTTATATTTTAAAAAGTATTGCACTCATCGTTCTTTAAAACTTTAGTTCTGCCAGTTACTTCTTTTATAGCACTATATTAGTGCTGCAGCAACCTAATTTTTAATTACATTTGAGCTTTACTGCATAAACAAGCATCGATTAATTAAATGTTTATTTTCTCAAAGAAAACAAATTATAAACACAATAAGTGTGGATTAACGTACTTTAGTAGCTAAAATTTATATTATAAAGAGTATAACTACAAGTAACATCTTTTATAGCACTATATTAGTGCTGCAGCAACCATTCTCAGAGACATTACTAAAGACATTAGTTTTTTCTATTGTCTAATTTTAGCTCTACTGCATAAACAAATATCGATAAATTAAATGTTTATTTTCTCAAAGAAAACAAATTATAAGCACAAAAAGTGTGAATTAAGGTAATTTAATAGCTACAATTAATATTGTAAAGGGTATTGCACTCATCGTTCTTTAGAACTTTAGTTCTGCCAGTTACTTCTTTTATAGCACTATATCAGTGCAGCAGCAACCATTCTTGTAAACATTACTATAGACATTAGTTTTCTATAGTCTAATTTTAGCTCTACTGCATAAACAAATATCGATAAATTAAATGTTTATTTTTTCAAAGAAAACAAAATAAAAACACAAAAAGTGTGGATTAACGTACTTTAGTAGCTAACATTTATATTATAAAGAGTATTGCACTCATCGTTCTTTAAAACCTTTATCTCTACCAGTAACTTCTTTTATAGCACTATATTAGTACTGCAGCAGCCATTCTTGGAAACATTACTATAGACTTTAGTTTTTCTTTAGTCTCATTTTAGCTTTACAGCATAAACAAACATCGATTAAAACATGTTTATTTTCTCAAAGAAAACAAATTATAAGCACAAAAAGTGTGAATTAAGGTAATTTAATAGCTACAATTAATATTGTAAAGAGTATTGCAATCATCGTTCTTTAGAACTTTAGTTCTGCCAGTTACTTCTTTTATAGCACTATATCAGTGCAGCAGCAACCATTCTTGTAAACATTACTATAGACATTAGTTTTTCTATAGTCTAATTTTAGCTCTACTGCATAAACAAATATCGATAAATTAAATGTTATTTTCTCAAAGAAACCAAAATATAAAGACAAAAAGTGTGGATTAACGTACTTTAGTAGCTAAAATTTATATTTTAAAGAGTATTGCACTCATCGTTATTTAAAACTTTAGTTCTGCCAGTTACTTCTTTTATAGCACTATATTAGTGCTGCAGCAACCTAATTTTTAATTACATTTGGGCTTTACTGCATAAACAAACATCGATTATTTAAATGTTTATTTTCTCAAAAAAACAAATTATAAACACAAAAAGTGTAGATTAACGTACTTTAGTAGCTACAATTTATATTGTAAAGAGTATTGCACTCATCGTTCTTTAAAACTTTAGTTCTACCAGTTACTTCTTTTATAGCACTATATTAGTGCTGCAGCAACCATTCTCGGAGACATTACTAAAGACATTAGTTTTTTCTATAGTCTAATTTTAGCTCCACTGCATCAACAAATATCGATAAGATAAAAATTTATTTTCTCAAAGAAAACAAAATATAAAGACAAAAAGTGTGGATTTACGTACTTTAGTAGCTAAAATTTATATTATAAAGAGTATTGCACTCATCGTTCTTTAAAACTATAGTTCTGCCAGTTACTTCTTTTATAGCACTATATTAGTGCTGCAGCAACCTAATTTTTAATTACATTAGGTCTTTACTGCATAAACAACCATCGATAAATGTTTATTTTCTCAAAGAAAACAAATAATAAACACAAAAAGTGTGAATTAACGTACTTTAGTAGCTAAAATTTATATTGTAAAGAGTATTGCACTCATCGTTCTTTAAAACTTTAGTTCTACCAGTTACTTCTTTTATAGCACTATATTAGTGCTGCAGCAACCATTCTTGGAGACATTACTAAAGACATTAGTTTTTTCTATAGTCTAATTTTAGCTCTACTGCATAAACAAATATCGATAAATTAAATGTTTATTTTCTCAAAGAAAACAAATTATAAGAACAATAAGTGTGAATTAACGTAATTTAGTAGCTACTATTTATATTGTAAAGAGTATTGCACTCATCGTTCTTTAGAACTTTAGTTCTGCAAGTTACTTCTTTTATAGCACTATATTAGTGCTGCAGCAACCTAATTTTTAATTACATTTGAGCTTTTCTGCATAAACAAACATCGATTAATTAAATGTTTATTTTCTCAAAGAAAACAAATTATAAACACAAAAATGTGAGATTAACGCCCCAAGCCCGAATCTCAGGGTAGATCCCAGTCCCCTGGTTTGATAAAGGAATCTCACTCATACGTCAAACTGTTTCCGCTATCCCGTCAGTTGTTCTCGTATATGGCTCAAGACAGTCATCAAAGTTTCTTGTGGTACTGAAGATTTTGCTGTATACTGGCTTCTAGTAACGAGATGTCGACTACTGTTTAACCGAACCATCGCACAGATAAAAGATTTGCCCCTTCAATTCGTGCACAGACACTAGAAGGATCTATCAAGATCAGAATTACTTGGCAAATCAACAAGCCAGCCAATCAATGTTTATGACAATTAGCAAACGAAAGAGTAAACATCGGAATGGTGCATTTATAGCCCATTTGATATGCTTGCTGCCGATAATGAATCAATAAATTCTGAAACTGAACCACAAGCAGAAAAGCTGGACAATCGCCCGAGTTGGCAACAACATTCTTGATGCCCACCTACCCTTACTGCAGCCGTCAAACAAAGGGAATTCGCCAGTCAAATTGAGCCTAGAAGTCGTGCAAAATCGGATGACAGAAGTTTTCTCTCCAAAGCGAAGGAACACGTGAACCCAAGCATCCCCGCCCCAAGCAGATCCAGTTGCCACCCCCCTCACACAGAGCCTGAAACAGCCATGTAAGCCACAACAGCCACTGCAGTTCCATTTGTCCTTTAACCAAGGTAACATTCCTTCTTTATTTCAGTTGCCTCGTCGCCCATTGCCTCGTTGCTCATTATAGCACTTTCCCGACGTTACGCCTAAAAGATTTATATCGAATTGATCACCTCTCTGTATTCATCAGCCAAAAAAAAAATAAAACAATGTATAAAAGCCTGAACATTTTTCATATGGCGAGCAAGGAGACATAGATATGAGTTCTTGTATGGTGCATTCTTTAACCCTTTCTCGGCCCCCCCCTTCTTGGCTCCTCGATTTTTTGCACACCTAGAATACCCTTGCTTGGCTAAGCCACATCAACAAATTTAGGCGTGACATACTGTGTCAGCACTGTGAGGGTCCCAATAGCTTAGGCCTCACGAGTAGGCCTGCAACTCAAATGTCATGTGTCTGATCACTTTGTGGCATACAGCGTAAATCAAAGCTACAAGACGGGAACACCATCCCTCCCAGGGCACCATTTTTTTTTTCAAGGCAACTAATTCACCAGCAAGCCCCCCCCCTCTCTATTGCCAGTAACCCCCCTCTTATTTTTCAGGTAAAAAACGCCTACCCCATTATTGCGTCAATATTTAGTCGCCTGTTCTTTATCAATCACCAGATTCGTGTTTATCTGTGTTTTTATGAGGGTCATTGAAGCCCGGAATCTTTTCAAATATTGCAGATAATTGTCCGTCTTCGTCCATGCGGAGTGATGCCACATTATTAGAAAACACATCATTAAATTTACTCCCATGGTGACCGAACTGTCTTCACCAAAGGGTTTAGATGCGCTCTCTCTCTGCAGTTTCCGTGTATTTCAAAACCTGGAATTTTCGGTCTTCATTTGCGTCTAGCTTCACTCACGGCTAAATTAAACCATGACTATGATTTACGTAAGAGCACATCCGGCGATACATAATATGGTTTCATACCTCTCCAGCAAATACAAAATAGTTGAATACATTTATTTATTATTCATTTAGTTATAATTATCATATTATCATTCGATATTCCTATTTATTACCTAAATGTTTCGATTTTATTACCATTTAATTTTGTTATTTAATTGTGTTGTTGGTCAGGGACCCGCCGTTGTTCTTCTGCGCCTTCCGCGAGGTTCTTATTGAGCGTTTTACACCGTCATCCGGATACATACACCCCTATGGTTATGAAACACAACTGCAAGGTCATGGTCTGTACCATGGGTCTACGCCCATCCCTGTCTCCCCTCCAGTCTCGTTTTGTAATGCAAATAAGAAATCCTTGAAAGATCACCCTGTGTGGTTGCATTACACTATCTCCTTACAAATCGTAGGCTGAATAACACCCATCATATCTTATTCCTCGAAAAAAAAAATATATATATATATATATATGTATATATAATTTTTGAAAGCACCAGAAAACTGACCTACTGAACTGACCTACTCCTACTGAACTAGTCTGGGTCTATAGGGTCTGAAGCGTTGAATTCATAAGTTCCTCCCAAGATTGAAACAGGACAGTCAGCAAAGAATTGCGATTAAACCACAGAGTTTCGTTCACATCTGAAGCGAGCAAAGACATTCCCGGTAGGCAGAATACTTTCATACCTGGAAGGAAAGTTATCAGATCGTTGAGCCTTTAACTATCCCACCGACTGCTCATTTTCACTGCTGTTTCAAGGGATGTCGGCTTTGGTTCCCACAACAACAATCAATGGGTGTGTGCACCTGTATGTGAACGAACTGAAATCGATCCACTGGAGGGAAATTTCCTTGTCTGAGTCCGTGTTGCTTGTGGAAAAATGAATTTAAATAGATTATAGGGCAAACGTTCAAACCTAAAACCGCAACAAACACACGTAACCTGTGAAACGATAAATGCAACTCAAGGAGCAACAACCAAAATGAACTCCTAACTAGTGAAAAGCTGTTATACATTCTGCAAGAGAAAACGACTTACTCAACAACCCTGAAGAAAAACAAAATAATAACTTGTAGCTACAGCAAAGAGCAACGTGTAATAACCAAAACGCGTTTTGGTCGCACATTCGTCGGTTCGGCTTGTGCGAAGAACAATCTTGTACCCCCTCTCAGCGGTAACCTCAGCTTGGACATTTGGTCAGCCCAATCTTGAAAATCATCAGAAATCATGGCCGTCCTGCGAAGATCACTCTCCATTCCTGACAATCACAGATTCAAAATCACAAGCATATACCGGGAGTCGTCAATGTCATAGCTGATTGCAAGACAAAATAAGACAATTTCTTCAGCACATTCTTCAAACTGAAGCCTGTGGCCAGTTAGGATCTAATAGAAGTTTCAAACGAGACTTGGAAACTTTAGAGCTGACCAAGTCGCGTCCAGGATGTTTGTTTTGTTTTGATAAGTTAACTTGTTTTGTTTTTATAACAATAACTTGAGCTCGACCTACATTAGGCCCCCCCCCCCCACCAGCACCAGGTTCCGTTGAGCTTTGGGGCGTATCTTGGCGTATCTTGGCGGTTAGGCCACCAAATATGGTGGCGAAAATTTACAATTTATCAGTCCTTAGGCCCGATATATAACCTTATCATCTAGTTTAGGCCTAAGTCTATATTATTTGTAGTGTAGTTCTTGTGGCTCATTATGAGTCGCCATCTTTAAAGCTTATGTTTACGAAAAGAGGCATGTCTGGTACCCTCGCTGTTGGGACAGAGGACCTGAGGGCAGGAAAAATCCCTGCAGCTGGCCTCACAAGTACCCACTACGGGGGACCAAGAAAGATGCAAAGAAAAAAATCAAAGGAAAAAGAAAAAGAAAAATAACACAATCAGCTGGGGCAACTGATACCTCAGGTACTTCATGGCAGGACAAAATGTACCTCCTATGCTGACCTAGGGGATCTTAAAGTTTCTTAATTGTTTACATATCGAATGCCAGATGCGACCCCAAAAGCTGCCAAACTGTGTCTCTTTTCTTAGTCCTATCTTCAGGTTCGGTGCAAAGGGGGTTCCGAAATGGTCTTTGGGCGATAGGGGAGTTAATCTGCCGTTTACGGAGTAAATGTGAGATTAACGCCCCAAGCCCGAATCTCAGGGTAGATCCCAGTCCCCTGGTTTGATAAAGGAATCTCACTCATACGTCAAACTGTTTCCGCTATCCCGTCAGTTGTTCTCGTATATGGCTCAAGACAGTCATCAAAGTTTCTTCCTCCCACCCTCCCTTACATATTAGGTTTCTAGTACACCCAATAATTCCCGTAGTCCCTTCTCTCGGGTCGTTCTGGCCAAAAGCCCTAGCAATAGTGTCCAACAGTCTCTGGTCGTCGGTTAGGCCACCAAATATGGTGGCGAAAATTTACAATTTATCAGTCCATAGGCCCGATATATAACCTTATCATCTAGTTTAGGCCTAAGTCTATATTATTTGTAGTGTAGTTCTTGTGGCTCATTATGAGTCGCCATCTTTAAAGCTTATGTTTACGAAAAGAGGCATGTCTGGTACCCTCGCTGTTGGGACAGAGGACCTGAGGGCAGGAAAAATCCCTGCAGCTGGCCTCACAAGTACCCACTACGGGGGACCAAGAAAGATGCAAAGAAAAAAATCAAAGGAAAAAGAAAAAGAAAAATAACACAATCAGCTGGGGCAACTGATACCTCAGGTACTTCATGGCAGGACAAAATGTACCTCCTATGCTGACCTAGGGGATCTTAAAGTTTCTTAATTGTTTACATATCGAATGCCAGATGCGACCCCAAAAGCTGCCAAACTGTGTCTCTTTTCTTAGTCCTATCTTCAGGTTCGGTGGAAAGGGGGTTCCGAAATGGTCTCAGGGCGATAGGGGAGTTAATCTGCCGTTTACGGAGTAAAGTGTGGATTAACGTACTTTAGTAGCTAAAATTTATATTATAAAGAGTATAACTACAAGTAACATCTTTTATAGCACTATATTAGTGCTGCAGCAACCATTCTCGGAGACATTACTAAAGACATTAGTTTTTTCTATTGTCTAATTTTAGCTCTACTGCATAAACAAATATCGATAAATTAAATGTTTATTTTCTCAAAGAAAACAAATTATAAGGACAAAAAGTGTGAATTAAGGTAATTTAATAGCTACAATTAATATTGTAAAGAGTATTGCACTCATCGTTCTTTAGAACTTTAGTTCTGCCAGTTACTTCTTTTATAGCACTATATCAGTGCAGCAGCAACCATTCTTGTAAACATTACTATAGACATTAGTTTTTCTATAGTCTAGTTTTAGCTCTACTGCATAAACAAATATCGATAAATTAAATGTTTATTTTTTCAAAGAAAACAAAATAAAAACACGAAAAGTGTGGATTAACGTACTTTAGTAGCTACTATTTATATTGTAAAGAGTATTGCACTCATCGTTCTTTAGAACTTTAGTTCTGCAAGTTACTTCTTTTATAGCACTATATTAGTGCTGCAGCAACCTAATTTTTAATTACATTTGAGCTTTACTGCATAAACAAACATCGATTAATTAAATGTTTATTTTCTCAAAGAAAACAAATAATAAACACAAAAAGTGTGAATTAACGTACTTTAGTAGCTAAAATTTATATTGTAAAGAGTATTGCACTCATCGTTCTTTAAAACTTTAGTTCTACCAGTTACTTCTTTTATAGCACTATATTAGTGCTGCAGCAACCATTCTTGGAGACATTACTAAAGACATTAGTTTTTTCTATAGTCTAATTTTAGCTCTACTGCATAAACAAATATCGATAAATTAAATGTTTATTTTCTCAAAGAAAACAAATAATAAACACAAAAAGTGTGAATTAACGTACTTTAGTAGCTAAAATTTATATTGTAAAGAGTATTGCACTCATCGTTCTTTAAAACTTTAGTTCTACCAGTTACTTCTTTTATAGCACTATATTAGTGCTGCAGCAACCATTCTTGGAGACATTACTAAAGACATTAGTTTTTTCTATAGTCTAATTTTAGCTCTACTGCATAAACAAATATCGATAAATTAAATGTTTATTTTCTCAAAGAAAACAAATTATAAGAACAATAAGTGTGAATTAACGTAATTTAGTAGCTACTATTTATATTGTAAAGAGTATTGCACTCATCGTTCTTTAGAACTTTAGTTCTGCAAGTTACTTCTTTTATAGCACTATATTAGTGCTGCAGCAACCTAATTTTTAATTACATTTGAGCTTTACTGCATAAACAAACATCGATTAATTAAATGTTTATTTTCTCAAAGAAAACAAATTATAAACACAAAAAGTGTGGATTAACGTACTTTAGTAGCTAAAATTTATATTATAAAGAGTATAACTACAAGTAACATCTTTTATAGCACTATATTAGTGCTGCAGCAACCATTCTCGGAGACATTACTAAAGACATTAGTTTTTTCTATTGTCTAATTTTAGCTCTACTGCATAAACAAATATCGATAAATTAAATGTTTATTTTCTCAAAGAAAACAAATTATAAGCACAAAAAGTGTGAATTAAGGTAATTTAATAGCTACAATTAATATTGTAAAGAGTATTCCACTCATCGTTCTTTAAAACTTAAGTTCTACCAGTTACTTCTTTTATAGCACTATATTAGTGCTGCAGCAGCCATTCTCGGAGACATTACTAAAGTCATTAGTTTTTTCTATTGTCTAATTTTAGCTCTACTGCATAAACAAATATCGATAAATTAAATGTTTATTTTCTCAAAGAAAACAAATTATAAGCACAAAAAGTGTGAATTAAGGTAATTTAATAGCTACAATTAATATTGTACAGAGTATTGCACTCATCGTTCTTTAGAACTTTAGTTCTGCCAGTTACTTCTTTTATAACACTATATCAGTGCAGCAGCAACCATTCTTGTAAACATTACTATAGACATTAGTTTTTCTATAGTCTAATTTTAGCTCTACTGCATAAACAAATATCGATAAATTAAATGTTTATTTTCTCAAAGAAAACAAATTATAAGCACAAAAAGTGTGAATTAAGGTAATTTAATAGCTACAATTAATATTGTAAAGAGTATTGCACTCGTCGTTCTTTAGAACTTTAGTTCTGCCAGTTACTTCTTTTATAGCACTATATCAGTGCAGCAGCAACCATTCTTGTAAACATTACTATAGACATTAGTTTTCTATAGTCTAATTTTAGCTCTACTGCATAAACAAATATCGATAAATTAAATGTTTATTTTTTCAAAGAAAACAAAATAAAAACACAAAAACTGTGGATTAACGTACTTTAGTAGCTAAAATTTATATTGTAAAGAGAATTGCACTCATCGTTCTTTAAAACCTTTATCTCTACCAGTAACTTCTTTTATAGCACTATATTAGTACTGCAACAGCCATTCTTGGAAACATTACCATAGACTTTAGTTTTTCTTTAGTCTCATTTTAGCTTTACTGCATAAACAAACATCGATTATTTAAATGTTTATTTTCTTAAAGAAAACAAATTATAAACACAAAAAGTGTAGATTAACGTACTTTAGTAGCTACAATTTATATTGTAAAGAGTATTGCACTCATTGTTCTTTAAAACTTTAGTTCTCCCAGATACTTCTTTAATAGCACTATATTAGTGCTGCAGCAACCTAATTTTTAATTACATTTGGGCTTTACTGCATAAACAACCATCGATTAATTAAATGTTTATTTTCTCAAAGAAAACAAATAATAAACACAAAAAGTGTGAATTAACGTACTTTAGTAGCTACAATTTATATTGTAAAGAGTATTGCACTCATCGTTCTTTAGAACTTTAGTTCTGCCAGTTACTTCTTTTATAGCACTATATCAGTGCTGCAGCAACCATTCTTGTAAACATTACTATAGACATTAGTTTTTTCTATAGTCTAATTTTAGCTCTACTGCCTAAACAAATAACGATAAATTAAAAGTTTATTTTTTCAAAGAAAACAAAATAAAAAAACAAAAAGTGTGGATTAACGTACTTTAGTAGCTACAATTTATATTTTAAAAAGTATTGCACTCATCGTTCTTTAAACCTTTATCTCTACCAGTAACTTCTTTTATAGCACAATATTAGTGCTGCAGCAACCATTCTTGGAAACATTACTATAGACGTTGGTTTTTTCTTTAGTCTCATTTTAGCTTTACTGCATAAACAAACATCGATTAATTAAATGTTTATTTTCTCAAAGAAAACAAATTATAAACACAAAAAGTGTAGATTAACGTACTTTAGTAGCTACAATTTATATTGTAAAGAGTATTGCACTCATCGTTCTTTAAAACTTTAGTTCTACCAGTTACTTCTTTTATAGCACTATATTAGTGCTGCAGCAACCATTCTCGGAGACATTACTAAAGACATTAGTTTTTTCTATAGTCTAATTTTAGCTCCACTGTATCAACAAACATCGATAAATTAAATGTTTATTTTCTCAAAGAAAACAAATTATAAGCACAAAAAGTGTGAATTAAGGTAATTTAATAGCTACAATTAATATTGTAAAGAGTATTGCACTCATCGTTCTTTAGAACTTTAGTTCTGCCAGTTACTTCTTTTATAGCACTATATCAGTGCTGCAGCAACCATTCTTGTAAATATTACTATAGACATTAGTTTTTTCTATAGTCTAATTTTAGCTCTACTGCATAATCAAATATCGATCAATTAAATGTTAATTTTTTCAAAAAAACAAAATAAAAACACAAAAAGTGTGGATTAACGTACTTTAGTAGCTAAAATTTATATTGTAAAGAGAATTGCACTCATCGTTCTTTAAAACCTTTATCTCTACCAGTAACTTCTTTTATAGCACTATATTAGTACTGCAACAGCCATTCTTGGAAACATTACCATAGACTTTAGTTTTTCTTTAGTCTCATTTTAGCTTTACTGCATAAACAAACATCGATTATTTAAATGTTTATTTTCTTAAAGAAAACAAATTATAAACACAAAAAGTGTAGATTAACGTACTTTAGTAGCTACAATTTATATTGTAAAGAGTATTGCACTCATTGTTCTTTAAAACTTTAGTTCTCCCAGATACTTCTTTAATAGCACTATATTAGTGCTGCAGCAACCTAATTTTTAATTACATTTGGGCTTTACTGCATAAACAACCATCGATTAATTAAATGTTTATTTTCTCAAAGAAAACAAATAATAAACACAAAAAGTGTGAATTAACGTACTTTAGTAGCTACTATTTATATTGTAAAGAGTATTGCACTCATCGTTCTTTAGAACTTTAGTTCTGCCAGTTACTTCTTTTATAGCACTATATCAGTGCTGCAGCAACCATTCTTGTAAACATTACTTTAGACATTAGTTTTTTCTATAGTCTAATTTTAGCTCTACTGCCTAAACAAATATCGATAAATTAAATGTTTATTTTTTCAAAGAAAACAAAATAAAAACACAAAAAGTGTGGATTAACGTACTTTAGTAGGTACAATTTATATTTTAAAAAGTATTGCACTCATCGTTCTTTAAACCTTTATCTCTACCAGTAACTTCTTTTATAGCACAATATTAGTGCTGCAGCAACCATTCTTGGAAACATTACTATAGACGTTGGTTTTTTCTTTAGTCTCATTTTAGCTTTACTGCATAAACAAACATCGATTATTTAAATGTTTATTTTCTCAAAAAAAACAAATTATAAACACAAAAAGTGTAGATTAACGTACTTTAGTAGCTACAATTTATATTGTAAAGAGTATTGCACTCATCGTTCTTTAAAACTTTAGCTCTACCAGTTACTTCTTTTATAGCACTATATTAGTGCTGCAGCAACCATTCTCGGAGACATTACTAAAGACATTAGTTTTTTCTATAGTCTAATTTTAGCTCCACTGTATCAACAAATATCGATAAATTAAATGTTTATTTTCTCAAAGAAAACAAAATATAAAGACAAAAAGTGTGGATTAACGTACTTTAGTAGCTAAAATTTATATTATAAAGAGTATTGCACTCATCGTTCTTTAAAACCTTTATCTCTACCAGTAACTTCTTTTATAGCACTATATAAGTGCTGCAGCAACCATTCTCGGAGACATTACTAAAGTCATTAGTTTTTTCTATTGTCTAATTTTAGCTCTACTGCATAAACAAATATCGATAAATTAAATGTTTATTTTCTCAAAGAAAACAAATTATAAGCACAAAAAGTGTGAATTAAGGTAATTTAATAGCTACAATTAATATTGTAAAGAGTATTGCACTTATCGTTCTTTAGAACTTTAGTTCTGCCAGTTACTTCTTTTATAGCACTATATCAGTGCAGCGGCAACCATTCTTGTAAGCATTACTATAGACATTAGTTTTTCTATAGTCTAATTTTAGCTCTACTGCATAAACAAATATCGATAAATTAAATGTTTATTTTTTCAAAGAAAACAAAATAAAAACACAAAAAGTGTGGATTAACGTACTTTAGTAGCTAACATTTATATTATAAAGAGTATTGCACTCATCGTTCTTTAAACCTTTATCTCTACCAGTAACTTCTTTTATAGCACAATATTAGTGCTGCAGCAACCATTCTTGGAAACATTACTTTAGACGTTGGTTTTTTCTTTAGTCTCATTTTAGCTTTACTGCATAAACAAACATCGATTATTTAAATGTTTATTTTCTCAAAAAAAACAAATTATAAACACAAAAAGTGTAGATTAACGTACTCTAGTAGCTACAATTTATATTGTAAAGAGTATTGCACTCATCGTTCTTTAAAACTTTAGTTCTACCAGTTACTTCTTTTATAGCACTATATTAGTGCTGCAGCAACCATTCTCGGAGACATTACTAAAGACATTAGTTTTTTCTATAGTCTAATTTTAGCTCCACTGCATCAACAAATATCGATAAGTTAAATGTTTATTTTCTCAAAGAAAACAAAATATAAAGACAAAAAGTGTGGATTAACGTACTTTAGTAGCTAAAATTAATATTATAAAGAGTATTGCACTCATCGTTCTTTAAAACTTTAGTTCTGCCAGTTACTTCTTTTATAGCACTATATTAGTGCTGCAGCAACCCAATTTTTAATTACATTTGGGCTTTACTGCATAAAGAACCATCGATAAATTAAATGTTTATTTTCTCAAAGAAAACAAATAATAAACGCAAAAAGTGTGAATTAACGTACTTTAGTAGCTAAAATTTATTTTGTAAAGAGCATTGCACTCATCTTTCTTTAAAACTTTAGTTCTACCAGTTACTTCTTTTATAGCACTATATTAGTGCTGCAGCAACCATTCTCGGAGACATTACTAAAGACATTAGTTTTTTCTATAGTCTAATTTTAGCTCTACTGCATAAACAAATATCGATAAGTTAAATGTTTATTTTCTCAAAGAAAACAAAATATAAAGACAAAAAGTGTGGATTAACGTACTTTAGTAGCTAAAATTTATATTATAAAGAGTATTGCACTCATCGTTCTTTAAAACTTTATTTCTGCCAGTTACTTCTTTTATAGCACTATATTAGTGCTGCAGCAACCTAATTTTTAATTACATTTGTGCTTTACTGCATAAAGAACCATCGATAAATGTTTATTTTCTCAAAGAAAACAAATTATAAACACAAAAAGTGTGGATTAACGTACTTTAGTAGCTAAAATTTATATTATAAAGAGTATAACTACAAGTAACATCTTTTATAGCACTATATTAGTGCTGCAGCAACCATTCTCGGAGACATTACTAAAGACATTAGTTTTTTCTTTTGTCTAATTTTAGCTTTACTGCATAAATAAACATCGATTAATTAAATGTTTATTTTCTCAAAGAAAACAAATTATAAGGACAAAAAGTGTGAATTAAGGTAATTTAATAGCTACAATTAATATTGTAAAGAGTATTGCACTCATCGTTCTTTAGAACTTTTGTTCTGCCAGTTACTTCTTTTATAGCACTATATCAGTGCAGCAGCAACCATTCTTGTAAACATTACTATAGACATTAGTTTTTCTATAGTCTAATTTTAGCTCTACTGCATAAACAATTATCGATAAATTAAATGTTTATTTTTTCAAAGAAAACAAAATATAAACACGAAAAGTGTGGATTAACGTACTTTAGTAGCTAAAATTTACATTATAAAGAGTATTGCACTCATCGTTCTTTAAAACCTTTATCTCTACCAGTAACTTCTTTTATAGCACTATATTAGTACTGCAGCAGCCATTCTTGGAAACATTACTATAGACTTTAGTTTTTCTTTAGTCTCATTTTAGCTTTTTTGCATAAACAAACATCGATTAAAAAATGTTTATTTTCTCAAAGAAAACAAACTATAAAGACAAAAAGTGTGGATTAACGTACTTTAGTAGCTACAATTTATATTTTAAAAAGTATTGCACTCATCGTTCTTTAAAACTTTAGTTCTACCAGTTACTTCTTTTATAGCACTATATTAGTGCTGCAGCAACCATTCTCGGAGACATTACTATAGATATTAATTTGTTCTTTTGTCTCATTTTAGCTTTACTAGAGAAACCAACATCGATTAATTAAATGTTTTTTTCTCAAAGAGAACAAATTATAAACACAAAAAGTGTGAATTAAGGTAATTTAATAGCTACAATTAATATTGTAAAGAGTATTGCACTCATCGTTCTTTAGAACTTTAGTTCTGCCAGTTACTTCTTTTATAGCACTATATCAGTGCAGCAGCAACCATTCTTGTAAACATTACTATAGACATTAGTTTTCTATAGTCTAATTTTAGCTCTACTGCATAAACAAACATCGATAAATTAAATGTTTATTTTTCAAAGAAAACAAAATAAAAAAAACACAAAAAGTGTGGATTAACGTACTTTAGTAGCTAAAATTTATATTATAAAGAGAATTGCACTCATCGTTCTTTAAAACCTTAATCTCTACCAGTAACTTCTTTTATAGCACTATATTAGTACTGCAGCAGCCATTCTTGGAAACATTACTATAGACTTTAGTTTTTCTTTACTCTCATTTTAGCTTTACTGCATAAACAAACATCGATTAAAAAATGTTTATTTTCTCAAAGAAAACAAAATATAAAGACAAAAAGTGTGGATTAACGTACTTTAGTAGCTACAATTTATATTTTAAAAAGTATTGCACTCATCGTTCTTTAAACCTTTATCTCTACCAGTAACTTCTTTTATAGCACTATATTAGTGCTGCAGCAACCATTCTTGGAAACATTACTATAGACGTTAGTTTTTTCTTTAGTCTCATTTTAGCTTTACTGCATAAACAAACATCGATTAATTAAATGTTTATTTCTCAAAGAAAACAAATTATAAACACAAAAAGTGTGGATTAACGTACTTTAGTAGCTACAATTTATATTGTAAAGAGTATTGCACTCATCGTTCTTTAAAACTTTAGTTCTACCAGTTACTTCTTTTATAGCACTATATTAGTGCTGCAGCAACCATTCTCGGAGACATTACTAAAGACATTAGTTTTTTCTATAGTCTAATTTTAGCTCTACTGCATAAACAAACATCGATTAATTAAATGTTTATTTTCTCAAAGAAAACAAAATATAAACACAAAAAGTGTGGATTAACGTACTTTAGTAGCTAAAATTTATATTATAAAGAGTATTGCACTCATCGTTCTTTAAAACTTTAGTTCTACCAGTTACTTCTTTTGTAGCACTATATTAGTGTTGCAGCAACCATTCTTGTAAACATTACTATAGACATTAGTTTTTTCTATAGTCTAATTTTAGCTCTACTGCATAAACAAACATCGATTAATTAAATGTTTATTTTTCAAAGAAAACAAAATAAAAACACAAAAAGTGTGGATTAACGTACTTTAGTAGCTAAAATTTATATTATAAAGAGAATTGCACTCATCGTTCTTTAAAACCTTTATCTCTACCAGTAACTTCTTTTATAGCACTATATTAGTACTGCAGCAGCCATTCTTGGAAACATTACTATAGACTTTAGTTTTTCTTTAGTCTCATTTTAGCTTTACTGCATAAACAAACATCGATTAAAAAATGTTTATTTTCTCAAAGAAAACAAAATATAAAGACAAAAAGTGTGATTAACGTACTTTGGTAGCTACAATTTATATTCTAAAAAGCATTGCACTCATCGTTCTTTAAACCTTTATCTCTACCAGTAACTTCTTTTATAGCACAATATTAGTGCTGCAGCAACCATTCTTGGAAACATTACTATAGACATTAGTTTTTTCTTTAGTCTCATTTTAGCTTTACTGCATAAACAAACATCGATTATTCAAATGTTTATTTTCTCAAAGAAAACAAATATAAACACAAAAAGTGTAGATTAACGTACTTTATTCGCTACAATTTAAATTGAAAAGAGTATTCCACTCATCGTTCTTTAAAACTATAGTTCTGCCAGTTACTTCTTTTTTAGCACTTCATTAGTGCTGCAGCAACCATTCTTGGAGACATTACTAAAGACATTACTTTTTTCTATAGTCTCAAATTAGCATTACTGCATAAAAAAACATCGGTTAATTAAATGTTTTTTTTCTCAAAGAAAACAAAATATAATGACAAAAAGTGTGGATTAACGTACTTTAGTAGCTAAAATTTATATTATAAAGAGTATTGCACTCATCGTTCTTTAAACCTTTATTCTACCAGTTACTTCTTTCATAGCACTATATTAGTGCTGCAGCAACCATTCTTGGAAACATTACTATAGACGTTAGTTTTTTCTTTCGTCTCATTTTAGCTTTACTGCATAAACAAACATCGATTAATTAAATATTTATTTTCTCAAAGAAAACAAATTATAAACACAAAAGATGTGCAATAACGTATTTAGTAGCTACAATTAATTTTATAAAGAGTATTGCACTCAACGTCCTTAAAACCTTTATCTCTACCAGTAACTTCTTTTATAGCACTATATTAGTACAGCAGCAACCATTCTTGCAAACATTACTATAGACTTTAGTTTTTCTTTAGTCTCATTTTAGCTTTACTGCATAAACAAACATCGATTAAAAAATGTTTATTTTCTCAAAGAAAACAAAATATAAAGACAAAAAGTATGGATTAACGTACTTTAGTAGCTACAATTTATATTTTAAAAAGTATTGCACTCATCGTTCTTTATAACTTTAGTTCTGCCTGTTACTTCTTTTATAGCACTATATTAGTGCTGCAGCAACCATTCTTGCAAACATTACTATAGACATTAGTTTTTTCTTTAGTCTCATTTTAGCTTTACTGCATAAACACACATCGATTAATTAAATGTTTATTTCTCAAAGAAAACAAATTATAAACACAAAAATGGGGATTAACGTATGCTAGTAGCTACAATTAATATTATAAAGAGTATTACAATCATTGTTCTTTAAAACTTTAGTTCTGCCAGTTACTTCTTTCATAGCACTATATTAGTGCTGCAGCAACCATTCTTGGAAACATTACTATAGACATTAGCTTTTTCGTTAGTCTCTTTTAGCTTTACTGAATAAACAAACATCGATTAATTAAAAGTTTATTTTCTCAAAGAAAACAAATTATAAACACAAAAAGTGTGGATTAACGCACTTAATCAGCTACAATTTATATTATAAAGAGTATTGCACTCATCGTTCTTTAAAACTTTAGTTCTGCCAGTTACTTCTTTTATAGCACTATATTAGTGCTGCAGCAACGTAATTTTTAATTACATTTGAGCTTTACTGCATAAACAAACATCGATTAATTAAATGTTTATTTTCTCAAAGAAAACAAAATATAAACACAAAAAGTGTGGATTAACGTACTTTAATAGCTACAATTCTTATTATAAAGAGTATTGCACTCATCGTTCTTTAAAACTGAAGTTCTGCCAGTTACTTCTTTTATAGCAATATATTATTGCTGCAGCAACCATTCTTGGAGACATTACTATAGACACTAGTTTTTTCTTTAGTCTCATTTTAGCTTACTGCATAAACAAACATCGATTAAAAAATGTTTATTTTCTCAAAGAAAACAAAATATAAAGACAGAAACAAGGAAAACAAAATCTCAAAGAAAAGAAAATATGCAGTGTGGATTAACGTACTTTAGTAGCTACAATTTATATTTTAAAGAGTATTGCACTCATTGTTCTTTAAAACTTTAGTTCTGCCAGTTACTTCTTTTATAGCACTATATTAGTGCTGCAGCAACCTAATTTTTAATTACATTTTAGCTTTACTGCATAAACAAACATCGATTAATTAAATGTTTATTTTCTCAAAGAAAACAAATTATAAACACAAAAAGTGTAGATTAACGTACTTTAGTAGCTACAATTTATATTTTAAAGAGTATTGCACTCATCGTTCTTTAAACTTTAGTTCTGCCAGTTACTTCTTTTATAGCACAATATTAGTGCTGCAGCAACCATTCTTGGAAACATTACTATAGACATTAGCTTTTTCTTTAGTCTCATTTTAGCTTTACTGCATAAACAAACATCGATTAATTAAATGTTTATTTTCTCAAAGAAAACAAATTATAAACACAAAAAGTGTGGATTAACGTACTTTAGTAGCTACAATTTATATTATAAAGAGTATTGCAATCATTGTTCTTTAAAACTTTAGTTCTGCCAGTTACTTCTTTCATAGCACTATATTAGTGCTGCAGCAACCATTCTTGGAAACATTACTATAGACATTAGTTTTTCTTTAGTCTCATTTTAGCTTTACTGCATAAACAAACATCGATTAAAAAATGTTTATTTTCTCAAAAAAAACAAAATATAAAGACAAAAAGTGTGGATTAACGTACTTTAGTAGCTAAAATTTATATTTTATAAAGTATTGCACTCATCGTTCTTTAAACTTTAGTTCTACCAGTTACTTCTTTTATAGCACTATATTAGTGCTG
Source organism: Aurelia coerulea (assembly GCA_039566865.1). Taxonomy (NCBI): domain Eukaryota; kingdom Metazoa; phylum Cnidaria; class Scyphozoa; order Semaeostomeae; family Ulmaridae; genus Aurelia; species Aurelia coerulea. The sequence continues at coordinate 18,817,787 of CM076956.1, read as the reverse complement.
CAGCAACCATTCTTGGAAACATTACTATAGACATTAGTTTTTCTTTAGTCTCATTTTAGCTTTACTGCATAAACAAACATCGATTAATTAAATGTTTATTTTCTCAAAGAAAACAAATTATAAACACAAAAAGTGTAGATTAACGTACTTTAGTAGCTACAATTTATATTGTAAAGAGTATTGCACTCATTGTTCTTTAAAACTTTAGTTCTACCAGTTACTTCTTTTATAGCACTATATTAGTGCTGCAGCAACCATTCTTGAGACATTACTAAAGACATTAGTTTTTTCTATAGTCTCAATTTTAGCTTTACTGCATAAACAAACATCGATTAATTAAATGTTTATTTTCTCAAAGAAAACAAAATATAAAGACAAAAAGTGTGGATTAACGTACTTTAGTAGCTAAAATTTATATTATAAAGAGTATTAGGAAGCTCATGTTCTTTATTTAGTTGCTTGCTTCTTTCTATATGCACTAGGCCATTATTAGATTTATACTTTCAATTATAATTGAACGCTGAAAGCTCCCTCAAGAATGGATAACTCATGAATCTGTAAGAGCTGTCTTTGATGCAGTTTCTTAATGAAGTTCTGTGCTTGTCAATTTGATAATGTAAAGTTTCAGATATTGCCATTCTGTTAACTTTACAGTATACTTTGCACTAATGCTGGTAGCTCTGGTTTTGCCCTGACAGCAAATTTGAAGTTTGTTGATTTTCAACTCTTCAATCAAGTCATCAAAAATTCTGAAAAATACATCAAAATTTAATCTAATCATTGCAGATTTAGATAAAAATAATCGTTTGATTATTAATTTGAAACAACTTCCGTCAGAATTTTTTGAATCTGTTGCGTTTTTTTTACACCCCGTATAGCACTATATTAGTGCTGCAGCAACCTAATTTTTAATTTCATTTGAGCTTTACTGCATAAACAAACATCGATTAATTAAATGTTTATTTTCTCAAAGAAAACAAATTATAAACACAAAAAGTGTAAATTAACGTACTTTAGTAGCTACAATTCTTATTATAAAGAGTATTGCACTCATCGTTCTTTAAAACTTTAGTTCTACCAGTTACTTCTTTTATAGCACTATATTAGTGCTGCAGCAACCATTCTTGGAAACATTACTATAGACATTAGCTTTTTCTTTAGTCTCTTTTAGCTTTACTGCATAAACAAACATCGATTAATTAAATGTTTATTTTCTCAAAGAAAACAAATTATAAACACAAAAAGTGTGAATTAACGTACTTTAATAGCTACAATTCTTATTATAAAGAGTATTGCACTCATCGTTCTTTAAAACTTAAGTTCTGCCAGTTACTTCTTTTATAGCACTATTTTAGTGCTGCAGCAACCATTCTTGGAAAAATTACTATAGACATTAGTTTTTTCTTTAGTCTCATTTTAGCTTTCTTGCATAAACAAACATCGATTAATTAAATTTTTATTTTCTCAAAGAAAACAAATTATAAACACAAAAAGTGTGAATTAACGTACTATAATAGCTACAATTTATATTGTAAAGAGTATTGCGCTCATCGTTCATTAAAACTTTAGTTTTACCAGTTACTTCTTTTATAGCACTATTTTAGTGCTGCAGCAACAATTCTTGGAAACATTACTATAGATATTAGCTTTTCTTTAGTCTCATTTTAGCTTTACTGCATAAACAAACATCGATAAATTAAATGTTTATTTTCTCAAAGAAAACAAATTATAAAACAAAAAGTGTGAATTAACGTAATTTAGTAGCTACTATTTATATTGTAAAGAGTATTGCACTCATCGTTCTTTAGAACTTTAGTTCCGCCAGTTACTTCTTTTATAGCACTATATCAGTGCTACAGCAACACTTCTTGGAAACATTACTATAGACATTAGTTTTTTCTTTAGTCTAATTTTAGCTTTACTGCCTAAACAAACATCGATAAATTAAAAGTTTATTTTTTCAAAGAAAACAAAATAAAAACACAAAAAGTGTGGATTAACGCACTTAATCAGGTACAATCTATATTATAAAGAGTATTGCACTCATCGTCCTTTAAAACTTTAGTTCTACCAGTAACTTCTTTTATAGCACTATATTAGTACTGCAGCAGCCATTCTTGGAAACATTACTATAGACATTAGTTTTTCTTTAGTGTCATTTTAGCTTTTTTGCATAAACAAACATCGATTAAAAAATGTTTATTTTCTCAAAGAAAACAAAATATAAAGACAAAAAGTGTGGATTAACGTTCTTTAGTAGCTACAAATTATAGTTTAAAAAGTATTGCACTCATCGTTTTTAATAACTTTAGTTCTACCAGTTACTTCTTTTATAGCACTATATTAGTGCTGCAGCAACCATTCTTGGAAACATTACTATAGACATTAGTTTTTTCTTTAGTCTCATTTTAGCTTTACTGCATAAACACACATCGATTAATTAAATGTTTATTTCTTAAAGAAAACAAATTATAAACCCAAAAAATGGGGATTAACGTATGCTAGTAGCTACAATTACTATTATAAAGAGTATTACAATCATTGTTCTTTAAAACTTTAGTTCTGCCAGTTACTTCTTTCATAGCACTATATTAGTGCTCCAGCAACCATTCTTGGAAACATTACTATTGACATTAGCTTTTTCTTTAGTCTCTTTTATCTTTACTGAATAAACAAACATCGATTAATAAAAAGTTTATTTTCTCAAAGAAAACAAATTATAAACACAAAAAGTGTGGATTAACGCACTTAATCAGCTACAATTTATATTATAAAGAGTATTGCACTCATCGTTCTTTAAAACTTTAGTTCTGCCAGTTACTTCTTTTATAGCACTATATTAGTGCTGCAGCAACCATTCTTGGAGACATTACTAAAGACATTAGTTTTTTCTATAGTCTAATTTTAGCTCTACTGCATAAACAAATATCGATAAATTAAATGTTTATTTTCTCAAAGAAAACAAATTATAGGAACAAAAAGTGTGAATTAACGTAATTTAGTAGCTACTATTTATATTGTAAAGAGTATTGCACTCATCGTTCTTTAGAACTTTAGTTCTGCCAGTTACTTCTTTTATAGCACTATATCAGTGCTGCAGCAACCATTCTTGTAAACATTACTATAGACATTAGTTTTTTCTATAGTCTAATTTTAGCTCTACTGCCTAAACAAATAACGATAAATTAAAAGTTTATTTTTTCAAAGAAAACAAAATAAAAAAACAAAAAGTGTGGATTTACGCACTTAATCAGGTACAATCTATATTATAAAGAGTATTGCACTCATCGTTCTTTAAAACTTTAGTTCTGCCAGTTACTTCTTTTATAGCACTATATTAGTGCTGCAGCAACCTAATTTTTAATTACATTTGAGCTTTACTGCATAAACAAACATCGATTAATTAAATGTTTATTTTCTCAAAGAAAACAAATTATAAACACAAAAAGTGTGGATTAACGTACTTTAGTATCTAAAATTTATATTATAAAGAGTATAACTACAAGTAACTTCTTTTATAGCACTATATTAGTGCTGCAGCAACCATTCTTGGAAACATTACTATAGACATTAGATTTTTCTTTAGTCTCATTTTAGCTTTACTGCATAAACAAACATCGATTAATTAAATGTTTATTTTCTCAAAGAAAACAAATTATAAGCACAAAAAGTGTGAATTAAGGTAATTCAATAGCTACAATTAATATTGTAAAGAGTATTGCACTCATCGTTCTTTAGAACTTTAGTTCTGCCAGTTACTTCTTTTATAGCACTATATCAGTGCAGCAGCAACCATTCTTGTAAACATTACTATAGACATTAGTTTTTCTATAGTCTAATTTTAGCTCTACTGCATTAACAAATATCGATAAATTAAATGTTTATTTTCTCAAAGAAAACAAATTATAAGCACAAAAAGTGTGAATTAAGGTAATTTAATAGCTACAATTAATATTGTAAAGAGTATTGCACTCATCGTTCTTTAGAACTTTAGTTCTGCCAGTTACTTCTTTTATAGCACTATATCAGTGCAGCAGCAACCATTCTTGTAAACATTACTATAGACATTAGTTTTTTCTTTGGTCTAACTTTAGCTCTACTGCATAAACAAATATCGATAAATTAAATGTTTATTTTCTCAAAGAAAACAAATTATAAGCACAAAAAGTGTGAATTAAGGTAATTTAATAGCTACAATTAATATTGTAAAGAGTATTGCACTCATCGTTCTTTAAAACCTTTATCTCTACCAGTAACTTCTTTTATAGCACTATATTTGTACTGCAGCAGCCATTCTTGGAAACATTACTATAGAATTTAGTTTTTCTTTAGTCTCATTTTAGCTTTACAGCATAAACAAACATCGATTAAAAAATGTTTATTTTCTCAAAGAAAACAAAATATAAAGACAAAAAGTGTGGATTAACGTACTTTAGTAGCTACAATTTATATTTTAAAAAGTATTGCACTCATCGTTCTTTAAAACTTTAGTTCTACCAGTTACTTCTTTTATAGCACAATATTAGTGCTGCAGCAACCATTCTTGGAAACATTACTATAGACGTTGGTTTTTTCTTTAGTCTCATTTTAGCTTTACTGCATAAACAAACATCGATTATTTAAATGTTTATTTTCTCAAAGACATCAAATTATAAACACAAAAAGTGTCGATTAACGTACTCTAGTAGCTACAATTTATATTGTAAAGAGTATTGCACTCATCGTTCTTTAAAACTTTAGTTCTACCAGTTACTTCTTTTATAGCACTATATTAGTGCTGCAGCAACCATTCTCGGAGACATTACTAAGACATTAGTTTCTTCTATAGTCTAATTTTAGCTCTACTGCATCAACAAATATCGATAAAATAAATGTTTATTTTCTCAAAGAAAACAAAATATAAAGACAAAAAGTGTGGATTAACGTACTTTAGTAGCTAAAATTTATATTATAAAGAGTATTGCACTCATCGTTCTTTAAAACTTTAGTTCTGCCAGTTACTTCTTTTATAGCACTATATTAGTGCTGCAGCAACCTAATTTTTAATTACATTTGGGCTTTACTGCATAAACAACCATCGATTACTAAATGTGTATTTTCTCAAAGAAAACAAATAATAAGCACAAAAAGTGTGAATTAACGTACTTTAGTAGCTACTATTTATATTGTAAAGAGTATTGCACTCATCGTTCTTTAGAACTTTAGTTCTGCCAGTTACTTCTTTTATAGCACTATATCAGTGCAGCAGCAACCATTCTTAAAAACATTACTATAGACATTAGTTTTTCTATAGTCTAACTTTAGCTCTACTGCATAAACAAATATCGATAAATTAAATGTTTATTTTTTCAAAGAAAACAAAATAATAACACAAAAAGTGTGGATTAACGTACTTTAGTACCTAACATTTATATTATAGAGAGTATTGCACTCATCGTTCTTTAAAACCTTTATCTCTACCAGTAACTTCTTTTATAGCACTATATTAGTACTGCAGCAGCCATTCTTGGAAACATTACTATAGACTTTAGTTTTTCTTAAGTCTCATTTTAGCTTTACAGCATAAACAAACATCGATTATTTAAATGTTTATTTTCTCAAAGAAAACAAATTATAAACACAAAAAGTGTAGATTAACGTACTTTAGTAGCTACAATTTATATTGTAAAGAGTATTGCACTCATCGTCCTTTAAAACTTTAGTTCTACCAGTTACTTCTTTTATAGCAATATATTAGTGCTGCAGCAACCTAATTTTTTATTGTATTTGAGCTTTACTGCATAAACAAACATCGATTAATTAAATGTTTATTTTCCCTAAGAAAACAAATTATAAACACAAAAAGTGTGGATTAACGTACTTTATTAGCTACAATTCTTATTATAAAGAGTATTGCAATTATCGTTCTTTAAAACTTAAGTTCTGCCAGTTACTTCTTTTATAGCACTATATTAGTGCTGCAGCAACCATTCTTGGAAACATTACTGTAGACATTACTTTTTTCTTTAGTCTCATTTTAGCTTTACTGGAGAAACAAACATCGATTAATTAAAAGTTTATCCTCTCAAAGAAAACAAAATATAAACACAAAAGGTGTGGATTAACGTACGCTAGTAGCTACCATTAATGTTATAAAGAGTATTGCACTCATTGTTCTTTAAAACTTTAGTTCTGCCAGTTACTTCATTTATAGCACTATATTAGTGTTGCAACAACCATTCTTGGGGACATTACTATAGACATTAGTTTTTTCTTTAGTCTTAATTTAGCTTTACTGCATAAGCAAACATCGATTAATTAAATGTTTATTTTCTCAAAGAAAACAAATTATAAACACAAAAAGTGTGAATTAACGTACTTTAGTAGCTACAATTTATATTGTAAAGAGTATTGCACTCATCGTTCTTTAAAACTTTAGTTCTACCAGTAACTTCTTTTATAGGACTATATTAGTGCTGCAGCAACCATTCTTTGAGACATTACTATAGACATTTGTTTTTTCTATAGTCTCAATTTAACTTTACCGCATAAACAAACATGGATTAATTAAATGTTTTTTTCTCAAAGAGAACAAATTATAAACACAAAAAGTGTGGATTAACGCACTTTATCAGCTACAATTTATATTATAGAGAGTATTGCACTCATCGTTCTTTAAAACTTTAGTTCTGCCAGTTACTTCTTTTATAGCACTATATTAGTGCTGCCACAACCTAATTTTTAATTACATTTGAGATTTACTGCTTAAACAAACATCGATTAATTAAATGTTTATTTCTTAAAGAAAACAAATTATAACCACAAAAAGTATTAATTAACCTATTTTAATAGCTACAACTCTTATTATAAAGAGTATTGCACTCATCGTTCTTTAAAACTTAAGTTCTGCCAGTTACTTCTTTTATAGCACTATTTTAGTGCTGCAGCAACCATTCTTGGAAAAATTACTATAGACATTAGTTTTTTCTTTAGTCTCATTTTAGCTTTCTTGCATAAACAAACATCGATTAAATAAATTTTTGATTTTCTCAAAGAAAACAAATTATAACCCCAAAAAATGGGGATTAACGTATGCTAGTAGCTACAATAAATATTATAAAGAGTATTACAATCATTGTTCTTTAAAACTTTAGTTCTGCCAGTTACTTCTTTCATAGCACTATATTAGTGCTGCAGCAACCATTCTTGGAAACATTACTATTGACATTAGCTTTTTCTTTAGTCTCTTTTATCTTTAGTGAATAAACAAACATTGATTAATAAAAAGTTTATTTTCTCAAAGAAAAGAAATTATAAAAACAAAAAGTGTGGATTAACGCACTTAATCAGCTACAATTTATATTATAAAGAGTATTGCACTAATCGTTCTTTAAAACTTTAGTGCTGCCAGTTACTTCTTTTATAGCACTATATTAGTGCTGCAGCAACCTAATTAAAAATTACATTTGGGCTTTACTGCATAAACAACCATCGATTAATTAAATGTTTATTTTCTCAAAGAAAACAAATAATAAACACAAAAAGTGTGAATTAACGTACTTTAGTAGCTAAAATTTATATTGTAAAGAGTATTGCACTCATTGTTCTTGAAAACTTTACTTCTACCAGTTACTTCTTTTATAGCACTATATTAGTGCTGCAGCAACCATTCTTGGAGACATTACTAAAGACATTAGTTTTTTCTATAGTCTAATTTTAGCTCTACTGCATAAACAAATATCGATAAATTAAATGTTTATTTTCTCAAAGAAAACAAATTATAAGAACAAAAAGTGTGAATTAACGTAATTTAGTAGCTACTATTTATATTGTAAAGAGTATTGCACTCATCGTTCTTTAGAACTTTAGTTTTGCCAGTTACTTCTTTTATAGCACTATATTAGTGCTGCAGCAACCATTCTTGGAGACATTACTAAAGACATTAGTTTTTTCTATAGTCTAATTTTAGCTCTACTGCCTAAACAAATAACGATAAATTAAAAGTTTATTTTTTCAAAGAAAACAAATTAAAAAAACAAAAAGTGTGGATTTACGCACTTAATCAGGTACAATCTATATTATGAAGAGTATTGCACTCATCGTTCTTTAAAACTTTAGTTCTGCCAGTTACTTCTTTTATAGCACTATATTAGTGCTGCAGCAACCTAATTTTTAATTAAATTTGAGCTTTACTGCATAAATAAACATCGATTAAAAAATGTTTATTTTCTCAAAGAAAACAAAATATAAAGACAAAAAGTGTGGATTAACGTTCTTTAGTAGCTACAATTTATATTTCATAAAGTATTGCACTCATCGTTTAATAACTTTAGTTCTGCCTGATACATCTTTTATAGCAATATATTAGTGCTGCAGCAACAATTCTTGCAAACATTACTATAGACATTAGTTTTTTCTTAAGTCTCATTTTAACCTTACTGCATAAACACACAACGATTAATTAAAAGTTTATTTCTTAAAGAAAACAAATTATAACCCCAAAAAATGGGGATTAACGTATGCTAGTAGCTACAATAAATATTATAAAGAGTATTACAATCATTGTTCTTTAAAACTTTAGTTCTGCCAGTTACTTCTTTCATAGCACTATATTAGTGCTGCAGCAACCATTCTTGGAAACATTACTATTGACATTAGCTTTTTCTTTAGTCTCTTTTATCTTTAGTGAATAAACAAACATTGATTAATAAAAAGTTTATTTTCTCAAAGAAAAGAAATTATAAACACAAAAAGTGTGGATTAACGCACTTAATCAGCTACAATTTATATTATAAAGAGTATTGCACTCATCGTTCTTTAGAACTCTAGTTCTTCCAGTTACTTCTTTTGTAGCACTATATCAGTGCTGCAGCAACCATTCTTGTAAACATTACTATAGACATTAGTTTTTTCTATAGTCTAATTTTAGCTCTACTGCCTAAACAAATAACGATAAATTAAAAGTTTATTTTTTCAAAGAAAACAAAATAAAAAAACAAAAAGTGTGGATTAACGCACTTAATCAGGTACAATCTATATTATAAAGAGTATTGCACTCATCGTTCTTTAAAACTTTAGTTCTGCCAGTTACTTCTTTTATAGCACTATATTAGTGCTGCAGCAACCTAATTTTTAATTACATTTGAGCTTTACTGCATAAACAAACATCGATTAATTAAATGTTTATTTTCTCAAAGAAAACAAATTATAAACACAAAAAGTGTGGATTAACGTACTTTAGTAGCTAAAATTTATATTATAAAGAGTATAACTACAAGTAACTTCTTTTATAGCACTATATTAGTACTGCAGCAGCCATTCTTGGAAACATTACTATAGACATTAGTTTTTCTTTAGTCTCATTTTAGCTTTACAGCATAAACAAACATCGATTAAAAAATGTTTATTTTCTCAAAGAAAACAAAATATAAAGACAAAAAGTGTGGATTAACGTACTTTAGTAGCTACAATTTATATTTTAAAAAGTATTGCACTCATCGTTCTTTAAAACCTTTATCTCTACCAGTAACTTCTTTTATAGCACTATATTAGTACTGCAGCAACCATTCTCGGAGACATTACTAAAGACATTAGTTTTTTCTATTGTCTAATTTTAGCTCTACTGCATAAACAAATAGCGATAAATTAAATGTTTATTTTCTCAAAAAAAACAAATTATAAACACAAAAACTGTGGATTAACGTACTTTAGTAGCTAAAATTTATATTGTAAAGAGAATTGCACTAATCGTTCTTTAAAACCTTTATCTCTACCAGTAACTTCTTTTATAGCACTATATTAGTACTGCAGCAACCATTCTCGGAGACATTACTAAAGACATTAGTTTTTTCTATAGTCTAATTTTAGCTCCACTGCATCAACAAATATCCATAAATTAAATGTTTATTTTCTCAAAGAAAACAAAATATAAAGACAAAAAGTGTGGATTAACGTACTTTAGTAGCTAAAATTTATATTATAAAGAGTATTGCACTCATCGTTCTTTAAAACTTTAGTTCTGCCAGTTACTTCTTTTATAGCACTATATTAGTGCTGCAGCAACCTAATTTTTAATTACATTTGGGCTTTACTGCATAAACAACCATCGATTAATGTTTATTTTCTCAAAGAAAACAAATAATAAACACAAAAAGTGTGAATTAACGTACTTTAGTAGCTAAAATTTATATTGTAAAGAGTAGTGCACTCATCGTTCTTTAAAACTGTAGTTCTACCAGTTACTTCTTTTATAGCACTATATTAGTGCTGCAGCAACCATTCTTGGAGACATTACTAAAGACATTAGTTTTTTCTATAGTCTAATTTTAGCTCTACTGCATAAACAAATATCGATAAATTAAATGTTTATTTTCTCAAAGAAAACAAATTATAAGAACAATAAGTGTGAATTAACGTAATTTAGTAGCTACTATTTATATTGTAAAGAGTATTGCACTCATCGTTCTTTAGAACTTTAGTTCTGCAAGTTACTTCTTTTATAGCACTATATTAGTGCTGCAGCAACCTAATTTTTAATTACATTTGAGCTTTACTGCATAAACAAACATCGATTAATTAAATGTTTATTTTCTCAAAGAAAACAAATTATAAGCACAAAAAGTGTGAATTAAGGTAATTTAATAGCTACAATTAATATTGTAAAGAGTATTGCACTCATCGTTCTTTAGAACTTTAGTTCTGCCAGTTACTTCTTTTATAGCACTATATCAGTGCAGCAGCAACCATTCTTGTAAACATTACTATAGACATTAGTTTTTCTATAGTCTAATTTTAGCTCTACTGCATAAACAAATATCGATAAATTAAATGTTTATTTTTTCAAAGAAAACAAAATAAAAACACAAAAAGTGTGGATTAACGTACTTTAGTAGCTAACATTTATATTATAAAGAGTATTGCACTCATCGTTCTTTAAAACCTTTATCTCTACCAGTAACTTCTTTTATAGCACTATATTAGTACTGCAGCAGCCATTCTTGGAAACATTACTATAGACTTTAGTTTTTCTTTAGTCTCATTTTAGCTTTACAGCGTAAACAAACATCGATTAAAACATGTTTATTTTCTCAAAGAAAACAAATTATAAGCACAAAAAGTGTGAATTAAGGTAATTTAATAGCTACAATTAATATTGTAAAGAGTATTGCACTCATCGTTCTTTAGAACTTTAGTTCTGCCAGTTACTTCTTTTATAGCACTATATCAGTGCAGCAGCAACCATTCTTGTAAACATTACTATAGACATTAGTTTTTCTATAGTCTAATTTTAGCTCTACTGCATAAACAAATATCGATAAATTAAATGTTTATTTTTGAAAGAAAACAAAATAAAAACACGAAAATTGTGGATTAACGTACTTTAGTAGCTAAAATTTATATTATATAGAGTATTGCACTCATCGTTCTTTAAAAGCTTTATCTCTACCAGTAACTTCTTTTATAGCACTATATTAGTACTGCAGCAGCCATTCTTGGAAACATTACTATAGACTTTAGTTTTTATTTAGTCTCATTTTAGCTTTACAGCATAAACAAACATCGATTAAAAAATGTTTATTTTCTCAAAGAAAACAAAATATAAAGACAAAAAGTGTGGATTAACGTACTTTAGTAGCTACAATTTATATTTTAAAAAGTATTGCACTCATCCTTCTTTAGAACTTTAGTTCTGCAAGTTACTTCTTTTATAGCACTATATTAGTGCTGCAGCAACCTAATTTTTAAACATTTGAGCTTTACTGCATAAACAAACATCGATTAATTAAATGTTTATTTTCTCAAAGAAAACAAATTATAAACACAATAAGTGTGGATTAACGTACTTTAGTAGCTAAAATTTATATTATAAAGAGTATAACTACAAGTAACATCTTTTATAGCACTATATTAGTGCTGCAGCAACCATTCTCAGAGACATTACTAAAGACATTAGTTTTTTCTATTGTCTAATTTTAGCTCTACTGCATAAACAAATATCGATAAATTAAATGTTTATTTTCTCAAAGAAAACAAATTATAAGCACAAAAAGTGTGAATTAAGGTAATTTAATAGCTACAATTAATATTGTAAAGAGTATTGCACTCATCGTTCTTTAGAACTTTAGTTCTGCCAGTTACTTCTTTTATAGCACTATATCAGTGCAGCAGCAACCATTCTTGTAAACATTACTATAGACATTAGTTTTCTATAGTCTAATTTTAGCTCTACTGCATAAACAAATATCGATAAATTAAATGTTTATTTTTTCAAAGAAAACAAAATAAAAACACAAAAAGTGTGGATTAACGTACTTTAGTAGCTAACATTTATATTATAAAGAGTATTGCACTCATCGTTCTTTAAAACCTTTATCTCTACCAGTAACTTCTTTTATAGCACTATATTAGTACTGCAGCAGCCATTCTTGGAAACATTACTATAGACTTTAGTTTTTCTTTAGTCTCATTTTAGCTTTACAGCATAAACAAACATCGATTAAAACATGTTTATTTTCTCAAAGAAAACAAATTATAAGCACAAAAAGTGTGAATTAAGGTAATTTAATAGCTACAATTAATATTGTAAAGGGTATTGCACTCATCGTTCTTTAGAACTTTAGTTCTGCCAGTTACTTCTTTTATAGCACTATATCAGTGCAGCAGCAACCATTCTTGTAAACATTACTATAGACATTAGTTTTTCTATAGTCTAATTTTAGCTCTACTGCATAAACAAATATCGATAAATTAAATGTTTATTTTCTCAAAGAAAACAAAATATAAAGACAAAAAGTGTGGATTAACGTACTTTAGTAGCTAAAATTTATATTTTAAACAGTATTGCACTCATCGTTGTTTAAAACTTTAGTTCTGCCAGTTACTTCTTTTATAGCACTATATTAGTGCTGCAGCAACCCAATTTTTAATTACATTTGGGCTTTACTGCATAAACAAACATCGATTATTTAAATGTTTATTTTCTCAAAAAAACAAATTATAAACACAAAAAGTGTAGATTAACGTACTTTAGTAGCTACAATTTATATTGTAAAGAGTATTGCACTCATCGTTCTTTAAAACTTTAGCTCTACCAGTTACTTCTTTTATAGCACTATATTAGTGCTGCAGCAACCATTCTCGGAGACATTACTAAAGACATTAGTTTTTTCTATAGTCTAATTTTAGCTCCACTGCATCAACAAATATCGATAAGATAAAAATTTATTTTCTCAAAGAAAACAAAATATAAAGACCAAAAGTGTGGATTAACGTATTTTAGTAGCTAAAATTTATATTATAAAGAGTATTGCACTCATCGTTCTTTAAAACTTTAGTTCTGCCAGTTACTTCTTTTATTGCACTATATTAGTGCTGCAGCAACCTAATTTTTAATTACATTAGGTCTTTACTGCATAAACAACCATCGATAAATGTTTATTTTCTCAAAGAAAACAAATAATAAACACAAAAAGTGTGAATTAACGTACTTTAGTAGCTAAAATTTATATTGTAAAGAGTATTGCACTCATCGTTCTTTAAAACTTTAGTTCTACCAGTTACTTCTTTTATAGCACTATATTAGTGCTGCAGCAACCATTCTTGGAGACATTACTAAAGACATTAGTTTTTTCTATAGTCTAATTTTAGCACTACTCCATAAACAAATATCGATAAATTAAATGTTTATTTTCTCAAAGAAAACAAATTATAAGAACAAAAAGTGTGAATTAACGTAATTTAGTAGCTACTATTTATATTGTAAAGAGTATTGCACTCATCGTTCTTTAGAACTTTAGTTCTGCAAGTTACTTCTTTTATAGCACTATATTAGTGCTGCAGCAACCTAATTTTTAATTACATTTGAGCTTTTCTGCATAAACAAACATCGATTAATTAAATGTTTATTTTCTCAAAGAAAACAAATTATAAACACAAAAATGTGAGATTAACGCCCCAAGCCCGAATCTCAGGGTAGATCCCAGTCCCCTGGTTTGATAAAGGAATCTCACTCATACGTCAAACTGTTTCCGCTATCCCGTCAGTTGTTCTCGTATATGGCTCAAGACAGTCATCAAAGTTTCTTGTGGTACTGAAGATTTTGCTGTATACTGGCTTCTAGTAACGAGATGTCGACTACTGTTTAACCGAACCATCGCACAGATAAAAGATTTGCCCCTTCAATTCGTGCACAGACACTAGAAGGATCTATCAAGATCAGAATTACTTGGCAAATCAACAAGCCAGCCAATCAATGTTTATGACAATTAGCAAACGAAAGAGTAAACATCGGAATGGTGCATTTATAGCCCATTTGATATGCTTGCTGCCGATAATGAATCAATAAATTCTGAAACTGAACCACAAGCAGAAAAGCTGGACAATCGCCCGAGTTGGCAACAACATTCTTGATGCCCACCTACCCTTACTGCAGCCGTCAAACAAAGGGAATTCGCCAGTCAAATTGAGCCTAGAAGTCGTGCAAAATCGGATGACAGAAGTTTTCTCTCCAAAGCGAAGGAACACGTGAACCCAAGCATCCCCGCCCCAAGCAGATCCAGTTGCCACCCCCCTCACACAGAGCCTGAAACAGCCATGTAAGCCACAACAGCCACTGCAGTTCCATTTGTCCTTTAACCAAGGTAACATTCCTTCTTTATTTCAGTTGCCTCGTCGCCCATTGCCTCGTTGCTCATTATAGCACTTTCCCGACGTTACGCCTAAAAGATTTATATCGAATTGATCACCTCTCTGTATTCATCAGCCAAAAAAAAAAAAAAAACAATGTATAAAAGCCTGAACATTTTTCATATGGCGAGCAAGGAGACATAGATATGAGTTCTTGTATGGTGCATTCTTTAACCCTTTCTCGGCCCCCCCCCCCCCCTTCTTGGCTCCTCGATTTTTTGCACACCTAGAATACCCTTGCTTGGCTAAGCCACATCAACAAATTTAGGCGTGACATACTGTGTCAGCACTGTGAGGGTCCCAATAGCTTAGGCCTCACGAGTAGGCCTGCAACTCAAATGTCATGTGTCTGATCACTTTGTGGCATACAGCGTAAATCAAAGCTACAAGACGGGAACACCATCCCTCCCAGGGCACCATTTTTTTTTTCAAGGCAACTAATTCACCAGCAAGCCCCCCCCCCTCTCTATTGCCAGTAACCCCCCTCTTATTTTTCAGGTAAAAAACGCCTACCCCATTATTGCGTCAATATTTAGTCGCCTGTTCTTTATCAATCACCAGATTCGTGTTTATCTGTGTTTTTATGAGGGTCATTGAAGCCCGGAATCTTTTCAAATATTGCAGATAATTGTCCGTCTTCGTCCATGCGGAGTGATGCCACATTATTAGAAAACACATCATTAAATTTACTCCCATGGTGACCGAACTGTCTTCACCAAAGGGTTTAGATGCGCTCTCTCTCTGCAGTTTCCGTGTATTTCAAAACCTGGAATTTTCGGTCTTCATTTGCGTCTAGCTTCACTCACGGCTAAATTAAACCATGACTATGATTTACGTAAGAGCACATCCGGCGATACATAATATGGTTTCATACCTCTCCAGCAAATACAAAATAGTTGAATACATTTATTTATTATTCATTTAGTTATAATTATCATATTATCATTCGATATTCCTATTTATTACCTAAATGTTTCGATTTTATTACCATTTAATTTTGTTATTTAATTGTGTTGTTGGTCAGGGACCCGCCGTTGTTCTTCTGCGCCTTCCGCGAGGTTCTTATTGAGCGTTTTACACCGTCATCCGGATACATACACCCCTATGGTTATGAAACACAACTGCAAGGTCATGGTCTGTACCATGGGTCTACGCCCATCCCTGTCTCCCCTCCAGTCTCGTTTTGTAATGCAAATAAGAAATCCTTGAAAGATCACCCTGTGTGGTTGCATTACACTATCTCCTTACAAATCGTAGGCTGAATAACACCCATCATATCTTATTCCTCGAAAAAAAAAAATATATATATATATGTATATATAATTTTTGAAAGCACCAGAAAACTGACCTACTGAACTGACCTACTCCTACTGAACTAGTCTGGGTCTATAGGGTCTGAAGCGTTGAATTCATAAGTTCCTCCCAAGATTGAAACAGGACAGTCAGCAAAGAATTGCGATTAAACCACAGAGTTTCGTTCACATCTGAAGCGAGCAAAGACATTCCCGGTAGGCAGAATACTTTCATACCTGGAAGGAAAGTTATCAGATCGTTGAGCCTTTAACTATCCCACCGACTGCTCATTTTCACTGCTGTTTCAAGGGATGTCGGCTTTGGTTCCAACAACAACAATCAATGGGTGTGTGCACCTGTATGTGAACGAACTGAAATCGATCCACTGGAAGGAAATTTCCTTGTCTGAGTCCGTGTTGCTTGTGGAAAAATGAATTTAAATAGATTATAGGGCAAACGTTCAAACCTAAAACCGCAACAAACACACGTAACCTGTGAAACGATAAATGCAACTCAAGGAGCAACAACCAAAATGAACTCCTAACTAGTGAAAAGCTGTTATACATTCTGCAAGAGAAAACGACTTACTCAACAACCCTGAAGAAAAACAAAATAATAACTTGTAGCTACAGCAAAGAGCAACGTGTAATAACCAAAACGCGTTTTGGTCGCACATTCGTCGGTTCGGCTTGTGCGAAGAACAATCTTGTACCCCCTCTCAGCGGTAACCTCAGCTTGGACATTTGGTCAGCCCAATCTTGAAAATCATCAGAAATCATGGCCGTCCTGCGAAGATCACTCTCCATTCCTGACAATCACAGATTCAAAATCACAAGCATATACCGGGAGTCGTCAATGTCATAGCTGATTGCAAGACAAAATAAGACAATTTCTTCAGCACATTCTTCAAACTGAAGCCTGTGGCCAGTTAGGATCTAATAGAAGTTTCAAACGAGACTTGGAAACTTTAGAGCTGACCAAGTCGCGTCCAGGATGTTTGTTTTGTTTTGATAAGTTAACTTGTTTTGTTTTTATAACAATAACTTGAGCTCGACCTACATTAGGCCCCCCCCCCCCACCAGCACCAGGTTCCGTTGAGCTTTGGGGCGTATCTTGGCGTATCTTGGCGGTTAGGCCACCAAATATGGTGGCGAAAATTTACAATTTATCAGTCCTTAGGCCCGATATATAACCTTATCATCTAGTTTAGGCCTAAGTCTATATTATTTGTAGTGTAGTTCTTGTGGCTCATTATGAGTCGCCATCTTTAAAGCTTATGTTTACGAAAAGAGGCATGTCTGGTACCCTCGCTGTTGGGACAGAGGACCTGAGGGCAGGAAAAATCCCTGCAGCTGGCCTCACAAGTACCCACTACGGGGGACCAAGAAAGATGCAAAGAAAAAAATCAAAGGAAAAAGAAAAAGAAAAATAACACAATCAGCTGGGGCAACTGATACCTCAGGTACTTCATGGCAGGACAAAATGTACCTCCTATGCTGACCTAGGGGATCTTAAAGTTTCTTAATTGTTTACATATCGAATGCCAGATGCGACCCCAAAAGCTGCCAAACTGTGTCTCTTTTCTTAGTCCTATCTTCAGGTTCGGTGCAAAGGGGGTTCCGAAATGGTCTCAGGGCGATAGGGGAGTTAATCTGCCGTTTACGGAGTAAATGTGAGATTAACGCCCCAAGCCCGAATCTCAGGGTAGATCCCAGTCCCCTGGTTTGATAAAGGAATCTCACTCATACGTCAAACTGTTTCCGCTATCCCGTCAGTTGTTCTCGTATATGGCTCAAGACAGTCATCAAAGTTTCTTCCTCCCACCCTCCCTTACATATTAGGTTTCTAGTACACCCAATAATTCCCGTAGTCCCTTCTCTCGGGTCGTTCTGGCCAAAAGCCCTAGCAATAGTGTCCAACAGTCTCTGGTCGTCGGTTAGGCCACCAAATATGGTGGCGAAAATTTACAATTTATCAGTCCATAGGCCCGATATATAACCTTATCATCTAGTTTAGGCCTAAGTCTATATTATTTGTAGTGTAGTTCTTGTGGCTCATTATGAGTCGCCATCTTTAAAGCTTATGTTTACGAAAAGAGGCATGTCTGGTACCCTCGCTGTTGGGACAGAGGACCTGAGGGCAAGAAAAATCCCTGCAGCTGGCCTCACAAGTACCCACTACGGGGGACCAAGAAAGATGCAAAGAAAAAAATCAAAGGAAAAAGAAAAAGAAAAATAACACAATCAGCTGGGGCAACTGATACCTCAGGTACTTCATGGCAGGACAAAATGTACCTCCTATGCTGACCTAGGGGATCTTAAAGTTTCTTAATTGTTTACATATCGAATGCCAGATGCGACCCCAAAAGCTGCCAAACTGTGTCTCTTTTCTTAGTCCTATCTTCAGGTTCGGTGCAAAGGGGGTTCCGAAATGGTCTCAGGGCGATAGGGGAGTTAATCTGCCGTTTACGGAGTAAAGTGTGGATTAACCTACTTTAGTAGCTAAAATTTATATTATAAAGAGTATAACTACAAGTAACATCTTTTATAGCACTATATTAGTGCTGCAGCAACCATTCTCGGAGACATTACTAAAGACATTAGTTTTTTCTATTGTCTAATTTTAGCTCTACTGCATAAACAAATATCGATAAATTAAATGTTTATTTTCTCAAAGAAAACAAATTATAAGGACAAAAAGTGTGAATTAAGGTAATTTAATAGCTACAATTAATATTGTAAAGAGTATTGCACTCATCGTTCTTTAGAACTTTAGTTCTGCCAGTTACTTCTTTTATAGCACTATATCAGTGCAGCAGCAACCATTCTTGTAAACATTACTATAGACATTAGTTTTTCTATAGTCTAGTTTTAGCTCTACTGCATAAACAAATATCGATAAATTAAATGTTTATTTTTTCAAAGAAAACAAAATAAAAACACGAAAAGTGTGGATTAACGTACTTTAGTAGCTACTATTTATATTGTAAAGAGTATTGCACTCATCGTTCTTTAGAACTTTAGTTCTGCAAGTTACTTCTTTTATAGCACTATATTAGTGCTGCAGCAACCTAATTTTTAATTACATTTGAGCTTTACTGCATAAACAAACATCGATTAATTAAATGTTTATTTTCTCAAAGAAAACAAATAATAAACACAAAAAGTGTGAATTAACGTACTTTAGTAGCTAAAATTTATATTGTAAAGAGTATTGCACTCATCGTTCTTTAAAACTTTAGTTCTACCAGTTACTTCTTTTATAGCACTATATTAGTGCTGCAGCAACCATTCTTGGAGACATTACTAAAGACATTAGTTTTTTCTATAGTCTAATTTTAGCTCTACTGCATAAACAAATATCGATAAATTAAATGTTTATTTTCTCAAAGAAAACAAATAATAAACACAAAAAGTGTGAATTAACGTACTTTAGTAGCTAAAATTTATATTGTAAAGAGTATTGCACTCATCGTTCTTTAAAACTTTAGTTCTACCAGTTACTTCTTTTATAGCACTATATTAGTGCTGCAGCAACCATTCTTGGAGACATTACTAAAGACATTAGTTTTTTCTATAGTCTAATTTTAGCTCTACTGCATAAACAAATATCGATAAATTAAATGTTTATTTTCTCAAAGAAAACAAATTATAAGAACAATAAGTGTGAATTAACGTAATTTAGTAGCTACTATTTATATTGTAAAGAGTATTGCACTCATCGTTCTTTAGAACTTTAGTTCTGCAAGTTACTTCTTTTATAGCACTATATTAGTGCTGCAGCAACCTAATTTTTAATTACATTTGAGCTTTACTGCATAAACAAACATCGATTAATTAAATGTTTATTTTCTCAAAGAAAACAAATTATAAACACAAAAAGTGTGGATTAACGTACTTTAGTAGCTAAAATTTATATTATAAAGAGTATAACTACAAGTAACTTCTTTTATAGCACTATATTAGTGCTGCAGCAACCATTCTCGGAGACATTACTAAAGACATTAGTTTTTTCTATTGTCTAATTTTAGCTCTACTGCATAAACAAATATCGATAAATTAAATGTTTATTTTCTCAAAGAAAACAAATTATAAGCACAAAAAGTGTGAATTAAGGTAATTTAATAGCTACAATTAATATTGTAAAGAGTATTCCACTCATCGTTCTTTAAAACTTTAGTTCTACCAGTTACTTCTTTTATAGCACTATATTAGTGCTGCAGCAACCATTCTCGGAGACATTACTAAAGTCATTAGTTTTTTCTATTGTCTAATTTTAGCTCTACTGCATAAACAAATATCGATAAATTAAATGTTTATTTTCTCAAAGAAAACAAATTATAAGCACAAAAAGTGTGAATTAAGGTAATTTAATAGCTACAATTAATATTGTACAGAGTATTGCACTCATCGTTCTTTAGAACTTTAGTTCTGCCAGTTACTTCTTTTATAACACTATATCAGTGCAGCAGCAACCATTCTTGTAAACATTACTATAGACATTAGTTTTTCTATAGTCTAATTTTAGCTCTACTGCATAAACAAATATCGATAAATTAAATGTTTATTTTCTCAAAGAAAACAAATTATAAGCACAAAAAGTGTGAATTAAGGTAATTTAATAGCTACAATTAATATTGTAAAGGGTATTGCACTCATCGTTCTTTAGAACTTTAGTTCTGCCAGTTACTTCTTTTATAGCACTATATCAGTGCAGCAGCAACCATTCTTGTAAACATTACTATAGACATTAGTTTTCTATAGTCTAATTTTAGCTCTACTGCATAAACAAATATCGATAAATTAAATGTTTATTTTTTCAAAGAAAACAAAATAAAAACACAAAAACTGTGGATTAACGTACTTTAGTAGCTAAAATTTATATTGTAAAGAGAATTGCACTCATCGTTCTTTAAAACCTTTATCTCTACCAGTAACTTCTTTTATAGCACTATATTAGTACTGCAACAGCCATTCTTGGAAACATTACCATAGACTTTAGTTTTTCTTTAGTCTCATTTTAGCTTTACTGCATAAACAAACATCGATTATTTAAATGTTTATTTTCTCAAAGAAAACAAATTATAAACACAAAAAGTGTAGATTAACGTACTTTAGTAGCTACAATTTATATTGTAAAGAGTATTGCACTCATTGTTCTTTAAAACTTTAGTTCTCCCAGATACTTCTTTAATAGCACTATATTAGTGCTGCAGCAACCTAATTTTTAATTACATTTGGGCTTTACTGCATAAACAACCATCGATTAATTAAATGTTTATTTTCTCAAAGAAAACAAATAATAAACACAAAAAGTGTGAATTAACGTACTTTAGTAGCTACTATTTATATTGTAAAGAGTATTGCACTCATCGTTCTTTAGAACTTTAGTTCTGCCAGTTACTTCTTTTATAGCACTATATCAGTGCTGAAGCAACCATTCTTGTAAACATTACTTTAGACATTAGTTTTTTCTATACCGGGTGCGCCAAAATAAACTATGCATTTTTGGCAGGCCACGATAAATCGTACACTGGATCGATTTTGAAGATTTATGACTTAATCTTTAGCAGAAAGCCTGAATTAGATTCTAGGACTTTTTGCAAATTTTTCCATTTTCAATTTTTAAAACTAGAGGTGAGTTTCTTAAAATTTTCATTTTCGAAAACACTGAAAACGATAAAAAAACGTTGATCAAATTTTCTAAAGACTCATCATGAATGGACAAAAAGAAAATGTTTTCAGCGTGATTTGGGGATTTGGAAATTGATCATTGTAAACTTCAGCACGAGTGTTATTTCAAAGATTGGCTTGTTGCGAAATTCTGTAGTAGTTGCAATAAAGTGCCGCCCCAATCAAAATGTATCAAAACTCCATGCTTGCTGGCCCCATGACTCTTCCTCGCTTGTCTTTTAACCCCCTTGATACAGGAACACAGCCTGCAGCAAAGCATAAATTCAATGACATTACAAAAGAGAAGAAATTTCTTTATATTCTTGAAAATATTATTACATTTCTCACAAGATAGTACAAACTCTCGTACAGCAGCTTACAATTAGTCGATTTCTAAATCCCAAATCACCACGAAAAAGTTTTCACTTTGTCCATTCATGTCGATTCTTTAGAAAGCTTGATCGACGTTTTTTGATCGTTTTCAGTGTTTTCGAAAACAAAAATTTTAAGAAACTCGCTTGTAGCTCTAAAAACTGAAAACAGAAAAATTTGCAAAATATCCTAGAATCTAATTCAGGCCTTCTGCTAAAGAACAAGTCATAAATTTTCAAAATCGGTCTTGTGTACGATTTATCGTGGCCTGCCAAAAGTGCATAGTTTATTTTGGCGCACCCGGTAGTCTAATTTTAGCTCTACTGCCTAAACAAATAACGAGAAATTAAAAGTTTATTTTTTCAAAGAAAACAAAATAAAAAAACAAAAAGTGTGGATTAACGTACTTTAGTAGCTACAATTTATATTTTAAAAAGTATTGCACTCATCGTTCTTTAAACCTTTATCTCTACCAGTAACTTCTTTTATAGCACAATATTAGTGCTGCAGCAACCATTCTTGGAAACATTACTATAGACGTTGGTTTTTTCTTTAGTCTTTTTTTAGCTTTACTTCATAAACAAACATCGATTATTTAAATGTTTATTTTCTCAAAAAAAACAAATTATAAACACAAAATGTGTAGATTAACGTACTTTAGTAGCTACAATTTATATTGTAAAGAGTATTGCACTCATCGTTCTTTAAAACTTTAGTTCTACCAGTTACTTCTTTTATAGCACTATATTAGTGCTGCAGCAACCATTCTCGGAGACATTACTAAAGACATTAGTTTTTTCTATAGTCTAATTTTAGCTCCACTGTATCAACAAATATCGATAAATTAAATGTTTATTTTCTCAAAGAAAACAAAATATAAAGACAAAAAGTGTGGATTAACGTACTTTAGTAGCTAAAATTTATATTATAAAGAGTATTGCACTCATCGTTCTTTAAAACCTTTATCTCTACCAGTAACTTCTTTTATAGCACTATATAAGTGCTGCAGCAACCATTCTCGGAGACATTACTAAAGTCATTAGTTTTTTCTATTGTCTAATTTTAGCTCTACTGCATAAACAAATATCGATAAATTAAATGTTTATTTTCTCAAAGAAAACAAATTATAAGCACAAAAAGTGTGAATTAAGGTAATTTAATAGCTACAATTAATATTGTAAAGAGTATTGCACTTATCGTTCTTTAGAACTTTAGTTCTGCCAGTTACTTCTTTTATAGCACTATATCAGTGCAGCGGCAACCATTCTTGTAAGCATTACTATAGACATTAGTTTTTCTATAGTCTAATTTTAGCTCTACTGCATAAACAAATATCGATAAATTAAATGTTTATTTTTTCAAAGAAAACAAAATAAAAACACAAAAAGTGTGGATTAACGTACTTTAGTAGCTAACATTTATATTATAAAGAGTATTGCACTCATCGTTCTTTAAACCTTTATCTCTACCAGTAACTTCTTTTATAGCACAATATTAGTGCTGCAGCAACCATTCT
Organism: Aurelia coerulea; assembly: GCA_039566865.1. Lineage (NCBI taxonomy): Eukaryota > Metazoa > Cnidaria > Scyphozoa > Semaeostomeae > Ulmaridae > Aurelia > Aurelia coerulea. The sequence continues at coordinate 18,794,270 of CM076956.1, read as the reverse complement.
TGGAAACATTACTTTAGACGTTGGTTTTTTCTTTAGTCTCATTTTAGCTTTACTGCATAAACAAACATCGATTATTTATATGTTTATTTTCTCAAAAAAAACAAATTATAAACACAAAAAGTGTAGATTAACGTACTCTAGTAGCTACAATTTATATTGTAAAGAGTATTGCACTCATCGTTCTTTAAAACTTTAGTTCTACCAGTTACTTCTTTTATAGCACTATATTAGTGCTGCAGCAACCATTCTCGGAGACATTACTAAAGACATTAGTTTTTTCTATAGTCTAATTTTAGCTCCACTGCATCAACAAATATCGATAAGTTAAATGTTTATTTTCTCAAAGAAAACAAAATATAAAGACAAAAAGTGTGGATTAACGTACTTTAGTAGCTAAAATTAATATTATAAAGAGTATTGCACTCATCGTTCTTTAAAACTTTAGTTCTGCCAGTTACTTCTTTTATAGCACTATATTAGTGCTGCAGCAACCCAATTTTTAATTACATTTGGGCTTTACTGCATAAAGAACCATCGATAAATGTTTATTTTCTCAAAGAAAACAAATAATAAACACAAAAAGTGTGAATTAACGTACTTTAGTAGCTAAAATTTATATTGTAAAGAGTATTGCACTCATCGCTCTTTAAAACTTTATTCTACCAGTTACTTCTTTTATAGCACTATATTAGTGCTGCAGCAACCATTCTTGGAGACATTACTAAAGACATTAGTTTTTTCTATAGTCTAATTTTAGCTCTACTGCATAAACAAATATCGATAAGTTAAATGTTTATTTTCTCAAAGAAAACAAAATATAAAGACAAAAAGTGTGGATTAACGTACTTTAGTAGCTAAAATTTATATTATAAAGAGTATTGCACTCATCGTTCTTTAAAACTTTATTTCTGCCAGTTACTTCTTTTGTAGCACTATATTAGTGCTGCAGCAACCTAATTTTTAATTACATTTGTGCTTTACTGCATAAAGAACCATCGATAAATGTTTATTTTCTCAAAGAAAACAAATTATAAACACAAAAAGTGTGGATTAACGTACTTTAGTAGCTAAAATTTATATTATAAAGAGTATAACTACAAGTAACATCTTTTATAGCACTATATTAGTGCTGCAGCAACCATTCTCGGAGACATTACTAAAGACATTAGTTTTTTCTTTTGTCTAATTTTAGCTCTACTGCATAAATAAATTTCGATAAATTAAATGTTTATTTTCTCAAAGAAAACAAATTATAAGGACAAAAAGTGTGAATTAAGGTAATTTAATAGCTACAATTAATATTGTAAAGAGTATTGCACTCATCGTTCTTTAGAACTTTTGTTCTGCCAGTTACTTCTTTTATAGCACTATATCAGTGCAGCAGCAACCATTCTTGTAAACATTACTATAGACATTAGTTTTTCTATAGTCTAATTTTAGCTCTACTGCATAAACAATTATCGATAAATTAAATGTTTATTTTTTCAAAGAAAACAAAATAAAAACACGAAAAGTGTGGATTAACGTACTTTAGTAGCTAAAATTTACATTATAAAGAGTATTGCACTCATCGTTCTTTAAAACCTTTATCTCTACCAGTAACTTCTTTTATAGCACTATATTAGTACTGCAGCAGCCATTCTTGGAAACATTACTATAGACTTTAGTTTTTCTTTAGTCTCATTTTAGCTTTACAGCATAAACAAACATCGATTAAAAAATGTTTATTTTCTCAAAGAAAACAAAATATAAAGACAAAAAGTGTGGATTAACGTACTTTAGTAGCTACAATTTATATTTTAAAAAGTATTGCACTCATCGTTCTTTAAAACTTTAGTTCTACCAGTTACTTCTTTTATAGCACTATATTAGTGCTGCAGCAACCATTCTCGGAGACATTACTAAAGACATTAGTTTGTTCTATTGTCTAATTTTCGCTCTACTGCATAAACAAATATCGATAAATTAAATGTTTATTTTCTCAAAGAAAACAAATTATAAGCACAAAAAGTGTGAATTAAGGTAATTTAGTAGCTACAATTAATATTGTAAAGAGTATTGCACTCATCGTTCTTTAGAACTTTAGTTCTGCCAGTTACTTCTTTTATAGCACTATATCAGTGCAGCAGCAACCATTCTTGTAAACATTACTATAGACATTAGTTTTTCTATAGTCTAATTTTAGCTCTACTGCATAAACAAATATCGATAAATTAAATGTTTATTTTTTCAAAGAAAACAAAATAAAAGAAACACAAAAAGTGTGGATTAACGTACTTTAGTAGCTAAAATTTATATTATAAAGAGAATTGCACTCATCGTTCTTTAAAACCTTTATCTCTACCAGTAACTTCTTTTATAGCACTATATTAGTACTGCAGCAGCCATTCTTGGAAACATTACTATAGACTTTAGTTTTTCTTTAGTCTCATTTTAGCTTTACAGCATAAACAAACATCGATTAAAAAATGTTTATTTTCTCAAAGAAAACAAAATATAAAGACAAAAAGTGTGGATTAACGTACTTTAGTAGCTACAATTTATATTTTAAAAAGTATTGCACTCATCGTTCTTTAAACCTTTATCTCTACCAGTAACTTCTTTTATAGCACAATATTAGTGCTGCAGCAACCATTCTTGGAAACATTACTATAGACGTTAGTTTTTTCTTTAGTCTCATTTTAGCTTTACTGCATAAACAAACATCGATTATTTAAATGTTTATTTTCTCAAAGAAAACAAATTATAAACACAAAAAGTGTAGATTAACGTACTTTAGTAGCTACAATTTATATTGTAAAGAGTATTGCACTCATCGTTCTTTAAAACTTTAGTTCTACCAGTTACTTCTTTTATAGCACTATATTAGTGCTGCAGCAACCATTCTCGGAGACATTACTAAAGACATTAGTTTTTTCTATAGTCTAATTTTAGCTCTACTGCATAAACAAATATCGATAAATTAAATGTTTATTTTCTCAAAGAAAACAAAATATAATGACAAAAAGTGTGGATTAACGTACTTTAGTAGCTAAAATTTATATTATAAAGAGTATTGCACTCATCGTTCTTTAAACCTTTATCTCTACCAGTTACTTCTTTCATAGCACTATATTAGTGTTGCAGCAACCATTCTTGTAAACATTACTATAGACATTAGTTTTCTATAGTCTAATTTTAGCTCTACTGCATAAACAAACATCGATTAATTAAATGTTTATTTTTCAAAGAAAACAAAATAAAAAAAACACAAAAAGTGTGGATTAACGTACTTTAGTAGCTAAAATTTATATTATAAAGAGAATTGCACTCATCGTTCTTTAAAACCTTTATCTCTACCAGTAACTTCTTTTATAGCACTATATTAGTACTGCAGCAGCCATTCTTGGAAACATTACTATAGACATTAGTTTTTCTTTAGTCTCATTTTAGCTTTACTGCATAAACAAACATCGATTAAAAAATGTTTATTTTCTCAAAGAAAACAAAATATAAAGACAAAAAGTGTGATTAACGTACTTTAGTAGCTACAATTTATATTTTAAAAGTATTGCACTCATCGTTCTTTAAAACTTTATCTCTACCAGTTACTTCTTTTATAGCACTATATTAGTGCTGCAGCAACCATTCTTGGAAACATTACTATAGACATTAGTTTTTTCTTTAGTCTCATTTTAGCTTTACTGCATAAACAAACATCGATTAATTAAATGTTTATTTTCTCAAAGAAAACAAATTATAAACACAAAAAGTGTAGATTAACGTACTTTAGTAGCTACAATTTATATTGTAAAGAGTATTGCACTCATCGTTCTTTAAAACTTTAGTTCTACCAGTTACTTCTTTTATAGCACTATATTAGTGCTGCAGCAACCATTCTCGGAGACATTACTAAAGACATTAGTTTTTTCTATAGTCTAATTTTAGCTCTACTGCATAAACAAACATCGATTAATTAAATGTTTATTTTCTCAAAGAAAACAAATTATAATGACAAAAAGTGTGGATTAACGTACTTTAGTAGCTAAAATTTATATTATAAAGAGTATTGCACTCATCGTTCTTTAAACCTTTATCTCTACCAGTTACTTCTTTCATAGCACTATATTAGTGCTGCAGCAACCATTCTTGGAAACATTACTATAGACGTTAGTTTTTTCTTTAGTCTCATTTTAGCTTTACTGCATAAACAAACATCGATTAATTAAATATTTATTTTCTCAAAGAAAACAAATTATAAACACAAAAGATGTGCAATAACGTATTTAGTAGCTACAATTAATATTATAAAGAGTATTGCACTCAACGTCCTTAAAACCTTTATTTCTACCAGTAACTTCTTTTATAGCACTATATTAGTACTGCAGCAGCCATTCTTGGAAACATTACTATAGACATTAGTTTTTCTTTAGTCTCATTTTAGCTTTACTGCATAAACAAACATCGATTAAAAAATGTTTATTTTCTCAAAGAAAACAAAATATAAAGACAAAAAGTGTGGATTAACGTACTTTAGTAGCTACAATTTATATTTTAAAAAGTATTGCACTCATCGTTCTTTATAACTTTAGTTCTGCCTGTTACTTCTTTTATAGCACTATATTAGTGCTGCAGCAACCATTCTTGCAAACATTACTATAGACATTAGTTTTTTCTTTAGTCTCATTTTAGCTTTACTGCATAAACACACATCGATTAATTAAATGTTTATTTCTAAAAGAAAACAAATTTTAAACACAAAACATGGGGATTAACGTATGCTAGTAGCTACAATTAATATTATAAAGAGTATTACAGTCATTGTTCTTTAGAACTTTAGTTCTGCCAGTTACTTCTTTCATAGCACAATATTAGTGTTGCAGCAACCATTCTTGGAAACATTACTATAGACATTAGCTTTTTCGTTAGTCTCTTTTAGCTTTACTGAATAAATAAACATCGATTAATTAAAAGTTTATTTTCTCAAAGAAAACAAATTATATACACAAAAAGTGTGGACCAACGCACTTAATCAGCTACAATTTATATTATAAAGAGTATTGCACTCATCGTTCTTTAAAACTTTAGTTCTGCCAGTTACTTCTTTTATAGCACTATATTAGTGCTGCAGCAACCTAATTTTTAATTACATTTGAGCTTTACTGCATAAACAAACATCGATTAATTAAATGTTTATTTTCTCAAAGAAAACAAAATATAAACACAAAAAGTGTGGATTAACGTTACTTTAATAGCTACAATTCTTATTATAAAGAGTATTGCACTCATCGTTCTTTAAAACTTTAGTTCTGCAAGTTACTTCTTTTATAGCAATATATTAGTGCTGCAGCAACCATTCTTGGAGACATTACTATAGACATTAGTTTTTTCTTTAGTCTCATTTTAGCTTTACTGCATAAACAAACATCGATTAAAAATGTTTATTTTCTCAAAGAAAACAAAATATAAAGACAGAAACAAAAAACAAAATCTCAAAGAAAACAAAATATAAAGTGTGAATTAACGTACTCTAGTAGCTACAATTTATATTATAAAGAGTATTGCACTCATTGTTCTTTAAAACTTTAGTTCTGCCAGTTACTTCTTTTATAGCACTATGTTAGTGCTGCAGCAACCTTTTTTAATTACATTTGAGCCTTACTTCATAAACAAACATCGATTAATTAAATGTTTATTTTCTCAAAGAAAACAAATTATAAACACAAAAAGTGTGATTAACGTACTTTAGTAGCTACAATTTATATTATAAAGAGTATTGCACTCATCGTTCTTTAAAACTTTAGTTCTGCCAGTTACTTCTTTTATAGCACAATATTAGTGCTGCAGCAACCATTCTTGGAAACATTACTATAGAGATTACTTTTTTCTGAAGTCTCAATTTAGCTTTACTGCATAAACAAACATCGATTAATTAAATGTTTATTTTCTCAAAGAAAACAAATTATAAACACAAAAAGTGTGGATTAACGTACTTTAGTAGCTACAATTTATATTATAAAGAGTATTGTTCATTGTTCTTTAAAACTTTAGTTCTGCCAGTTACTTCTTTCATAGCACTATATTAGTGCTGCAGCAACCATTCTTGGAAACATTACTATAGACATTAGTTTTTCTTTAGTCTCATTTTAGCTTTACTGCATAAACAAACATCGATTAAAAAATGTTTATTTTCTCAAAAAAACAAAATATAAACAAAAAGTGTGGATTAACGTACTTTAGTAGCTAAAATTTATATTTTAAAAGTATTGCACTCATCGTTCTTTAAACTTTAGTTCTACCAGTTACTTCTTTTATAGCACTATATTAGTGCTGCAGCAACCATTCTTGGAAACATTACTATAGACATTAGTTTTTCTATAGTCTCATTTTAGCTTTACTGCATAAACAAACATCGATTAATTAAATGTTATTTTCTCAAAGAAAACAAATTATAAACACAAAAAGTGTGGATTAACGTACTTTAGTAGCTACAATTTATATTGTAAAGAGTATTGCACTCATTGTTCTTTAAAACTTTAGTTCTACCAGTTACTTCTTTTATAGCACTATATTAGTGCTGCAGCAACCATTCTCGGAGACATTACTAAAGACATTAGTTTTTCTATAGTCTAATTTTAGCTCTACTGCATAACAAATATCGATAAATTAAATGTTTATTTTCTCAAAGAAAACAAAATATAAAGACAAAAAGTGTGGATTAACGTACTTTAGTAGCTAAAATTTATATTATAAAGAGTATTGCACTCATCGTTCTTTAAAACTTTAGTTCTGCCAGTTACTTCTTTTATAGCACTATATTAGTGCTGCAGCAACCTAATTTTTAATTACATTTGGGCTTTACTGCATAAACAACCATCGATTAATTAAATGTTTATTTTCTCAAAGAAAACAAATTATAAACACAAAAAGTGTGAATTAACGTACTTTAGTAGCTACAATTTATATTGTAAAGAGTATTGCACTCATCGTTCTTTAGAACTTTAGTTCTGCCAGTTACTTCTTTTGTAGCACTATATCAGTGCTGCAGCAACCATTCTTGTAAACATTACTATAGACATTAGTTTTTCTATAGTCTAATTTTAGCTCTACTGCCTAAACAAATATCGATAAATTAAAAGTTTATTTTTTCAAAGAAAACAAAATAAAAACACAAAAAGTGTGGATTAACGCACTTTAATCAGGTACAATCTATATTATAAAGAGTATTGCACTCATCGTTCTTTAAAACTTTAGTTCTGCCAGTTACTTCTTTTATAGCACTATATTAGTGCTGCAGCAACCTAATTTTTAATTACATTTGAGCTTTACTGCATAAACAAACATCGATTAATTAAATGTTTATTTTCTCAAAGAAAACAAATTATAAACACAAAAAGTGTGGATTAACGTACTTTAGTAGCTAAAATTTATATTATAAAGAGTATAACTACAAGTAACTTCTTTTATAGCACTATATTAGTGCTGCAGCAACCATTCTTGGAAACATTACTATAGACATTAGTTTTTTCTTTAGTCTCATTTTAGCTTTACTGCATAAACAAACATCGATTAATTAAATGTTTATTTTCTCAAAGAAAACAAATTATAAACACAAAAAGTGTGGATTAACGTACTTTAGTAGCTACAATTTATATTGTAAAGAGTATTGCACTCATCGTTCTTTAAAACTTTAGTTCTACCAGTTACTTCTTTTATAGCACTATATTAGTGCTGCAGCAACCATTCTTGGAGACATTACTATAAGCATTAGTTTTCTCTTTGGCCAATTTTAGCTTTACTGCATAAACAAACATCGATTAATTAAATGTTTATTTTCTCAAAGAAAACAAATTATAAACACAAAAAGTGTGAATTAACGTAATTTAATAGCTACAATTTATATTGTAAAGAGTATTGCACTCATCGTTCTTTAAAACTTTAGTTCTGCCAGTTACTTCTTTTATAGCAAAATATTAGTGCTGCAGTAACCATTCTTGGAGACATTACTATAGACATTAGTTTTTCTTTAGTCTAATTTTAGCTTTACTGCATAAACAAACATCGATAAATTAAATGTTTATTTTTTCAAAGAAAACAAATAAAAACACAAAAAGTGTGGATTAACGTACTTTAGTAGCTAAAATTTATATTATAAAGAGTATTGCACTCATCGTTCTTTAAAACTTTAGTTCTACCAGTAACTTCTTTTATAGCACTATATTAGTACTGCAGCAGCCATTCTTGGAAACATTACTATAGACATTAGTTTTTCTTTAGTGTCATTTTAGCTTTACTGCATAAACAAACATCGATTAATTAAAAGTTTATTTTCTCAAAGAAAACAAAATAAAAACACAAAAAGTGTGGATTAACGTACTTTAGTAGCTAACATTTATATTATAAAGAGTATTGCACTCATCGTTCTTTAAAACTTTAGTTCTGCCAGTTACTTCTTTTATAGCACTATATTAGTGCTGCAGCAACCTAATTTTTAATTACATTTGGGCTTTACTGCATAAACAAACATCGATTAATTAAATGTTTATTTTCTCAAAGAAAAAAAATTATAAACACAAAAAGTGTGATTAACGTACTTTAGTAGCTACAATTTATATTGTAAAGAGTATTGCACTCATCGTTCTTTAAAACTTTAGTTCTACCAGTTACTTCTTTTATAGCACTATATTAGTGCTGCAGCAACCATTCTTGGAGACATTACTATAGACATTAGTTTTTTCTATAGTCTAATTTTAGCTCTACTGCATAAACAAATATCGATAAATTAAATGTTTATTTTTTCAAAGAAAACAAATTATAAAACAATAAGTGTGAATTAACGTACTTTAGTAGCTACAATTTATATTATAAAGAGTATTGCACTCATCGTTCTTTAAAACTTTAGTTCTGCCAGTTACTTCTTTTATAGCACTATATTAGTGCTGCAGCAACCTAATTTTTAATTACATTTGAGCTTTACTGCATAAACAAACATCGATTAATTAAATGTTTATTTTCTCAAAGAAAACAAATTATAAACACAAAAAGTGTGGATTAACGTACTTTAGTAGCTACAATTTATATTATAAAGAGTATTGCACTCATCGTTCTTTAAAACTTTAGTTCTACCAACACTTCTTTTATAGCACTATATTAGTGCTGCAGCAACCATTCTTGAGACATTACTAAAGACATTAGTTTTTTCTTTAGTCTAATTTTAGCTCCACTGCATAAACAAACATCGATTAATTAAAAGTTTATTTTCTCAAAGAAAACAAATTATAAACACAAAAAGTGTGGATTAACGTACTTTAGTAGCTACAATTTATATTATAAAGAGTATTGCACTCATCGTTCTTTAAAACTTTAGTTCTACCAGTTACTTCTTTTATAGCACTATATTAGTGCTGCAGCAACCATTCTTTGAGACATTACTAAAGTCATTAGTTTTTTCTATTGTCTAATTTTAGCTCTACTGCATAAACAAATATCGATTAATTAAATGTTTATTTTCTCAAAGAAAACAAATTATAAACACAAAAAGTGTGAATTAACGTAATTTAATAGCTACAAGTAATATTGTAAAGAGTATTGCACTCATCGTTCTTTAAAACTTTAGTTCTGCCAGTTACTTCTTTTATAGCACTATATTAGTGCTGCAGCAACCATTCTTGTAAACATTACTATAGACATTAGTTTTTCTATAGTCTAATTTTAGCTTTACTGCATCAACAAACATCGATTAAATAAATGTTTATTTTCTCAAAGAAAACAAAATAAAAACACAAAAAGTGTCGATTAACGTACTTTAGTAGCTAACATTTATATTATAAAGAGTATTGCACTCATCGTTCTTTAAAACTTTAGTTCTACCAGTAACTTCTTTTATAGCACTATATTAGTACTGCAGCAACCATTCTTGGAAACATTACTATAGACATTAGTTTTTCTTTAGTCTCATTTTAGCTTTACTGCATAAACAAACATCGATTAAAAAATGTTTATTTTCTCAAAGAAAACAAAATATAAACAAAAAGTGTGGATTAACGTACTTTAGTAGCTACAATTTATATTTTAAAAAGTATTGCACTCATCGTTCTTTAAAACTTTAGTTCTGCCAGTTACTTCTTTTATAGCACTATATTAGTGCTGCAGCAACCATTCTTGGAAACATTACTATAGACATTAGTTTTTTCTTTAGTCTCATTTTAGCTTTACTGCATAAACAAACATCGATTAATTAAATGTTTATTTTCTCAAAGAAAACAAATTATAAACACAAAAAGTGTGATTAACGTACTTTAGTAGCTACAATTTATATTGTAAAGAGTATTGCACTCATCGTTCTTTAAAACTTTAGTTCTACCAGTTACTTCTTTTATAGCACTATATTAGTGCTGCAGCAACCATTCTCGGAGACATTACTAAAGACATTAGTTTTTTCTATAGTCTAATTTTAGCTCTACTGCATAAACAAACATCGATTAATTAAATGTTTATTTTCTCAAAGAAAACAAAATATAAAGACAAAAAGTGTGGATTAACGTACTTTAGTAGCTAAAATTTATATTATAAAGAGTATTGCACTCATCGTTCTTTAAAACTTTAGTTCTGCCAGTTACTTCTTTTATAGCACTATATTAGTGCTGCAGCAACCATTCTTGGAAACATTACTTTAGACATTAGTTTTTTCTTTAGTCTCATTTTAGCTTTACTGCATAAACAAACATCGATTAATTAAATGTTTATTTTCTCAAAGAAAACAAATTATAAACACAAAAAGTGTGATTAACGTACTTTAGTAGCTAAAATTTATATTATAAAGAGTATTGCACTCATCGTTCTTTAGTAAGTTCTACCAGTCTTCTTTTATAGCACTATATTAGTGCTGCAGCAACCATTCTCGGAGACATTACTATAGATATTAATTTGTTCTTTTGTCTCATTTTAGCTTTACTGCATAAACAAACATCGATTAATTAAATGTTTATTTTCTCAAAGAAAACAAATTATAAACACAAAAAGTGTGGATTAACGTAATTTAATAGCTACAATTAATATTGTAAAGAGTATTGCACTCATCGTTCTTTAAAACTTTAGTTCTGCCAGTTACTTCTTTTATAGCACTATATTAGTGCTGCAGCAACCATTCTTGGAAACATTACTATAGACATTAGTTTTTTCTATAGTCTCAATTTTAGCTTTACTGCATAAACAAACATCGATTAATTAAAATTTATTTTCTCAAAGAAAACAAAATATAAAGACAAAAAGTGTGGATTAACGTACTTTATTAGCTACAATTTATATTATAAAGAGTATTGCACTCATCGTTCTTTAAAACTTTAGTTCTGCCAGTTACTTCTTTTATAGCACTATATTAGTGCTGCAGCAACCTAATTTTTAATTACATTTGGGCTTTACTGCATAAACAAACATCGATTAATTAAATGTTTATTTTCTCAAAGAAAACAAATTATAAACACAAAAAGTGTGAATTAACGTACTTTAGTAGCTACAATTTATATTGTAAAGAGTATTGCAATCATCGTTCTTTAAAACTTTAGTTCTACCAGTTACTTCTTTTATAGCACTATATTAGTGCTGCAGCAACCATTCTTGGAGACATTACTATAGACATTAGTTTTTTCTATAGTCTCATTTTAGCTTTACTGCATAAACAAACATCGATAAATTAAATGTTTATTTTCTCAAAGAAAACAAATTATAAACACAAAAAGTGTGAATTAACGTAATTTAGTAGCTACTATTTATATTGTAAAGAGTATTGCACTCATCGTTCTTTAAAACTTTAGTTCTGCCAGTTACTTCTTTTATAGCACTATATTAGTGCTGCAGCAACCATTCTTGGAATTTACTTAGACATTACATTTTCTTTAGTCTTTTTAGCTTACTGCATAAACAAACATCGATTAATTAAATGTTTATTTTCTCAAAGAAAACAAATTATAAACACAAAAAGTGTGGATTAACGTACTTTAGTAGCTAAAATTTATATTATAAAGAGTATTGCACATACTTTAAGTTCTGCCAACTTCTTTTATAGCACTATATTAGTGCTGCAGCAACCATTCTTGGAGACATTACTAAAGACATTAGTTTTTTCTTTAGTCTCATTTTAGCTTTACTGCATAAACAAACATCGATTAATTAAATTTTTATTTTCTCAGAGAAAACAAATTATAAACACAAAAAGTGTGAATTAACGTAATTTAATAGCTACAATTTATATTGTAAAGAGTATTGCACTCATCGTTCTTTAGAACTTTAGTTCTGCCAGTTACTTCTTTTATAGCACTATATTAGTGCTGCAGCAACCATTCTTGGAAACATTACTATAGACATTAGTTTTTCTTTAGTCTAATTTTAGCTTTACTGCATAAACAAACATCGATAAATTAAATGTTTATTTTTTCAAAGAAAACAAAATAAAAACACAAAAAGTGTGGATTAACGTACTTTAGTAGCTAAAATTTATATTATAAAGAGTATTGCACTCATCATTCTTTAAAACTTTAGTTCTGCCAGTAACTTCTTTTATAGCACTATATTAGTGCTGCAGCAACCATTCTTGGAAACATTACTATAGACATTAGTTTTTTCTATAGTCTCAATTTAAATTTACTGCATAAACAAACATCGATTAATTAAATGTTTATTTTCTCAAAGAAAACAAAATATAAAGACAAAAAGTGTGGATTAACGTACTTTAGTAGCTACAATTTATATTATAAAGAGTATTGCACTCATCGTTCTTTAAAACTTTAGTTCTGCCAGTTACTTCTTTTATAGCACTATATTAGTGCTGCAGCAACCTAATTTTTAATTACATTTGGGCTTTACTGCATAAACAACCATCGATTAATTAAATGTTTATTTTCTCAAAGAAAACAAATATAAACACAAAAAGTGTGAATTAACGTACTTTAGTAGCTACAATTTATATTGTAAAGAGTATTGCACTCATCGTTCTTTAAAACTTTAGTTCTACCAGTTACTTCTTTTATAGCAAAATATTAGTGCTGCAGCAAGCATTCTCGGAGACATTACTAAAGACATTAGTTTTTTCTATAGTCTAATTTTAGCTCTACTGCATAAACAAATATCGATAAATTAAATGTTTATTTTCTCAAAGAAAACAAATAAGAACACAAAAAGTGTGAATTAACGTAATTTAGTAGCTACTATTTATATTGTAAAGAGTATTGCACTCATCGTTCTTTAGAACTTCAGTTCTGCAAGTTACTTCTTTTATAGCACTATATTAGTGCTGCAGCAACCTAATTTTTAATTACATTTGAGCTTTACTGCATAAACAAACATCGATTAATTAAATGTTTATTTTCTCAAAGAAAACAAATTATAAACACAAAAAGTGTGGATTAACGTACTTTAGTAGCTAAAATTTATATTATAAAGAGTATAACTACAAGTAACTGCCATCTTTTATAGCACTATATTAGTGCTGCAGCAACCATTCTCGGAAACATTACTAAAGACATTAGTTTTTTCTTTAGTCTAATTTTAGCTTTACTGCATAAACAAACATCGATTAATTAAATGTTTATTTTCTCAAAGAAAACAAATTATAAACAAAAAGTGTGAATTAACGTAATTTAATAGCTACAATTATATTGTAAAGAGTATTGCACTCATCGTTCTTTAAACTTTAGTTCTGCCAGTTACTTCTTTTATAGCACTATATTAGTGCTGCAGCAACCATTCTTGTAAACATTACTATAGACATTAGTTTTTCTATAGTCTCTTTTAGCTTTACTGCATAAACAAACATCGATTAATTAAATGTTTATTTTCTCAAAGAAAACAAAATATAAACACAAAAAGTGTGGATTAACGTACTTTAGTAGCTACAATTTATATTATAAAGAGTATTGCACTCATCGTTCTTTAAAACTTTAGTTCTACCAGTAACTTCTTTTATAGCACTATATTAGTACTGCAGCAGCCATTCTTGGAAACATTACTATAGACATTAGTTTTTTCTATAGTCTCAATTTTAGCTTTACTGCATAAACAAACATCGATTAATTAAATGTTTATTTTCTCAAAGAAAACAAAATATAAAGACAAAAAGTGTGGATTAACGTACTTTAGTAGCTACAATTTATATTATAAAAAGTATTGCACTCATCGTTTTTTAAAACTTTAGTTCTGCCAGTTACTTCTTTTATAGCACTATATTAGTGCTGCAGCAACCTAATTTTTAATTACATTTGGGCTTTACTGCATAAACAACCATCGATTAATTAAATGTTTATTTTCTCAAAGAAAACAAATTATAAACACAAAAAGTGTGAATTAACGTACTTTAGTAGCTACAATTTATATTGTAAAGAGTATTGCACTCATCGTTCTTTAAAACTTTAGTTCTACCAGTTACTTCTTTTATAGCACTATATTAGTGCTGCAGCAACCATTCTCGGAGACATTACTAAAGACATTAGTTTTTTCTATAGTCTAATTTTAGCTCTACTGCATAAACAAATATCGATAAATTAAATGTTTATTTTCTCAAAGAAAACAAATTATAAACACAAAAAGTGTGAATTAACGTACTTTAGTAGCTACAATTTATATTGTAAAGAGTATTGCACTCATCGTTCTTTAAAACTTTAGTTCTGCCAGTTACTTCTTTTATAGCACTATATTAGTGCTGCAGCAACCTAATTTTTAATTACATTTGAGCTTTACTGCATAAACAAACATCGATTAATTAAATGTTTATTTTCTCAAAGAAAACAAATTATAAACACAAAAAGTGTGGATTAACGTACTTTTGTAGCTAAAATTTATATTATAAAGAGTATAACTACAAGTAACATCTTTTATAGTACCATATTAGTGCTGCAGCAACCATTCTTGGAGACATTACTATAGGCATTAGTTTTCTCTTTGGCCAATTTTAGCTTTACTGCATAAACAAACATCGATTAATTAAATGTTTATTTTTTCAAAGAAAACAAAATAGAAAAAACACAAAAGTGCGGATTAACGTACTTTAGTAGCTAAAATTTATATTATAAAGAGTATTGCACTCATCGTTCTTTAAAACTTTAGTTCTACCAGTAACTTCTTTTATAGCACTATATTAGTACTGCAGCAGCCATTCTTGGAAACATTACTATAGACTTTAGTTTTTCTTTAGTCTCATTTTAGCTTTACAGCATAAACAAACATCGATTAAAAAATGTTTATTTTCTCAAAGAAAACAAAATATAAAGTGTGGATTAACGTACTTTAGTAGCTACAATTTATATTTTAAAAAGTATTGCACTCATCGTTCTTTAAAACTTTAGTTCTACCAGTTACTTCTTTTATAGCACAATATTAGTGCTGCAGCAACCATTCTTGGAAACATTACTATAGACGTTAGTTTTTTCTTTAGTCTCATTTTAGCTTTACTGCATAAACAAACATCGATTATTTAAATGTTTATTTTCTCAAAGAAAACAAATTATAAACACAAAAAGTGTATATTGACTTACATTAATAGCTACAATTCATATTTCAAAGAGTATTCAATCATCGTCCTTTAAAACTTTAGTTCTACCAGTAACTTCTTTTATAGCACTATATTAGTGCTGCAGCAACCATTCTTGGAAACATTACTATAGACATTACTTTTTTCTGAAGTCTCAATTTAGCTATACTGCATAAACAAACATTGATTATTTTAAATGTTTATGTTCTCAAAGACATCAAATTATAAACACAAAAAGTGTCGATTAACGTACTTTAGTAGCTACAATTTATATTATAAAGTGTATTGTTCATCGTTCTTTAAAACTTAAGTTCTGCCAGTTACTTCTTTCATAGCACTATATTAGTGCTGCAGCCACCATTCTTGGAAACATTACTATAGACATTAGTTTTTCTTTAGTCTCATTTTAGCTTTACAGCATAAGCAAATATGGATTAAAAAGTGTTTATTTTCTCAAAAAATACAAAATATATAGACAAAAAGTGTGGATTAACGTACTTTAGTAGCTACAATTTATATTTTATAAAGTATTGCACTCATCGTTCTTTAAACCTTTATCTCTACCAGTAACTTCTTTTATAGCACAATATTAGTGCTGCAGCAACCATTCTTGGAAACATTACTATAGACGTTGGTTTTTTCTTTAGTCTCATTTTAGCTTTACTGCATAAACAAACATCGATTATTTAAATGTTTATTTTCTCAAAGAAAACAAATTATAAACACAAAAAGTGTAGATTAACGTACTTTAGTAGCTACAATTTATATTGTAAAGAGTATTGCACTCATTGTTCTTTAAAACTTTAGTTCTACCAGTTACTTCTTTTATAGCACTATATTAGTGCTGCAGCAACCATTCTCGGAGACATTACTAAAGACATTAGTGTTTTCTATAGTCTAATTTTAGCTCTACTGCATAAACAAATATCGATAAATTAAATGTATATTTTCTCAAAGAAAACAACATATAAAGACAAAAAGTGTGGATTAACGTACTTTAGTAGTTAAAATTTATATTATAAAGAGTATTGCACTCATCGTTATTTAAAACTTTAGTTCTGCCAGTTACTTCTTTTATAGCACTATATTAGTGCTGCAGCAACCTAATTTTTAGTTACATTTGGGCTTTACTGCATAAACCACCATCGATTAATTAAATTTTTATTTTCTCAAAGAAAACAAATAATAAACACAAAAAGTGTGAATTAACGTACTTTAGTAGCTACTATTTATATTGTAAAGAGTATTGCACTCATCGTTCTTTAGAACTTTAGTTCTGCCAGTTACTTCTTTTATAGCACTATATCAGTGCTGCAGCAACCATTCTTGTAAACATTACTTTAGACATTAGTTTTTTCTATAGTCTAATTTTAGCTCTACTGCCTAAACAAATAACGATAAATTAAAAGTTTACTTTTTCAAAGAAAACAAAATAAAAAAACAAAAAGTGTGGATTTACGCACTTAAAAAGGTACAATCTATATTATAAAGTATTGCACTCATCGTTCTTTAAAACTTTAGTTCTGCCAGTTACTTCTTTTATAGCACTATATTAGTGCTGCAGCAACCTAATTTTTAATTACATTTGAGCTTTACTGCATAAACAAACATCGATTAATTAAATGTTTATTTTCTCAAAGAAAACAAATTATAAACACAAAAGGTGTGGATTAACGTACGTTAGTAGCTAAAATTTATATTATAAAGAGTATAACTACAAGTAACTTCTTTTATAGCACTATATTAGTCCTGCAGCAACCATTCTTGGAAACATTACTATAGACGTTAGTTTTTTCTTTAGTCTCATTTTAGCTTTACTGCATAAACAAACATCGATTAATTAAATGTTTATTTTCTCAAAGAAAACAAATTATAAACACAAAAAGTGTGGATTAACGTACTTTAGTAGCTACAATTTATATTGTTAAGAGTATTGCACTCATCGTTCTTTAAAACTTTAGTTCTACCAGTTACTTCTTTTATAGCACTATATTAGTGCTGCAGCAACCATTCTCGGAGACATTACTAAAGTCATTAGTTTTTTCTATTTTCTAATATTAGCTCTACTGCATAAACAAATATCGATAAATTAAATGTTTATTTTCTCAAAAAAAAACAAATTATAAGCACAAAAAGTGTGAATTAATAGCTACAATTAATATTGTAAAGAGTATTGCACTCATCGTTCTTTAGAACTTAAGTTCTGCCAGTTACTTCTTTTATAGCACTATATCAGTGCAGCAGCAACCATTCTTGTAAACATTACTATAGACATTAGTTTTTCTATAGTCTAACTTTAGCTCTACTGCATAAACAAATATCGATAAATTAAATTTTTATTTTTTCAAAGAAAACAAAATAAAAACACAAAAAGCGTGGATTAACGTACTTTAGTAGCTAACATTTATATTATAAAGAGTATTGCACTCATCGTTCTTTAAAACCTTTATCTCTACCAGTAACTTCTTTTATAGCACTATATTAGTACTGCAGCAGCCATTCTTGGAAACATTACTAAAGACATTAGTTTTTTCTATAGTCTAATTTTAATTCCACTGCATCAACAAATATCGATAAATTAAATGTTTATTTTCTCAAAGAAAACAAAATATAAAGACAAAAAGTGTGCATTAACGTACTTTAGTAGCTAAAATTGATATTATAAACAGTATTGCCCTCATCGTTCTTTAAAACATTAGTTCTGCGAGTTACTTCTTTTATAGCACTATATTAGTGCTGCAGCAACCTAATTTTTAATTACATTTGGGCTTTACTGCATGAACAACCATCGATAAATGTTTATTTTCTCAAAGAAAACAAATAATAAACACAAAAAGTGTGAATTAACGTACTTTAGTAGCTAAAATTTATATTGTAAAGAGTATTGCACTCATCGTTCTTTAAAACTTTAGTTCTACCAGTTACTTCTTTTATAGCACTATATTAGTGCTGCAGCAACCATTCTTGGAGACATTACTAAAGACATTAGTTTTTTCTATAGTCTAATTTTAGCTCTACTGCATAAACAAATATCGATAAATTAAATGTTTATTTTCTCAAAGAAAACAAATTATAAGAACAATAAGTGTGAATTAACGTAATTTAGTAGCTACTATTTATATTGTAAAGAGTATTGCACTCATCGTTCTTTAGAACTTCAGTTCTGCAAGTTACTTCTTTTATAGCACTATATTAGTGCTGCAGCAACCTAATTTTTAATTACATTTGAGCTTTTCTGCATAAACAAACATCGATTAATTAAATGTTTATTTTCTCAAAGAAAACAAATTATAAACACAAAAAGTGTGGATTAACGTACTTTAGTAGCTAAAATTTATATTATAAAGAGTATAACTACAAGTAACATCTTTTATAGCACTATATTAGTGCTGCAGCAACCATTCTCGGAGACATTACTAAAGACATTAGTTTTTTCTATTGTCTAATTTTAGCTCTACTGCATAAACAAATATCGATAAATTAAATGTTTATTTTCTCAAAGAAAACAAATTATAAGGACAAAAAGTGTGAATTAAGGTAATTTAATAGCTACAATTAATATTGTAAAGGGTATTGCACTCATCGTTCTTTAGAACTTTAGTTCTGCCAGTTACTTCTTTTATAGCACTATATCAGTGCAGCAGCAACCATTCTTGTAAACATTACTATAGACATTAGTTTTTCTATAGTCTAATTTTAGCTCTACTGCATAAACAAATATCGATAAATTAAATGTTTATTTTTTCAAAGAAAACAAAATAAAAGAAACACAAAAAGTGTGGATTAACGTACTTTAGTAGCTAAAATTTATATTATAAAGAGTATTGCACTCATCGTTCTTTAAAACCTTTATCTCTACCAGTAACTTCTTTTATAGCACTATATTAGTACTGCAGCAGCCATTCTTGGAAACATTACTAAAGACATTAGTTTTTTCTATAGTCTAATTTTAATTCCACTGCATCAACAAATATCGATAAATTAAATGTTTATTTTCTCAAAGAAAACAAAATATAAAGACAAAAAGTGTGGATTAACGTACTTTAGTAGCTAAAATTTATATTATAAAAAGTATTGCACTCATCGTTCTTTAAAACTTTAGTTCTGCCAGTTACTTCTTTTATAGCACTATATTAGTGCTGCAGCCACCTAATTTTTAATTACATTTGGGCTTTACTGCATAAACAACCATCGATAAATGTTTATTTTCTCAAAGAAAACAAATAATAAACACAAAAAGTGTGAATTAACGTACTTTAGTAGCTAAAATTTATATTGTAAAGAGTATTGCACTCATCGTTCTTTAAAACTTTAGTTCTACCAGTTACTTCTTTTATAGCACTATATTAGTGCTGCAGCAACCATTCTTGGAGACATTACTAAAGACATTAGTTTTTTCTATAGTCTAATTTTAGCTCTACTGCATAAACAAATATCGATAAATTAAATGTTTATTTTCTCAAAGAAAACAAATTATAAGAACAATAAGTGTGAATTAACGTAATTTAGTAGCTACTATTTATATTGTAAAGAGTATTGCACTCATCGTTCTTTAGAACTTTAGTTCTGCATGTTACTTCTTTTATAGCACTATATTAGTGCTGCAGCAACCTAATTTTTAATTACATTTGAGCTTTACTGCATAAACAAACATCGATTAATTAAATGTTTATTTTCTCAAAGAAAACAAATTATAAACACAAAAAGTGTGGATTAACGTACTTTAGTAGCTAAAATTTATATTATAAAGAGTATAACTACAAGTAACATCTTTTATAGCACTATATTAGTGCTGCAGCAACCATTCTCGGAGACATTACTAAAGACATTAGTTTTTTCTATTGTCTAATTTTAGCTCTACTGCATAAACAAATATCGATAAATTAAATGTTTATTTTCTCAAAGAAAACAAATTATAAGCACAAAAAGTGTGAATTAAGGTAATTTAATAGCTACAGTTAATATTGTAAAGAGTATTGCACTCATCGTTCTTTAAAACTTAAGTTCTACCAGTTACTTCTTTTATAGCACTATATTAGTGCTGCAGCAGCCATTCTCGGAGACATTACTAAAGTCATTAGTTTTTTCTATTGTCTAATTTTAGCTCTACTGCATAACAATTATCGATAAATTAAATGTTTATTTTCTCCAAGAAAACAAATTATAAGCACAAAAAGTGTGAATTAAGGTAATTTAATAGCTACAATTAATATTGTAAAGAGTATTGCACTCATCGTTCTTTAGAACTTTAGTTCTGCCAGTTACTTCTTTTATAGCACTATATCAGTGCAGCAGCAACCATTCTTGTAAACATTACTATAGACATTAGTTTTTCTATAGTCTAATTTTAGCTCTACTGCATAAACAAATATCGATAAATTAAATGTTTATTTTCTCAAAGAAAACAAATTATAAGCACAAAAAGTGTGAATTAAGGTAATTTAATAGCTGCAATTAATATTGTAAAGAGTATTGCACTCATCGTTCTTTAGAACTTTAGTTCTGCCAGTTACTTCTTTTATAGCACTATATCAGTGCAGCAGCAACCATTCTTGTAAACATTACTATAGACATTAGTTTTCTATTGTCTAATTTTAGCTCTACTGCATAAACAAATATCGATAAATTAAATGTTTATTTTTTCAAAGAAAACAAAATAGAAAAAACACAAATAGTGTGGATTAACGTACTTTAGTAGCTAAAATTTATATTATAAAGAGTATAACTACAAGTAACATCTTTTATAGCACTATATTAGTGCTGCAGCAACCATTCTCGGAGACATTACTAAAGACATTAGTTTTTTCTATTGTCTAATTTTAGCTCTACTGCATAAACAAATATCGATAAATTAAATGTTTATTTTCTCAAAGAAAACAAATTATAAGCACAAAAAGTGTGAATTAAGGTAATTTAATAGCTACAGTTAATATTGTAAAGAGTATTGCACTCATCGTTCTTTAAAACTTAAGTTCTACCAGTTACTTCTTTTATGGCACTATATTAGTGCTGCAGCAGCCATTCTCGGAGACATTACTAAAGTCATTAGTTTTTTCTATTGTCTAATTTTAGCTCTACTGCATAACAATTATCGATAAATTAAATGTTTATTTTCTCCAAGAAAACAAATTATAAGCACAAAAAGTGTGAATTAAGGTAATTTAATAGCTACAATTAATATTGTAAAGAGTATTGCACTCATCGTTCTTTAGAACTTTAGTTCTGCCAGTTACTTCTTTTATAGCACTATATCAGTGCAGCAGCAACCATTCTTGTAAACATTACTATAGACATTAGTTTTTCTATAGTCTAATTTTAGCTCTACTGCATAAACAAATATCGATAAATTAAATGTTTATTTTCTCAAAGAAAACAAATTATAAGCACAAAAAGTGTGAATTAAGGTAATTTAATAGCTGCAATTAATATTGTAAAGAGTATTGCACTCATCGTTCTTTAGAACTTTAGTTCTGCCAGTTACTTCTTTTATAGCACTATATCAGTGCAGCAGCAACCATTCTTGTAAACATTACTATAGACATTAGTTTTCTATTGTCTAATTTTAGCTCTACTGCATAAACAAATATCGATAAATTAAATGTTTATTTTTTCAAAGAAAACAAAATAGAAAAAACACAAATAGTGTGGATTAACGTACTTTAGTAGCTAAAATTTATATTATAAAGAGAATTGCACTCATCGTTCTTTAAAACCTTTATCTCTACCAGTAACTTCTTTTATAGCACTATATTAGTACTGCAGCAGCCATTCTTGGAAACATTACTATAGACTTTAGTTTTTCTTTAGTCTCATTTTAGGTTTACAGCATAAACAAACATGGATTAAAAAATGTTTATTTTCTCAAAGAAAACAAAATATAAAGTGTGGATTAACGTACTTTAGTAGCTACAATTAATATTTTAAAAAGTATTGCACTCATCGTTCTTTAAACCTTTATCTCTACCAGTAACTTCTTTTATAGCACTATATTAGTGCTGTAGCAACCTTTCTTGGAAACATTTCTATAGACGTTAATTTTTTCTTTAGTCTCATTTTAGCTTTACTCCATTAACAAACATCGATTAATTAAATTTTTTTTTTCTCAAAGAAAACAATTTATAAACACAAAAAGTGTAGATTAACGTACTTTAATAGCTACAATTAATATTATAAACAGTATTGCACTCATCGTCCTTTAAAAATTTAGTTCTACCAGTAACTCCTTTTATAGCACTATATTAGTGCTGCAGCAACCATTCTTGGAAACATTACTATAGAGATTACTTTTTTCTGAATTCTCAATTTAGCTATACTGCATAAACAAACATTGATTATTTTAAATGTTTATGTTCTCAAAGACATCAAATTATAAACACAAAAAGTGTCGATTAACGTACTTTAGTAGCTACAGTTTATATTATAAAGTGTATTGTTCGTTCTTTAAAACTTAAGTTCTGCCAGTTACTTCTTTCATAGCACTATATTAGTGCTGCAGCCACCATTCTTGGAAACATTACTATAGACATTAGTTTTTCTTTAGTCTCATTTTAGCTTTACAGCATAAGCAAATATGGATTAAAAAGTGTTTATTTTCTCAAAAAATACAAAATATATAGACAAAAAGTGTGGATTAACGTACTTTAGTAGCTACAATTTATATTTTATAAAGTATTGCACTCATCGTTCTTTAAACGTTTATCTCTACCAGTAACTTCTTTTATAGCTCAATATTAGTGCTGCAGCAACCATTCTTGGAAACATTACTATAGACGTTGGTTTTTTCTTTAGTCTCATTTTAGCTTTACTGCATAAACAAACATCGATTATTTAAATGTTTATTTTCTCAAAGAAAACAAATTATAAACACAAAAAGTGTAGATTAACGTACTTTAGTAGCTACAATTTATATTGTAAAGAGTATTGCACTCATTGTTCTTTAAAACTTTAGTTCTACCAGTTACTTCTTTTATAGCACTATATTAGTGCTGCAGCAACCATTCTCGGAGACATTACTAAAGACATTAGTGTTTTCTATAGTCTAATTTTAGCTCTACTGCATCAACAAATATCGATAAATTAAATGTATATTTTCTCAAAGAAAACAACATATAAAGACAAAAAGTGTGGATTAACGTACTTTAGTAGTTAAAATTTATATTATAAAGAGTATTGCACTCATCGTTATTTAAAACTTTAGTTCTGCCAGTTACTTCTTTTATAGCACTATATTAGTGCTGCAGCAACCTAATTTTTAATTACATTTGGGCTTTACTGCATAAACCACCATCGATTAATTAAATTTTTATTTTCTCAAAGAAAACAAATAATAAACACAAAAAGTGTGAATTAACGTACTTTAGTAGCTACAATTTATATTGTAAAGAGTATTGCACTCATCGTTCTTTAGAACTTTAGTTCTGCCAGTTACTTCTTTTATAGCACTATATCAGTGCTGCAGCAACCATTCTTGTAAACATTACTTTAGACATTAGTTTTTTCTATAGTCTAATTTTAGCTCTACTGCCTAAACAAATAACGATAAATTAAAAGTTTATTTTTTCAAAGAAAACAAAATAAAAAAACAAAAAGTGTGGATTTACGCACTTAATCACACAATCTATATTATAAAGAGTATTGCACTCATCGTTCTTTAAAACTTTAGTTCTGCCAGTTACTTCTTTTATAGCACTATATTATTGCTGCAGCAACCTAATTTTTAATTACATTTGAGCTTTACTGCATAAACAAACATCGATTAATTAAATGTTTATTTTCTCAAAGAAAACAAATTATAAACACAAAAGGTGTGGATTAACGTACGTTAGTAGCTAAAATTTATATTATAAAGAGTATAACTACAAGTAACTTCTTTTATAGCACTATATTAGTCCTGCAGCAACCATTCTTGGAAACATTACTATAGACGTTAGTTTTTTCTTTAGTCTCATTTTAGCTTTACTGCATAAACAAACATCGATTAATTAAATGTTTATTTTCTCAAAGAAAACAAATTATAAACACAAAAAGTATGGATTAACGTACTTTAGTAGCTACAATTTATATTGTAAAGAGTATTGCACTCATCGTTCTTTAAAACTTTAGTTCTACCAGTTACTTCTTTTATAGCACTATATTAGTGCTGCAGCAACCATTCTCGGAGACATTACTAAAGTCATTAGTTTTTTCTATTGTCTAATTTTAGCTCTACTGCATAAACAAATATCGATAAATTAAATGTTTATTTTCTCAAAGAAAACAAATTATAAGCACAAAAAGTGTGAATTAATAGCTACAATTAATATTGTAAAGAGTATTGCACTCATCGTTCTTTAGAACTTTAGTTCTGCCAGTTACTTCTTTTATAGCACTATATCAGTGCAGCAGCAACCATTCTTGTAAACATTACTATAGACATTAGTTTTTCTATAGTCTAATTTTAGCTCTACTGCATCAACAAATATCGATAAATTAAATTTTTATTTTTTCAAAGAAAACAAAATAAAAACACAAAAAGCGTGGATTAACGTACTTTAGTAGCTAACATTTATATTATAAAGAGTATTGCACTCATCGTTCTTTAAAACCTTTATCTCTACCAGTAACTTCTTTTATAGCACTATATTAGTACTGCAGCAGCCATTCTTGGAAACATTACTATAGACTTTAGTTTTTCTTTAGTCTCATTTTAGCTTTACAGCGTAAACAAACATCGATTAAAAAATGTTTATTTTCTCAAAGAAAACAAAATATAAAGACAAAAAGTGTGGATTAACGTACTTTAGTAGCTACAATTTATATTTTAAAAAGTATTGCACTCATCGTTCTTTAAACCTTTATCTCTACCAGTAACTTCTTTCATAGCACAATATTAGTGCTGCAGCAACCATTCTTGGAAACATTACTATAGACGTTGGTTTTTTCTTTAGTCTCATTTTAGCTTTACTGCATAAACAAACATCGATTATTTAAATGTTTATTTTCTCAAAAAAAAAACAAATTATAAACACAAAAAGTGTAGATTAACGTACTTTAGTAGCTACAATTTATATTGTAAAGAGTATTGCACTCATCGTTCTTTAAAACTTTAGTTCTACCAGTTACTTCTTTTATAGCACTATATTAGTGCTGCAGCAACCATTCTCGGAGACATTACTAAAGACATTAGTTTTTTCTATAGTCTAATTTTAGCTCCACTGCATCAACAAATATCGATAAATTAAATGTTTATTTTCTCAAAGAAAACAAAATATAAAGACAAAAAGTGTGGATTAACATACTTTAGTAGCTAAAATTTATATTATAAAGAGTATTGCACTCATCGTTCTTTAAAACTTTAGTTCTGCCAGTTACTTCTTTTATTGCACTATATTAGTGCTGCAGCAACCTAATTTTTAATTACATTTGAGCTTTACTGCATAAACAAACATCGATTAATTAAATGTTTATTTTTCTCAAAGAAAACAAATTATAAACACAAAAAGTGTGGATTAACGTACTTTAGTAGCTAAAATTTATATTATAAAGAGTATAACTACAAGTAACTTCTTTTATAGCACTATATTAGTGCTGCAGCAACCATTCTCGGAGACATTACTAAAGACATTAGTTTTTTCTATTGTCTAATTTTAGCTCTACTGCATAAACAAATATCGATAAATTAAATGTTTATTTTCTCAAAGAAAACAAATTATAAGCACAAAAAGTGTGAATTAAGGTAATTTAATAGCTACAATTAATATTGTAAAGAGTATTGCACTCATCGTTCTTTAGAACTTTAGTTCTGCCAGTTACTTCTTTTATAGCACTATATCAGTGCAGCAGCAACCATTCTTGTAAACATCACTATAGACATTAGTTTTTCTATAGTCTAATTTTAGCTCTACTGCATAAACAAATGTCGATAAATTAAATGTTTATTTTTGAAAGAAAACAAAATAAAAACACGAAAAGTGTGGATTAACGTACTTTAGTAGCTAAAATTTATATTATAAAGAGTATTGCACTCATCGTTCTTTAAAAGCTTTATCTCTACCAGTAACTTCTCTTATAGCACTATATTAGTACTGCAGCAGCCATTCTTGGAAACACTACTATAGACTTTAGTTTTTCTTTAGTCTCATTTTAGCTTTACAGCATAAACAAACATCGATTAAAAAATGTTTATTTTCTCAAAGAAAACAAAATATAAAGACAAAAAGTGTGGATTAACGTACTTTAGTAGCTACAATTTATATTTTAAAAAGTATTGCACTCATCGTTTTTTAAAACTTTAGTTCTACCAGTTACTTCTTTTATAGCACTATATTAGTGCTGCAGCAACCATTCTCGGAGACATTACTAAAGACATTAGTTTTTTCTATTGTCTAATTTTAGCTCTACTGCATAAACAAATATCGATAAATTAAATGTTTATTTTCTCAAAGAAAACAAATTATAAGCACAAAAAGTGTGAATTAAGGTAGTTTAATAGCTACAATTAATATTGTAAAGAGCATTGCACTCATCGTTCTTTAGAACTTTAGTTCTGCCAGTTACTTCTTTTATAGCACTATATCTGTGCAGCAGCAACCAATCTTGTAAACATTACTATAGACATTAGTTTTCTATAGTGTAATTTTAGCTCTACTGCATAAACAAATATCGATAAATTAAATGTTTATTTTTTCAAAGAAAACAAAATAAAAACACAAAAAGTGTGGATTAACGTACTTTAGTAGCTAAAATTTATATTGTAAAGAGAATTGCACTCATCGTTCTTTAAAACCTTTATCTCTACCAGCAACTTCTTTTATAGCACTATATTAGTACTGCAGCAGCCATTCTTGGAAACATTACCATAGACTTTAGTTTTTCTTTAGTCTCATTTTAGCTTTACAGCATAAACAAACATCGATTAAAAAATGTTTACTTTCTCAAAGAATACAAAATATAAAGACAAAAAGTGTGGATTAAGGTACTTTAGCTAAAATGCTACAATTTATATTTTATAAAGTATTGCAGTCATCGTTCTTTAAACCTTTATCTCTACCAGTAACTTCTTTTATAGCACAATATTAGTGCTGCAGCAACCATTCTTGGAAACATTACTATTGACGTTGGTTTTTTCTTTAGTCTCATTTTAGCTTTACTGCATAAACAAACATCGATTATTTAAATGTTTATTTTCTCAAAAAAAACAAATTATAAACACAAAAAGTGTAGATTAACGTACTTTAGTAGCTACAATTTATATTGTAAAGAGTATTGCACTCATCGTTCTTTAAAACTTTAGTTCTACCAGTTACTTCTTTTATAGCACTATATTAGTGCTGCAGCAACCATTCTCGGAGACATTACTAAAGACATTAGTTTTTTCTATAGTCTAATTTTAGCTCTACTGCATCAACAAATATCGATAAATTAAATGTTTATTTTCTCAAAGAAAACAAAATATAAAGACAAAAAGTGTGGATTAACGTACTTTAGCTGCTAAAATTTATATTATAAAGAGTATTGCACTCATCGTTATTTAAAACTTTAGTTCTGCCAGTTACTTCTTTTATAGCACTATATTAGTGCTGCAGCAACCTAATTTTTAATTACATTTGGGCTTTACTGCATAAACAACCATCGATTAATTAAAAGTTTATTTTCTCAAAGAAAACAAATTATAAACACGAAAAGTGTGAATTAACTTACTTTCGTAGCTACAATTTATATTGTAAAGATTATTGCACTCATCGTTCTTTAAACCTTTATCTCTACCAGTAACTTCTTTTATAGCACAATATTAGTGCTGCAGCAACCATTCTTGGAGACATTACTATAGACGTTGGTGTTTTCTTTAGTCTCATTTTAGCTTTACTGTATAAACAAACATCGATTAATTAAATGTTTATTTTCTCAAAGAAAACAAATTATAAACACAAAAAGTGTAGATTAACGTACTTTAGTAGCTACAATTTATATTGTAAAGAGTATTGCACTCATCGTTCTTTAAAACTTTAGTTCTACCAGTTACTTCTTTTATAGCTCTAAATTAGTGCTGCAGCAACCATTCTCGGAGACATTACTAAAGACATTAGTTTTTTCTATAGTCTAATTTTAGCTCCACTGCATCAACAAATATCGATAAATTAAATGTTTATTTTCTCAAAGAAAACAAAATATAAAGACAAATAGTGTGGATTAACGTACTTTAGTAGCTAAAATTTATATTATAAAGAGTATTGCACTCATCGTTCTTTAGAACCTTTATCTCTACCAGTAACTTCTTTTATAGCACTATATTAGTGCTGCAGCAACCATTCTCGGAGACATTACTAAAGTCATTAGTTTTTTCTATTGTCTAATTTTAGCTCTACTGCATAAACAAATATCGATAAATTAAATGTCTATTTTCTCAAAGAAAACAAATTATAAGCACAAAAAGTGTGAATTAAGGTAATTTAATAGCTACAATTAATATTGTAAAGAGTATTGCACTTATCGTTCTTTAGAACTTTAGTTCTGCCAGTTACTTCTCTTTTATAGCACTATATCAGTGCAACAGCAACCATTCTTGTAAACATTACTATAGACATTAGTTTTTCTATAGTCTAATTTTAGCTCTACTGCATAAACAAATATCGATAAATTAAATGTCTATTTTCTCAAAGAAAACAAAATAAAAACACAAAAAGTGTGGATTAACGTACTTTAGTAGCTAACATTTATATTATAAAGAGTATTGCATTCATCGTTCTTTAAAACCTTTATCTCTACCAGTAACTTCTTTTATAGCACTATATTAGTACTGCAGCAGCCATTCTTGGAAACATTACTATAGACTCTAGTTTTTCTTTAGTCTCATTTTAGCTTTACAGCATAAACAAACATCGATTAAAACATGTTTATTTTCTCAAAGAAAACAAAATATAAAGACAAAAAGTGTGGATTAACGTACTTTAGTAGCTACAATTTATATTGTAAAGAGTATTGCACTCATCGTTCTTTAAAACTTTAGTTCTACCAGTAACTTCTTTTATAGCACTATATTTGTACTGCAGCAGCCATTCTTGGAAACATTACTATAGACTTTAGTTTTTCTTTAGTCTCATTTTAGCTTTACAGCATAAACAAACATCGATTAAAAAATGTTTATTTTCTCAAAGAAAACAAAATATAAAGACAAAAAGTGTGGATTAACGTACTTTAGTAGCTACAATTTATATTTTATAAAGTATTGCACTCATCGTTCTTTAAAACTTTAGTTCTACCAGTTACTTCTTTTATAGCACAATATTAGTGCTGCAGCAACCATTCTTGGAAACATTACTAAAGACATTAGTTTTTTCTATAGTCTAATTTTAGCTCTACTGCATAAACAAATATCGATAAATTAAATGTTTACTTTCTCAAAGAAAACAAATTATAAGAATAAAAAGTGTGAATTAACGTAATTTAGTAGCTACTATTTATATTGTAAAGAGTATTGCACTCATCGTTCTTTAGAACTTTAGTTCTGCAAGTTACTTCTTTTATAGCACTATATTAGTGCTGCAGCAACCTAATTTTTAATTACATTTGAGCTTTACTGCATAAACAAACATCGATTAATTAAATGTTTTTTTTCTCAAAGAAAACAAATGATACACTCAAAAAGTGTGGATTAACGTTCTTTAATAGCTATAATTCTTATTGTAAAGAGTATAAGTACAAGTAACTTCTTTTATAGCACTATATTAGTGCTGCAGCAACCATTCTCGGAGACATTACTAAAGACATTAGTTTTTTCTATTGTCTAATTTTAGCTCTACTGCATAAACAAATATCGATAAATTAAATGTTTATTTTCTCAAAGAAAACAAATTATAAGGACAAAAAGTGTGAATTAAGGTAATAGCTACAATTAATATTGTAAAGAGTATTGCACTCATCGTTCTTTAGAACTTTAGTTCTGCCAGTTACTTCTTTTATAGCACTATATCAGTGCAGCAGCAACCATTCTCGGAGACATTACTAAAGACATTAGTTTTTTCTATAGTCTAGTTTTAGCTCCACTGCATCAACAAATATCGATAAATTAAATGTTTATTTTCTCAAAGAATACAAAATATAAAGACCAAAAGTGTGGATTAACGTACTTTAGTAGCTAAAATTTATATTATAAAGAGTATTGCACTCATCGTTCTTTAAAACTTTAGTTCTGCCAGTTACTTCTTTTATTGCACTATATTAGTGCTGCAGCAACCTAATTTTTAATTACATTAGGTCTTTACTGCATAAACAACCATCGATAAATGTTTATTTTCTCAAAGAAAACAAATAGTAAACACAAAAAGTGTGAATTTACGTACTTTAGTAGCTAAAATTTATATTGTAAAGAGTATTGCACTCATCGTTCTTTAAAACTTTAGTTCTACCAGTTACTTCTTTCATAGCACTATATTAGTGCTGCAGCAACCATTCTTGGAGACATTACAAAAGACATTAGTTTTTTCTATAGTCTAATTTTAGCTCTACTGCATAAACAAATATCGATAAATTAAATGTTTATTTTCTCAAAGAAAACAAAATATAAAGACAAAAAGTGTGGATTAACGTACTTTAGTAGCTAAAATTTATATTGTAAAGAGTATTGCACTCATCGTTCTTTAGAACTTTAGTTCTGCAAGTTACTTCTTTTATAGCACTATATTAGTGCTGCAGCAACCTAATTTTTAATTACATTTGAGCTTTACTGCATAAACAAACATCGATTAATTAAATTTTTATTTTCTCAAAGAAAACAAATTATAAACACAAAAAGTGTGGATTAACGTACTTTAGTAGCTAAAATTTATATTATAAAGAGTATAACTACAAGTAACATCTTTTATAGCACTATATTAGTGCTGCAGCAACCATTCTCGGAGACATTACTAAAGACATTAGTTTTTTCTATTGTCTAATTTTAGCTCTACTGCATAAACAAATATCGATAAATTAAATGTTTATTTTCTCAAAGAAAACAAATTATAAGCACAAAAAGTGTGAATTAAGGTAATTTAATAGCTACAATTTATATTGTAAAGAATATTGCACTCATCGTTCTTTAAAACTTAAGTTCTACCAGTTACTTCTTTTATAGCACTATATTAGTGCTGCAGCAGCCATTCTCGGAGACATTACTAAAGTCATTAGTTTTTTCTATTGTCTAATTTTAGCTCGACTGCATAAACAAATATCGATAAATTAAATGTTTATTTTCTCAAAGAAAACAAATTATAAGCACAAAAAGTGTGAATTAAGGTAATTTAATAGCTACAATTAATATTGTAAAGAGTATTGCACTCATCGTTCTTTAAAACTTTAGTTCTGCCAGTTACTTCTTTTAAAGCACTATATCAGTGCAGCAGCAACCATTCTTGTAAACATTACTATAGACATTAGTTTTTCTATAGTCTAATTTTAGCTCTACTGCATAAACAAATATCGATAAATTAAATGTTTATTTTCTCAAAGAAAACAAATTATAAGCACAAAAAATGTGAATTAAGGTAATTTAATAGCTACAATTAATATTGTAAAGAGTATTGCACTCATCGTTCTTTAGAACTTTTGTTCTGCCAGTTACTTCTTTTATAGCACTATATCAGTGCAGCAGCAACCATTCTTGTAAACATTACTATAGACATTAGTTTTCTATAGTCTCATTTTAGCTTTACAGCATAAACAAACATCGATTAAAAAATGTTTATTTTCTCAAAGAATACAAAATATAAAGACAAAAAGTGTGGATTAACGTACTTTAGTAGCTACAATTTATATTTTATAAAGTATTGCAGTCATCGTTCTTTAAACCTTTATCTCTACCAGTAACTTCTTTTATAGCACAATATTAGTGCTGCAGCAACCATTCTCGGAGACATTACTAAAAACATTAGTTTTTTCTATAGTCTAATTTTAGCTCTACTGCATCAACAAATATCGATAAATTAAATGTTTATTTTCTCAAAGAAAACAAAATATAAAGACAAAAGTGTGGATTAACGTACTTTAGCAGCTAAAATGTATATTATAAAGAGTATTGCACTCATCGTTATTTAAAACTTTAGTTCTGCCAGTTACTTCTTTTATAGCACTATATTAGTGCTGCAGCAACCTAATTTTTAATTACATTTGGGCTTTACTGCATAAACAACCATCGATTAATTAAATGTTTATTTTCTCAAAGAAAACAAATAATAAACACAAAAAGTGTGAATTAACGTACTTTAGTAGCTACTATTTATATTGTAAAGAGTATTGCACTCATCGTTCTTTAAACCTTTATCTCTACCAGTAACTTCTTTTATAGCACAATATTAGTGCTGCAGCAACCATTCTTGGAAACATTACTATAAACGTTGGTTTTTTCTTTAGTCTCATTTTAGCTTTACTGCATAAACAAACACCGATTATTTAAATGTTTATTTTCTCAAAAAAAACAAATTATAAACACAAAGTGTGTAGATTAACGTACTTTAG
The DNA here is from genome assembly GCA_039566865.1 of Aurelia coerulea. Lineage (NCBI taxonomy): Eukaryota > Metazoa > Cnidaria > Scyphozoa > Semaeostomeae > Ulmaridae > Aurelia > Aurelia coerulea. The sequence continues at coordinate 18,761,302 of CM076956.1, read as the reverse complement.
TAGCTACAATTTATATTGTAAAGAGTATTGCACTCATCGTTCTTTAAATCTTTAGTTCTACCAGTTACTTCTTTTATAGCACTAAATTAGTGCTGCAGCAACCATTCTTGGAGACATTACTAAAGACATTAGTTTTTTCTATAGTCTAATTTTAGCTCCACTGCATCAACAAATATCGATAAATTAAATGTTTATTTTCTCAAAGAAAACAAAATATAAAGACAAATAGTGTGGATTAACGTACTTTAGTAGCCAAAATTTATATTATAAAGAGTATTGCACTCATCGTTCTTTAGAACCTTTATCTCTACCAGTAACTTCTTTTATAGCACTATATTAGTGCTGCAGCAACCATTCTCGGAGACATTACTAAAGTCATTAGTTTTTTCTATTGTCTAATTTTAGCTCTACTGCATAAACAAATATCGATAAATTAAATGTTTATTTTCTCAAAGAAAACAAATTATAAGCACAAAAAGTGTGAATTAAGGTAATTTAATAGCTACAATTAATATTGTAAAGAGTATTGCACTTATCGTTCTTTAGAACTTTAGTTCTGCCAGTTACTTCTCTTTTATAGCACTATATCAGTGCAACAGCAAGCATTCTTGTAAACATTACTATAGACATTAGTTTTTCTATAGTCTAATTTTAGCTCTACTGCATAAACAAATATCGATAAATTAAATGTTTATTTTTTCAAAGAAAACAAAATAAAAACACAAAAAGTGTGGATTAACGTACTTTAGTAGCTAACATTTATATTATAAAGAGTATTGCACTCATCGTTCTTTAAAACCTTTATCTCTACCAGTAACTTCTTTTATAGCACTATATTAGTACTGCAGCAGCCATTCTTGGAAACATTACTATAGACTTTAGTTTTTCTTTAGTCTCATTTTAGCTTTACAGCATAAACAAACATCGATTAAAACATGTTTATTTTCTCAAAGAAAACAAAATATAAAGACAAAAAGTGTGGATTAACGTACTTTAGTAGCTACAATTTATATTGTAAAGAATATTGCACTCATCGTTCTTTAAAACTTTAGTTCTACCAGTTACTTCTTTCATAGCACTATATTAGTGCTGCAGCAACCATTCTCGGAGACATTACTAAAGACATTAGTTTTTTCTATAGTCTAATTTTAGCTCCACTGCATCAACAAATATCGATAAATTAAATGTTTATTTTCTCAAAGAAAACAAATAATAAACACAAAAAGTGTGGATTAACGTACTTTAGTAGCTAAAATTTATATTATAAAGAGTATAACTACAAGTAACTTCTTTTATAGCACTATATTAGTGCTGCAGCAACCATTCTCGGAGACATTACTAAAGACATTAGTTTTTTCTATTGTCTAATTTTAGCTCTACTGCATAAACAAATATCGATAAATTAAATGTTTATTTTCTCAAAGAAAACAAATTATAAGCACAAAAAGTGTGAATTAAGGTAATTTAATAGCTACAATTAATATTGTAAAGAGTATTGCACTCATCGTTCTTTAGAACTTTAGTTCTGCCAGTTACTTCTTTTATAGCACTATATCAGTGCAGCAGCAACCATTCTTGTAAACATTACTATAGACATTAGTTTTTCTAAAGTCTAATTTTAGCTCTACTGCATAAACAAATATCGATAAATTAAATGTTTATTTTTGAAAGAAAACAAAATAAAAACACGAAAAGTGTGGATTAACGTACTTTAGTAGCTAAAATTTATATTATAAAGAGTATTGCACTCATCGTTCTTTAAAAGCTTTATCTCTACCAGTAACTTCTTTTATAGCACTATATTAGTACTGCAGCAGCCATTCTTGGAAACATTACTATAGACTTTAGTTTTTCTTTAGTCTCATTTTAGCTTTACAGCATAAACAAACATCGATTAAAAAATGTTTATTTTCTCAAAGAAAACAAAATATAAAGACAAAACGTGTGGATTAACGTACTTTAGTAGCTACAATTTATATTTTAAAAAGTATTGCACTCATCGTTCTTTAAAACTTTAGTTCTACCAGTTACTTCTTTTATAGCACTATATTAGTGCTGCAGCAACCATTCTCGGAGACATTACTAAAGACATTAGTTTTTTCTATTGTCTAATTTTCGCTCTACTGGATAAACAAATATCGATAAATTAAATGTTTATTTTCTCAAAGAAAACAAATTATAAGCACAAAAAGTGTGAATTAAGGTAGTTTAATAGCTACAATTAATATTGTAAAGAGCATTGCACTCATCGTTCTGTACAACTTTAGTTCTGCCAGTTACTTCTTTTCTAGCACTATATCTGTGCAGCAACAACCATTCTTGTAAACATTACTATAGACATTAGTTTTTTCTTTAGTCTAATTTTAGCTCTACTGCATAAACAAATATCGATAAATTAAATGTTTATTTTTTCAAAGAAAACAAAATAAAAACACAAAAAGTGTGGATTAACGTACTTTAGTAGCTAAAATTTATATTGTAAAGAGAATTGCACTCATCGTTCTTTAAAACCTTTATCTCTACCAGTAACTTCTTTTATAGCACTATATTAGTACTGCAGCAGCCATTCTTGGAAACATTACCATAGACTTTAGTTTTTCTTTAGTCTCATTTTAGCTTTACAGCATAAACAAACATCGATTAAAAAATGTTTATTTTCTCAAAGAAAACAAAATATAAAGACAAAAAGTGTGTATTAACGTACTTTAGTAGCTACAATTTATATTTTATAAAGTATTGCACTCATCGTTCTTTAAACCTTTATCTCTACCAGTAACTTCTTTTATAGCACAATATTAGTGCTGCAGCAACCATTCTTGGATACATTACTATAGACGTTGGTTTTTTCTTTAGTCTCATTTTAGCTTTACTGCATAAACAAACATCGATTATTTAAATGTTTATTTTCTCAAAGAAAACAAATTATAAACACAAAAAGTGTAGATTAACGTACTTTAGTAGCTACAATTTATATTGTAAAGAGTATTCCACTCATTGCTCTTTAAAACTTTAGTTCTACCAGTTACTTCTTTTATAGCATTATATTAGTGCTGCAGCAACCATTCTCGGAGACATTACTTTAGACATTAGTTTTTTCTATAGTCTAATTTTAGCTCTACTGCCTAAACAAATAACGATAAATTAAAAGTTTATTTTTTCAAAGAAAACAAAATAAAAACACAAAAAGTGTGGATTAACGTACTTTAGTAGCTAACATTTATATTATAAAGAGTACTGCACTCATCGTTCTTTAAAACCTTTATCTCTACCAGTAACTTCTTTTATAGCACTATATTAGTACTGCAGCAGCCATTCTTGGAAACATTACTATAGACGTTGGTTTTTTCTTTAGTCTCATTTTAGCTTTAATGCATAAACAAACATCGATTATTTAAATGTTTATTTTCTCAAAAAAACAAATTATAAACACAAAAAGTGTAGATTAACGTACTTTAGTAGCTACAATTTATATTGTAAAGAGTATTGCACTCATCTTTCTTTAAAACTTTAGTTCTACCAGTTACTTCTTTTATATCACTATATTAGTGCTGCAGCAACCATTCTCGGAAACATTACTATAGACATTAGTTTTTTCTTTAGTCTAATTTTAGCTCCACTGCATCAACAAATATCGATAAATTAAATGTTTATTTTCTCAAAGAAAACAAAATATAAACACAAAAAGTGTGGATTAACGTACTTTAGTAGCTAAAATTTATATTATAAAGAGTATTGCAATCATCGTTCTTTAAAACTTTAGTTCTGCCAGTTACTTCTTTTATAGCACTATATTAGTGCTGCAGCAACCTAATTTTTTGAAACATTACTATAGACATTAATTACATTTGGGCTTTACTGCATAAACAACCATCGATAAATGTTTATTTTCTCAAAGAAAACAAATAATAAACACAAAAAGTGTGAATTAACGTACTTTAGTAGCTAAAATTTATATTGTAAAGAGTATTGCACTCATCGTTCTTTAAAACTTTAGTTCTACCAGTTACTTCTTTTATAGCACTATATTAGTGCTGCAGCAACCATTCTTGGAGACATTACTAAAGATATTAGTTTTTTCTATAGTCTAATTTTAGCTCTACTGCATAAACAAATATCGATTAACTAAATGTTTATTTTCTCAAAGAAAACAAATTATAAACACAAAAAGTGTGGATTAACGTACTTTAGTAGCTAAAATTTATATTATAAAGAGTATAACTACAAGTAACATCTTTTATAGCACCATATTAGTGCTGCAGCAACCATTCTCGGAGACATTACTAAAGACATTAGTTTTTTCTATTGTCTAATTTTAGCTCTACTGCATAAACAAATATCGATGCATTAAATGTTTATTTTCTCAAAGAAAACAAATTATAAGGACAAAAAGTGTGAATTAAGGTAATTTAATAGCTACAATTAATATTGTAAAGAGTATTGCACTCATCGTTCTTTAGAACTTTAGTTCTGCCAGTTACTTCTTTTATAGCACTATATCAGTGCTGCAGCAACCATTCTCGGAGACATTACTAAAGACATTAGTTTTTTCTATTGTCTAATTTTAGCTCTACTGCATAAACAAATATCGATAAATTAAATGTTTATTTTCTCAAAGAAAACAAATTATAAGGACAAAAAGTGTGAATTAAGGTAATTTAATAGCTACAATTAATATTGTAAAGAGTATTGCACTCATCGTTCTTTAGAACTTTAGTTCTGCCAGTTACTTCTTTTATAGCACTATATCAGTGCAGCAGCAACCATTCTTGTAAACATTACTATAGACATTAGTTTTTCTATAGTCTAATTTTAGCTCTACTGCATAAACAAATATCGATAAATTAAATGTTTATTTTTTCAAAGAAAACAAAATAAAAACACAAAAAGTGTGGATTAACGTACTTTAGTAGCCAAAATTTATATTATAAAGAGTATTGCACTCATCGTTCTTTAAAACCTTTATCTCTACCAGTAACTTCTTTTATAGCACAATATTAGTACTGCAGCAGCCATTCTTGGAAACACTACTATAGACTTTAGTTTTTCTTTAGTCTCATTTTAGCTTTACAGCATAAACAAACATCGATTAAAAAATGTTTATTTTCTCAAAAAAACAAAATATATAGACAAAAAGTGTAGATTAACGTACTTTAGTAGCTACAATTTATATTTTAAAAAGTATTCCACTCATCGTTCTTTAAAACTTTATCTCTACCAGTAACTTCTTTTATAGCACAATATTAGTGCTGCAGCAACCATTCTTGGAAATATTACTATAGACGTTGGTTTTTTCTTTAGTCTTAATTTAGCTTTACTGCATAAACAACCATCGATTAATTAAATGTTTATTTTCGCAAAGAAAACAAATAATAAACACAAAAAGTGTGAATTAACGTACTTTAGTAGCTACTATTTATATTGTAAAGAGTATTGCACTCATCGTTCTTTAGAACTTTAGTTCTGCCAGTTACTTCTTTTATAGCACTATATCAGTGCTGCAGCAACCATTCTTGTAAACATTACTTTAGACATTAGTTTTTTCTATAGTCTAATTTTAGCTCTACTGCCTAAACAAATAACGATAAATTAAAAGTTTATTTTTTCAAAGAAAACAAAATAAAAAAACAAAAAGTGTGGATTAACGTACTTTAGTAGCTAACATTTATATTATAAAGAGTATTGCACTCATCGTTCTTTAAAACCTTTATCTCTACCAGTAACTTCTTTTATAGCACTATATTAGTACTGCAGCAGCCATTCTTGGAAACATTACTATAGACGTTGGTTTTTTCTTTAGTCTCATTTTAGCTTTACTGCATAAACAAACATCGATTATTTAAATGTTTATTTTCTCAAAAAAACAAATTATAAACACAAAAAGTGTGGATTAACGTACTTTAGTAGCTACAATTTATATTGTAAAGAGTATTGCACTCATCGTTCTTTAAAACTTTAGTTCTACCAGTTACTTCTTTTATAGCACTATATTAGTGCTGCAGCAACCATTCTCGGAGACATTACTAAAGACATTAGTTTTTTCTATAGTCTAATTTTAGCTCCACTGCATCAACAAATATTGATAAATTAAAAGTTTATTTTTTCAAAGAAAACAAAATAAAAACACAAAAAGTGTGGATTAACGTACTTTAGTAGCTAACATTTATATTATAAAGAGTATTGCACTCATCGTTCTTTAAAACCTTTATCTCTACCAGTAACTTCTTTTATAGCACTATATTAGTACTGCAGCAGCCATTCTTGGAAACATTACTATAGACGTTGGTTTTTTCTTTAGTCTCATTTTAGCTTTACTGCATAAACAAACATCGATTATTTAAATGTTTATTTTCTCAAAGAAAACAAATTATAAACACAAAAAGTGTAGATTAACGTACTTTAGTAGCTACAATTTATATTGTAAAGAGTATTGCACTCATCGTTCTTTAAAACTTTAGTTCTACCAGTTACTTCTTTTATAGCACTATATTAGTGCTGCAGCAACCATTCTCGGAGACATTACTAAAGACATTAGTTTTTTCTATAGTCTAATTTTAGCTCCACTGCATCAACAAATATCGATAAATTAAATGTTTATTTTCTCAAAGAAAACAAAATATAAAGACAAAAAGTGTGGATTAACGTACTTTAGTAGCTAAAATTTATATTATAAAGAGTATTGCACTCATCGTTCTTTAAAACTTTAGTTCTGCCAGTTACTTCTTTTATAGCACTATATTAGTGCTGCAGCAACCTAATTTTTAATTACATTTGGGCTTTACTGCATAAACAACCATCGATTAATTATGTTTATTTTCTCAAAGAAAACAAATTATAAACACAAAAAGTGTGAATTAACGTACTTTAGTAGCTACAATTTATATTGTAAAGAGTATTGCACTCATCGTTCTTTAAAACTTTAGTTCTACCAGTTACTTCTTTTATAGCACTATATTAGTGCTGCAGCAACCATTCTTGGAGACATTACTAAAGACATTAGTTTTTTCTATAGTCTAATTTTAGCTCTACTGCATAAACAAATATCGATAAATTAAATGTTTATTTTCTCAAAGAAAACAAATTATAAGAACAAAAAGTGTGAATTAACGTAATTTAGTAGCTACTATTTATATTGTAAAGAGTATTGCACTCATCGTTCTTTAGAACTTTAGTTCTGCAAGTTACTTCTTTTATAGCACTATATTAGTGCTGCAGCAACCTAATTTTTAATTACATTTGAGCTTTACTGCATAAACAAACATCGATTAATTAAATGTTTTTTTTCTCAAAGAAAACAAATTATAAACACAAAAAGTGTGGATTAACGTACTTTAGTAGCTAAAATTTATATTATAAAGAGTATAACTACAAGTAACTTCTTTTATAGCACTATATTAGTGCTGCAGCAACCATTCTCGGAGACATTACTAAAGACATTAGTTTTTTCTATTGTCTAATTTTAGCTCTACTGCATAAACAAATATCGATAAATTAAATGTTTATTTTCTCAAAGAAAACAAATTATAAGCACAAAAAGTGTGAATTAAGGTACTTTAATAGCTACAATTAATATTGTAAAGAGTATTGCACTCATCGTTCTTTAGAACTTTAGTTCTGCCAGTTACTTCTTTTATAGCACTATATCAGTGCTGCAGCAACCATTCTTGTAAAAATTACTATAGACATTAGTTTTTTCTATAGTCTAATTTTAGCTCTACTGCATAAACAAATATCGATAAATTAAATGTTTATTTTCTCAAAGAAAACAAATTATAAGCACAAAAAGTGTGAATTAAGGTAATTTAATAGCTACAATTAATATTGTAAAGAGTATTGCACTCATCGTTCTTTAAAACTTTAGTTCTGCCAGTTACTTCTTTTATAGCACTATATTAGTGCTGCAGCAACCATTCTTGTAAACATTACTATAGACATTAGTTTTTTCTATAGTCTAATTTTAGCTTACTGCATAAACAAATATCGATAAATTAAATGTTTATTTTTTCAAAGAAAACAAAATAAAAAAAACACAAAAAGTGTAAATTAACGTACTTTAGTAGCTACAATTTATATTATAAAGAGAATTGCACTCATCGTTCTTTAAAACTTTATCTCTACCAGTAACTTCTTTTATAGCACTTCTATCTAGTGCTGAAGCAACCATTCTTGGAAACATTAACATAGACATTAGTTTTTCTTTAGTCTCATTTTAGCTTTACAGCATAAACAAACATCGACTAATTAAATGTTTATTTTCTCAAAGAGAACAAAATATAAAAACAAAAAGTGTATATTTACCTACTTCAGTAGCTACAATTCATATTTTAAAGAGTATTGCACTCATCGTCCTTTAAAACTTTAGTTTCTACCAGTAACTTCTTTTATAGCACTATATTAGTGCTGCAGCAACCTTTCTTGGAAACATTACTATAGACGTTAGTTTTTTCTTTAGTCTCATTTTAGCTTTACTGCATAAACAAACATCGATTAATTAAATGTTTATTTTCTCAAAGAAAACAAAATATAAACACAAAAAGTGTATATTTACCTACTTTAGTAGCTACAATTCATATTTTAAAGAGTATTCAATCATCGTCCTTTAAAACTTTAGTTCTACCAGTTACTTCTTTTATAGCACTATATTAGTGCTGCAGCAACCATTCTTTGGAGACATTACTAAAGACATTAGTTTTTTCTATAGTCTAATTTTAGCTCTACTGCATAAACAAATATCGATAAATTAAATGTTTATTTTCTCAAAGAAAACAAAATATAAAGACAAAAAGTGTGGATTAACGTACTTTAGTAGCTAAAATTTATATTATAAAGAGTATTGCACTCATCGTTCTTTAAAACTTTATTCTACCAGTTACTTCTTTCATAGCACTATATTAGTGCTGCAGCAACCATTCTTGGAAACATTACTATAGACGTTAGTTTTTTCTTTAGTCTCATTTTAGCTTTACTGCATAAACAAACATCGATTAATTAAATGTTTATTTTCTCAAAGAAAACAAATTATAAACACAAAAGATGGGGAATAACGTATGCTAGTAGCTACAATTAATATTATAAAGAGTATTGCACTCAACGTCCTTAAAACCTTTATCTCTACCAGTAACTTCTTTTATAGCACTATATTAGTACAGCAGCAACCATTCTTGCAAACATTACTATAGACTTTAGTTTTTCTTTAATCTCATTTTAGCTTTACAGCATAAACAAACATCGATTAAAAAATGTTTATTTTCTCAAAGAAAACAAAATATAAAGACAAAAAGGGTGGATTAACGTACTTAAGTAGCTACAATTTATATTTTAAAAAGTATTGCACTCATCGTTCTTTATAACTTTAGTTCTGCCTGTTACTTCTTTTATAGCACTATATTAGTGCTGCAGCAACCATTCTTGCAAACATTACTATAGACATTAGTTTTTCTTTAGTCTCATTTTAGCTTTACTGCATAAACACACATCGATTAATTAAATGTTTATTTCTCAAAGAAAACAAATTATAAACACATAAACTGGGGATTAACGTATGCTAGTAGCTACAATTAATATTATAAAGAGTATTACAATCATTGTTCTTTAAAAGTTTAGTTCTGCCAGTTACTTCTTTCATAGCACTATATTAGTGCTGCAGCAACCATTCTTGGAAACATTACTATAGACATTAGCTTTTTCTTTAGTCTCTTTTAGCTTTACTGAATAAACAAACATCGATTAATTAAAAGTTTATTTTCTCAAAGAAAACAAATTATAAACACAAAAAGTGGGGATTAACGTTTTTTAATAGCTACAATTCTATATTATAAAGAGTATTGCACTCATCGTCCTTTAAAACTTTAGTTCTGCCAGTTACTTCTTTCATAGCACTATATTAGTGCTGCAGCAACCATTCTTGGAAACATTACTATAGACATTAGTTTTTCTTTAGTCTAATTTTAGCTTTACTGCAGAAACAAACATCGATTAATTAAAAGTTTATTTTCTCAAAGAAAACAAATTATAAACACAAAAAGTGTGGATTAACGTACGTTAGTAGCTACAATTTATATTATAAAGAGTATTGCACTCATCGTTCTTTAAAACTTTAGTTCTGCCAGTTACTTCTTTTATAGCACTATATTAGTGCTGCAGCAACCAAATTTTTAATTACATTTGAGCTTTACTGCATTAACAAACATCGATTAATTAAGTTTATTTTCTCAAAGAAAACAAATTATAAACACAAAAAGTGTGGATTAACGCTCTTTATTAGCTACAATTTATCTGATAAAGAGTATTGAACTCATCGTTCTTTAAAACTTTAGTTCTGCCAGTTACTTCTTTTATAGCACTATATTAGTGCTGTAGCATTCATTCTTGGAGACATTATTATAGACATAAGTTTTTTCTGAAGTCTCAATTTAGCTATACTGCATAAACAAACATCGATTATTTAAATGTTTATTTTCTCAAAGAAAACAAATTATAAACACAAAAAGTGTCGATTAACGTACTTTAGTAGCTACAGTTTATATTATAAAGAGTATTGCACTTTCGCTCTTTAAAACTTTAGTTCTGCCAGTTACTTCTTTCATAGCACTATATTAGTGCTGCAGCAACCATTCTTGGAAACATTACTATAGACATTAGTTTTTCTTTAGTCTAATTTTAGCTTTACTGCATAAACAAACATCGATTAATTAAAAGTTTATTTTCTCAAAGAAAACAAATTATAAACACAAAAAGTGTCGATTAACGTACTTTAGTAGCTACAGTTTATATTATAAAGAGTATTGCACTCATCGTTCTTTAAAACTTTAGTTCTGCCAGTTACTTCTTTTATAGCACTATATTAGTGCTGCAGCAACAATTCTTTGAAAAATTACTGTAGACATTAATTTTTTCTTCAGTCTCATTCTAACGTAACTGCATTAACAAATATCGATTAATTAAAAGTCTCTTTTGTCAAAGAAAACAAAATGAAAAAAGAAAAAGTGTGGATTAACGTACTCTAGTAGCTACAATTTATATGATAAAGAGTATTGCACTCATTGTTCTTTAAAACTTTAGTTCTACTATTACTTCTTTTATAGCACTATATTTTGTGCTGCAGCAACAATTTTTAGAAACATTACTATAGACATTGAGTTTTTTCTTAAGTCTCATTTTAGCTTTACTGCATAAACAAACATCGATTAATTAAATGTTTATTTTCTCACAAAAAACAAAATATTAACACAAAAAGTGTGTATTAACGTACTTTATTAGCTACAATCTATATTATAAAGAGTGTTGCACTCATCGTTCTTTAAAACTTTAGTTCTGCCAGTTACTTCTTTTATAGCACTATATTAGTGCTGCAGCAACCATTCTTTGAAAAATTACTATTGACATTAGTTTCTTCTTTAGACTCATTTTAACGTTACTGCATAAACAAACATCGATTAATTAAATGTTTATTTTCTCAAAGAAAACAAATATAAACACAAAAAGTGTGGATTAATGCTCTTTATTAGCTACAATTTATATTATAAAGAGTATTGCACTCATTGAGTTAAAGTTGATTAAAGTAAAGTAAAGTTGATTGATTCATTGAGTTAAAACTTTAGTTCTGCCAGTTACTTCTTTTATATCACTATATTAGTGCTACAGCAACCAAATTCTTAATTACATTTGAGCTTTACTGCATTAACAAACATCGATTAATTAAGTTTATTTTCTCAAAGAAAACAAATTATAAACACACAAAGTGTGGATTAACGCTCTTTATTAGCTACAATTTATCTTATAAAGAGTATTGCACTCATCGTTCTTTAAAACTTTAGTTCTGCCAGTTACTTCTTTTATAGCACTATATCAGTGCTGCAGCAACCATTCTTGTAAACATTATTATAGACATTAGTTTTTTCTTTAGTCTCATTTTAGTTTCACTTCATAAACAAACATCGATTAATTAAATATTTATTTTCTCAAAAAAAACAAAATATTAACACAAAAAGTGTGTATTAACGTACTTTAGTAGCTACAATCTATATTATAAAGAGTATTGCACTCATTATTCTTTAAAACTTTATTTCTGCCAGCTACTTCTTTTGTAGCACTATATTAGTGCTGCAGCAACCATTCTTGGAAACATTACTATAGACCTTAGTTTTTTCTTTAGTCTAATTTTAGCTTTACTGCATGAACAAATATCGATCAATTAAATGTTTATTTTTTCAAAGCAAACAAATTTAAAACACAAAATGTGTGGATAAAGGTACTCTTGTTACTACAATTTATATTATAAAGAGTATTGCACTCATTGTTCTCTAAAACTTTAGTTCTGCCAGTTACTTCTTTTATAGCACAGTGCTGCAGCAACCAGTTTTTGAAAAATTACAATAGACATTAGATTTTTCTTCAGTCTCATTCTAACGTTACTGCATAAACAAACATCGAATAATTTAAAGTCTCTTTTCTCAAAGAAAACAAAATTAAAACAGAAAAAGTGTGGATTAACGTACTCTAGTAGCTACAATTTATATGATAAAGAGTATTACACTCATTGTTCTTTAAAACTTTAGTTCTACCATTAACTTCTTTTATGGCACTATATTTTGGCTGCAGCAACAATTTTTAGAAGCATTACTATAGACTTGAGTTTTTTTTTTAGTCTCATTTTAGCTTTACTGCATAAACAAACATCGATTAATTAAATGTTTATTTTCTCAAAAAAAACAATATATTAACACAAAAAGTGTGTATTAACGTACTTTATTAGCTACAATCTATATGATAAAGAGTGTTCACTCATCGTTCGCTAAAACTTTAGTTCTGCCAGTTACTTCTTTTATAGCACTATATTAGTGCTGCAGCAACCATTCTTTGAAAAATTACTATTGACATTAGTTTCTTCTTTAGTCTCATTTTAACGTTACTGCATAAACAAACATCGATTAATTGAATGTTTATTTTCTCAAAGAAAACAAATATAAACACAAAAAGTGTGGATTAATGCTCTTTATTAGCTACAATTTATATTATAAAGAGTATTGCACTCATTGAGTTAAAGTTGATTAAAGTAAAGTAAAGTTGATTGATTCATTGAGTTAAAACTTTAGTTCTGCCAGTTACTTCTTTTATAGCACTATATTAGTGCTGCAGCAACCAAATTTTTAATTACATTTGAGCTTTACTGCATTAACAAACATCGATTAATTAAGTTTACTTTCTCAAAGAAAACAAATTATAAACACAAAAAGTGTGGATTAACGCTCTTTATTAGCTACAATTTATCTTATAAAGAGTATTGCACTAATCGTTCTTTAAAACTTTAGTTCTGCCAGTTACTTTTTTTATAGCACTATATCAGTGCTGCAGCAACCATTCTTGTAAACATTATTATAGACATTAGTTTTTTCTTTAGTCTCATTTTAGTTTCACTTCATAAACAAACATCGATTAATTAAATATTTATTTTCTCAAAAAAAACAAAATATTAACACAAAAAGTGTGTATTAACGTACTTTAGTAGCTACAATCTATATTATAAAGAGTATTGCACTCATTATTCTTTAAAACTTTATTTCTGCCAGCTACTTCTTTTGTAGCACTATATTAGTGCTGCAGCAACCATTCTTGGAAACATTACAATAGACCTTAGTTTTTTCTTTAGTCTAATTTTAGCTTTACTGCATGAACAAATATCGATCAATTAAATGTTTATTTTCTCAAAGAAAACAAAATATAAAGACAAAAGTGTGGATTAACGTACTTTAGCAGCTAAAATTTATATTATAAAGAGTATTGCACTCATCGTTATTTAAAACTTTAGTTCTGCCAGTTACTTCTTTTATAGCACTATATTAGTGCTGCAGCAACCTTCTTGGAATTTTTAATTACATTTGAGCTTTACTGCATAAACAACCATCGATTAATTAAATGTTTATTTTCTCAAAGAAAACAAATAATAAACACAAAAAGTGTGAATTAACGTACTTTAGTAGCTACTATTTATATTGTAAAGAGTATTGCACTCATCGTTCTTTAAACCTTTATCTCTACCAGTAACTTCTTTTATAGCACAATATTAGTGCTGCAGCAACCATTCTTGGAAACATTACTATAGACGTTGGTTTTTTCTTTAGTCTCATTTTAGCTTTACTGCATAAACAAACATCGATTATTTAAATGTTTATTTTCTCAAAAAAAACAAATTATAAACACAAAGTGTGTAGATTAACGTACTTTAGTAGCTACAATTTATATTGTAAAGAGTATTGCACTCATCGTTCTTTAAATCTTTAGTTCTACCAGTTACTTCTTTTATAGCACTAAATTAGTGCTGCAGCAACCATTCTCGGAGACATTACTAAAGACATTAGTTTTTTCTATAGTCTAATTTTAGCTCCACTGCATCAACAAATATCGATAAATTAAATGTTTATTTTCTCAAAGAAAACAAAATATAAAGACAAATAGTGTGGATTAACGTACTTTAGTAGCCAAAATTTATATTATAAAGAGTATTGCACTCATCGTTCTTTAGAACCTTTATCTCTACCAGTAACTTCTTTTATAGCACTATATTAGTGCTGCAGCAACCATTCTCGGAGACATTACTAAAGTCATTAGTTTTTTCTATTGTCTAATTTTAGCTCTACTGCATAAACAAATATCGATAAATTAAATGTTTATTTTCTCAAAGAAAACAAATTATAAGCACAAAAAGTGTGAATTAAGGTAATTTAATAGCTACAATTAATATTGTAAAGAGTATTGCACTTATCGTTCTTTAGAACTTTAGTTCTGCCAGTTACTTCTCTTTTATAGCACTATATCAGTGCAACAGCAACCATTCTTGTAAACATTACTATAGACATTAGTTTTTCTATAGTCTAATTTTAGCTCTACTGCATAAACAAATATCGATAAATTAAATGTTTATTTTTTCAAAGAAAACAAAATAAAAACACAAAAAGTGTGGATTAACGTACTTTAGTAGCCAAAATTTATATTATAAAGAGTATTGCACTCATCGTTCTTTAAAACCTTTATCTCTACCAGTAACTTCTTTTATAGCACTATATTAGTACTGAAGCAGCCATTCTTGGAAACATTACTATAGACTTCAGTTTTTCTTTAGTCTCATTTTAGCTTTACAGCATAAACAAACATCGATTAATTAAATGTTTATTTTCTCAAAGAAAACAAAATATAAACACAAAAAGTATGGATTAACGTACTTTAGTAGCTACAATTTATATTGTAAAGAGTATTGCACTCATCGTTCTTTAAAACTTTAGTTCTACCAGTTACTTCTTTTATAGCACTATATTAGTGCTGCAGCAACCATTCTCGGAGACATTACTAAAGACATTAGTTTTTTCTATAGTCTAATTTTAGCTCCACTGCATCAACAAATATCGATAAATTAAATGTTTATTTTCTCAAAGAAAACAAATAATAAACACAAAAAGTGTGAATTAACGTACTTTAGTAGCTACAATTTATATTGTAAAGAGTATTGCACTCATCGTTCTTTAAAACTTTAGTTCTACCAGTTACTTCTTTTATAGCACTATATTAGTGCTGCAGCAACCATTCTTGGAGACATTACTATAGACATTAGTTTTTTCTATAGTCTAATTTTAGCTTACTGCATAAACAAATATCGATAAATTAAATGTTTATTTTTTCAAAGAAAACAAATTATAAAACAAAAAGTGTTGATTAACGTACTTTAGTAGCTACAATTTATATTATAAAGAGTATTGCACTCATCGCTCTTTAAAACTTTAGTTCTGCAAGTTACTTCTTTCATAGCACTATATTAGTGCTGCAGCAACCTAATTTTTAATTACATTTGAGCTTTACTGCATAAACAAACATCAATTAATTAAATGTTTATTTTCTCAAAGAAAACAAATTATAAACACAAAAAGTGTGGATTAACGTACTTTAGTAGCTAAAATATATATTATAAAGAGCACTCATAAAACTTTAGTTCAAGTAACTTCTTTTATAGCACTATATTAGTGCTGCAGCAACCATTCTCGGAGACATTACTATAGACATTAGTTTTTTCTTTAGTCTCAATTTTAGCTTTACTGCATAAACAAATATCGATTAATTAAATGTTTATTTTCTCAAAGAAAACAAATTATAAACACAAAAAGTGTGAATTAACGTACTTTAGTAGCTACAATTTATATTGTAAAGAGTATTGCACTCATCGTTCTTTAAAACTTTAGTTCTGCCAGTTACTTCTTTTATAGCACTATATTAGTGCTGCAGCAACCATTCTTGTAAACATTACTATAGACATTAGTTTTTCTAAAGTCTAATTTTAGCTTTACTGCATAAACAAATATCGATAAATTAAATGTTTATTTTTGAAAGAAAACAAAATAAAAACACAAAAAGTGTGGATTAACGTACTTTAGTAGCTACAATTTATATTATAAAGAGTATTGCACTCATCGTTCTTTAAAACTTTAGTTCTACCAGTAACTTCTTTTATAGCACTATATTAGTACTGCAGCAGCCATTCTTGGAAACATTACTATAGACTTTAGTTTTTTCTTTAGTCTCATTTTAGCTTTACTGCATAAACAAACATCGATTAATTAAATGTTTATTTTCTCAAAGAAAACAAAATATAAATACAAAAAGTGTGGATTAACGTACTTTAGTAGCTACAATTTATATTTTAAAGAGTATTGCACTCATCGTTCTTTAAAACTTTAGTTCTACCAGTTACTTCTTTTATAGCACTATATTAGTGCTGCAGCAACCATTCTTGGAGACATTACTATAGACATTAGTTTTTTCTATTGTCTAATTTTAGCTTTACTGCATAAACAAACATCGATTAATTAAATGTTTATTTTCTCAAAGAAAACAAATTATAAACACAAAAAGTGTGAATTAACGTACTTTAGTAGCTACAATTAATATTGTAAAGAGTATTGCACTCATCGTTCTTTAAAACTTTAGTTCTGCCAGTTACTTCTTTTATAGCACTATATTAGTGCTGCAGCAACCATTCTTGGAAACATTACTATAGACATTAGTTTTTCTTTAGTCTAATTTTAGCTTTACTGCATAAACAAACATCGATAAATTAAATGTTTATTTTTTCAAAGAAAACAAAATATAAACACAAAAAGTGTGGATTAACGTACTTTAGTAGCTACAATTTATATTATAAAGAGTATTGCACTCATCGTTCTTTAAAACTTTAGTTCTACCAGTAACTTCTTTTATAGCACTATATTAGTGCTGCAGCAACCATTCTTGGAAACATTACTATAGACATTAGTTTTTTCTTTAGTCTCATTTTAGCTTTACTGCATAAACAAACATCGATTAATTAAATGTTTATTTTCTCAAAGAAAACAAATTATAAAGACAAAAAGTGTGGATTAACGTACTTTAGTAGCTACAATTTATATTATAAAGAGTATTGCACTCATCGTTCTTTAAAACTTTAGTTCTACCAGTAACTTCTTTTATAGCACTATATTAGTGCTGCAGCAACCATTCTTGGAAACATTACTATAGACATTAGTTTTTTCTTTAGTCTCATTTTAGCTTTACTGCATAAACAAACATCGATTAATTAAATGTTTATTTTCTCAAAGAAAACAAATTATAAACACAAAAAGTGTGATTAACGTACTTTAGTAGCTACAATTTATATTGTAAAGAGTATTGCACTCATCGTTCTTTAAAACTTTAGTTCTACCAGTTACTTCTTTTATAGCACTATATTAGTGCTGCAGCAACCATTCTTGGAAACATTACTATAGACATTAGTTTTTTCTATAGTCTAATTTTAGCTCTACTGCATAAACAAATATCGATAAATTAAATGTTTATTTTCTCAAAGAAAACAAAATATAAACACAAAAAGTGTGGATTAACGTACTTTAGTAGCTACAATCTATATTATAAAGAGTATTGCACTCATCGTTCTTTAAAACTTTAGTTCTGCCAGTTACTTCTTTTATAGCACTATATTAGTGCTGCAGCAACCTAATTTTTAATTACATTTGAGCTTTACTGCATAAACAAACATCGATTAATTAAATGTTTATTTTCTCAAAGAAAACAAATTATAAACACAAAAAGTGTGAATTAACGTACTTTAGTAGCTACAATTTATATTGTAAAGAGTATTGCACTCATCGTTCTTTAAAACTTTAGTTCTGCCAGTTACTTCTTTTATAGCACTATATCAGTGCTGCAGCAACCATTCTTGTAAACATTACTATAGACATTAGTTTTTTCTTTAGTCTAATTTTAGCTTACTGCATCAACAAACATCGATTAATTGAATGTTTTTTTTTTCAAAGAAAACAAAATAAAAACACAAAAAGTGTGGATTAACTTACTTTAATAGCTACAATTAGTATTATAAAGAGTATTGCACTCATCGTTCTTTAAAACTTTATTCTACCAGTAAATTCTTTTATAGCACTATATTAGTGCTGCAGCAACCATTCTTGGAAACATTACTATAGACATTGGTTTTTTCTTTAGTCTCATTTTAGCTTTACTGCATAAACAAATATCGATAAATTAAATGTTTATTTTCTCAAAGAAAACAAAATATAAACACAAAAAGTGTGGATTAACGTACTTTAGTAGCTACAATTTATATTATAAAGAGTATTGCACTCATCGTTCTTTAAAACTTTAGTTCTGCCAGTTACTTCTTTTATAGCACTATATTAGTGCTGCAGCAACCTAATTTTTAATTACATTTGAGCTTTACTGCATAAACAAACATCGATAAATTAAATGTTTATTTTCTCAAAGAAAACAAATTATAAACACAAAAAGTGTGAATTAACGTACTTTAGTAGCTACAATTTATATTGTAAAGAGTATTGCACTCATCGTTCTTTAAAACTTTAGTTCTACCAGTTACTTCTTTTATAGCACTATATTAGTGCTGCAGCAACCATTCTTGGAGACATTACTATAGACATTAGTTTTTTCTTTAGTCTCATTTTAGCTTTACTGCATAAACAAACATCGATTAAATTAAATGTTTATTTTCTCAAAGAAAACAAATTATAAACACAAAAAGTGTGAATTAACGTAATTTAGTAGCTACAATTTATATTGTAAAGAGTATTGCACTCATCGTTCTTTAAAACTTTAGTTCTGCCAGTTACTTCTTTTATAGCACTATATTAGTGCTGCAGCAACCTAATTTTTAATTACATTTGAGCTTTACTGCATAAACAAACATCGATTAATTAAATGTTTATTTTCTCAAAGAAAACAAATTATAAACACAAAAAGTGTGGATTAACGTACTTTATTAGCTACAATTTATATTATAAAGAGTATTGCACTCATCTTTCTTTAAAACTTCTAACTTCTACCAGTTACTTCTTTTATAGTACTATATTAGTGCTGCAGCAACCATTCTTGGAGACATTACTATAGACATTAGTTTTTTCTATTGTCTAATTTTAGCTCTACTGCATAAACAAATATCGATGCATTAAATGTTTATTTTCTCAAAGAAAACAAATTATAAGGACAAAAAGTGTGGAATTAACGTAATTTAATTTAGCTAAAATTGCACTATTGTAAAGAGTATTAGCACTCATCGTTCTTTTATAACTTTTAGTTCTGCAGTTACTTCTTTTATAGCACTATATAGACATTACCTAATTTTTAATTACATTTGGGCTTTACTGCATAAACAAACATCGATTAATTAAATGTTTATTTTCTCAAAGAAAACAAATAATAAACACAAAAAGTGTGAATTAACGTACTTTAGTAGCTACAATTTATATTGTAAAGAGTATTGCACTCATCGTTCTTTAAAACTTTAGTTCTGCCAGTTACTTCTTTTATAGCACTATATTAGTGCTGCAGCAACCATTCTTGGAAACATTACTATAGACATTAGTTTTTTCTATAGTCTCATTTTAGCTTTACTGCATAAACAAATATCGATTAATTAAATGTTTATTTTTTCAAAGAAAACAAAATATAAACACAAAAAGTGTGGATTAACGTACTTTAGTAGCTAACAATTTATATTATAAAGAGTATTGCACTCATCGTCCTTTAAAACTTTAGTTCTACCAGTAACTTCTTTTATAGCACTATATTAGTGCTGCAGCAACCATTCTTGGAAACATTACTATAGACATTGGTTTTTTCTTTAGTCTCATTTTAGCTTTACTGCATAAACAAACATCGATTAATTAAATGTTTATTTTCTCAAAGAAAACAAATTATAAACACAAAAAGTGTAGATTAACGTACTTTAGTAGCTACAATTTATATTGTAAAGAGTATTGCACTCATCGTTCTTTAAAACTTTAGTTCTGCCAGTTACTTCTTTTATAGCACTATATTAGTGCTGCAGCAACCATTCTTGGAAACATTACTATAGACATTAGTTTTTTCTTTAGTCTAATTTTAGCTTTACTGCATAAACAAACATCGATTAATTAAATGTTTATTTTCTCAAAGAAAACAAAATATAAACACAAAAAGTGTGGATTAACGTACTTTAGTAGCTACAATTTATATTATAAAGAGTATTGCACTCATCGTTCTTTAAAACTTTAGTTCTGCCAGTTACTTCTTTTATAGCACTATATTAGTGCTGCAGCAACCTAATTTTTAATTACATTTGGGCTTTACTGCATAAACAACCATCGATAAAAATGTTTATTTTCTCAAAGAAAACAAATTATAAACACAAAAAGTGTGAATTAACGTACTTTAGTAGCTACAATTTATATTGTAAAGAGTATTGCACTCATCGTTCTTTAAAACTTTAGTTCTACCAGTTACTTCTTTTATAGCACTATATTAGTGCTGCAGCAACCATTCTTGGAAACATTACTAAAGACATTAGTTTTTTCTATAGTCTAATTTTAGCTCTACTGCATAAACAAATATCGATAAATTAAATGTTTATTTTCTCAAAGAAAACAAATTATAAACACAAAAAGTGTGAATTAACGTACTTTAGTAGCTACAATTTATATTGTAAAGAGTATTGCACTCATCGTTCTTTAAAACTTTAGTTCTGCCAGTTACTTCTTTTATAGCACTATATTAGTGCTGCAGCAACCTAATTTTTAATTACATTTGAGCTTTACTGCATAAACAAACATCGATTAATTAAATGTTTATTTTCTCAAAGAAAACAAATTATAAACACAAAAAGTGTGGATTAACGTACTTTAGTAGCTACAATTTATATTATAAAGAGTATAACTACAAGTAACTTCTTTTATAGCACTATATTAGTACTGCAGCAGCCATTCTTGGAGACATTACTATAGGCATTAGTTTTCTCTTTGGCCAATTTTAGCTTTACTGCATAAACAAACATCGATTAATTAAATGTTTATTTTCTCAAAGAAAACAAATTATAAACACAAAAAGTGTGAATTAACGTAATTTAATAGCTACAATTTATATTGTAAAGAGTATTGCACTCATCGTTCTTTAAAACTTTAGTTCTACCAGTTACTTCTTTTATAGCACTATATTAGTGCTGCAGCAACCATTCTTGGAAACATTACTATAGACATTAGTTTTTCTTTAGTCTAATTTTAGCTTTACTGCATAAACAAACATCGATTAATTAAATGTTTATTTTCTCAAAGAAAACAAAATATAAACACAAAAAGTGTGGATTAACGTACTTTAGTAGCTACAATTTATATTATAAAGAGTATTGCACTCATCGTCCTTTAAAACTTTAGTTCTACCAGTAACTTCTTTTATAGCACTATATTAGTACTGCAGCAGCCATTCTTGGAAACATTACTATAGACATTAGTTTTTCTTTAGTCTCATTTTAGCTTTACTGCATAAACAAACATCGATTAAAAAATGTTTATTTTCTCAAAGAAAACAAAATATAAAGACAAAAAGTGTGGATTAACGTACTTTAGTAGCTACAATTTATATTTTAAAAAGTATTGCACTCATCGTTCTTTAAAACTTTAGTTCTACCAGTTACTTCTTTTATAGCACTATATTAGTGCTGCAGCAACCATTCTCGGAGACATTACTATAGACATTAGTTTTTTCTATAGTCTAATTTTAGCTCTACTGCATAAACAAATATCGATAAATTAAATGTTTATTTTTTCAAAGAAAACAAATAAAAACACAAAAAGTGTGGATTAACGTACTTTAGTAGCTAAAATTTATATTATAAAGAGTATTGCACTCATCGTTCTTTAAAACTTTAGTTCTGCCAGTTACTTCTTTTATAGCACTATATTAGTGCTGCAGCAACCATTCTTGGAATTTACTATAGACATTAGTTTTTCATTTAGTCTCTTTACTGCATAAACAAACATCGATTAATTAAATGTTTATTTTCTCAAAGAAAACAAATTATAAACACAAAAAGTGTGAATTAACGTACTTTAGTAGCTACAATTTATATTGTAAAGAGTATTGCACTCATTGTTCTTTAAAACTTTAGTTCTGCCAGTTACTTCTTTTATAGCACTATATTAGTGCTGCAGCAACCATTCTTGGAAACATTACTATAGACATTAGTTTTTTCTTTAGTCTCAATTTTAGCTTTACTGCATAAACAAACATCGATTAATTAAATGTTTATTTTTTCAAAGAAAACAAAATAAAAACACAAAAAGTGTGGATTAACGTACTTTAGTAGCTACAATTTATATTATAAAGAGTATTGCACTCATCGTTCTTTAAAACTTTAGTTCTACCAGTAACTTCTTTTATAGCACTATATTAGTACTGCAGCAACCATTCTTGGAAACATTACTATAGACATTAGTTTTTTCTTTAGTCTCATTTTAGCTTTACTGCATAAACAAACATCGATTAATTAAATGTTTATTTTCTCAAAGAAAACAAATTATAAACACAAAAAGTGTGGATTAACGTACTTTAGTAGCTACAATTTATATTATAAAGAGTATTGCACTCATCGTTCTTTAAAACTTTAGTTCTACCAGTTACTTCTTTTATAGCACTATATTAGTGCTGCAGCAACCATTCTTGGAAACATTACTATAGACATTAGTTTTTTCTATTAGTCTCATTTTAGCTTTACTGCATAAACAAACATCGATTAATTAAATGTTTTTTTTCTCAAAGAAAACAAAATATAAACACAAAAAGTGTGGATTAACGTACTTTAGTAGCTACAATTTATATTATAAAGAGTATTGCACTCATCGTTCTTTAAAACTTTAGTTCTGCCAGTTACTTCTTTTATAGCACTATATTAGTGCTGCAGCAACCTAATTTTTAATTACATTTGGGCTTTACTGCATAAACAAACATCGATTAATTAAATGTTTATTTTCTCAAAGAAAACAAATAATAAACACAAAAAGTGTGAATTAACGTACTTTAGTAGCTACAATTTATATTGTAAAGAGTATTGCACTCATCGTTCTTTAAAACTTTAGTTCTACCAGTTACTTCTTTTATAGCACTATATTAGTGCTGCAGCAACCATTCTTGGAAACATTACTATAGACATTAGTTTTTTCTTTAGTCTCATTTTAGCTTTACTGCATAAACAAACATCGATTAATTAAATGTTTATTTTCTCAAAGAAAACAAATTATAAACACAAAAAGTGTGATTAACGTACTTTAGTAGCTACAATTTATATTGTAAAGAGTATTGCACTCATCGTTCTTTAGAACTTTAGTTCTGCCAGTTACTTCTTTTATAGCACTATATTAGTGCTGCAGCAACCTAATTTTTAATTACATTTGAGCTTTACTGCATAAACAAACATCGATTAATTAAATGTTTATTTTCTCAAAGAAAACAAATTATAAACACAAAAAGTGTGGATTAACGTACTTTAGTAGCTACAATTTATATTATAAAGAGTATTGCACTCATCGTTCTTTAAAACTTTAGTTCTGCCAGTTACTTCTTTTATAGCACTATATTAGTGCTGCAGCAACCATTCTTGGAGACATTACTATAGACATTAGTTTTCTCTTTGGCCAATTTTAGCTTTACTGCATAAACAAACATCGATTAATTAAATGTTTATTTTCTCAAAGAAAACAAATTATAAACACAAAAAGTGTGAATTAACGTACTTTAGTAGCTACAATTAATATTATAAAGAGTATTGCACTCATCGTTCTTTAAAACTTTAGTTCTGCCAGTTACTTCTTTTATAGCACTATATTAGTGCTGCAGCAACCATCCTTGGAAACATTAGTAGAGACATTATTTTTTTCTTTAGTCTCAATTTTAGCTTTACTGTATAAACAAACATAGATTAATTAAATGTTTATTTTTTCAAAGAAAACAAAATATAAACACAAAAAGTGTGGATTAACGTACTTTAGTAGCTACAATTTATATTATAAAGAGTATTGCACTCATCGTCCTTTAAAACTTTAGTTCTACCAGTAACTTCTTTTATAGCACTATATTAGTACTGCAGCAGCCATTCTTGGAAACATTACTATAGACATTAGTTTTTCTTTAGTCTCATTTTAGCTTTACTGCATAAACAAACATCGATTAATTAAATGTTTATTTTCTCAAAGAAAACAAAATATAAAGACAAAAAGTGTGGATTAACGTACTTTAGTAGCTACAATTTATATTATAAAGAGTATTGCACTCATCGTTCTTTAAAACTTTAGTTCTACCAGTAACTTCTTTTATAGCACTATATTAGTGCTGCAGCAACCATTCTTGGAAACATTACTATAGACATTAGTTTTTTCTTTAGTCTCATTTTAGCTTTACTGCATAAACAAACATCGATTAATTAAATGTTTATTTTCTCAAAGAAAACAAATAATAAACACAAAAAGTGTGGATTAACGCACTTTATTAGCTACAATTTATATTATAAAGAGTATTGCACTCATCGTTCTTTAAAACTTTAGTTCTGCCAGTTACTTCTTTTATAGCACTATATTAGTGCTGCAGCAACCATTCTTGTAAACATTACTATAGACATTAGTTTTTTCTTTAGTCTCATTTTAGCTTTACTGCATAAACAAACATCGATTAATTAAAAGTTTATTTTTTCAAAGAAAACAAAATAAAAACACAAAAAGTGTGGATTAACGTACTTTAGTAGCTACAATTATATTATAAAGAGTATTGCACTCATCGTTCTTTAAAACTTTAGTTCTGCCAGTTACTTCTTTTATAGCACTATATTAGTGCTGCAGCAACCATTCTTGGAAACATTACTATAGACATTAGTTTTTTCTTTAGTCTCATTTTAGCTTTACTGCATAAACAAACATCGATTAATTAAATGTTTATTTTCTCAAAGAAAACAAATTATAAACACAAAAAGTGTGGATTAACGTACTTTAGTAGCTACAATTTATATTATAAAGAGTATTGCACTCATCGTTCTTTAAAACTTTAGTTCTGCCAGTTACTTCTTTTATAGCACTATATTAGTGCTGCAGCAACCATTCTTGGAGACATTACTATAGACATTAGTTTTTTCTATAGTCTCATTTTAGCTTTACTGCATAAACAAACATCGATTAATTAAATGTTTATTTTCTCAAAGAAAACAAATTATAAACACAAAAAGTGTGGATTAACGTACTTTATCAGCTACAATTTATATTATAAAGAGTATTGCACTCATCGTTCTTTAAAACTTTAGTTCTGCCAGTTACTTCTTTTATAGCACTATATTAGTGCTGCAGCAACCTAATTTTTAATTACATTTGAGCTTTACTGCATAAACAAACATCGATTAAATGTTTATTTTCTCAAAGAAAACAAATTATAAACACAAAAAGTGTGAATTAACGTACTTTAGTAGCTACAATTTATATTGTAAAGAGTATTGCACTCATCGTTCTTTAAAACTTTAGTTCTACCAGTTACTTCTTTTATAGCACTATATTAGTGCTGCAGCAACCATTCTTGGAGACATTACTATAGACATTAGTTTTTTCTATAGTCTAATTTTAGCTTACTGCATAAACAAACATCGATTAATTAAATGTTTATTTTCTCAAAGAAAACAAATTATAAACACAAAAAGTGTGAATTAACGTACTTTAGTAGCTACAATTTATATTGTAAAGAGTATTGCACTCATCGTTCTTTAAAACTTTAGTTCTGCCAGTTACTTCTTTTATAGCACTATATTAGTGCTGCAGCAACCATTCTTGGAACCATTACTATAGACATTAATTTTTCTATTGTCTCATTTTAGCTTTACTGCATAAACAAGCATCGATTAATTAAATGTTTTTTTCTCAAAGAAAACAAATTATAAACACAAAAAGTGTAGATTAACGTACTTTAGTAGCTACAATTTATATTATAAAGAGTATTGCACTCATCGTTCTTTAAAACTTTAGTTCTTTTACTTCTTTTATAGCACTATATTAGTGCTGCAGCAACCATTCTTGGAAACATTACTATAGACATTAGTTTTTTCTTTAGTCTAATTTTAGCTTTACTGCATAAACAAACATCGATTAATTAAATGTTTATTTTCTCAAAGAAAACAAATTATAAACACAAAAAGTGTGGATTAACGTACTTTAGTAGCTACAATTTATATTATAAAGAGTATTGCACTCATCGTTCTTTAAAACTTTAGTTCTGCCAGTTACTTCTTTTATAGCACTATATTAGTGCTGCAGCAACCATTCTTGGAAACATTACTATAGACATTAGTTTTTCTTTAGTCTCAATATTAGCTTTACTGCATAAACAAACATCGATTAATTAAATGTTTATTTTCTCAAAGAAAACAAAATATAAACACAAAAAGTGTGGATTAACGTACTTTAGTAGCTACAATTTATATTATAAAGAGTATTGCACTCATCGTTCTTTAAAACTTTAGTTCTGCCAGTTACTTCTTTTATAGCACTATATTAGTGCTGCAGCAACCATTCTTGGAAACATTACTATAGACATTAGTTTTTTCTTTAGTCTCATTTTAGCTTTACTGCATAAACAAACATCGATTAATTAAATGTTTATTTTCTCAAAGAAAACAAAATATAAACACAAAAAGTGTGGATTAACGTACTTTAGTAGCTACAATTTATATTATAAAGAGTATTGCACTCATCGTTCTTTAAAACTTTAGTTCTACCAGTTACTTCTTTTATAGCACTATATTAGTGCTGCAGCAACCATTCTTGGAAACATTACTATAGACATTAGTTTTTTCTTTAGTCTCATTTTAGCTTTACTGCATAAACAAACATCGATTAATTAAATGTTTATTTTCTCAAAGAAAACAAATTATAAACACAAAAAGTGTGAATTAACGTACTTTAGTAGCTACAATTTATATTGTAAAGAGTATTGCACTCATCGTTCTTTAAAACTTTAGTTCTACCAGTTACTTCTTTTATAGCACTATATTAGTGCTGCAGCAACCATTCTTTGAGACATTACTATAGACATTAGTTTTTTCTATAGTCTCAATTTTAGCTTTACTGCATAAACAAACATCGATTAATTAAATGTTTATTTTCTCAAAGAAAACAAATAATAAACACAAAAAGTGTGGATTAACGTACTTTAGTAGCTACAATTTATATTATAAAGAGTATTGCACTCATCGTTCTTTAAAACTTTAGTTCTACCAGTTACTTCTTTTATAGCACTATATTAGTGCTGCAGCAACCATTCTTGGAAACATTACTATAGACATTAGTTTTTTCTTTAGTCTCATTTTAGCTTTACTGCATAAACAAACATCGATTAATTAAATGTTTATTTTCTCAAAGAAAACAAATTATAAACACAAAAAGTGTGGATTAACGTACTTTAGTAGCTACAATTTATATTATAAAGAGTATTGCACTCATCGTTCTTTAAAACTTTAGTTCTGCCAGTTACTTCTTTTATAGCACTATATTAGTGCTGCAGCAACCATTCTTGGAATTTTTAGATTACATTTGAGCTTTACTGCATAAACAAACATCGATTAATTAAATGTTTATTTTCTCAAAGAAAACAAATTATAAACACAAAAAGTGTGGATTAACGTACTTTAGTAGCTACAATTTATATTATAAAGAGTATTGCACTCATCGTTCTTTAAAACTTTAGTTCTGCCAGTTACTTCTTTTATAGCACTATATTAGTGCTGCAGCAACCATTCTTGGAAACATTACTATAGACATTAGTTTTTTCTTTAGTCTCATTTTAGCTTTACTGCATAAACAAACATCGATTAATTAAATGTTTATTTTCTCAAAGAAAACAAATTATAAACACAAAAAGTGTGAATTAACGTACTTTAGTAGCTACAATTTATATTGTAAAGAGTATTGCACTCATCGTTCTTTAAAACTTTAGTTCTGCCAGTTACTTCTTTTATAGCACTATATTAGTGCTGCAGCAACCATTCTTGGAAACATTACTATAGACATTAGTTTTTTCTTTAGTCTCAATTTAGCTTTACTGCATAAACAAACATCGATTAATTAAATGTTTATTTTCTCAAAGAAAACAAATTATAAACACAAAAAGTGTGAATTAACGTACTTTAGTAGCTACAATTTATATTATAAAGAGTATTGCACTCATCGTTCTTTAAAACTTTAGTTCTGCCAGTTACTTCTTTTATAGCACTATATTAGTGCTGCAGCAACCATTCTTGAAAACATTACTATAGACATTAGTTTTTTCTTAGTCTAATTTTAGCTTTACTGCATAAACAAACATCGATTAATTAAATGTTTATTTTCTCAAAGAAAACAAAATATAAAACAAAAAGTGTTAATTAACGTACTTTAGTAGCTACAATTTATATTATAAAGAGTATTGCACTCATCGTTCTTTAAAACTTTAGTTCTACCAGTTACTTCTTTTATAGCACTATATTAGTGCTGCAGCAACCATTCTTGGAAACATTACTATAGACATTAGTTTTTCTTTAGTCTCATTTTAGCTTTACTGCATAAACAAACATCGATTAATTAAATGTTTATTTTCTCAAAGAAAACAAAATATAAACACAAAAAGTGTGGATTAACGTACTTTAGTAGCTACAATTTATATTATAAAGAGTATTGCACTCATCGTTCTTTAAAACTTTAGTTCTGCCAGTTACTTCTTTTATAGCACTATATTAGTGCTGCAGCAACCATTCTTGCAAACATTACTATAGACATTAGTTTTTTCTTTAGTCTCATTTTAGCTTTACTGCATAAACAAACATCGATTAATTAAATGTTTATTTTCTCAAAGAAAACAAATTATAAACACAAAAAGTGTGGATTAACGTACTTTAGTAGCTACAATTTATATTATAAAGAGTATTGCACTCATTGTTCTTTAAAACTTTAGTTCTGCCAGTTACTTCTTTTATAGCACTATATTAGTGCTGCAGCAACCATTCTTGGAAACATTACTATAGACATTAGCTTTTTCTTTAGTCTCTTTTAGCTTTACTGCATAAACAAACATCGATTAATTAAATGTTTATTTTCTCAAAGAAAACAAATTATAAACACAAAAAGTGTGGATTAACGTACTTTAGTAGCTACAATTTATATTATAAAGAGTATTGCACTCATCGTTCTTTAAAACTTTAGTTCTGCCAGTTACTTCTTTTATAGCACTATATTAGTGCTGCAGCAACCATTCTTGGAGACATTTTAGATTAGTTTTTGAGCTTTACTGCATAAACAAACATCGATTAATTAAATGTTTATTTTCTCAAAGAAAACAAATTATAAACACAAAAAGTGTGGATTAACGTACTTTAGTAGCTACAATTTATATTGTAAAGAGTATTGCACTCATCGTTCTTTAAAACTTTAGTTCTACCAATTACTTCTTTTATAGCACTATATTAGTGCTGCAGCAACCATTCTTCGAGACATTACTATAGACATTAGTTTTTTCTATAGTCTCAATTTAGCTTTACTGCATAAACAAACATCGATTAATTAAATGTTTTTTTTCTCAAAGAAAACAAATTATAAACACAAAAAGTGTGGATTAACGTACTTTAGTAGCTACAATTATATTATAAAGAGTATTGCACTCATCGTTCTTTAAAACTTTAGTTCTACCAGTTACTTCTTTTATAGCACTATATTAGTGCTGCAGCAACCATTCTTGGAGACATTACTATAGACATTAGTTTTTTCTATAGTCTCAATTTAGCTTTACTGCATAAACAAACATCGATTAATTAAATGTTTATTTTTTCAAAGAAAACAAAATTAAAACACAAAAAGTGTGGATTAACGTACTTTAGTAGCTACAATTTATATTATAAAGAGTATTGCACTCATTGTTCTTTAAAACTTTAGTTCTGCCAGTTACTTCTTTTATAGCACTATATTAGTGCTGCAGCAACCATTCTTGGAAACATTACTATAGACATTAGTTTTTTCTTTAGTCTCATTTTAGCTTTACTGCATAAACAAACATCGATTAATTAAATGTTTATTTTCTCAAAGAAAACAAAATATAAACACAAAAAGTGTGGATTAACGTACTTAGTAGCTACAATTTATATTATAAAGAGTATTGCACTCATCGTTCTTTAAAACTTTAGTTCTGCCAGTTACTTCTTTTATAGCACTATATTAGTGCTGCAGCAACCATTCTTGGAAACATTACTATAGACATTAGTTTTTTCTTTAGTCTCAAATTTGCTTTACTGCATAAACAAACATCGATTAAAAAATGTTTATTTTCTCAAAGAAAACAAAATATAAACACAAAAAGTGTGGATTAACGTACTTTAGTAGCTACAATTTATATTATAAAGAGTATTGCACTCATTGTTCTTTAAAACTTTAGTTCTACCAGTAACTTCTTTTATAGCACTATATTAGTGCTGCAGCAACCATTCTTGGAAACATTACTATAGACATTAGTTTTTTCTTTAGTCTCATTTTAGCTTTACTGCATAAACAAACATCGATTAATTAAATGTTTATTTTCTCAAAGAAAACAAAATATAAACACAAAAAGTGTGATTAACGTACTTTAGTAGCTACAATTTATATTATAAAGAGTATTGCACTCATCGTTCTTTAAAACTTTAGTTCTGCCAGTTACTTCTTTTATAGCACTATATTAGTGCTGCAGCAACCATTCTTGGAAACATTACTATAGACATTAGTTTTTTCTTTAGTCTCATTTTAGCTTTACTGCATAAACAAACATCGATTAATTAAATGTTTATTTTCTCAAAGAAAACAAATTATAAACACAAAAAGTGTGGATTAACGTACTTTAGTAGCTACAATTTATATTATAAAGAGTATTGCACTCATTGTTCTTTAAAACTTTAGTTCTGCCAGTTACTTCTTTTATAGCACTATATTAGTGCTGCAGCAACCAAATTTTTAATTACATTTGAGCTTTACTGCATAAACAAACATCGATTAATTAAATGTTTATTTTCTCAAAGAAAACAAATTATAAACACAAAAAGTGTGGATTAACGCAATTTATTAGCTACATTTTATCTATAAAGAGTATTGCACTCATCGTTCTTTAAAACTTTAGTTCTGCCAGTTACTTCTTTTATAGCACTATATTAGTGCTGCAGCAACCATTCTTGGAAACATTACTATAGACATTAGTTTTTTCTTTAGTCTCATTTTAGCTTACTGCATAAACAAACATCGATTAATTAAATGTTTATTTTCTCAAAGAAAACAAAATATTAACACAAAAAGTGTGATTAACGTACTTTAGTAGCTACAATCTATATTATAAAGAGTATTGCACTCATTCGTTCTTTAAAACTTTAGTTCTGCCAGTTACTTCTTTTATAGCACTATATTAGTGCTGCAGCAACCATTCTTGGAAACATTACTATAGACATTAGTTTTTTCTTTAGTCTCAATTTTAGCTTTACTGCATAAACAAACATCGATTAATTAAATGTTTATTTTCTCAAAGAAAACAAAATTATAAACACAAAAAGTGTGGATTAACGTACTTTTAGTAGCTACAATTTATATTATAAAGAGTATTGCACTCATCGTTCTTTAAAACTTTAGTTCTGCCAGTTACTTCTTTTATAGCACTATATTAGTGCTGCAGCAACCATTTTTGGAATTACTATAGACATTAGTTTTTTCTTTAGTCTCATTTTAGCATTACTGCATAAACAAACATCGATTAATTAAAAGTTTATTTTCTCAAAGAAAACAAAATTAAAACACAAAAAGTGTGGATTAACGTACTTTAGTAGCTAAAATCTATATTATAAAGAGTATTGCACTCATCGTTCTTTAAAACTTTAGTTCTGCCAGGTACTTCTTTTATAGCACTATATTAGTGCTGCAGCAACCATTCTTGGAAAACATTACTATAGACATTAGTTTTTTCTTTAGTCTCAATTTAGCTTTACTGCATAAACAAACATCGATTAATTAAATGTTTATTTTCTCAAAGAAAACAAATATAAACACAAAAAGTGTGGATTAACGCTCTTTATTAGCTACAATTTATATTATAAAGAGTATTGCACTCATTGTTCTCTAAAACTTTAGTTCTGCCAGTTACTTCTTTTATAGCACTATATTAGTGCTGCAGCAACCAAATTTTTAATTACATTTGAGCTTTACTGCATTAACAAACATCGATTAATTAAGTTTACTTTCTCAAAGAAAACAAATTATAAACACAAAAAGTGTGGATTAACGCTCTTTATTAGCTACAATTTATCTTATAAAGAGTATTGCACTCATCGTTCTTTAAAACTTTAGTTCTGCCAGTTACTTTTTTTATAGCACTATATCAGTGCTGCAGCAACCATTCTTGTAAACATTACTATAGACATTAGTTTTTTCTTTAGTCTCATTTTAGCTTCACTGCATAAACAAACATCGATTAATTAAATGTTTATTTTCTCAAAGAAAACAAAATATTAACACAAAAAGTGTGTATTAACGTACTTTAGTAGCTACAATCTATATTATAAAGAGTATTGCACTCATCGTTCTTTAAAACTTTATTTCTGCCAGCTACTTCTTTTGTAGCACTATATTAGTGCTGCAGCAACCATTCTTGGAAACATTACTATAGACCTTAGTTTTTTCTTTAGTCTAATTTTAGCTTTACTGCATGAACAAATATCGATCAATTAAATGTTTATTTTTTCAAAGCAAACAAAATTAAAACACAAAATGTGTGGATAAAGGTACTCTTGTAGCTACAATTTATATTATAAAGAGTATTGCACTCATTGTTCTTTAAAACTTTAGTTCTGCCAGTTACTTCTTTTATAGCACTATATTAGTGCTGCAGCAACCATTCTTTGAAAAATTACTATAGACATTAGTTTTTTCTTCAGTCTCATTCTAACGTTACTGCATAAACAAACATCGAATAATTTAAAGTCTCTTTTCTCAAAGAAAACAAAATTAAAACAGAAAAAGTGTGGATTAACGTACTCTAGTAGCTACAATTTATATTATAAAGAGTATTGCACTCATTGTTCTTTAAAACTTTAGTTCTACCATTAACTTCTTTTATAGCACTATATTAGTGCTGCAGCAACCATTTTTGGAAACATTACTATAGACATTAGTTTTTTCTTTAGTCTCATTTTAGCTTTACTGCATAAACAAACATCGATTAATTAAATGTTTATTTTCTCAAAGAAAACAAAATATTAACACAAAAAGTGTGTATTAACGTACTTTAGTAGCTACAATCTATATTATAAAGAGTATTGCACTCATCGTTCTTTAAAACTTTAGTTCTGCCAGTTACTTCTTTTATAGCACTATATTAGTGCTGCAGCAACCATTTTTGGAAACATTACTATAGACATTAGTTTTTTCTTTAGTCTCATTTTAGCTTTACTGCATAAACAAACATCGATTAATTAAATGTTTATTTTCTCAAAGAAAACAAATATAAACACAAAAAGTGTGGATTAACGCTCTTTATTAGCTACAATTTATATTATAAAGAGTATTGCACTCATTGACATTAGTTTTTTCTTTAGTCTCAGCTTTTTAAAAAAACTTTAGTTCTGCCAGTTACTTCTTTTATAGCACTATATTAGTGCTGCAGCAACCAAATTTTTAATTACATTTGAGCTTTACTGCATTAACAAACATCGATTAATTAAGTTTACTTTCTCAAAGAAAACAAATTATAAACACAAAAAGTGTGGATTAACGCTCTTTATTAGCTACAATTTATCTTATAAAGAGTATTGCACTCATCGTTCTTTAAAACTTTAGTTCTGCCAGTTACTTCTTTTATAGCACTATATCAGTGCTGCAGCAACCATTCTTGTAAACATTACTATAGACATTAGTTTTTTCTTTAGTCTTATTTTAGCTTTACTGCATCAACAAACATCGATTAATTAAATGTTTATTTTCTCAAAGAAAACAAAATATTAACACAAAAAGTGTGTATTAACGTAGTTTAGTAGCTACAATCTATATAATAAAGAGTATTGCACCCATCGTTCTTTAAAACTTTATTTCTGCCAGCTACTTCTTTTGTAGCACTATATTAGTGCAGCAGCAACCATTCTTGGAAACATTACTATAGACCGTAGTTTTTTCTTTAGTCTAATTTTAGCTTTACTGCATGAACAAATATCGATAAATTAAATGTTTATTTTTTCAAAGCAAACAAAATTAAAACACAAAATGTGTGGATAAAGGTACTCTTGTAGCTACAATTTATATTATAAAGAGTATTGCTCTCATTGTTCTCTAAAACTTTAGTTCTGCCAGTTACTTCTTTTATAGCACTATATTAGTGCTGCAGCAACCATTCTTTGAAAAATTACTATAGACATTAGTTTTTTCTTCAGTCTCATTTAGCTTTACTGCATAAACAAACATCGATTAATTAAATGTTTATTTTTTCAAAGAAAACAAAATTAAAACACAAAATGTGTGGATAAAGGTACTTTAGTAGCTACAATCTATATTATAAAGAGTATTGCACTCATTGTTCTTTAAAACTTTAGTTCTACCATTAACTTCTTTTATAGCACTATATTAGTGCTGCAGCAACCATTTTTGGAAACATTACTATAGACATTAGTTTTTTCTTTAGTCTCATTTTAGCTTTACTGCATAAACAAACATCGATTAATTAAATGTTTATTTTCTCAAAGAAAACAAAATATTAACACAAAAAGTGTGTATTAACGTACTTTAGTAGCTACAATCTATATTATAAAGAGTATTGCACTCATCGTTCTTTAAAACTTTAGTTCTGCCAGTTACTTCTTTTATAGCACTATATTAGTGCTGCAGCAACCATTCTTGGAAACATTACTATAGACATTAGTTTTTTCTTTAGTCTCATTTTAGCTTTACTGCATAAACAAACATCGATTAATTAAATGTTTATTTTCTCAAAGAAAACAAAATATTAACACAAAAAGTGTGTATTAACGTACTTTAGTAGCTACAATCTATATTATAAAGAGTATTGCACTCATCGTTCTTTAAAACTTTAGTTCTGCCAGTTACTTCTTTTATAGCACTATATTAGTGCTGCAGCAACAATTCTTGGAGACATTACTAGAGACATTAGTTTTTTTTTAGTCTCAATTTAGCTTTACTGCATAAACAAACATCGATTAATTAAATGTTTATTTTCTCAAAGAAAACAAATATAAACACAAAAAGTGTGGATTAACGCTCTTTATTAGCTACAATTTATATTATAAAGAGTATTGCACTCATTGTTCTTTAAAACTTTAGTTCTGCCAGTTACTTCTTTTATAGCACTATATTAGTGCTGCAGCAACCATTCTTTGAAAACATTACTATAGACATTAGTTTTTTCTTTAGTCTCATTCTAACGTTACTGCATAAACAAACATCGATTAATTAAATGTTTATTTTCTCAAAGAAAACAAAATATTTACACAAAAAGTGTGTATTAACGTACTTTAGTAGCTACAATCTATATTATAAAGAGTATTGCACTCATCGTTCTTTAAAACTTTAGTTCTGCCAGCTACTTCTTTTATAGCACTATATTAGTGCTGCAGCAACCATTCTTGGAAACATTACTATAGACATTAGTTTTTTCTTTAGTCTCAATTTAAGCTTTACTGCATAAACAAACATCGATCAATTAAATGTTTATTTTTCAAAGAAAACAAAATTAAAACACAAAATGTGTGCATAAAGGTACTCTTGTTACTACAATTTATATTATAAATAGTATTGCACTCATTGTTCTTTAAAACTTTAGTTCTACCATTAACTTCTTTTATAGCACTATATTAGTGCTCAGGAACCATTTTTCGAAACATTACTATAGACATTAGTTTTTTCTTTAGTATCATTTTAGCTTTACTGCAAAAACAAACATCGATTAATTAAATGTTTATTTTCTCAAAGAAAACAAAATATTAACACAAAAAGTGTGTATTAACGTACTTTAGTAGCTACAATCTATATTATAAAGAGTATTGCACTCATCGTTCTTTAAAACTTTAGTTCTGCCAGTTACTTCTTTTATAGCACTATATTAGTGCTGCAGCAACCATTTTTAGAAACATTACTATAGACATAAGTTTTTTCTTTAGTATCATTTTAGCTTTACTGCATAAACAAACATCGATTAATTAAATGTTTATTTTCTCAAAGAAAACAAAATATCAACACAAAAAGTGTGGATTAACGCTCTCTATTAGCTACAATTTATATTATAAAGAGTATTGCACTCATCGCTTTTTAAAACTTTAGTTCTGCCAGTTACTTCTTTTATAGCACTATATTAGTGCTGCAGCAACCAAATTTTTAATTACATTTGAGCTTTACTTCATTAACAAACATCGATTAAGTAAGTTTATTTCTTCAAAGAAAACAAATTATAAGCACAAAAAGTGTGGATTAACGCTCTTTATTAGCTACAATTTATCTTATAAAGAGTATTGCACTCAACGTTCTTTAAAACTTTAGTTCTGCCAGTTACTTCTTTTATAGCACTATATCAGTGTTGCTGCAATCATTCTTGTAAACATTACTATAGACATTAGTTTTTTCTTTAGTCTCATTTTAGTTTCACTGCATAAACAAACATCGATTAATTAAATGTTTATTTTCTCAAGAAAACAAAATATTAACACAAAAAGTGTGTATTAACGTACTTTAGTAGCTACAATCTATATTATAAAGAGTATTGCACTCATCGTTCTTTAAAACTTTAGTTCTGCCAGCTACTTCTTTTGTAGCACTATATTAGTGCTGCAGCAACAATTCTTGGAGACATTACTAGAGACATTAGTTTTTTCTTTAGTCTCAGTTTAGCTTTACTGCATAAACAAACATCGATTAATTAAATGTTTATTTTCTCAAAGAAAACAAATTATAAACACAAAAAGTGTGGATTAACGCTCTTTATTAGCTACAATTTATATTATAAAGAGTATTGCACTCATCGTTCTTTAAAACTTTAGTTCTGCCAGTTACTTCTTTTATAGCACTATATTAGTGCTGCAGCAACCATTCTTGAAAACATTACTATAGACATTAGTTTTTTCTTTAGTCTCATTTTAACTTTACTGCATAAACAAACATCGATTAATTAAATGTTTATTTTCTCAAAGAAAACAAAATATTAACACAAAAAGTGTGGATTAACGTACTTTAGTAGCTACAATTATATTATAAGAGTATTGCACTCATCGTTCTTTAAAACTTTAGTTCTGCCAGTTACTTCTTTTATAGCACTATATTAGTGCTGCAGCAACCAATTTTGGAGACATTACTATTTTAGTTTTTTCTTTAGTCTCAGTTTAGCTTTGCATGCATAAACAAACATCGATTAATTAAATGTTTATTTTCTCAAAGAAAACAAAATTATAAACACAAAAAGTGTGGATTAACGTACTTTATTAGCTACAATTTATATTATAAAGAGTATTGCACTCATCGTTCTTTAAAACTTTAGTTCTGCCAGTTACTTCTTTTATAGCACTATATTAGTGCTGCAGCAACCATTCTTGGAAACATTACTATAGACATTAGTTTTTTCTTTAGTCTCATTTTAGCTTTACTGCATAAACAAACATCGATTAATTAAATGTTTATTTTCTCAAAGAAAACAAAAAACACAAAAAGTGTGGATTAACGTACTTTAGTAGCTACAATATATATTATAAAGAGTATTGCACTCATCGTTCTTTAAAACTTTAGTTCTGCCAGTTACTTCTTTTATAGCACTATATTAGTGCTGCAGCAACCATAAAACATTTTAATTACATTTTTAGCTTTACTGCATAAACAAACATCGATTAATTAAATGTTTATTTTTTCAAAGAAAACAAAATTATAAGCACAAAAAGTGTGGATTAACGTAGTAGCTACTTTACAATTGGATAGCTACAATTTATATTATAAAGAGTATTGCACTCATCGTTCTTTAAAACTTTAGTTCTGCCAGTTACTTCTTTTATAGCACTATATTAGTGCTGCAGCAACCATTCTAAAAATTTTATACATTAGTTTTTTCTTCAGTCTCATTACTTACTGCATAAACAAACATCGATTAATTAAATGTTTATTTTCTCAAAGAAAACAAAATATAAAAACAAAAAGTGTGGATTAACGTACTTATAGTAGTATAATTATAGCTACAATTTATATTATAAAGAGTATTGCACTCATCGTTCTTTAAAACTTTAGTTCTGCCAGTTACTTCTTTTATAGCACTATATTAGTGCTGCAGCAACCATTCTTGGAAACATTACTATAGACATTAGTTTTTTCTTTAGTCTCAATTTAGCTTTACTGCATAAAAAAACATCGATTAATTAAAAGTTTATTTTCTCAAAGAAAACAAATTAAAACACAAAAAGTGTGGATTAACATACTTTATTAGCTACAATACCCGGTGCGCCAAATGCACGTTGGGCAGGCCACAATAAACTGTACACTGGACCGATTTTGAAGATTTATGACTTAATCTTTAGCAGAAAGCCTGAATTAGATTCTAAGAGTTTTTGCAAATTTTTCCGTTTTCTGTTTTTAGAGCTAGAAGCGAGTTCTTAACATGCTCGTTTTCGAAAACATTGAAAACGATCAAAAAACGTCGATCAAATTTTAAAAGATTCAACATCAATGAACAAAGAGAAAACGTTTTCAGAAGGATCTGGTGGTTTTGCACGAACTATCGTACAGCAGAATACAATTGATCGATTTCTAAATCGCAAATCACCACGAACATGTTCTCTATTTGTCCATTCTTGTCGATTCTTTAGAAAACTTGATCGATGTTTTTTGATCGTTTTCAGTGTTTTCGAAAACAAAAATCTTTGGAAACTCGCTTCTTGCTCTAAAAACTGAAAATGAAAAAAGTTGCAAAAAATCTCAATATCTAATTCAGGCTTTCTGCTAACGATTAAGTCATAAAGCTTCGAAATATGTCCAGTGTACGATATATTGTGGCCTGCCAAACGTGCATAGTTTATTTTGGCGCACTTGGTATATATTATAAAGAGTATTGCACTCATCGTTCTTTAAAACTTTAGTTCTGCCAGTTACTTCTTTTATAGCACTATATTAGTGCTGCAGCAACCATTCTTGGAAACATTATTATAGACATTAGTTTTTTCTTTAGTCTCATTTTAGCTTTACTGCATAAACAAACATCGATTAATTAAAAGTTTATTTTCTCAAAGAAAACAAAAAAAGCACAAAAAGTGTGGATTAACGTACTTTATTAGCTACAATTTATATTATAAAGAGTATTGCACTCATCGTTCTTTAAAACTTTAGTTCTGCCAGTTACTTCTTTTATAGCAATATATTAGTGCTGCAGCAACCATTCTTGGAAACATTACTATAGACATTAGTTTTTTCTTTGGTCTCAATTTAGCTTTACTGCATAAACAAACATCGATTAATTAAATGTTTATTTTCTCAAAGAAAACTAATTATAAACACAAAAAGTGTGGATTAACGTACTTTAGTAGCTACAATTTATATCATAAAGAGTATTGCACTCATCGTTCTTTAAAACTTTAGTTCTGCCAGTTACTTCTTTTATAGCACTATATTAGTGCTGCAGCAACCTAAATTTTAATTACATTTTAGCTTTACTGCATAAACAAACATCGATTAATTAAATGTTTATTTTCTCAAAGAAAACAAAATATAAATACAAAAAGTGTGGATTAACGTACTTTCGTAGCTACAATTTATATTATGAAGAGTATTGCACTCATCGTTCTTTAAAACTTTAGTTCTGCCAGTTACTTCTTTTATAGCAATATATTAGTGCTGCAGCAACCATTCTTGGAAACATTACTATAGACAATATTTTTTTCTTTAGTCTCATTTTAGCTTTACTGCATAAACAAACATCGATTAATTAAATGTTTATTTTCTCAAAGAAAAAAAAAACACAAAAA
This sequence comes from Aurelia coerulea, assembly GCA_039566865.1. NCBI lineage: Eukaryota > Metazoa > Cnidaria > Scyphozoa > Semaeostomeae > Ulmaridae > Aurelia > Aurelia coerulea. Next base: position 18,720,957 of record CM076956.1, on the reverse strand, counting down.
GTGTGGATTAACGTACTTTAGTAGCTACAATATATAATATAAAGAGTATTGAACTCATCGTTCTTTAAAACTTTAGTTCTGCCAGTTACTTCTTTTATAGCACTAAATTAGTGCTGCAGCAACCTAAATTTTAATTACATTTTAGCTTTACTGCATAAACAAACATCGATTAATTAAATGTTTATTTTCTCAAAGAAAACAAAATATAACCACAAAAATTGTGGATTAACGTACTTTTAGTAGCTACAATTTACAATGCGGATAAACGCACTTTATTAGATACAATTTATATTATGAAGAGTATTGCACTCATCGTTCTTTAAAACTTCAGTTCTGCCAGATACTTCTTTTATACCACTATATTTGTGCTGCAGCAATCTAATTTTTAATTACATTTTAGCTTTACTGCATAAACAAACATCGATTAATTAAATGTTTATTTTCTCAAAGAAAACAAAATATAAAAACAAAAAGGGTGGATTAACGTATAGTTATTATAGTTAGTATAATTATAGCTAAAACTTATATCATAAACAGTATTGCACTCATCGTTCTTTAAAACTTTAGTTCTGCCAGTTACTTCTTTCATAGCACTATATTAGTGCTGCAGCATCCATTCTTGGAAACATTACTATAGACATTAGTTTTTTCTTTAGTCTCAATTTAGCTTTACTGCATCAACAAAACATCGATTAATTAAAAGTTTATTTTCTCAAAGAAGACAAATTATAAACACAAAAAGTGTGGATTAACGTACTTTATTAGCTACAATACCCGGTGCGCCAAAATAAACAATGCACGTTTGGCAGGCCACAATAAATCGTACACTGGACCGATTTTGAAGATTTATGACTTAATCTTTAGCAGAAAGCCTGAATTAGATTCTAAGAGTTTTTGCAAATTTTTCCGTTTTCTGTTTTTAGAGCTAGAAGCGAGTTCTTAAAATGCTCGTTTTCGAAAACATTGAAAACGATCAAAAAACGTCGATCAAATTTTAAAAGATTCAACATCAATGAACAAAGAGAAAACGTTTTCAGAAGGATCTGGTGGTTTAGTACGAACTATCGTACAGCAGAATACAATTGATCGATTTCTAAATCGCAAAACACCACGAACATGTTCTCTATTTGTCCATTCTTGTCGATTCTTTAGAAAACTTGATCGATGTTTTTTGATCGTTTTCAGTGTTTTCGAAAACAAAAATTTTTGGAAACTCGCTTCTTGCTCTAAAAACTGAAAATGAAAAAAGTTGCAAAAAATCTCAAGATCTAATTCAGGCTTTCTGCTAATGATTAAGTCATAAAGCTTCGAAATATGTCCAGTGTACGATATATTGTGGCCTGCCAAACGTGCATAGTTTATTTTGGCGCACTTGGTATATATTATAAAGAGTATTGCACTCATCGTTCTTTAAAACTTTAGTTCTACCAGTTACTTCTTTTATAGCACTATATTAGTGCTGCAGCAACCATTCTTGGAAACATTACTATAGACATTAGTTTTTTCTTTAGTCTCATTTTAGCCTTACTGCATAAAGAAACATCGATTAATCAAAAGTTTATTTTCTCAAAGAAAACAGAAAAAAAGCACAAAAAGTGTGGATTAACGTACTTTAGTAGCTACAATTTATATCATAAAGAGAATTGCACTCATCGTTCTTTAAAACTTTAGTTCTGCCAGCTACTTCTTTTATAGCACTATATTAGTGCTGCAGCAACCTAGTTTTTAATTACATTTTAGCTTTACTGCATAAACAAACATCGATTAATTAAATGTTTATTTTCTCAAAGAAAACAAAATATAAACACAAAAAGTGTGGATTAACGTACTTTTAGTAGCTACAATTTACAATGCGGATTAACGCACTTTATTAGCTACAATTTATATTATAAAGAGTATTGCACTCATCGTTCTTTAAAACTTCAGTTCTGCCAGTTACTTCTTTTATAGCACTATATCAGTGCTGCAGCAACCATTCTTTGAAAAATTACTATAGACATTAGTTTTTTCTTTAGTCTCACTTTAACTTTACTGCATAAACAAACATCGATTAATTAAAAGTTAATGTTCTCAAAGAAAACAAAATATGAACACAAAAAGTGTGGATTAACGCACTTTAGTAGCTACAATTTATATTATAAAGAGTATCGCACTCATCGTCCTTTAAAACTTTAGTTCTGCCAGTTACTTCTTTTATAGCACTATATTAGTGCTGCAGCAACCTAATTTTAATTACATTTTACATTTACTGCATAAACAAACATCGATTAATTAAATGTGTATTTTCTCAAAGAAAACAGAATATAAACACAAAAAGTGTGGATTAAGGTACTTTAGTAGCTACAATTTATATTATAAACAGTATTGCACTCATCGTTCTTTAAAACTTTAGTTCTTCCTGTTACTTCTTTTATAGCACTATGTTAGTAATGCAGCAACCATTCTTGGAAACATTACTATAGACATTAGTTTTTTCTTTAGTATCACTTTTGTCTTTGCCTTTTATCGCAAGCAACGAAACGAAAATAAAACTACGGCAATTATGCTGTGTTGTCCATCATTGTTGCGACTTGCAAGTCAGTGATCGAATTTGATAATAACACTCAAATAAAGATGATTGCAGTATGTTTACTCCAATTTACTGGTTACAAGCACGGGGGGGGGGGTTTCTTCCATAGTAAAGGTACCTGGGGATGTGCCGCGAGCAAGGGTCTGACTTTCACTCCATGATTGTGACTGTAGCCAAAAGTAGTTTCATTAAGAGAGGCCCCAGGATAATCACTTATCGTGACTACAGCAAATTTGATCCATTGAAATTTAAAGAGGTTCTTAGCGAACAATTAGATAAAAATAGCTCTTGCGGTGAGAAATTTGAAGTTTTCAATGCTATAGTTACGAGTGTGCTGGATAATCATGCTCCAATAAAGAAGAAATCTGTTCGGGCGAACGATGGCCCATTTATGACGAAAGCACTTGTTTGTTTGTTTGTGACCATATTTGAGTTCGATCTTTTTATATCTAGCTATACATATCTCTCTTTCTCATTATACTGTTCACTGAGGGAGTGCCTTGTTTACGCTTGCTCTTTTATATAAAATATTCAATAGATATATTCATGGGGATTCTATATACACATTTATACTTCTGAACATAATAGATCAGCCTCACACCCCATGCTTTTTCCACTGCCCCCAATTCTTAGTGGAAAGGGAACAAAAGTTTGGACTCTGACCCCAATGAGCTCAGATGACCCTAGTGGCCTTTAATTGGAAGTGGAACTTAGTTTTCCTCCCCGTAAGGAATTAAAATGCAGGGAATTTCTTGTTCTCTGATCACTGTGATTGGTCGAGAAGGTCCTCTGGGATCACGTTGATCACTTTGATCACATTGAATGCTGCGTTCATCATACAATGTCCCACAGGATCCGTCTAGATGCTCCGTATATTTTCATATATATTTTTATTTGTTTTTCATATTTAATTCTTTTAAGGAGGGTTGCCCTTCAGCAGAAGCTGGTTTTCAAGGGGCCCTCCGATAAAAACAATAATTAAAATCTACAGAAACAAAGTAAAAAGCTATTAATTAAATCAAACTATAAAACCTTATTTACAATATTCAAAACCTATGTACAATAATGTTTAAAATTTAAAATCAAGCGAAAGAAAAAGATGCCTGTACCTAAATAGTCTTGAAACTCTTCAGTGAGGCTGCCTGCTTAGACTCGGCTGAGAGGCTATTCCACAGTTTTGCACCTCTGTAGGAGAAACATCTCTGGCCATTATTTGACCTTTTCTTGGGTAACCTAAGGTCGGTTCCTGTATTACGAAGGCTGTAGGATGAACAGCTTTCGTAATACAGGAACCATAGAGTTCCCTTGCTTGACATTTGTAAAAGTGCACTTCCTGTGACATTCCTTCTAGGTTTTAGTTACATCTTATTCAATTTCAAATTCAAATTTTGCCAATCAGTAGCCTGGATGTTGCTAAATAGGGGCGCTTTTGCGAAGGAATGCATGCGTTTTGCATGCATGCGTTTTGCATAAAATGAGCTCTGTTTGTAAACAAGTGAACAGAAAGACAGACATGAACTGGTCAAAGGTGGATGGAGCGAGGCAGCAAAAAAGAACTTTAATTCTCAGAGAATCGCAAGACAAAACTTACATTTGCCCAGTGAAATGCTGTGAGAATCGAGCTTTTTTCAGCAAGAGGGGCTGCAGAAAACATGAGGATACTAAGCACAGATGGTATTCTTACTTTGATGAGAAACCAAGCGAGAAATTGATCGAAAAGGGCATCAAGGAACAACAAAGCAGCTCGGGGGCTTCAAAATGTGGGGATGGGCTGAAAAAGCGTGCAGATACAACCAAAAGGCCTTATTACCCAATATCCAGTGGAATTGGAAAGAAGTACATTGAGTGGCTTTGTGCTGTTTGCGGAGGGGGAAAGTTAGAATCACAGGCGACACAAAACGGAATACGAGTGATGAAGTTTCTGAAACATTGCAGTGAGGATGGCGAGGAGGAGCTTACTGAAGAGCACATAGACTACTGTATTGGTTCTGCTCAAGACATTTGCAAGTTTATCGAACATATTGGAAAGGAATGGGTCCTAGGTAGCTCGGCGCAATTTGGATACCTACAAGCAATTACAGACCTAATTGATTTTCGCAAATCCAATGGATTGTCGGCAACAGTGCTCGGGAATTTAGCAGTATCCGAGGTGTACATCAATAGAGGGAAAAGGGCTTTAGCACGACGGAAATTAACTGAGTGGTCAAAGAACCTTTCCGTTGAGGTTCTCGCTGCAACGAATCAGTGGGCGACTATGGACGAAATGGAGACAGTTATCCCGTATCATCTGCCACAATACAAAGTGACTCTATCAAACTGCAAGGGATATCCATTGACGAGTCTCACTGTCGCCGACTTGGCATTCGCTACTCGCTTTGTGGCTGTGTACCTGTTTACGAGAGTGAAGGGATCTCGGCCGATGACGTATCAATAATTGACAATAGGCATGATGGAGAAAGCAAAGGAAATGAGGGCTTCGTTGATCAGACAGAGTTTAAAACTGCTCAACAGTACGCCTTTGATTCGTTGATTTTCGACGAGACGAGCACTCGGATTATCGACGACTACAACATGCACATCAGACCGTTGTTGAACCCGCAATGTGACTATGTTCTCGTAACGAGGCGTGGTACGCAAATAAAGAACTTCAGTATTCTTATGTCAAAGATTGTCTTCGCAGCCATTGGGAAATATGTTCACCCGACGAGATATCGACAAATATTGGAAACAGAGAGCTCACAAAAACTCAGTGCGGAGGAGCAAGACATGGTTAGCCGGGATCAAAAGCACAGTTCGCAAGTGGCGAGAACATACTATCAAAAACGAATTTCCCGTGAAATTGCAACGAGTGCAAAACGGGCGATGAAAAAACTACAAAACGGAGAAGTTGACAAAGAGTTGAAGAAATTAGCGTTTGCAAGCGATAGTTCATCGGACTGCGAAGATGCTACAAGATGTGGCGAAGACTCCTATGAAGTGGTTGACTGTCCTACTCAGGGAGATCCTTGTTCGACAAAGCAGATGGATCTGGGAAAGGATACACTTGATAGTGATACAATTGATAGTCAGACTATCACATCTTACCAACCACCCGTGAGAAAAGCAAGCAAGAAACAAATGAAACCAATCGTCAGTGCAAGGGTGCCTTTCACCTCTGATGAGGACTATTTTTTAAGAAAATGTTTACGAATTTATGGGTTTGGTAAATTGACGTGCATGCTGCGTGACCCACGATTCAAGTTTCACGAGAAAAGAACGCCAGACTCTCTCAAGAAACGCGCAGAAATTTTAACAAGAAAATGAAACTTCATAATCTTTTGTAGCACTTCAAATTTTTTCATTGGTGTCTTAATTAGATTGTCTATTAGATTGTCTAATTGTCTTAATTAGATTTGTTGTCTTAGTTGTTGTTATTGCTTCAGAGATACTTTGTCCTGTTGGACCTTTGGTGAATAAGAAGGAACAAGCGAGAATAACGGTGAATAAGGAGTGTACAACTGTGCACAAGGAAGTCTCATTCCGGTCCAGTGTGTCAATCCGAAATCTCTTGGCCTTGTTAAGCCTTATTCATGCTGTGTTTACGGTTGTTCACATCTGTTACCCGTAGCTCATTGACGTTTGAGTAGAGAAAGGTTTTTAAGATGACAACAACAGCAACTGGGTGTGACGTTTCATGATCCTCTTCTATTTGACGAAAATTTAACTTAGCATTTTCAAGGGGGATTGCTATTGTTGTTGCTGTTGCTTCAGAGATTCTTTGTCCTGTTGGCCCTTTGATGAATAAGAAGGAACAAGCGAGAACAAATGTGAATAAGGAGTGTACAACTGTGCACAAGGAATCCTCATTTCGGTCCAGCCTCAATCCAAATCTCTTGGCCTTGTTAAGCCTTATTCATGCTGTGTTTACGGTTGTTCACATCTGTTACCCGTAGTTCATTGACGTTTGAGTAGAGAAAGGTTTTTAAGATGACAACAACAGCAACTGGGTGTGACGTTTCATGATCCTCTTCTATTTGACGAAAATTTAACTTAGCAGTTTCAAGGTGAATTGCTATTGTTGTTGCTGTTGCTTCAGAGATTCTTTGTCCTGTTGGCCCTTTGGGGAATAAGAAGGAACAAGCGAGAATAACGGTGAATAAGGAGTGTACAGCTGTGCACAAGGAAGTCTCATTTCGGTCCAGTGTGTCAATCCGAAATCTCATAGCCTTTTTTAGCTTTATTTACACGTTGTGTATTGTTTTTCACACTTATTGCCCGTAATTCATTGAATTTTAGTGAGCGTGTTTGTGTTGATAAAAGATGAAATAAAGTCCTTGAAATCATTGAAACTTCTGTCTGTCGTGCTTCTATTCCATTTGGTAAGGCTGCCAATCATGATGTCATGTTGCAGTGTTCTAATAGGAGAAATGAAACGCAGAAATAACAACATTTTTGTCATGCAGTACAAACACAATCCTACTTATACTAACTATTGTTCATTCAGTTTAGTTTCATTGATCTTCATCCTCGCCGTCACTGATCAAAACTCTTGCGCGTTTTCTCCTCCGCACTATCATTGTGCGAGGTCGTCGTCGTGGTCTTTGCCCTGACGGTATCTCCTCCTCATTTTCATTGCTGTCGTCATTCCTGTCAGCATTGTCGATCACATCTGACGTCCTGTTGTTGCCGTATTTGTTTGCCATTTATTTGTCCCAATCTGGGAAAGTTTCCTGGAACTCGTCAAGGTCAAACAAATCTCGCGGTGTATCTTCTATTAGCAACCACGCATCATACATGGAGTCAGCTCCATCCCATCTGACTCTTCGGCGTCTTTGGAATCTAGCCAGGTCCTCATCTGAAGGTTCCAGCGCCTGTCATTTTCCCTCACTTATGGTAAGCAAGTAGACTGCTTTGTGGTACCGAAACTCGTTTATCTTCCCATGAGCAATGAAATAGTCACTTTCTGCTCTTTCCATCCTTCGTCGCTGTCCTCAAACTCAGTTATTGCTCGGTCGGTGACTTCTTTTGGCACCACCTTGTCAATTGCGTAAGCGTCGTTCTTCGCTGCTGCGATCGCTTCTCGGAAGTCTTGAGAGAATTGCATTGTCTCGATTTCTTTCATGTCTATCAGCTGGGCTGCTCGTTGCTCAGTGAAGTCGTTGAATATCGCTCCTTCATCTCCGTCGGGGTTGTTTGAAAGGCTCATGTCCTCCTCAGTCCACAAAGGAACATTTCGCAGCTTTTCCGCTGCCCAGTGAAAGCACTGCATGCAATTCTGCCGGAGCCAGTTGGTTGCCGTTGGGTTTTTTTCTTTCAAGGATGTTGCCTTAAAGATCTCCAGTCTTGCTTCGATGGCTGCGTCGTCGACAGCTGTAAACTTTGGTATCTCGTTGCAGGTGGTGTAGATACCTGATTTGTATACAAATTGCACAGCTTCTTTATGTTTCTGGGGAATGGCGATGTACCCTCCTTGCAGCACTCGTTTGGCATCATCTGCAGTCATTGAATCTGGAGGCCACTCATCCACAAACAAGCATTCAGTTTCTGCACGTAGCATGCTGGCCGAGAAATGCCGATCCCGAGTATAATAATAATAATAATATTAATTTATTTATTTAAGGTTGGCATGATAAAGATAGTTAAGAAAACTAATTAAGGCCAACCATTTAACAAAAGTGAAAACTGAATAGTCCTATTTACATATTTTTATAAGAATCGTAAATTATTTACATAGATCTTGCACAATCTACAGTTGCAGTCGCTGAACTGATGTTTTTTTATTTTCCTCTTAAATTCTGTCAAGGTATGAGACTCTTTTGTTTCTAGTGGCAACGATTGCCAGAGTTTGTGTCCAGTGTACCTGATTGTCTCTATACCATACGCATTTGTGCGTGGAATTGGTACTGACAGGTGGTCATTACATCTCAGGCTATATGAGATGTTCTTCTCGACGAAGATTTCACCCATGAATTTAGGATTAAGATCATGTTTGGTCTTATCAATTTCTGTAGTTAGCAACTGTAGATTTCTTTGGTGAATGGTGACTGAGGCTGCCTTTATCAACAATTCTTTAAAATTTGAAAATTTAAAAAAGTAACCGACGCCAGGTTATCATGCGAGATAATGCCTTCGTATGGATCAAACCAGCTCGTCTTTCCAGAATCGGCCTCCCCGACGCAACAAAGCTTCTTCGTTTTCTGTGGGAAAAATCTTTCAGAGCCAGCTGATACCATTTCTGTAAAAATCTCGTCAGCGTCTCTTCGTCAGGCATGCTGTTCTCGAGGCTGTCGATAAACAGTCATGGCTGAGGAATGTCGTCTTCTTTCGGCGTGTAGCTCACAAATGTTCGTGGTGTCACTTCTCCGATCTTCTCGTCATCGATTGCACCCTGCTTGAACCTTTTTTTTCTGTGAAGCTGAAGCACGTTCCAAACGGATTTACCTCAACGAGATCGTAATCGATGGCTATTGGCTTGATAATCTGGCAGCCTGAAATGAAGTGTATTAACTTGATGATATGTTCTCCTACCCGGAGTTAATAGATTAGGGTAACGAATGGGAGCAACGGTAAACAAAGCATGAATAAGAGCAAAGAAGGATGCACTCGCTTTTGAATGGGGTTGCACGAAAATGGGGCTACCTTGTGCCCTCTTCTACCCTCTTGTGCACTCTTTGTTAATTGTTTTTCACGATAATTCATCCTTGTTAATTGAATGTCTACTAGGAAAAACATAACTGAACCAACAACAACAACAAATTCGTCAATTTAACAAATCAAATGTCCGCAATAGAACTGAAATCACCTCTTAACTCTCCTTTATGAAACCTTATGTAATGGACACTTGTGGTAAAAACCTGAACAAATTCGCACACTAACCTCGGTAGGAAAGAATCCCAGAAATAGCAGCCATATTAGGTGCAATGAGCTCTGCTAATTGGCTGTTTCGGAGCAACGAATGCAGGAACTGATGAACGCTGCATGATTTCACGAAGGTGTACTTCCCTTGGGGCACTTTCCTGTATACATGGCCACCACGCAGTTTGCAGCTGAGTTTTTCCATTGCCCGTCTCACGCCATCTATAGCCACACAAATTTTGCTGGTGGCTCGCTCTGGCAAATTCAAACTTGAAGATGACTAGCTGCTGGGTTGCATATCATTCATTTCAACAAGATCATATTGAAGACCAGTGTACTTGATGTTATCAAGGGCCCCTTTTATTGACTCCATGAACGCTTGGCTGCATTGACGTGTCAGCATTATCCTTACTGGGTGAATTCCAAATTCTGGGCTCTTGTGCAGCTCTTCCGGTGCTACCATGACTCCAGAAACGGCACGCACGTAGAGGGAGGCAAACTGTTGGGACGATTCACCAGACAATCTTTTTGCATAATTGCTATTATGGTCCTTGATGGCGATGCATAAAGATCCTGTCACATAATCATGAGTGCCTTCTTTTCCTCGTGGGCTTATCGGTTTGCAGTCATCGATTTCCAGCCCGGCAGACAGCATTATTTGCATTATCTAGAATTGAAATAGTTAAAGTTAAATAAAATATATATCTGAAATTTAATGTTTTAAATTGATGTATACCTAAAGCAATGTGATGATAAAAGCAAATATGAAGCAAATATGAGACTTTACAATGTATGCACAAGATTGAATAAGGAATTCAACTTTCACAGCGAGGTTGGTTGATGTCAAGGCAAAGTGATTTGATTGACGTCAGAACTTTTACAGTTTGCTAATGCTACGTTGTGCGAGTCAAATTCAGGCGGGTGGGAAGGAATCTAACGAAATAGGCTCATATAGCAGCAAAATCGAATTTAAAATCAACTCCTACCTGATTTTCTACAATGTGCAGAGAATTTGAGGGGGCATCGATGGCCATCCACAAACTGACACCTGGTTTAACGTCGATCTCTTCGACTTCTTCTTCTTGATTTTCTTCCTCTCCATCCTCTCCACCTTCTCCGTCTTCTCCGTCTTCTCCGTCTTCTCCACCATGTTGGTTTTTGTCATTTTTCTTCTTTTTCTTCTTTGTTTTCTTCACTTCAATACCAGTTATGCATGATAGAATGACGTGTATGGCAAGCGAAATGCACAAGAATTCGAAAAACCTAGTTTATCGCCGATAAACCCACTTTTTCGATCGATATACCCGGACTTTATCGACCAGAAACCCACCTTTTCACCAAGAAACCCACATTATCGATCGAAAAGTTAGGTTTTCATCGATAAAGTAGGTTTTTCGATGGATAAAGTGGGTTTATCGGCGATAATCCTAGTTTTTCGATCGAAAAAGTGGGTTTATCGCCGATAAAGTGGGTTTCTCGCCGAGAAACCTACTTTATCGATTGAGAAACCCACTTTATTGAGCAGAAAGCCACTTTTTCACCGAGAAACCCATATTATCGATCGAAAAGTTAGGTTTTCATCGATAAAGTAGGTTTTTCGATCGATAAAGTGGGTTTATCAGAGATGCTCGCTCGTGCCTACGCGGCAAAGGTGCAATGCATCTGCCAGCTAAGAGCAAACTTATTAGCAAGACTTTCTTTCCATCCATGTTGCCTTGTGTTTTCAATAGGCCGTTGTAAAGTTGTCATTGAAATACTGGAATTTTGATTGAAAAGAATGGTTTTGATGGGAAACCAAATTTTCGTGCGAAAAATCCAGCTTTTCCAAACGAGAAACCCACTTTATCACCGAAAAACCCACTTTCTCGCTGATAAACCCACTTTATCGATCGAAAAACCTACTTAATCGATCGAAAAACCTACTTTATCGATGAAAACCTAACCTTTCGATCGATAATGTGGGTTTCGTGGTGAAAAAGTGGGTTTCTGGTCGATAAAATGGGTTTCTCGATGGATAAAGTAGGTTTCTCGGCGAGAAACCACTTTATCGGCGATAAACCCACTTTTTCGATCGAAAAACTAGGATTATCGCCGATAAACCCACTTTATCGATCGAAAAACCTACTTTATCGATGAAAACCTAACTTTTCGATCGATAATGTGGGTTTCTCGGTGAAAAGGTGGGTTTCTGGTCGATAAAGTGGGTTTTTCGATCGATAAAGTAGGTTTCTCGGCGAGAAACCCACTTTATCGGCAATAAACCCACTTTTTCGATCGAAAATCTAGGTTTATCGCCGATAAACCCACTTTATCGATCCATTAACTCTTTCAACTTTCTGAAACATGAACGAAACAACAGTTTGCCAAAATGTGAAATACTGTAGGAAATATCATTTCTCACACATTCATTTCCATTAACTCTTTCAACTTTCTGAAACATGAACGAAACAACAGTTTGCCAAATGTAAAATACTGTAAGAAATATCACTTCTCACACATTCATTTCCTTTAACTCTTTCAACTTCTGACACATTCTTGCATTCTGTAAACATATAATATACAAATATATAAGGAACAACAATAAACAGAACCGCCGCGCTACATAGAGCGGCCTAACTGCAACCAGGCACAACCTAGAACACTTAGATACGACCCTGGGTGACTTTTGGGCAAAAACCAAAAACCGCTGGGTGGGAGGGAGAGGGGAGAATTGCTCAACTTGAAAGAAACCTTGTAACTTGAAATTTAGCTTCTGGACGGAAGACTTCTTGAGAGGGAGAGCACGCTTTGTGACAGGATGGAGGCATGGGCACGAGGGGGGGGGGGGGTTTGAAAATCATAATGTCCGCCTTGGCGTTAACATCCCTTTACTAACGTAAAGGGGTGTATTAACGCCCCGCGGCGGGAATCACTGGAACAGAGACGGCCATATCGGATCTTTCCAAACAAAGCAACTCGCCCCGGCAGAAGAACATTGAAGAAAACACAACGGAAAGTGTGGCAGCTTATTGGGGTCGTATCTTTGGAGAACAACAGATTTCCAAATGTAAAATACTACAATCAATATTACTTCTCACACATACATTTCCATTAACTCTTTCAACTTTCTGAAACATGAACGAAACAACAGTTTGCCAAAATGTGAAATACTGTAGGAAATATCATTTCTCACACATTCATTTCCATTAACTCTTTCAACTTTCTGAAACATGAACGAAACAACAGTTTGCCAAATGTAAAATACTGTAAGAAATATCACTTCTCACACATTCACTTCCTTTAACTCTTTCAACTTCTGACACATTCTTGCATTCTGTAAACATATAATATATAAATATATAAGGAACAACAATAAACAGAACCGCCGCGCTACATAGAGCGGCCTAACTGCCAAAGTACGCCCAAGCTACCACACTGAGCCCTTGATCGGACCAACACCCCACCATTTCCGCAAGGAACTGGCCCACTGGTTGGGGTCCCTAAACACTGCTGTGCTGATAAGGGAATTCTAAGTATTGGTGACAAGTGTAATTTGACCAATGATACAAGGCATTACGAGGAATGATTTGCCGCATCAGAATTTCTACTTGTAAGGTTGTTTGTTGACTCCATTATAGGTTGTAGACTCTTGTGACACTACAGTTCCTGTTCAGGGTGCCGCTATGGTGGTCTTTGTCTTACTGTTGCCGCCCTCATGTTAGCAGAGAGGAGAAAGTTGTTCATGGGACCTGGATACCTGACACAAGCAGCAAGGTTAGAGCATTGGCGGTTCCGTGAATACTGGTACTTTAGAGGAAAGTAATTTGGCTAATTCAGAAACGGCTTGCATGAAAAAACAACCCCAACCATAATCCAAGCTGGAAACCGTGAACCAAAGATGGGTTTCCACTTGGATATTATACAACACAATGCTTAGGTTTGCCCTTGGATATTTAACAAACCAACTCTAAACTGTGAACTGAAGATGGGCTTACCCTAGGAAACTGTGAACCAAAGATGGGTTTCCCCTTGGATACCTAGGAACACCACTCAATACCCATACCATGATCCAAGGGAATTATTAGGTTTCATCTAACAAACCAATTCTAAACTGTGAACTGAGGATGGGCTTACCCCAGGAAACCGTGAACCAAAGATGGGTTTCCTTATGGATACCTAAGAACACAACTTTACACCGTAATCCAAGGATATATTTCCCCTTGGATATCTAAAATGACCTCTTTACATTTCATTTATTTCACGTCTATTTTTAAGTTCATTTCCATCTTAACTGTGATCCAAGGATAGGTTTCCCCTTGGATATCTAACAATGCAACTCTTCTCAATTTCATTTTTCGGTTATTACGCATATATTTTCATGACCACTTCATCTCAACTGTGGTCCAAGGATAGGTTTCCCCTTGGATATCTAACAATGCAAATCTTCTCAATTTCATTTTTTGGTTATTTCGCATATATTTTCATATCACAACACAACTCTTTTTAATTTCATTTTTCGGTTATTTTGCATATATTTTCATATCACAACACAACTCTTTTCAATTTCATTTTTCGGTTATATCGCACATATTTTCATGACCATTTTCATCTCAACCGTGGTCCAAGGATAGGTTTCCCCTTGGATATCTAACTACACAACTCATTTCAATTTCATTTTTCGGTTATGCCGCATATATTTTCATATCACAACACAACTCTTTTCACTTACATTTTTCGGTTATTTCGCATATCTTTTCATATCACAACACAACTCTTTTCGATTTCATTTTTCGGTTATACCGCATATATTTTCACATCACAACACAACTCTTTTCAATTTCATTTTTCGGTTATATCGCATATATTTTCCTGACCATTTTCATCTCAACCATGGTCCAAGGATAGGTTTCCACTTGGATATCTAACAACACAACTCATTTCAATTTCCTTTTTCGGTTATTTCGCATATATTTTCATGACCATTTTCATCTCAACCGTGGTCCAAGGATAGGTTTCCCCTTGGATATCTAACAACACAACTCATTTCAATTTCATTTTTCGGTTATTTCGCATATCTTTTCATATCACAACACAACTCTTTTCAATTTCATTTTTCGGTTATATCGCATATATTTTCCTGACCATTTTCATCTCAACCGTGGTCCAAGGATAGGTTTCCACTTGGATATCTAACAACACAACTCATTTCAATTTCCTTTTTCGGTTATTTCGCATATATTTTCATGACCATTTTCATCTCAACCGTGGTCCAAGGATAGGTTTCCCCTTGGATATCTAACAACACAACTCATTTCAATTTCATTTTTCGGTTATTTCGCATATCTTTTCATATCACAACACAACTCTTTTCAGTTTCATTTTTCGGTTATATCGCATATATTTTCATGACCATTTTCATCTCAACCGTGGTCCAAGGGTAGGTTTCCCCTTGGATATCTAACAACACAACTCATTTCAATTTCATTTTTCGGTTATTTCACATATCTTTTCATATCACAACACAACTCTTTTCAATTTCATTTTTCGGTTATATCGCATATATTTTCATGACCATTTTCATCTCAACCGTGGTCCAAGGATAGGTTTCCCCTTGGATATCTAACAACACAACTCATTTCAATTTCATTTTTCGGTTATTTCGCATATGTTTTCATATCACAACACGACTCTTTTCAATTTCATTTTTCAGTTATATCGCATATATTTTCATGACCATTTTCATCTCAACCGTGGTGAACCCTTAGATATCACAATACAACTCATTTCAATTTCATTTTTCGGTTATTTCACATATATTTTCATGACCATTCTCATCTCAACCATGATCCAAGGATAGGTTTTCCCTTGGATATTACAAAACAACTCTCTTCAATGAAACAGTTTGAAACCATGGATCATGGGGGGTTGCCCTTGGATAAATAAAACCAACAGTGAGAACTGCCCCGCTCATAAGAAGCTACATATGTTCTTTACCATCGGCATGCTGTACTGACAATGATCCAAACTACCAGTAATTAGCACCTGATCAGCTGCTGTCTGTATTTCCTTCTTTCTGCTTGATAAATGGATCTCATGTTTGGATGTTCTAACATGCTTTCAGCTCCATTGAATGTTAGTGATTCGCAACATTTTGTATCTTGTCTTGTTTCCCCAATTCGATAATGAAATGCAGACTACCAGCACAGTAAGACGATAAACTGCAATGCCATCCAATTCCCCTGTGTATAAGATTGCAGCTTCAGTTGAAAGTATCTGTGGTCTGGAATACCACTTCTTGTTGCCTGGGAGTGAAGCTAGAGGACCTGTTGGCTTGTGATTGAGTTCAAATTGTGAGCTACAACTTGGTGGTGAAACTTTTCTCGTGCAACTGACCTTTTCTGCCACAAATACATGCTAGCAGAATACTCCAAGCAAACTTTAGATTTGATTCAGTCTCATTTCCTTCTTGTACCTTGTAGATACACTCACTAAATAGTCTGCTACGACGCAATTATGAAGACACGATTACTTTCCTTCTCCGTTCTTAGGCCATATCGCTTCGCCTTTGAATATTCGTATTGTTCCATTATTGTTGCCATTAGTTTATCACATGCCAGTAAATCCTCTCTTCAAGTTCACAGTTCTTGCCATGGACTTTGTTCTGGTCAACAATCTTATCAAGTGGAAATAAGATGACACGGCTAGAGAATTGCTCAACTTGAAAGAAACCTTGTAACTTGAAATTTAGCTTCTGGACGGAAGACTTCTTGAGAGGGAGAGCACGCTTTGTGACAGGATGGAGGCATGGGCACGAGGGGGGGGGGGTTTGAAAATCATAATGTCCGCCTAGGCGTTAACATCCCTTTACTAACGTAAAGGGGTGTATTATCGGCGATAAACTAGGTTTTTCGAATTCTTGTGCATTTCGCTTGCCATAGACGTGTATGTTGTTGTGATCTCGCAGAATCAGCTCCAATTGTCTGCGTTTAACTGGTAGTAAATTTTCCGTTACAGTCTCATCGCATGGTCTTGTTCTCCACAGTGCCCTGATGGACACCACTAAATGCGACCTCGTTACCTCTGGTATCACAAAGGCGCGCAGTGCTTGCGTTAATGTCTTTGACGACAGTCGTCGAACAGGCCTATTTTCACCCATAACGAACGCACATCTGAATAAATACATATATAAAGATGAACAAAAAGCAAAACGAGCTGGAATATATAGAGTAGCGTCGCCCATTATGGCCGGTCGCCAATTATGGCTGGCTAGCAAGAGAAATTAAATTTCAGGGGACTGACGACTAGTAATAAAATTGCAATTGCGCGGAAAATCTTCGCTGACATCTGTTTTATCGTGATTTGACCTTCAATGAAGATTCAGTTCATTTGCATTGAAACCCGACGATATGGTTTGTGCATATCTCTAATTGATTCTTTCAAGTATTGCAAATTTCATGATTCTATTTACATTCCTTCCTTCTTTTTCGTTCGCTCAGCACCTTGCGGTTTGAAGTTTTTCAAATATGCTTTCTTTGATTTTTCAGAAGTCCTGTCTCTTGAGAGGAAATCTGCAATGAAACCAAAGCAAAGTGACTTCTGATTCAGAGTTAAGGTTATGAAGTCTAGGTGCTGCTAACTGCTATTTTCGTCGCCCATTATGCCCATCAGTTTACCAAAGAAGTTTCCAATCGCTTCAAAATATTAAAATGCAACATTTATTAAGAAAAACACCAATTTGGGTTAAAATCTTACTTACTGACTTGGAAAATCATTGAAACGCAAAAAAACGCAGCATTATATTAAGTCTATTTTCATTTTAGAAACATTCCAAAACTCATCCATCCATGCACAAGAGATAAGGCAGGATTTAGAAAAACTCGAAGCATGTATTTCAATTGCCAAAACTCGAAGTTTAGGTTCATTCTTATTGATATTTTTGGGTTTAAAGTACCAAATGATAAACAAAGAACAGTAATTAAAGCTGTTTTTCTTATCAAAACTTTTTACTGGAAAGTAGTGTTCATTGTTTCTCCTGCGGCCATAATGGGCGACGCTAGAAGAAAACGACGTTTTTACCCCCTTCTTTAAAATCTTCTAAAATCAGTATAAAGAGCTTACGTAAAGAATCAATACTCTGTGATCTTTTTCTCCATTAGTTGGTGATATAATCTGACTATTTGGTTTTTTTATTAATTGCTCTTTTTGGATCTAACTCAGAACTTCGCGACGACATGGGCATAATGGGCGACACCACTCTGCATATGAATTTTATCTCAATTCCCAACTAGTTTCGACGGTGTGGTCATCATCAGGAGAATGAGTGATATTTTCTGATGCAACTGGTTTTACAATCTACGTTTACAAATATGACGCTAAATTAATTGTTTGAAATTACGAATGATTAAGAAATGACAAGCCACAGGGGAATAATGTAATGACAAAAAAGTGAACGTAATTCTGTGGCTTATCCATTTGTTAAAGAACTATAATCTTATGTTTTCTGGGTGGTTTAGTTTGCAGTTTAGGCCATTTGGGGATAGAGTTTTAAGACGTAACATCCAGTTATCCTCATGTGATTCTAAAATAAAAGTTATTTCATCTGATACATTTTTTTCAATCTTTTCTATGATGGTAAATTTTGCATCTGTAGAGAAGTCATGGTTTGCTAGGCGAAAGTGTTGTTCGACGGGGAGCAGTTTATCGTAGTCTGTTGATTTGATTCTATGCCTATAGTTGTTGAGTCTAAAATTAAACGGCCATTCGGACTTTCCGACATATTGTTTTGAGCACTGTGTGCATTCTAACAGAAATATCACATTTTTGCTTTTACAGTTGGATTCGTGGTAGATTTTATATGTATTCTTAGTTACAAAACTAGTGAATGAGTTGGTAGATTTAAGGTGATTACAGCATAGACTGTTTCTAACATTACATGGTTTACAAAATTTAATAGTTTTTATTGTGGGTGTCTTACGGATGACTTTGTTATTTATAATGTTGTTGCTTCCTACCATTTCTTTAAGGTTCTTTGGCCTACGGTAGGCTAGCATACCAGGTTCCTTAAAAATATCTTTTAAATTTGGTTTTAGTTTTAAAATTTCCCAGCGGTTTTGGATAATCTTAGCCATTGGTGGGAGGGTATTGTTAAATGTTGCTACAAGAGGGATGCGATTAGTCCGCTGTTTGGTTGTTAGCTTCAAGGTATCTTCTCTTGGTATGTCGACAGCTTTTTTTATCTGGTTGTCTACTAAGGTTTGGGAGTAACCACGTGCTATGAATTGTTGTTTTAATTTGTCACTGTGTTTACCAAGTTCGTTATTATTAGAGCAGATCCTTCTTAGTCTTAGTGCTTGGGAGTAGGGTAAGCTTTCTTTGAGATGTTTAGAGTGGGAAGATTTAAAATGTAGATCGTTATGGGTATCAGTTTGTTTCGTGTAAAGCGTTGTTTGTAGTTGTCTCTTTTCATCAATGTATATTAAAGTGTCTAAAAATGCTACTGATTGTGTTGATTTTTCATGGTCAAATTTGATAGAATCGTGTTTCATGTTGAGGTTTGTCAGGAATTCGTCGAGTTGGGTTTCTAGGCCTGTGTATATAAGGAAGATGTCGTCTATGTATCTGGCGTAAAAGAGACAATCATTGTTAATTTCTACATATATTTCTACATATATTTCCACATACATGTAGTCAAGAAAAACACATTCGAGTAAACGTTTCGGCGCAAGCCTTCATCAGTAATAACTTTCCAAATTAGACGGAGCATACATATAGATCCTGAAATAACAATACAATACAAAACAATAGCCTAAGCGGGATCCTGATTAATACAATAAGTCATAAAAGGTGTAAAATAGGGGTGTAGCCAAAGGCAGCAACAGGAAGATCAAAGAAAGCGCAGATTAAAGAGCTGCTAAAGTCGGCGGCGGTGTCTGTCTCGCGGAAGCCAGAAAAGGAAAACGTGTGTACTAACAAAACAAGCTATAGAAAGATCCAAGAGCGGATTGGCAGAAAAGAGATCCCTAAAAAACAGCGTGTGTCCCTTATGAAAAGCTGCACGCAAAAATCAAAACAACAAAACAACCAAAATGTAAACCAAAATCAAATCTATGTATCAACCTGCCTAGTGTTTAATCCCTTAGGGGCAAAGCAATCCAGCCGATATTGCCAGAAGCTTTCCTGCATCCTATTTCCCCCCGTTAGCCTATCGATTATCTTAATACTAATATCCTTCAGAAACCCGTGGTGGCCTTCTCCAGTAAAATGCCTGAAGAATTCCGCTTGGGGTACTGAGGCCCCCGAATTAAACTTATGACTGCACGCCTTGTAATTGTTAAACCTAAGCCTAAAAGGCGTGCAGGTGCTACCAACATATTGTACACCACAAACAGTACATTCCAACAAATAAACAACATTTGACGAGTCACAATTAAACGAATAGTTTATCCTATATTCCCGGCTATCTATGTTTGAATGAAAATGTCCACTATTACTCATGACATTACACACTTGACAACGAGATTTACCACAACGAGAACATCCCTTCTTATCAGTCCCCCCATTTCCCTCACTACTGAGCCTAGCCCTAACAAGTATATCCTTAAGGTTCTTACATCTCCTAAATGCTATTAAAGGTGGCTCAGGAAACACCGCCCTATGCTCCTCCGAGTTTGTGAGCATAGAATGGAGTCTCCTGGCAACCTTCCCCAAACTATTGAGTGCTGGATGGTATGTGGCAACAAGTGGAACCCTTTCCCCCCTCCCTTGGTTACGGGTCCTATTTCCCGCATTTGCTAGAAGAGTTGTCCTATCCAACCTACGTACCCTATCTATTTGTTCGTTAACTAAAGTCTCTTCGTAGCCCCTGTCCTTAAGCCATCCAGCTAACTCGCCTACCCTCTCCTGAAATTGGCGATCTTCCGAGCATATCCTACGAAACCTAAGAGCCTGACCATAGGGGATCGCCTTCTTCGTGTGCCAGGGGTGACAAGACTTCTTATGCAAGTACTGATGTGTATCAGTTGGCTTGCAAAACAAGTCTGTCGAAAGGACTCCCCCCGCCCCCACGCTAACCTGAACATCTAAAAAACTAATACTATCCCGTGATTGCTCGCTAGTAAACTTAATGGTTTCGTGGCTACTGTTGAGACGATTGATGAAAAACTTCAGCTTTTCCTCCCCGTGCATCCAGATAAAGAAAACATCATCGATGAATCTCATCCAGATGAGGGGCTTGTCAGGTGAAGCCTCCAACAACCTCTCTTCCTACCGGGTCATGAAGAGATTGGCATAGGCCGGAGCGAATTTCGTGCCTATAGCCGTGCCCAATTTCTGCCTATAAATCCTATCATTAAATTCAAAATAATTATTCTCCAAGACCAAGGACGCCAACCCCACTAGGGTATCAGTAGCCACGCCCGGGTTTTCCCTTCTTGGTCTTGGAGAATAATTATTTTGAATTTAATGATAGGATTTATAGGCAGAAATTGGGCACGGCTATAGGCACGAAGTTCGCTCCGGCCTATGCCAATCTCTTCATGACCCGGTTGGAAGAGAGGTTGTTGGAGGCTTCACCTGACAAGCCCCTCATCTGGATGAGATTCATCGATGATGTTTTCTTTATCTGGATGCACGGGGAGGAAAAGCTGAAGTTTTTCATCAATCGTCTCAACAGTAGCCACGAAACCATTAAGTTTTCTAGCGAGCAATCACGGGATAGTATTAGTTTTTTAGATGTTCAGGTTAGCGTGGGGGCGGGGGGAGTCCTTTCGACAGACTTGTTTTGCAAGCCAACTGATACACATCAGTACTTGCATAAGAAGTCTTGTCACCCCTGGCACACGAAGAAGGCGATCCCCTATGGTCAGGCTCTTAGGTTTCGTAGGATATGCTCGGAAGATCGCCAATTTCAGGAGAGGGTAGGCGAGTTAGCTGGATGGCTTAAGGACAGGGGCTACGAAGAGACTTTAGTTAACGAACAAATAGATAGGGTACGTAGGTTGGATAGGACAACTCTTCTAGCAAATGCGGGAAATAGGACCAATTCAGTTCAGTTCAGTTCATTTCATTTTAAAAATCCATCTAATACATGTTATAACTCTACATACCTACCTATCTAATTAACAAATATGAATTTAAAATAAAATGCAACAAATAACATTGAAAAAACACAGGATGGTACTTAGGGCAAATGTAAACAGACTAAATAGGTAAGTATGAAGAGCCATAATGAGATTAGGGGAATTTCTTAAAGGAGGAGCTCCCTCAATAGGCAAGCTAATCGAGGAGGGAACACCCCCTATCTAAAAAAGAATATAGACTTTTCTAGATATTATTTGAAACTGGTGCAGAAAGACACATATAATAAAGTGTGAATTACTGGGTGTAATTGTGGCACAAAAAGTAGATCTTTACCTTGGTTTTGAATGAAGCTTTCGCGGGAGAGTTTCTTAATTCAACAGGGATTTCATTCCAAAGCTTAGCTCCTTTATATCGAATGGAGTTGAGTCCAAGGGTGTTCTTTCGAACAAGAAGCAAATCACCTTTACTAGCCTGTCTAGTGTTATACTGATGCATGGATGAATTCAATAGGAAAAAGTCATGGAAGCAACTCGGTGATGATCTATATACAGTTTCAAAAAGATCAGATAGTCTGAGAAGTTTTAAAGACTTAAAGATTGGAGCAGAAGGAGAAAGAGCAGGCTGAGAAGAAATTTTTCGGATTAGTCTCTTCTGAAGTTTGTAGACAGGGTCTGTATAAGACGCAGAAGTATTACCCCACACGATAATACCATACTGGGCAAAAGACATAAACAATGAATTATATAAGCAGAGTAACACATCTGGAGTCAGGAGGCTCTTAACCTTTGAAATAACACCACAAGTTCTAGCAAGTTTTTTAGACAACTCCTTCAGATGGAACTTCCAACTGGGGAAAGAAAGATTGAACTTGAATTTCTGTCTGACATATAGGCAAGAGGTGATTTCAAGGTTTTGGGGATTTCATCAGTAATGTTTTCAGCTACGTTAACAAAGTAATCATTAAAAATATTTGACATCAGCGTTGGATCAGAGGTGATATTCCCATTGCTATCTTTGATCTTTTTAACAGAAGAGGAGGAAGAACTTTTCACACTTATAATAGATTTAATACCTGACCATAAAAGTTTCATGTTTTGTTTATTGGTAAGAAAATAATTTTGGAAGTAGGCAATTTTACTGTTTTTTTTTTCTATCAAATCTTAAAAAGCTAAAAGAACTACAACTACAATTCAACTGTGCCAATCATAGCGGAAAAAGACACAAGGTCATCGAGTTTCCACTATGACTGGCACTTACAATATTTCTTAGAATTAAATACGATAACAAAAAACAAAAATGAAAACGGTTAAGGAAAACAAAATCTGCTGCCTTCCAACAAATGATTGTTAACCTACATTCGTTTCGTGTTTTCGATAAAGCAAATCGTTTCCTCCATAATCATTTTATTCGCACTCACGCATAAATCGGAACTTCCAAAAAGGAGTAGATTACAAAGCGATTTGGAGTCCATACTCGAAACGTTTAAATCAGGAATGTTTTCGAGATGACCAAAAAGACCTTGCCGTAATGTGTCATACATAGGGCAGTGCAGGAGAAAATGTTCATTATCTTCATTTGCCTCGCCGCAATCACAAATAGGGCTTAAACAGTCAAAATTGTGCCGGAATTTATGCTCGTTTAAGTCACTAAATTTAACACGAAGTTTTGTCAATCGTCGAATGCCAATAATATCATGGACATGAAATATCGGATTCCTTGATGGTCTTATTTTTGCCAACAGTTTCCTTTTAAATTCACTAAGGGAAGCCGCGTTTTTTATCTCATTATCGAGCATATTCCATTCATAAAAGACGTTGTGAAAGTAGGTATTGGAGAAACGAACAGTTCTTGGAATGCTTGGATTATAAGCCCGTGCATGTCTAAGATTGTATGAGATGTCGCGCTCAGGAGGAATTTCTTCAAATAAATACATGGGAGACGACGTCATTTTGAGGGTGTAAAAATGACACAATCGTCTATACCACCTTCTGTCATAAAGGTTTTCCCAACCCAATTCCTCGTAAAGTCTTTGCCTGTTGGTGCCTCTCCAAGCACCAGTTACTGCAAGTGCTGCAGAGTACTGCGTTTTTTCAAGTTTCCTTGTCAGGTCCAAAGACATATTTGGATCAAATCTATGATAGATTATGTCCCCATAATCTAAATGGGGCCTTACATACAATTTGTAAACTTGGTCAAGAACGTCCCTTGATACATATCTTGAAAGATACCTTATGATGCCAATACCCCGTCTTGCCTTCTGTTTGGTCAGAGGTCTCGTCCATAGCCAAGAGAAGAGTCTAGTTTTTATCCATCAATCTCAACGATAATCAAGACGAAAACGAATAGCAAATACAAATCTACTCCCTCGTATTTATAGTAATATCCAGTTCAAAGTCCAGTAAACAAAGTCTAGACGCTTTTGTCTAGGAAACCCAAAAATACTACTATTTATTACAACCATGTCTCATGAGAGTTTCTTATCCATACTATGTTTAAATCATGTCTCTCGAGGGAGTTTCTTATTCGCACTTGTCTGAAAAGTGTCTCTTGGGAGAGTTTGACCCTTGGACTCATCATCGTTCCTAACACTCCCCCGTAGTCCAGCAAGCTGGACTTCATCTTGTCTTCTCATTATGTGGGACTTTCAGAATCCAGGCCAGTGCAACATTGCTATCTGTTAAGGATGAAATTGTCACCAAAGGTAAATCCAACTGCTTTTCAATGAACTGCATAATTGTACCTTCTGAATCTGAGTAAGATGCCTGTCAAATCGTTCAGCAAGTTTGGTCCTTTCTCGAGGAGATCGTTCAATGAGACACCCTTGACTTTGGCTGCAGAGTCAAACACTATTCGCACTTTGGTGTTCTTTGTGTCAGATATAACAGGATGGTGTGGTAAGTACCAGCCTTCTTCGGTTGGTTGCTCTTCGATTCTCTCTGCATACCCTCCATTGAAATACTCTTCCATGGCTGAGTGATACTTCTTTTTCAATTCTTGGTTTGTGTCCAATCTTCTTTCAGTCATGGAAAGTCGCCTTGAAGCCATGTCATATGATCCAGTTGGTTTCATGATTCCTTGTTTCCATGGAAGTCGTACTTGGTAACGGTTGCCAACCTGTACTGTCGTTCTCTTCGTCTGCTCTTGCACTTCAGCCAGCCTTTTGTGTGTGGGGACATCTTCAGCAATTGTTTCTATCTCCCAAAATTTTCGCAAAGCGTAGTCAACATTTGTTGGTTCGTCTTCGAGTGAGCATACCACATGAACTGATTGATTATCATCCAGTTGTCCCAATGGGCCACAAATGCTCCATCCAAGTGGTGTTCTCACTGCATATGGTTCATGCTTTTCCCCATATCTGACTTCAAGTTGACGCAACAGACTTGGACAATCTTGGCCAATCAATAGGTCTATCGGGCCATCTACCAACTGAACTTCGACATGTTCCAGGTGTTTGTATCTCTCTTTCAAGCTGTTCACATTCAGGTAGGGCAGGTGATGACTGATCTTTTTGACAACATAAGCATTGTTGAAGAATGAAGTGCCACAGCTGGTGGAGATTTGCAATGAAACTGAGGTTCGTGCTCTGAGATCTTTGTTCCCAATTCCAGACAATATCACATTGGATTTCTGTTGTTTCAGATCGAGGCTGTTTGCAATCTTCGCTGTAACAAGTGTAACTTGGCTTCCAGGGTCTTCTAGACAATTGATCTTTATGCTTTTTCCACTCCTGTCGATCACTGTAACCATCTTCACTGGCAGACCTGTGCATCCTGTGAACTGAATGTCGCTGCAGTTTCTTGTTGTCATGGCAACTGCGCTTGGACTTCCATTGACTGGTCTTGTGGTATCACTTTTCCCAGCACCTTGACTCACTTTCTTCACGTCAGTGTCAGAATTATTATGCAGCATTGGATGTGTCCATGTTTTCTTCCCTTTATCATTCATGTTTGTTCTGCAAATTCGAGCCATATGTCCATGTTGCAAACACCTGAAACAGGCACCCTTGTTTCGCACTTCTTGTTTTCTCGTCTCGACGTCCATCTTCTCGAACTTTTGGCATTTGTAAATCGCATGATTTTCTTGACATAACCAACAATGTTTTGAATCTGGGGTATCACGTCTACTGCTGTTGCTCAGGGTTGCATGTATGCTTTGTTTGGATCTTGTCTCACACAATTGTCTGACGTCTGCTTTCTCCAAAATTCTGACTCGCCTTCGCAGCCACTCACACAACAGTCGAATGTCAGTGTTGAGGTTTCTGTCTTCTTTGTAACTTGTCCAAGCAACAACAACATCTGTCGGCAGCTTAGAGAGTACAACCTTCAATCTTCTTGGATCGTAAAGATAACAGGCAACGTCGGGTCCTTGAGCTTCCAGGATTTGAATGTGAGCTTGTAGATCGTCGAAGAATTTTCTCAGACTGGATGTTTCCTTTTCTTTCACTCTGGGTAGGTCTTCTATTGCTCCAAGATGGAAGGCTGCATGATCATCATCATCACCAAATCTGTCTTCAAGTGTCTTCAATATAAGGGGGTATGACTTCTCGTCGAATGGAAAGCCTTTGATGCAGTCCTTTGCTGGGCCAATCACATGCTGTTCGAGGATTGCAAGCTTCACGATCGGTTCATATGGCTGGTTGTCTTTTACTGCTTTGAATGTTTGAATGAATCTAGGCCAGAGCTCCTTCTTTCCACTGAATTTTCCAAGGGGAATGATATTTTCACCACCAAATGTCAGCTGCAGGGTATTGCTTGGGGGCAATCTCATCGTGGATGGCATCTTCTGTTCATTCTGAGGGTCAACTTGTCTTCTTGTAGGCTTTTCTGGAGCTTGCTTGGATTTTGAAGGGGATGGGTGTGGGGAAGGGGCGTTGGGGTTGGTCACATTTGGGGGGTATGGGAATAGAGAATATGGCTGGGTAGTGGGGAAAATGTGACGCTCAGGAATCAAGGGGGTTTGGAGGGGTGCTCGAGTCAAAGGATTCAAGGATCTTCTGGGAATGGTGTCTTCAGCAAAGGGATTTGGGTCTTGGGGGACTCGAGCAGTTTGGGGTGGGATCTTGAAATCTTGCCATTCTTGATATGCAGTTGTCTTGTTTTTCACTGTTGTTGAAGCATCAGGCACGATCTTCTTTTCTCGGGGATCAGTGTCTGCTGAACATTCTGAAGCGTGATATCTCCTTTCCCTTCTCATGAAATCTCGAGGTTTGCATCTGTCACCTCCTGTGCTCGACGAAGACATTGAATACTTTCCAGATTTTCTCGATGATCGATTTGAGCTGGTTTCCCTCCTGTAATCTGCCAGGTATGATTCTGCATGTGCGATGCATTGCTGGAAATTATCTTCTGTGTTAAGCAAGGTCGTGAAGGCTCTATCGATTTCATGAGAATCTTCTAAATTTTCAACATACTTATCGTTGAACTCTCGGAAACTGGTCATGGCTTTCTTCAGTGACTGTATATTGAAATCCACTTGCCTCGGTTCGCCATTTTCAGACACTTGTTTATTCACATTGTTTATCAGCTTCGTCACATATGACATCTTGCCGCTTCGGCTTGCTTTCTTGGCTAAAATCTTCGCAGTCTTGGTGGCTTCTCTTTCTGATGGCAGTAGGTTTATATCCCTCTGTCTGTCGGGCTCAGATTCCCGGGTCACGGCACCAGCTGTTTGGTCAGAGGTCTCGTCCATAGCCAAGAGAAGAGTCTAGTTTTTATCCATCAATCT
Organism: Aurelia coerulea; assembly: GCA_039566865.1. Taxonomy (NCBI): domain Eukaryota; kingdom Metazoa; phylum Cnidaria; class Scyphozoa; order Semaeostomeae; family Ulmaridae; genus Aurelia; species Aurelia coerulea. The sequence goes on along the minus strand of CM076956.1, from coordinate 18,693,773 downwards.
CAACAATAATCAAGACGAAAACGAATAGCAAAATACAAATCTACTCTCTCGTATTTATAGTAATATCCAGTTCAAAGTCCAGTAAACAAAGTCTAGACGCTTTTGTCTAGGAAACCCAAAAATACTACTATTTATTACAACCATGTCTCATGAGAGTTTCTTATCCATACTATGTTTAAATCATGTCTCTCGAGGGAGTTTCTTATTCGCACTTGTCTGAAAAGTGTCTCTTGGGAGAGTTTGACCCTTGGACTCATCATCGTTCCTAACACTCCCCCGCAGTCCAGCAAGCTGGACTTCATCTTGTCTTCTCATTATGTGGGACTTTCAGAATCCAGGCCAGTGCAACATTGCTATCTGTTAAGGATGAAATTTTCACCAAAGGTAAATCCAACTGCTTTTCAATGAACTGCATAATTGTACCTTCTGAATCTGAGTAAGATGCCTGTCAAATCGTTCAGCAAGTTTGGTCCTTTCTCGAGGAGATCGTTCAATGAGACACCCTTGACTTTGGCTGCAGAGTCAAACACTATTCGCACTTTGGTGTTCTTTGTGTCAGATATAACAGGATGGTGTGGTAAGTACCAGCCTTCTTCGGTTGGTTGCTCTTCGATTCTCTCTGCATACCCTCCATTGAAATACTCTTCCATGGCTGAGTGATACTTCTTTTTCAATTCTTGGTTTGTGTCCAATCTTCTTTCAGTCATGGAAAGTCGCCTTGAAGCCATGTCATATGATCCAGTTGGTTTCATGATTCCTTGTTTCCATGGAAGTCGTACTTGGTAACGGTTGCCAACCTGTACTGTCGTTCTCTTCGTCTGCTCTTGCACTTCAGCCAGCCTTTTGTGTGTGGGGACATCTTCAGCAATTGTTTCTATCTCCCAAAATTTTCGCAAAGCGTAGTCAACATTTGTTGGTTCGTCTTCGAGTGAGCATACCACATGAACTGATTGATTATCATCCAGTTGTCCCAATGGGCCACAAATGCTCCATCCAAGTGGTGTTCTCACTGCATATGGTTCATGCTTTTCCCCATATCTGACTTCAAGTTGACGCAACAGACTTGGACAATCTTGGCCAATCAATAGGTCTATCGGGCCATCTACCAACTGAACTTCGACATGTTCCAGGTGTTTGTATCTCTCTTTCAAGCTGTTCACATTCAGGTAGGGCAGGTGATGACTGATCTTTTTGACAACATAAGCATTGTTGAAGAATGAAGTGCCACAGCTGGTGGAGATTTGCAATGAAACTGAGGTTCGTGCTCTGAGATCTTTGTTCCCAATTCCAGACAATATCACATTGGATTTCTGTTGTTTCAGATCGAGGCTGTTTGCAATCTTCGCTGTAACAAGTGTAACTTGGCTTCCAGGGTCTTCTAGACAATTGATCTTTATGCTTTTTCCACTCCTGTCGATCACTGTAACCATCTTCACTGGCAGCCCTGTGCATCCTGTGAACTGAATGTCGCTGCAGTTTCTTGTTGTCATGGCAACTGTGCTTGGACTTCCATTGACTGGTCTTGTGGTATCACTTTTCCCAGCACCTTGACTCACCTTCTTCACGTCAGTGTCAGAATTATTATGGAGCATTGGATGTGTCCATGTTTTCTTTCCTTTATCATTCATGTTTGTTCTGCAAATTCGAGCCATATGTCCATGTTGCAAACATCTGAAGCAGGCACCCTTGTTTCGCACTTCTTGTTTTCTCGTCTCGACGTCCATCTTCTCGAACTTTTGGCATTTGTAAATCGCATGATTTTCTTGACATAACCAACAATGTTTTGAATCTGGGGTATCACGTCTACTGCTGTTGCTCAGGGTTGCATGTATGCTTTGTTTGGATCTTGTCTCACACAATTGTCTGACGTCTGCTTTCTCCAAAATTCTGACTCGCCTTCGCAGCCACTCACACAACTGTCGAATGTCAGTGTTGAGGTTTCTGTCTTCTTTGTAACTTGTCCAAGCAACAACAACATCTGTCGGCAGCTTAGAGAGTACAACCTTCAATCTTCTTGGATCGTAAAGATGACAGGCAACGTCAGGTCCTTGAGCTTCCAGGATTTGAATGTGAGCTTGTAGATCGTCGAAGAATTTTCTCAGACTGGATGTTTCCTTTTCTTTCACTCTGGGTAGGTCTTCTATTGCTCCAAGATGGAAGGCTGCATGATCATCATCATCACCAAATCTGTCTTCAAGTATCTTCAATATAAGGGGGTATGACTTCTCGTCGAATGGAAAGCCTTTGATGCAGTCCTTTGCTGGGCCAATCACATGCTGTTCGAGGATTGCAAGCTTCACGATCGGTTCATATGGCTGCTTGTCTACCACTGCTCTGAATGTTTGAATGAATCTAGGCCAGAGCTCCTTCTTTCCACTGAATTTTTCAAGGGGAATGATATTCTCACCACCAAATGTCAACTGCAGGGTATTGCTTGGGGGTAATCTCATCGTGGATGGCATGTTCTGGTTCTGATTCTGAGGGTCAGCTTGTCTTCTTGTAGTCTCTTCTGGAGCTTGCCTGGATGTTGAAGGGGATGGGTGTGGGGAAGGGGGGTTGGGGTTGGTCACATTTGGGGGGTATGGGAATAGGGAATATGGCTGGGTAGTGGGGAAAATGTGACGCTCAGGAATCAAGGGGGTTTGGAGGGGTGCTCGAGTCAAAGGATACAAGGATCTTCTGGGAATGGTGTCATCAGCAAAGGGAATTGGGTCTTGGGGGACTCGAGCAGTTTGGGGTGGGATCTTGAAATCTTGCCATTCTTGATATGCAGTTGTCTTGTTTTTCACTGTTGTTGAAGCATCAGGCACGATCTTCTTTTCTCGGGGATCAGTGTCTGCTGAACATTCTGAAGCGTGATATCTCCTTTCCCTTCTCGTGAAATCTTGAGGTTTGCGTCTGTTACCTCCTGTGCTCGACGAAGACATTGAATACTTTCCAGATTTTCTCGATGATCGATTTGAACTGGTTTCCCTCCTGTAATCTGCCAGGTATGATTCTGCATTTGCGATGCATTGCTGGAAATTATCTTCTGTGTTGAGCAAAGTCGTGAAGGCTCTATTGATTTCATGAGAATCTTCTAAATTTTCAACATACTTATCGTTGAACTCTCGGAAACTGGTCATGGCTTTCTTCAGTGACTGTATATTGAAATCCACTTGCCTCGGTTCGCCATTTTCAGACACTTGTTTATTCACAAATTTTATCAGCTTCGTCACATATGACATCTTGCCGCTTCGGCTTGCTTTCTTGGCTAAAATCTTCGCAGTCTTGATGGCTTCTCTTTCTGATGGCAGTAGGTTTATATCCCTCTGTCTGTCGGGCTCAGATTCCCGGGTCACGGCACCACTGTTTGGTCAGAGGTCTCGTCCATAGCCAAGAGAAGAGTCTAGTTTTTATCCATCAATCTCAACGATAATCAAGACGAAAACGAATAGCAAAATACAAATCTACTCCCTCGTATTTATAGTAATATCCAGTTCAAAGTCCAGTAAACAAAGTCTAGACGCTTTTGTCTAGGAAACCCAAAAATACTACTATTTATTACAACCATGTCTCATGAGAGTTTCTTATCCATACTATGTTTAAATCATGTCTCTCGAGGGAGTTTCTTATTCGCACTTGTCTGAAAAGTGTCTCTTGGGAGAGTTTGACCCTTGGACTCATCATCGTTCCTAACACTCCCCCGCAGTCCAGCAAGCTGGACTTCATCTTGTCTTCTCATTATGTGGGACTTTCAGAATCCAGGCCAGTGCAACATTGCTGTCTGTTAAGGATGAAATTTTCACCAAAGGTAAATCCAACTGCTTTTCAATGAACTGCATAATTGTACCTTCTGAATCTGAGTAAGATGCCTGTCAAATCGTTCAGCAAGTTTGGTCCTTTCTCGAGGAGATCGTTCAATGAGACACCCTTGACTTTGGCTGCAGAGTCAAACACTATTCGCACTTTGGTGTTCTTTGTGTCAGATATAACAGGATGATGTGGTAAGTACCAGCCTTCTTCGGTTGGTTGCTCTTCGATTCTCTCTGCATACCCTCCATTGAAATACTCTTCCATGGCTGAGTGATACTTCTTCTTCCATTCTTGGTTTTGTCCAATCTTCTTTCAGTCATGGAAAGTCGCCTTAAAGCCCTGTCATATGATCCAGTTGGTTTCATGATTCCTTGTTTCCATGGAAGTCGTACTTGGTAACGGTTGCCAACCTGTACTGTCGTTCTCTTCGTCTGCTCTTGCACTTCAGCCAGCCTTTTGTGTGTGGGGACATCTTCAGCAATTGTTTCTATCTCCCAAAATTTTCGCAAAGTGTAGTCAACACTTGTTGGTTCGTCTTCGAGTGAGCATACCACATGAACTGATTGATTATCATCCAGTTGTCCCAATGGGCCACAAATGCTCCATCCAAGTGGTGTTCTCACTGCATATGGTTCATGCTTTTCCCCATATCTGACTTCAAGTTGACGCAACAGACTTGGACAATCTTGGCCAATCAATAGGTCTATCGGGCCATCTACCAACTGAACTTCGACATCTTCCAGGTGTTTGTATCTCTCTTTCAAGCTGTTCACATTCAGGTAGGGCAGGTGATGACTGATCTTTTTGACAACATAAGCATTGTTGAAGAATGAAGTGCCACAGCTGGTGGAGATTTGCAATGAAACTGAGGTTCGTGCTCTGAGATCTTCGTTCCCAATTCCAGACATTATCACATTGGATTTCTGTTGTTTCAGATCGAGGCTGTTTGCAATCTTCGCTGTAACAAGTGTAACTTGGCTTCCAGGGTCTTCTAGACAATTGATCTTTACGCTTTTTCCACTCCTGTCGATCACTGTAACCATCTTCACTGGCAGACCTGTGCATCCTGTGAACTGAATGTCGCTGCAGTTTCTTGTTGTCATTGCAACTGTGCTTTGACTTCCATTGACTGGTCTTGTGGTATCACTTTTCCCAGCACCTTGACTCACTTTCTTCACGTCAGTGTCAGAATTATTATGCAGCATTGGATGTGTCCATGTCTTCTTTCCTTTATCATTCATGTTTGTTCTGCAAATTCGAGCCATATGTCCATGTTGCAAACATCTGAAACAGGCACCCTTGTTTCGCACTTCTTGTTTTCTCGTCTCGACGTCCATCTTCTCGAACTTTTGGCATTTGTAAATCGCATGATTTTCTTGACATAACCAACAATGTTTTGAATCTGGGGTATCACGTCTACTGCTGTTGCTCAGGGTTGCATGTATGCTTTGTTTGGATCTTGTCTCACACAATTGTCTGACGTCTGCTTTCTCCAAAATTCTGACTCGCCTTCGCAGCCACTCACACAACTGTCGAATGTCAGTGTTGAGGTTTCTGTCTTCTTTGTAACTTGTCCAAGCAACAACAACATCTGTCGGCAGCTTAGAGAGTACAACCTTCAATCTTCTTGGATCGTAAAGATGACAGGCAACGTCAGGTCCTTGAGCTTCCAGGATTTGAATGTGAGCTTGTAGATCGTCGAAGAATTTTCTCAGACTGGATGTTTCCTTTTCTTTCACTCTGGGTAGGTCTTCTATTGCTCCAAGATGGAAGGCTGCATGATCATCATCATCACCAAATCTGTCTTCAAGTGTCTTCAATATAAGGGGGTATGACTTCTCGTCGAATGGAAAGCCTTTGATGCAGTCCTTTGCTGGGCCAATCACATGCTGTTCGAGGATTGCAAGCTTCACGATCGGTTCATATGGCTGGTTGTCTACCACTGCTTTGAATGTTTGAATGAATCTAGGCCAGAGCTCCTTCTTTCCATTGAATTTTCCAAGGGGAATGATATTCTCACCACCAAATGTCAACTGCAGGGTATTGCTTGGGGGTAATCTCATCGTGGATGGCATCTTCTGGTCACTCTGAGGGTCAACTTGTCTTTTTGTAGGCTTTTCTGGAGCTTGCTTGGAGGTTGAAGGGGATGGGTGTGGGGAAGGGGGGTTGGGGTTGGTCACATTTGGGGGGTATGGGAATAGGGAATATGGCTGGGTAGTGGGGAAAATGTGACGCTCAGGAATCAAGGGGGTTTGGAGGGGTGCTCGAGTCAAAGGATACAAGGATCTTCTGGGAATGGTGTCATCAGCAAAGGGAATTGGGTCTTGGGGGACTCGAGCAGTTTGGGGTGGGATCTTGAAATCTTGCCATTCTTGATATGCAGTTGTCTTGTTTTTCACTGTTGTTGAAGCATCAGGCACGATCTTCTTTTCTCGGGGATCAGTGTCTGCTGAACATTCTGAAGCGTGATATCTCCTTTCCCTTCTCATGAAATCTTGAGGTTTGCGTCTGTTACCTCCTGTGCTCGACGAAGACATTGAATACTTTCCAGATTTTCTCGATGATCGATTTGAACTGGTTTCCCTCCTGTAATCTGCCAGGTATGATTCTGCATTTGCGATGCATTGCTGGAAATTATCTTCTGTGTTGAGCAAAGTCGTGAAGGCTCTATTGATTTCATGAGAATCTTCCAAATTTTCAACATACTTATCATTGAACTCTCGGAAACTGGTCATGGCTTTCTTCAGTGACTGTATATTGAAATCCACTTGCCTCGGTTCGCCATTTTCAGACACTTGTTTATTCACAAATTTTATCAGCTTCGTCACATATGACATCTTGCCGCTTCGGCTTGCTTTCTTGGCTAAAATCTTCGCAGTCTTGATGGCTTCTCTTTCTGATGGCAGTAGGTTTATATCCCTCTGTCTGTCGGGCTCAGATTCCCGGGTCACGGCACCAGCTGTTTGGTCAGAGGTCTCGTCCATAGCCAAGAGAAGAGTCTAGTTTTTATCCATCAATCTCAACGATAATCAAGACGAAAACGAATAGCAAAATACAAATCTACTCCCTCGTATTTATAGTAATATCCAGTTCAAAGTCCAGTAAACAAAGTCTAGACGCTTTTGTCTAGGAAACCCAAAAATACTACTATTTATTACAACCATGTCTCATGAGAGTTTCTTATCCATACTATGTTTAAATCATGTCTCTCGAGGGAGTTTCTTATTCGCACTTGTCTGAAAAGTGTCTCTTGGGAGAGTTTGACCCTTGGACTCATCATCGTTCCTAACACCTTCATAATTGCTTCACGAATATGGCTTTGGAAATTAAGTTTAGAATCCAAAATGAGACCCAAGTGTTTGTGTTCCGATTTTCTCTCAACTTCAGTGTTACCAAGGAACAGGTCGGGGTGATGGGGTTTTATCCTTTTAGCAGAAAAAATTACTTCTTCAGTTTTGTTGGCATTGAATTCCATTTTCCATTGCCATGCCCATAAACGTACCCTTTCCAAATCTCTATTCATTTGTTGAGCTGTTCTGACCTCATCACCAACGACAGAAAAGAGTGATGTATCATCAGCAAACATTTTTACATCGCTATCAACATTTTCAACCAGGTCATTGATATAAACTAGGAAAAATAAAGGACCGAGTACTGATCCTTGGGGTACTCCTGCGGATATAGTTGCCCATTGTGAACTCTTTCCATTTAGCAGAACACGCTGTTTTCGGTCTCTTAAAAAGTTTCTAATCAAGATGATAACTTTTCCAGAAATGCCATTGCATTCCAATTTGTAGAGTAGACCATCGTGCCACACCCTGTCAAAAGCCTTGGAAAGATCGAGAAAAACAGCGCGTGTTTCCTTGCTTGGAGATGCTTCAAAGCCTAAATAGATCTTGTGCGTTATGGCCAGTAGCTGATTGATGGTCGAATCGCCTGGGCGAAAGCCTGATTGATTTTGGGTTAAGAGGTTGTTATCACATAGATGGCAGTAGAGTGTGTCAAATAGAACTTTCTCAAACATTTTTCCAAAAATTGGCAACAAAGAAATTGGTCGATAATTTGTTTTATTTTGCCTACTCTCTTTTTTATGAACGGGTACAATATTAGCTTTTTTCCATACAGATGGATAGACTCCTGTCTCCAAACACTTCTCAAAAATCAGGCAAAGTGGTTCGACTACTGACGCATCGCAAATCTTAATCATAGCAATCGATATATCGTCACAGCCGTGCGCCTTCTTTGAATCCAATGATCGAATCAACTTCAAAACTTTTTCTCTGTTTATGTCAACCTCTTCAAGAAGAGCTCTGCACCTGGGTCGAAAAGTGGGAAGACTGCTCCCTGTGGCTATTTCAGAGCATTGCTGAACAAAGTAATCGTTTAGAATTGTGGCTTTCTGTTCAAGATTGGTGATGAACAGTCCATTCTCAAGCAATGGAGGAATAGTCATAACTTTCTTTTTGTTGACTAGTCTATTTAATACTTCCCAGTATGCTTTTACACCTTGCGTAGGATCAGAAAGTTTACGGCCTAAATTAGAATAATAAGTCTCTTTGGCAGCAGTTACCAGTTTGGATGTGTCGTTCCGTACCCTTTTAAACAGTTCCCAATCCTCTTGACTTCTACCCCTTCGTACAAAGTTCTTGAATACCCTCTTCTTGCGCTTTATGGCGGTTTTCACAGCATTCGTGATCCAAGGTGGGTCCTTGTCATTAAACTTGACTACTTTATTAGGGATATAAGCAGAAAAAATAGAAGATATTTCATTTGTAAAAACCGTGGTCATTTCTTCAGGTCCCATTTCACTGAATTTAGAGAGCCAGTCAATGGATGTAATAGTATCTATTATCGCTCTGTCATTAGACTTAGAATAATCCCAAATAGTTCGATAGTAAAGAGGAGGCGGTGGTATACTTATGTTAAGTTTGCCGTAGACAACCTGGTGTTGGCAGTGCTCGTCTAAAGAGGGGTGTACACCTGATTCTACAAAGATATTTGGTTGATCTGTTATAATTAGATCAATACAAGACATTCCTTCTCCCCTGATATTCGTAGGCTCATCAATTAATTGATGCATGTTGTTGGTCTCAATCAGCTCATCCAAGGCAGTTCCTTCCAAATTTTCAGTGTCTTCTGTCCACCATTGTGAGGATCTGCAGTTGAGGTCCCCAGTAACAATAACAGAATGTGGTCTCTCATTATTGATACGATTTAGCACCAATTGAAGTCTATCAATGAAATGTTGGAATTGTTCACTGTTTTGACTAGGGCTTCTGTACAAGGCTACAAAAAAGACCTTTTTGCGAGAAAAACTGATCTCTGTCACCACCATTTCCTGCAACAATTCGAGGTCCTGCCTTCTTTTAATTGGCAAATTTTCTCGAAAATAAACACAGACCCCCCCAATTTTGGAATTACTGGGATGATCATTTCGATAAATATCTTTGCTGAAGCCTTCGATAGAGATATCCTGGTTCTTAATTTCACTACTCAGCATAGATTCTGACACTGCAAAGATATCAAAATGGTGAATCGAATTATATGCCTCGATCAAGGGAATTTTAATACCTCCCCTCGCACAAATGCTGTTCAAATTCCAATGAAAAAATTTTAGGCAGCCATTGCTTTGAGGTCCCGGATTAGTTTCTATGTCTCCACTCAATAACAGTAGAATGCGAGGGTTGAAACTTTCGTTGCTAGACATATAATCTAGAAATTCTACCGTCAACAGATAGTGCAACGAGAGTTGCAAGTAAAGCACAAGTTTCTTTTTGTAAACGGATGATTTTAAAAAGAACCTAGCCGATTTCACAAGCATCCTCGACAACAACGTGCAAAAGAAGTAAATGGTGATAAGAAAAAAGGAAAAAAGTTTCATAAAGACACTTTTAAGGCTTTGCCCATCAGAGGAGCAGACAGGAACAAATGAATGAAGACATGCTGAAAAGGAAGAAATTAAAACTGACACGGGGAGGGTAAATATCGATATCCAGATGAAGAGGTACATATAGGCATATGTTATAAAGGCTGAATAAAGTAGCAGAATAACAGGGATACGAGGGGAAACTCTTACAGTGAGCCTACTGTTTCCAGACGCAATTCCTGCACGCCATCCGATGACTCCTACGGGCATGCAACCATGCAACAAAGATCTTTTTGGTCAGACTCGTACAAGCCCATTGATCTATGATACTGATTCATTATTGGGGGGCAGCAAACATACAAAACAATAAACACATTTCCACACCAAAATAAAGAAAATAAAGGACAAAATATTATCAACACAATCACAATGGTTCTTTGACACAACTTTGCTCATGAAAGGGATTGTCATTATTATTTGACACTTGGGATGAATTCAGAGGTCACATGGGATATGGCTTATAGGAGGGACGTGATAACTAGAGTCCAAAACTGTACTTTTGAAAAGTGCAAATGAATCTGTAAATACTTACTATGTGTACCCAAGAGAGCAAGAGCATGAGAATCAAATGCCTCCGCCGCCAGCAGAAAAACAGACAAACAACAGGAAACGCAGGCCCCCCCCGCACAAATCCACCACCTTTGGGCGGCAGTATCGTGCGAAGGCCCACGCACCCCACCGCCCGCCACCAATCCGCTAGAAACGAAAACACCCGATCCCACCCCCCTTAAATCAAGTACAAACATTTATGTGAAATGGGGAAATATGATAAATTTATATGGGTTACAGCAAATTTCCTGATACCTATGGTCAAATAGCTAATGCGTCGAATTGATAAATTGAGAACGTAGTCAGCACACTAGCACAACGATGATTTTTTCCGAAAATTGTTCACAAATTCGGCGAGGATAGAGCAACATTGGCGGTTTACTAAAAATGAACAATTCTTACTTTACTCATACTAAGTCGAATGTGAAGCAAAACAACATGTTCAAAACAAAGCAATAAAGTCAGGCTATAGCATTTTCGCTTATTACTGTTTCCAGTTCATCCGAGCTATTAAAAAAGAAAAAATCACCGTCCATGGTCTTCATACCTAATCGGCAGTTAACATCTGCATAAACAAAATCAACATCTTGGAGGTCTTTCACTCTCTCCTTTGCAAGGCCCAATAATTTTGCCCTTCTAGCTGTCAGATCTAGTTGAATTGCCTTATCTTTAGACTTTTTACGGGCACGGTACACAGTAGTTCTATATTTCCAAGAAACAAACTTGACAATCATGGTTTGCTCGAGTACACCAGATGTTTTATTTTTCGACTTTTTTTCCAACTCGATGCGCCCTGTCAAGCATATCATCAGGGACCTTCACTCCAATTTCTTCAAACAGCTCCTTTACTTTGGTTTCGCATTGCTCTGCATTTTCAGTATCAGATGTTGGTGGTATTCCATATATTCGCAAGCAAGCTCTTCGGCTGTACTGTTCAGCGTCGTCAATTTTAATTTCAGTTTCTTCAAGTCGCCGCTCCAAGCCTGCGAAGTGAGCATCATATACCGCAATTTTCCGTTCAAGAATTTCAATCTTGTTGCAAAGCGGTTTCACCGCTTTTTCAATTTCAGTTTGTATGTTCTCGTTGATTTTCTTTTCGAGATTCTCTACTAATAATGTGATATAATCTTTGTCAGGTAGCCCTGAGATAGCTTCAGCTATGATTTGTTTCAATGTGACTTCATCCATGCCACGTGCTTTTGCTGCCCTCGTTGAACGATAAACCATTCAGGTCGTACTCAGAATTAGGCCACCTCCTTCAAAACACTTTTCGCTGACTAACCATCTATTTTCAATTTGCCATTTCTTAATTTTGCGTCATGACGTTTCTTAAAACATAATTCTTAATTTTTTGACTTATCATCCTCTTGAAACTTCTCCCAATCACGAGAGACGAAAGTTTTTACAGAGCCACAACAAGCACGCCTGTCAGTGCGGCCATCTTCCATATCAACATATCCAGGGGCGTAGCCAACGGGGGGGGTGCGGGGGGTGCCGCACCCCCCCAATATTCAGTTCTACTGAGTGTCTGTCGGCGAATACAGTTTCCAAATCTTTCAAAAGGTTGGTGTGAAACTCAGTGACCGATTTCTTTGAACTGAATGACTGAACGATCTTGGGTCGTGGGAGAGGCATTCTAAGCCAAAGTAGAAAGCATATTCTCAAAATTTTCCTGGTGGCTTTGCCCCCAGACCTACTTATTTCAAGATCCCATTTGTCTTAACGTGTGCGTGTCATTGGCTATAGGGTTCCCTATTTGCTACTGCTCCTTCAAGCAATTTCATCACAATAATTTGAAGAGCTAGCTGTACTCTGACATGTTCGTTTACTTTCCTAGATTAACTTGCTAAAATGGGTATAAATTCTCAATGCAAATTCAATAAAACATCCTGCCCATTTTGTGTTCATTGCAGCCATTTTTACGATGCAAAATAAAACTAAAATGGGCGTTTCCCCCCCCCCCCCACTCATCAAGTGTTGCGCTGCGTATGCCCCTGAAATACTATGCCAAGTGTCTACATTTTGAATTTAATCATCCATTGCTTATACGTTTCAAACTTTGATGATATATAATGGAATTTTCGTTTTTTGTCGGCAAATTGGGGTGTCTGCACCCCCCCCCCCAACAATTTTCTTTAGCTTCGCCCCTGAACATATCTTCCATATCAATTTTACTGTTTTTCAATTCCAAAACTACACGATTGCGAAACTTTTTATATAATGACCCAGGGGGGGTACTCATTGACTTTCAATACGGGGGGGTCCATGCCAATATTTGGGGTCCGAAATTTCATGTTCAATCAATATTTGGGGTCTGTGAATTACAACATGGACAAAAATTCAATATTTGGGGTCCACAAATCTGAAGAAAGGAAGAATCATGCAAGTTGGCCCTGAAGTTGCGAATCATGAAATAAATGTATTGGTATTATTCAAAAACTGAGAAAGATCAAGAAGCTCAAATTGAAATCATTCAAAAAAGTTTCAGGGACCCCAGAAATAGATAACAATATTTGGGGTCTTCAAAACGTTAGACTCAATATTTGGGGTCCCCAAAACATCAGGCTCAATATTTAGGGGTCAGCAAAGAAATAGTGGCATGGACCCCCCCGTATTGAAAGTTAGTGAGTACCCCCCCTGGGTATAATGATTTCTTAACATCAGTGTTATCCTTCCTTAGACTACGAAAGATTTTATCACGTAATCTCATCATTTTCAAGATTCTACCATTTATCCATGGCCTAGCTTTAACTTGATGGCTTTCTTATTTAGCTTTTTAATGGGAGCATGCTTCTCTGGCAGTGAGAAGATCTCTTTCAAAAGTTTACTGAATTTATAATTTACATCTAATGTGTTATCATTAACAAAATCAAGGTTGATGGAATTTAAGTCTTCAATGCAATTTACCTTATTGAAATTAGTGAAATCATGTTTATAGTGACTAGCATTTAACATATCAAGTTTTAAATTCTTGATGATTAGAATTTGAGGAAAATGATCAGAAATTTGGGTTAGGATGTTACCACTGGTAATATTGAATTCAACTGCATTTGTAAATATATTATCAATTAGTGTAGAGGTTTGGTCAGAAATTCTAGATGGGTGAAGAATACATGGCATAAAATTGTTAAAGAAGAAGTTATTGGCAAAATCACAAGTTTGAGTGTCTGAATTATAGTTGAGAAGGTTAACATTAAAGTCGCCCATTATAAAAGCAAGTTCATTAGATTGAGTTATGTTTGATAAAATATTGTTAAGGTGAAGTGTTAGGCCATCTATATCAGAACTTGGATGTCTGTAAACACAACAAAACAGCAGATTCTTTTCATTTTTGCGATCAACCTCAATCCAAACAGTTTCAAAATCATCATGACTGCAGTCAAGATCTTTCCTTGGTGAAGGGGACAGACTGGATTTGACATAGATCCCAACACCACCATTCTGGCTATGAGACCTAGTAAAGACAAAATCATATCCTGGAATCTCAATATTAGTTGCAATTGGATTCTCAAATGAATCCCATGTTTCAGACACACCTATAACATCAAAACTTTGATTCAAGTTAGTTGCTAGGCCAATTGGTTCATCAAGATGAAGGGAAAGGCTCCGTATATTTGAATGAAAAATAGAAAGCTCATCACGAGAAGAAGATTTAGAAAAAGATTTGGACAACTCTTGCAAAGAAAAGTAGTGAGAGTCAATATTTTGCGGCATCTGCTCATCAATATCATAGTCACCTAGATTTGGCAGATTGGTAAGCCTTGAACATACATCAAACGTTGGTATTGTGTCACTAAAAGAGGGGGTATCCAAAAGAAAGATATTTGCAAAAACATCATCAGACACACTACAAAAAGGGAACGTTTCTTCACGTTCCTTTGCTGAGCATTAGTACATAGCCATGGACTGTCCTTACCCTCCTTAAGTAAAGTGTTATATTCATTCACACTTGTCCCATTGCATTTAATATGATTCCAAAAGTTGCATCTCATGCAGAATAACCGTCTGAAATTCACATTGACATTTTTATGACAAAAACCACATGGATCCTTAGGGGTTTTTGGTTGATTCTTTGCTAGGCAATTAGGCATTGGCAATGTGATTATCTAAAACAAATGAAGCAACAGAGCTGAAAAAAAAATCCATGAAAATAGTGATAGAAACACAACAAGAGTTTGGAAGTTCATTGTTCACATTCTTAGTGAAGAAGATTACTTCCCTCTCAGTCCTTGTCACTGGAAACTGCACTCAAAAAAATAAGGGTGCTACATAGGGTGTTTGAAAAAACTTCATTTTCTGCGGAAGAATTGGCAGCATTATCAGGCTCTACATTGGGAGTGGTATTCCATGCCCCACCACGGCGACCATGCCACTCATTTCTTTTGTTGCGAATAACAAGACGATCCACTACAAAGAAGGCATCTTTCCCTTGACTTCTTGCTGCCTGCAAAGCAGGAATTTGGCTACGTCTGCGGTCCAGTGTTCTTTGTGAAAAATCACTGTAGAACCTCAAGCCATCTGGTTTAATTTCCCTTGCCTTCTTCACGATATTTTCCTTTGCCTTCCATGATTCAACCTTAGCCACAATGGGTCTAGGCCCATTATTTGAACGTGTGCCATCCCGTTGTCGTTGACGTTGTCTACCATCATCATTAGAACGATTTCCAATTCTATGGGCACGTTCAATCTTTATTTCATCTTCAATCCCAAGTTTATCTTTAATTGCTTCCTTTACTTTAGATTCGGTGTCATCCCATGACTTTTCATCATCATCTTCTGGGATCCCAAATATCTTGACGTTGTTTCGCCTGGACTGATTCTCCAAGTATTCAATATTACGAGCGAGGTCTTCGACACCATCCCCAATATCCATTTCAATTTGTTTGGTCACTTGTCTAAGTTTCATCAGTTCAGTCTCAGTTGACTTGAACGTGTTATCAAAAGTGTCCAACCTGCCACTCACAAAGGAAATGGATGTTTTAATCTCTTCGTAATCTTTCCTCAGCAATCTTATTTCTCCTTTCACGTCCTCGAGCATAATCTGTAGAGAGGAACGATAGGCCTTGTCCTGCACCTCGAGCATTTGTTTCAGGAACCCAATCGTAACATAATCCTTATCCAATAACCAAGGGAGGGGGGAAAGGGTTCCACTTGTTGCCACATACCATCCAGCACTCAATAGTTTGGGGAAGGTTGCCAGGAGACTCCATTCTATGCTCACAAACTCGGAGGAGTATAGGGCGGTGATTCCTGAGCCACCTTTAATAGCATTTAGGAGATGTAAGAACCTTAAGGATATACTTGTTAGGGCTAGGCTCAGTAGTGAGGGAAATGGGGGGACTGATAAGAAGGGATGTTCTCGTTGTGGTAAATCTCGTTGTCAAGTGTGTAATGTCATGAGTAATAGTGGACATTTTCATTCAAACATAGATAGCCGGGAATATAGGATAAACTATTCGTTTAATTGTGACTCGTCAAATGTTGTGTATTTGTTGGAATGTACTGTTTGTGGTGTACAATATGTTGGTAGCACCTGCACGCCTTTTAGGCTTAGGTTTAACAATTACAAGGCGTGCAGTCATAAGTTTAATTCGGGGGCCTCAGTTCCCCAAGCGGAATTCTTCAGGCATTTTACTGGAGAAGGCCACCACGGGTTTCTGAAGGATATTAGTATTAAGATAATCGATAGGCTAACGGGGGGAAATAGGATGTGGGAAAGCTTCTGGCAATATCGGCTGGATTGCTTTGCCCCTAAGGGATTAAACACTAGGCAGGTTGATACATAGATTTGATTTTGGTTTACATTTTGGTTGTTTTGTTGTTTTGATTTTTGCGCTCAGCTTTTCATAAGGGACACACGCTGTTTTTTAGGGATCTCTTTTCTGCCAATCCGCTCTTGGATCTTTCTATAGCTTGTTTTGTTAGTACACACGTTTTCCTTTTCTGGCTTCCGCGAGACAAGATAAGGCTCAAATCCTTACTGGTTGTCAGAGCATGCGGAAATCATCCAATTTCATGCTTGTCAGCCAATGAGATCACCGCTTTCTAGCCCCTGGAGACAAAATTGTTCGTTTGAGGTAAATTTTCTAGTACCCTCAATAAAACTGAAATGGATGCTAAAATACTTCAGTTATTTGCAATTTTTTTTAATAAATCAGTAGTGGGGATGTCCGTCCAGAGTTGTTTACATGTTTAGGCACACAGCTCGTTTGGGGCCGGAGCTGCGTTCATTTTCCGGTCGAAGAATATTGACCTTCGTTGAAATATCTATAGAAATCGCTACAAATGAGATATACAGATAAGAATTTCAGCGATTACGGATACTGACCTCAGCAATAACCGAAACTCTTTCACTGCTATCATATCTCAAAATTGGAGGTAATTTCTAACGATTTCTGGTAGAGACATCATTTGGGCCTAAGCTTGTTCTCGCTTAAAACTCATTCCATTGCACTTAAAAAGTAATGTTAAAGTTCTTGAGCTAGATCTCACAGGTTGAAAAATCGATGAGCCATCACATTTTAATAAGTGGTGCAACACTTGGGAATCTGCTCAAAATGATTGATAGGTAGGAAAGCCATTTATTCTTCCTTGCAAAGATTGAGAAATAGCACTCATACTTCTCCCCGGTAGCTCTGGTTGCCGTTGCTTTTCTTCTCTGAGTTTCATATTTTCTTTCACAGGACGTAGAGGAGGGAAACGGATATGTCCACTATGAAATTTATTAATGCAGAACAATTTCTTCAAGAATTCAGGAGGATGCGGTATTGAAACTTTTTTAGTTTAGTGAATGAAAATTCGTACATAAGAAACTTCCACTGTGATTGTTATAATTCAAAAACTTCGTTTCGATAGTCGGAGACAGTAGGTATGGGATCAATTTTAACCCTATTGTACCCGGGTTCATAGGGTCAGACCACTGCCCGGGGGGGGGGGCAAAAAATGCCCCCGTAATTATCTCCAAAACCATAAATAGTATGCCATTGTAACTTCGTACAATAGTAATTACATCTATTAGGAGTCTAATTATAGACTTTAATCCTAATTAGTCACGTGGTTTGTTGCCAAGCGACCAAACAATAAGACCATGTCAGATATAAGCTTCAGTACTGAAAACAAAAAAAGTCCTAATCATTTCAGATAAAATGTATCGATACCTCAATAAACTACTTAATAGTGAAGAAAATATGTTTATCTATCGATTTATATCAAAACTTGAAAATTTTGTCTTTCTTTGTTAGAGATATGACGTCATCAATTTACATGACGTCATGGAATCTATAATTTGCTGATGTCAGCAAATATGAATAATGCATATATCAAACGAAAGTATTTTGTAAGGGGAATGGTTTGGTACCAAGCACAGCTTCATCAAGGTTAAGACAAAGAAATTATGACGGTTTTTGTGATTTTCTTTGTGACTACTCTCCAAATATGGGTATCTGCTGATCACGTGACTTAAAGTATGACAATTGAAAGTCTAAAATTTAATTGCCAATTAAAAATTAGGAAAAGTCATGGATATTTCAGCTCATTTCTTTATTTCCTCTCTGTTTTATAATCAAAAGTTTTGTTGGGGGGGGGGCATTTTTTGCCCCCCCCGGGTACAATAGGGTTAAGAACAAGTCCAGTCAAATTGAAAGCGAGAATCTTAGCTACAACAAAAATCCAATTAAGCTTTACCATACCTAAGAGGGCAACTATTACAACAATGAGACACTTGGAATCACCGTGCAACATGCTATGAAAGAGCCAAGATTGCAATGCTCTTTTTACATTTGGAACTTTAAAGCGCAAGTTTTCTGGTAACCAGTGCATCAAGAAAGATGGAAGTGATGTTTGATAAATCAAAGTGCCAGTAGAGTTATCAAAGTGACATAGGCCCTGCTTAGGCGACCCATCCCTCCAGAAGAGAAGAGGATTCAAATTTTCCAAGAGCATAGCCCAAGCCTAAATCCGTAAGATAAACACATGAAAGATCATTTCCCTTCATAAACATTGCAGAAACAAGGGTCTGGAGAGGGGGTTCCATTCAGGTAGAAATCAAGATAGATTTTTGAAACTTAGAAATGAATCAAATGTTAAATGATGGATATAAAACGTTTGCCTTTATGTTGTCCCACCCAGATCACTCCTCTGTTTGCTTGGTGTGGTTATAAGGAAGAAAAATGGATTTGCTGGTTGATGCCACAAAGAGTTTGCCGTGGTAACACTAACATGAACAGGAAATTTGAAGTCAACAAGATTGTTTCATATTGATGTTTGTTGCAGTATTCGGTCGAAGATTTCCAAGGGCAAGGAATGTCTGTTCAGCTATGAAACTGCGTTTCTACAAACAACAATTAATCTAATTGAAGCAGAGAGTAATTCTTCAAAGCTGCAGTATTTTTTTAAGCTAATTGTCTCAAGGCTCAGCATTGAAAGTTTTCTGGAAGTGACAAAATGTTCTCCGAGAATGGATATAAAATCAAATTGCAGGATTATTTGGGATAGATTTCAAAATCTACTTTTACTGGAAAAATATGTTTCAGTTGGTGTTTATGATGTTATTGCAAAATTTGATATGAGTGTTGACGCAGTGAAAAAATCCCTTAGAAATTGTGAAGTAGCACAAAAACTTTTCACATAAAAAAATTGGTTTACTTTGACAGCACCAGAATATAGTTGCAGAAAATAACGAGAAGTGAGCCTCAAAAGTTTCAAGAAACAAATTTATGAAATGACAAGAAAAAGATTTTAGAGGCTGAAAGTTTTTGACCTAGCATATTTCAACTACTTGATTGCTATGATGAACTTTGAAGTAAATTTCATGGAAACGCGATTTTCGCGAAATTTGTGTAATGGATATATTTTTAATTTACGAACCACAAGAGATATTTACATGAAATTTGGTCAAAATGTTCACCGACGATGGGGCTTCAAAACGAACATCTGCTTTTACAATTGGCTAAGCACAAGGGGATTAAGACCTGATGTCTGATTTTTTTCCATCAAAATTTAATTATACAAAGTCTGGAAAACCAGTCAACCTCCTTGAAAAGATTTAGGTTAATTTTGACCACCTACGATGCCTGCCAAAAGTCTTGGAACACCTTTGCTATTGTTGCCTTTTTTGCGATTTCCCCCTCTCCTGTTCCGTGATGATAAAATGGGGATGGCGGGACGATTCGCGATTCTAATGGAATGCTAGGACAATAACCTTGCAAATCAACATTGTTTCGGGGGTATTTAAACCTAATCGCTATGGTTAGAACTGCGGATTGTCAAGA
The DNA here is from genome assembly GCA_039566865.1 of Aurelia coerulea. NCBI lineage: Eukaryota > Metazoa > Cnidaria > Scyphozoa > Semaeostomeae > Ulmaridae > Aurelia > Aurelia coerulea. The sequence continues at coordinate 18,674,234 of CM076956.1, read as the reverse complement.
AATGGCCCATGTGTTCCAAGGACTTTTGGCAGGCATTGTACATACTTGCATAAAGTCCAGTTAATTTCATTGAGATAACTTTAACCAGTAGAAAATGAAAAATACTTTTGCGTGTACCATTTTTGCAAAATTTCGGCTATTTTTTGTTGTTATAGCAACATGAAAGGTGCCATTTTGAATTTTTCAGTCCAAAAATCTTACATTCATGCCTATGTACCATCTCAACCTGGTTATATACCCATATTCATAGTAGTTCTATGACCGGGAGGATGCTACCTTAAGCCCCCTGGAGGCTTATTTTATTTCGGACCTTCCAGAGGGGGGCATATTAGAGAGGGGGCTTATTATAGAGGGGGGGGGCTTATTCCCAAAATCAAATGACAGGGATACAGATGACAGCTTTTTGGATCATTTACACCGTATTTTGCGGATTCAACATACAATTTTATGAGTCAAATACATAAATTCGGCACAGTTTTATTTCAAACCACATCAGAATTAACATGCAAGCTTATCTAGCTCAATAAATGGGAAATCTTTGGTAGCCACTAAAATTTGATACAAGAGGGGGGCTTAATACAGAGGGGGCTTATTTAAGATTTTTGCTCAGAGGGGAGGGGCTTATTAGAGAGGAGGGCTTAATAGAGAGGGGGGCTTAATAGAGCTTTTACAGTAAGTATACAGTGAAGTTTTCAGTGTAATATAGTTTATAAAGAGCGGAAAGAGCAATGCAAAATGAAAAGAGAAAAAGGAGAAAATAGATGCCATGTGGAGGGTGTGTACTAAGTTTGCAAAATAGAATGCACAGCAGGAATATAATTCTAAGCAAAACAACTGTTGTTCGTTCTCGCATCGGCTCCCTCTTGCTTTACATTTTCAAATAACTACAGCAGAGCCCCTTGGAGAGTCGAATACGCCACAAACTGACTGCATTGATTTGTAACGCTAAGAGAACGATGTATTATGGAAATAAAAAAGATGTATATGTATAACTAAATTCAACTGTCCATACACCTGAATGACAAATACGACGGCGGGCCAGCGCGGCGCCGCAGGCGACGCGCGGCAAGCCTAGTTTATTATTATCCCGGGGGGTACTTGATTTACGAAAATACGGGACGTGCCGCTGGAAAATCTGAAAAGCCACCCTGTCCCGGAGTAAAATTCCCGAAAATGATACCCTGTTCGGCGGCACGTCCCCGTACTGAAAAATATATGAGTACCCCCCCGGGATTATTATTTTCGGACTTCTAGTCTAGCCAAGGGTATACTTTTTTGCAATTTTTGTCTACAACGAGGGTATCATTTTTGACAACTTTGGTCTAGCGAACGGCCATGATTTCACTTTTGGTACAAATTTGACAATATTGGTCCAAGAAATTGTCAAATTGGTCTAGCCAAGGGTACCATTTTCGTAAAAGTTACTCTAGAAAAAGGTACCATTTTGAATATGCTTGCGGCAGACCCCTACCCAAACTTTGGCCAACAACCCCCCCCCCCGTTGTTACAAGAGAGCAACTGCAGTAATTGGAAACCCGTTTTCGCATTTTAGACAGAAAACAACGTGGCAAGATGAATATCAGTGCAAAAATTTTAAGCGATTCAAGGCTTCGTTGAATTGGAATTATGGCAGAATTCTCAGTTGGCCAACATTACCCCACCTGGTAAAAATAAATGTTATTTCATTTGTAAAAGACCAAGTTATTTTATAAAACGAGTGGAGATACATCTAAGGCGAATGTTTTATGTAAAAAGGCAGTTTATTATGCGGACAAGCAAGGGTAAATTTTGTAACAATAGCAGTTTTGGTTTGTTTACATTTTGCACCACAGCCAATCAACGAGCTCCATTTTTGACCACGTGATCAACAATTTCCCGCGTCGCGATCGTCTCGAGTCGAAGCTGTGGGAAAAACCATAGGAAAACTACCCTCTCGAATTTTGCTCGCCGCGAAAATATACTTTTGAGGAACCTTTAGAAATTTTTAATCTGGGTTGTCAAATAAATTTCCTAACCAGGGCTGCTTGCCCATTGGTCTACTCCACCTAGTTTTTTGAGAAATAATTTTTTTTAAACGTCATCATTCCACGAGTTTCTTGATATATTTAGCGATCTTATGAGAGTTGAGTTGAGTTGAGCTTCTTATAAGCAGCTTCGTGCGTCTGTGTGTAAACGCAAAAAGGAAAAGTAACCAAAGAAACCATTCCAAGGTAAGAATACTTTGAATTTCAATTTGATCATCCACACAAATCTTTCGAGCTGGAATGCTTCCGACCAGTTGTTTAAATTCAAATTCATAAATTCGGAGACACTTGAAAAAATCTTCATCAATTTATTTTCCATGAAACAAAATCTAGTTTAGTGTTTTCCAAGATTACTTATTTATGTGATGTCCATTTCTGCAACTTATCGACTTACCTTAAAAGACTGACTTCTTTCATCTTTTTGCTCCCTTCTTTTATGACATTCTTTGGGGAAAACTTATGTTGTGGCAAAGTTTGCAAAATCAAGCTTTCAAACTTTCTGCTGATAAATTGTATCAATTCTTCGTCATCTTATGTTCTGTTTCTCCCGTTATGCTGGCAAACGGTGCCAAAATCGTATTCAATTTTGTCCTAAATGACCTAAACTTTTCATCATTTCATCGAAGCAACCAAACAGTGTTTCATTCCAGTTTTGAATAATAAGAAGACGAACAAAAACGCCTCCCAAAACACCCAGGAGAGAAACCCTTACATGCCAAGTTTCCTTGTTATGCAAATTTTGTTGACAGGGCCAATTGGTGGTCAAGTAGGATAAGTTGCTGCAACACTTCAGTTGGTGTAAATCAAAATTAAAGGTATTGGAACATTGATTTCCAGTCTGGAATTGATTTTCGGCTGTTGTGAGTGCCGTTTTGTCGTTCCTGGAGGCAAATATCAACTTACTTGCGCTGGGCCTAAGCCCCCTCGAAGGAAGCGAGAGGTCCGTGGAATGATGACGTTTAAAAAATATTATTTCTCAAAAACCAGATGGATTAGACCAATGGGCAAGCAGCCCTGGTTAGGAAATTTATTTGACAACCCAGATTAAAAATTTCTAAAGGTTCCTCAAACGTATATTTTCGCGGCGAGCAAAATTCGAGAGGGTAGTTTTCCTATGGTTTTTCCCACAGCTTCGACTCGCGACGATCGCGACGCGGGAAATTGTTGATCACGTGGTCAAAAATGGAGCTCGTTAATTGGCTGTGGTGCAAAATGTAAACAAACCAAAACTGCTATTGTTACAAAATTTACCCTTGCTATGCAGACATTAAAAGAAAAATAGCCAGCCTTTCTTCCATTTAAGGAGGAAGGATATTTCTAGTGAAAAGCTCAGTAGACCCACTTTACCCCGTCGACCCACATTACTCCACCCTACCCTACTATAGGTGTAGAGCAAGACTGAATTATGTTTTTATGCGCGCGCAGATATCCCTCGAAACCGAGGCAATGGGGAAATCAGAATTATTACAAACGCTCCTTTCCTCAATTCTAGAACTGACCACAGCTGAAACCATAACAGCAACAACAACGAGCATAGGTGAAGGTCACATGGAAAGAGCTTAAACTAAAATACCTGAAATACGGAGAACATCCCAAAACAAAAACAAGACAGTTATACACAAAAGTAACCCGCGGAGTTTTACCCAGTTTATTAATCGCAAGCCAGTGTTGTAAAGAAATCAAACTATTTGATTCTGGGCTATAAAAATCTCTTGCAAAGCATGGAGTTTCTGCTCTCTCAACTAACCCTTCGATGGACTAAAACTTCCCGCCTGACGTGCGTCACTGCGAGTAACATCGATGAGCGAGTAATATTTTCTGAACGCAGTCATGCTTACCTTGAAGTAAAAATTGTTCTGTAAAATGTAAAAAATTAGCTTTGCTCAACGACCAATTTGCCATAAAGGGAATACAAACATGAAATCAATGTCACAAGAAATTTGCGATATACTTCAAAACAACGAGAATTTTGGCCTAATCTATCATAAACTGACCCCCTGGTACATCAAACCAAACATCAAGTAACATAGGCTAAGGACGGGGGTATAATTTTGACTTCACCTTGAGCTGTTGTCGTTGCTCTCCATTGTTTGCGGCTGCTAGATTGTAAACAAACAAAGATGGCTGGCTGGGAAATCAGCATAAAACCAACACGTAGATATCTAATTTTTACAATGTCATCCCCTATTTTCCCGGCAGTACCGATACGATTTTCTGACAGCCAAATAAAATTTCGATCAATACAAAAAGTTTCCTGAAAAGGCTGCGGCCAGATTTTTTGCAAATTACATAGAAATTCGATCAATTTTTCCTCACTATTTTTGAACCAAAATCTAGTAACCTTGAAATTTCTTGGCTTGTGAGGCTCAGAAGAGTCAAATAGGCTTGCAATTCAATGAAATAAACAACAAAGTATCTACCTCTTCAAAAATAATTTGACTGCTTGTTTATTTCAAGGATTTTGAACACTGGGAGGGTTTACTTTGGCAGACCAAAATACTTAGGCCGATAACCATGTGAAGATCACCGGTACTTCGATAAAAAATTGAAGTATGATCCCCTATTTTCCCGAATAGCTCACCTGGCTCAAAATGTTGCTCAGATCTTGGAGAAGGATTTCAGAGATGATGGTGAAAAGGCTGCGGCCAGTTTTGGAGTATTTTACAAAACATTAAATTCTTGAATTCTTCGTCTTTTGTGACAATCACCACGATATCTATTCCACGTGTTTGGAGCCCTTTAAATATGCTAGACCATAGAAATGAAATAGCCTAGCGGCGAGTATTTTCCTGCGAGTTCAGCATCTTATTTCAGCCTCGGAAAGAGAAAAGAAAGCTGCGGAAGAAACTGAAAACGAGGATTTGCTCGTTCGTAGAGTACCAAATTTTCGCTGGTCAAAAGGTTTGCGTCATAAATTTGCATAATATAACAAAAGGAATCACATTGTGCTCACATGATTTTAGTTGATGGTTTATTGCGTCATTACTAATGGTTTAAGTGAACTTATTGTTTTGGTTGATCCTTGTTTGAAAGGAAGTCGACTCGCCCATTAGCGGTATTTCAGGTATTTCCTTGAGGCAACATTGCTTTCAATTTTGAATGTCATGCAACGTCTTGAACGTCTTTACAATTCTTTATTCAATCAAATAAAGAGATTCAAAATAGTTTGTTGTTTGATCTCAATCAATGTCTGAAAACGAACTGAAATAGAAATTGTTTACGTTAAGTTCCTTCGTTTAGGCCCAATGCAACGGTGAGCAAGAGTCTTTGACACTCACTAAAAAGTGTGCAAAATTTTTCAAACTACAAGGATTTTTAAGAATCTTTTGCGGATTTTTCTTGATGACAAAGGCATATTCGTCAACAGCGTACGAAATTTCACCAGGTAATAAAACACCACACGATTGTGAGCACTGCAAGGGACTCAAGGGACACATCGCCGATTTTCTTTGCACAGGATCCTCCAAATCAACTGGAGTCAATAAGTTAGGCAACGTTCAAGAAATCCCGGAGAATGACAAAACTTACTGGAAATCACAAGAAGCTAATAATAATCTCAGCCCGCTATTTTGAAACGGGATTCTCATTTCTCCCTGATAAAATATTTCTCGTCAGGATGAAAGGACCCGTCAATTTCTGCACATCTGATTTCTGGCTAACAACATCGTGAAACACGTCTCTGCCAACATTAAAATACATGATACGCGCAAATACTAACGATTTGTTACTTCTAGTGATAAGCTTCACGCCCGACAACACCAAGCCTGAATTCTGACGTCACTTCCGGCCTCTCTTGCAAGAAAGCTGTGGCGCGAAAGTAAAATTTTGTGATAAATGGCGTCAGCAGGCGTCCCAAGTGTCCCAAAGCAAAATATCGAGATATAACGCAATAGCTGTATCTTCGCTCTTTCAAGTTCTTTTAGCATTTTGGACTCAGAGCTCCTTGGTTTTTCATATTTTTCAAAGGCCGTGGACAACTCTGTTTACAAACTCGGGATTCAGCACAGCAGGTAAGCAGACTTTATCATAAATTTAACGTTTGTCCTTTGTTTCATGGAAATTTTGTTGAAAGTTTTGGATTCCTCGATGTCGTTTTGTCCTATTTTGCCACCTTTTGCCAATTGTTGACGAAATAAACTTGTCTTTTTCTCGTCTTGAACTTCGGCTTGCAGTTTCAAGAAAATGAACTTTTGTTGGCCTAAATTTAACCGAAATTTTTTCAAACTCCAATATTTTCTAAACTAAGACAGGAATTCTCATTTTGGAGATATAACGCAATAGCTGTAAGCATCTAGTTTCTAGGAATGTTGCCTGTTTTGCTGTAGCTTTTGCCGGCTTCCCACAATTTTCAAAGGCAATTTTTCCTCGAGAGCCATGACTATTTAATCTGCGTTAACTTTACGTGCTTCCTTTTACAAACTTATCTGCTTTTTAGTCAGAAAACAAACGTTAACCTTGGTTGAATGTATCACTTTCGAACTAAATCTGATGTTTTCAGAAATGAAAGTATTTTAGAGTACTTTCTAGCTGTTTTGGCCACAAGAGCAATGAGAATAATAACAAAACTTTGACTTCGCTCTCAGAGAACTATTCGTCGGGTTTGGCCTAACTATAAACAAACATAAAGTTGCATTGTTGCTTATTTTCATCAAGACTAATGGGGAAGATCTGACCTAGAAATAGGAGATTTGCTTACTAAAACAATGTTATCAAGGCTACCTTGTACAAAAAAATATCAGCTTTGATTATTTTGCCTATAAATACGATAGTTTACTGCAATTATTTGCCCTTAAATCTGTTTTCTTTTTCTTGAGCAGGGTATTGCTGCTCTGATTTAAGTTTGCAAAGACATCTCCTATTTTGGTTTGCTGCTCTTTTTTGTACATGCAATTCTCTATGAGACAAAGTGAAATTCGCTATGCAGCAAACAGTTTCAGTAGGAGGAAATAATATTGTCTCTCTTTTATTTTAGGACCCAAACAGAACAAGATTATCCTTTACCAATCAAGCCCAACCTTGAAGCAGCATTTGACAACAACCACAAAAGACTGCAATTCTTGCTTTTCCAATGCCTGAAGACTGATGCAAAACTAATGGACAAAGCATTCAATGAAAAACAATATTATGATATATCACAAAATTTGAGCAATCCAATAATTGATACTCTGATGATTTTACTCTGATAACAGGAAGATGGTAAGATAATAGCAATTGAATCATCACAAAATTGAAATTTTAATGCTTCCAATTCTGAAACAGTCTGAACCTTATTCTGAATTTGATCTGCAAAGACAATTGTTTGCAAAGACAAAGACAAAGCTCGCCTGTTTCACCCAGTAGCCCCTACTGCCATGCTTATTCATGAGTTTCTGAAAATTACCAAAAAGCAGTTATTGCCGTTGTCCATTCAGAAATAGTGATTGCAATTTCGATAGACAGCATCCTTCCCTATCTTCCTTGTCTGTGAGTTTTTAGAGCCAACAAGAGAAGATTTCCAGACTGCATTGAGTTGCTCCATCATTGACAGGAACTTGCCCAGTACAAATAACATATTTTCTATAATTTGCTATCCATTTGTCCATCAAAGACATCTGCCATCATAAACAAAACGATTTTAGTCCTTGATCCATAAATATCCGAGTTCTTTCGTTGGAAGCTGCTTCTTCTTGTCTCTTTCTTTCTGGCGGGTTGGAGAATTATTTGAAAACATGAAAGCATCTCTTGTCCTTCACTGGCAGTAAAAGGATCGCTAGTGCTTTGCATATTGGTTTATTGCTTCGTTTCCTATCAGAATTAAAAAGTTTTCTTGAAAGCAAGCAGCAAGCAGACCACGCCGCTTCAAAACAATTTCTACGATCTACGGCATTTTCTAAATGTCATGGTTTTCAAGGCGCTGCTTACGGCTATCCCTCGATGTATCAGAGAATGAATTTCATCCAGGGATAGACTTTTATCAGAGAATGAATTTTATCTAAGGATGAATTTTATTCTAATTGACTCAATTTAATTTTAAATTTAAATCAATTTATCAACTGGCTGCAGAATGTGGGTGATCCGGGTGATTCGGGTGAACCAGGTATTTTAGTACTGAAGACACACAGAGAGAGTCACTGAGAAAAAATAAATTTATCGACTGGCTGGAGAAAGTGGGTGATCTGGGTGATTCGGGTGAACCAGGTATTTTAGTACTGAAGAGACAGAAAGAGAGTCACTGAGAAAAAATAAATTTATCGACTGGCTGGAGAAAGTGGGTGATCTGGGTGATTCGGGTGAACCAGGGATTTTAGTACTGAAGAGACACAGAGAGAGTCACTGAGGAAAAATAAATTTGTCGACTGGCTGGAGAAAGTGGGTGATCTGGGTGATTCGGGTGAACCAGGTATTTTAGTACTGAAGACACACAGAGAGAGTCACTGAGAAAAAATAAATTTGTCGACTGGCTGGAGAAAGTGGGTGATCTGGGTGATTCGGGTGAACCAGGGATTTTAGTACTGAAGAGACACAGAGAGAGTCACTGAGAAAAAATAAATTTGTCGACTGGCCGGAGAAAGTGGGTGATCTGGGTGATTCGGGTGAACCAGGTATTATAGTACTGAAGAGACAGAAAGAGAGTCACTGAGAAAAAATAAATTTATCGACTGGCTGGAGAAAGTGGGTGATCTGGGTGATTCGGGTGAACCAGGGATTTTAGTACTGAAGAGACACAGAGAGAGTCACTGAGGAAAAATAAATTTGTCGACTGGCTGGAGAAAGTGGGGGATCTGGGTGATTCGGGTGAACCAGGTATTTTAGTACTGAAGACACACAGAGAGAGTCACTGAGAAAAAATAAATTTGTCGACTGGCTGGAGAAAGTGGGTGATCTGGGTGATTCGGGTGAACCAGGGATTTTAGTACTGAAGAGACACAGAGAGAGTCACTGAGAAAAAATAAATTTGTCGACTGGCTGGAGAAAGTGGGTGATCTGGGTGATTCGGGTGAACCAGGTATTTTAGTACTGAAGAGACAGAAAGAGAGTCACTGAGAAAAAATAAATTTATCGACTGGCTGGAGAAAGTGGGTGATCTGGGTGATTCGGGTGAACCAGGTATTTTAGTACTGAAGACACAGGAAGAGAGTCACTGGAAAAAAATAAATTTATCGACTGGCTGGAGAAAGTGGGTGATCTGGGTGATTCGGGTGAACCAGGGATTTTAGTACTGAAGAGACATACAGAGAGAGTCACTGAGAAAAAATAAATTTGTCGACTGGCTGGAGAAAGTGGGTGATCTGGGTGATTCGGGTGAACCAGGTATTTTAGTACTGACGAGACATAAAGAGAGTCACTGGGAAAAATAAATTTTCTTTTGTTGGGTGAACTTTTCTCAAAGTTCAGATTCAGGTCGAATCATGTTGACCAACCCCCCCCCCCCCCCTCCTTCGTCTTACCCTATGTTGTAAAGTTAGAACTTTCGAATCTCGTTCTGAAAAATTTATGACATTGAAACACAGTCTCTCTACTTGCAGACGCAAACACTGTTTCAATCTTTAATCCACTAGCTTCTTATCAGAGGGTTTTCACAATGTACTCATATTATTGGAAAATTGTGTCTTTTGGTCTAATAGTTGGAAATTCTTAGCTAATAGTAGACCAGCTTATGAATTATCAAACGCTGGGCATATTGTGAAAAGTGAAATTCGCACAATAGTTTTGCTTACTCGTAAGTTAGGTCTTCAGTCAGAAAGATTTCCCAGTTAAAGTTATATTTAAATGTGTTATAAGTTCGCAGTTTACCATTACGATTAGATTTTAGACAGGCAAGGGATACTTCAGAATTCCAAAATTTCTTTAAAAGTTCTGCAGTAACTTTTTACAGACTTCCTTTTCAGAAATATTGTGTAATATGTAAGTGTAATTTATTTTGCACTGTATATATTGCCTTCATTAATGTTTCGGTGGAAACATGGTTTTCATAAATTTGACAGTGGTTTCATAAATTCATTCATTCATCCCAGTTGTCTTTTCGTCGTGTTTTCCTTTTTACGTGTTCTAGGTTGTAGCATATTGCAACGTCGGTACCTTTTCTAGATTCCCACCATTCCGGATTTGCTAGCACCATATCGCAGGTGCAAGGAGTTATATGTAATGAATAGCATTAAACCTTTCGTACAGCATCCTGTACGGTAGCACGTAAGGACAATACTGCTTTCCAATTTCAACTACAAGACGTACCTCCTAATTTCATTGCCGCAATGCGCCAGATATTCGCTACCGACAGGATAATCATCCTATCATCATTTTGTTTGGGGGTATGTCGAATGACAATCTGCTGAATATTTGAGAGGTCATAAATAGGGACTGTAGAGCTGGATAGGTTAGGGAAGCTTTAGCCCCCTCCCCCAAGTCCTGTAACAAGATAGTTGTTTAGCTTTTTGACGATTATGTTTTTTACATTATGTTGATTACGATTATGTTTGTTATGTTTTTGACGATTATGTTGATTACGATTATGATCAAATACGGCCATTCATTTTTATCACTAAATATGAGAGGTACACCTATTTGTTTATAAGAAACTGTCCATAAGATACTCAACTCTCAGATGGTAAAAAAATAAGAAACCCCAGCACTGGGAAAATATAACTTCAGAAGCTATTTATTTTGAAAAAGGGGGTCCTTAACATGTTAACATCTTTTACCTTATTTCACTCCTTTCCTATTTCATGCGACTGGAAAGTTAGACTCTTTTTTGTAAGAATATTGTTTATAAGAATACTCAGGCTCAGAACCATCCAATATTTTTAAAGAATATCATCAGAATATTGTTTAGGCTCAGCTCACCATGTTCGTGTCTTATTTTTCAGCAGCTGCCTGTTTTGCCATGTTCAAAACAGAGAATCTCATGACTGATGTATATCATTTGTTCGAAAAGCATGTTTACAACTTTATGATTGTCAAGAACATTCGTATTGCTATATTCTTTCGTTCGTCCATTTTCTCGTAATGACACAGACATTTCTTTATGTTTCCCTGAAACCATATCAGAACTGGAAAAATTGGAATACTTTAAGAATGTTTCAATGCTCAAAACAAAATTTCTTAAGAATGTTGAGGCTGGACAAACTTTATGGTACATTGGAAAGGCTTCAACGGCTCTGTTTTGAAACGTTCAGGGAGTGGGGGGGGGGGGGGGGGTGGATTGGTAAAGTGTTGCTATTTCCAGAGTTGCGAGTTACGAGTTGCGAGTTGCGAGTTGGTGCTTTCTGCGAGTTGCGAGTTGCGAGTTAATAGTGAAAAGTGCGAGTTGGTACATTTAAAATGCGAGTTGCGAGTTCGGTAAAAAAAAAAACCTCAGATTTTCCGAATTTTTCCAACTTTTGCAGCTAAAACATTGTGAATTTTTGGAGAGCCTTTGTCAAGATTAGGGGAGTATAAAGAACTGTTTTTTTAATTCACAGAGAGCCGCTAATAAAGGATTTGCTTTGAGCTCGGTTAATTAGTCGAAAGGGAAGAAAAATTATTCTCTTTGGTATTTCTTGAGTTGGTAATAGGCTGTATTGATCGAAAAGTTTCTTAAAGATTGAAAAGTTTCTTAACTTCCAATTGACCTCCCATCGCTTCTATAGCCTACGCGTAAACCCATTATTTCAAAAGAAGAAAAAGTTTACGAAACAATAATGAGGAAAAGCTTGCTACTACAGTTCCAGAGTTCTGGAACTTAATTTATGCAGCCTTTGTTGAGACGCGTTTCAGACATTTTTTGAACCGATTTTTGAACATTATTTGAACAGAGAATAATTAATTTGGGCAGCCATAGCAAGCTTTATCTCTTTATTTCACGTGAAGTTAAGAAACTTTTAGTACTGTGGGCTTACCCAAGTTTCTTATAAAAGAAAAAAGTCAGATCGTGATTCTTTTAAGACAACTAAGGCAAGTCCCCAATTTACTGCATTACAGTAACATTCGTGAACAACTTGGGGAGAATGAAAGCTGCAAATTGTAATAGGCCCCCCGTAGCTTCTTATAAAGAAAATTACAACGGCCTGAAAACGCTTGGATAAAGGGAAATCCATAAAACAGTTCCAAATTCAATTGCAACTTCAAAAAACCGCTTTATTTGGCGAAAAATGCATTCATTCAAAAGAAAACAGGCAACTCGTAATTTTAGTTTCAACTCGCACTTTTGAGATTCCAACTCGCACTTTTGAGTTTCCAACTCGCACTTTTGAGTTTGCAACTCACAACTTAAGTGCAAGTTGAAACTCAACTCTCAGATTGCCAAAAAATTAAGAAACTCCAGTACTGGGAAAATATCAACTAAGAAACTATTCATTTTGATAAAGGAAATCTTCGACATATTTTTACTCTACTTTCATTTTTTCCTGTATCATGCTACTCATAAGGTACTTGAGTAATGTTTAAACATTGGAAAAGCTTATAAAACCTTGTTTTGAAATGTTCACGAGGGCACAGGTAGTGAACATGAAGATTGTTATGGAACCTCTAAGAAACTCATAAGAAACTCTGAGTACTTAAAAGCTGATAATTTTAAGAGACCCCCAGTACTGGCCAAAATTCTTAGTTTCTTATAAAAAAATACGTGTACTAAAAGGAAAAGTCTGATAATTTTAAGAGACCTCCAGTACTGGCCCAAATTCTTAGTTTCTTATAAAAAATACGTGTACTAAACGGAAAAGTCTGATAATTTTAAGAAACTTCAAGTACTGGCTGAAATTATTAGTTTCTTATAAAGGAAATACGTCCATGCGAAATTTCAGGAAATTTGACAAAAATTAGATCGATCAGGACTGCAAACTTAAGTTCTTATTTGTAGAGATCATGGGGTCTTCATCAACAGAGGTTTATGGAAGAATCAGGAATTTTTATATTATCCGATGAGGGCCCGTTGAAAGCTTTTCTTTGGGTTTTATAGAAATTTAAGAGTAAATCATAAATTTAAGAATAAATTTTTCTCATTGCATGAAAAAAAGGTTTTAAAATGCCTGGTTCACCCGAATCACCTGGATCACCCACTTTCTGCAGCCAGTCGAAAAAATATATTTTTTCTCAGTGACTCTCTCTCTGTCTCTTCAGTACTAAAATGCCTGGTTCACCTGAATCACCCAGATCACCCACTTTCTCCAGCCAGTCGATAAATTTATTTTTTCTCAGTGACTCTCTCTGTGTGTCTTCAGTACTAAGATACCTGGTTCACCCGAATCACCCAGATCACCCACTTTCTCCAGCCATTCGATAAATTTATTTTTCTCAGTGCCTCTCTCTGTGTGTCTTCAGTACTAAAATGCCTGGTTCACCCGAATCACCCAGATCACCCACTTTCTCCAGCCAGTCGATAAATTTATTTTTTCTCAGTGACTCTCTTTCTGTCTCTTCAGTACTAAAATCCCTGGTTCACCCGAATCACCCAGATCACCCACTTTCTCCAGCCAGTCGATAAATTTATTTTTTCTCAGTGACTCTCTTTCTGTCTCTTCAGTACTAAAATACCTGGTTCACCCGAATCACCCAGATCACCCACTTTCTCCAGCCAGTCGATAAATTTATTTTTTCTCAGTGACTCTCTCTGTGTCTCTTCAGTACTAAAATCCCTGGTTCACCTGAATCACCCAGATCACCCACTTTCTCCAGCCAGTCGATAAATTTATTTTTTCTCAGTGACTCTCTTTCTGTCTCTTCAGTACTAAAATACCTGGTTCACCCGAATCACCCAGATCACCCACTTTCTCCAGCCAGTCGATAAATTTATTTTTTCTCAGTGACTCTCTTTCTGTCTCTTCAGTACTAAAATGCCTGGTTCACCCGAATCACCCAGATCACCCACTTTCTCCAACCAGTCGATAAATTTATTTTTTCTCAGTGACTCTCTCTGTGTGTCTTCAGTACTAAAATGCCTGGTTCACCCGAATCACCCAGATCACCCACTTTCTGCAGCCAGTCGATAAGTTTATTTTTTTCAGTGACTCTTTCTATGTCTCTTCAGTACTAAAATGCCTTGTTCACCCGAATCACCCGGATCACCCACTTTCTGCAGCCAGTCGACAAATTTATTTTTTTTCAGTGACTCTTTCTATGTCTCTTCAGTACTAAAATGCCTTGTTCACCCGAATCACCCGGATCACCCACTTTCTGCAGCCAGTCGACAAATTTATTTTTTCTCAGTGACTCTTTCTATGTCTCTTCAGTACTAAAATACCTGGTTCACCCGAATCACCCAGATCACCCACTTTCTGCAGCCAGTCGATACGTTTATTTTTCTCAGTGACTCTTTCCGTGTCTCTTCAGTACTAAAATGCCTTGTTCACCCGAATCACCCGGATCACCCACTTTCTGCAGCCAGTCGACAAATTTATTTTTTCTCAGTGACTCTTTCCATGTTTCTTCAGTACTAAAATGCCTGGTTCAAAATGCCTGGTTCACCTGAATCACCCGGATCACCCACTTTCTGCAGCCAGTCGACAAATTTATTTTTTCTCAGTGACTCTTTCCATGTTTCTTCTGTACTAAAATGCCTGGTTCACCCGAATCACCCGGATCACCCACATTCTGCAGCCAGTTGATAAATTGATTTAAATTTAAAATTAAATTGAGTCAATTAGAATAAATTCATCCTTAGATAAAATTCATTCTCTGATAAAAGTCTATCCCTGGATGAAATTCATTCTCTGATACATCGAGGGTCTGCCCTGCTTACTACACCAAAAACAATGAATTCGAAAAATTTGCCCAAATACGGATGAAAATCTCTTAAAATAAGACCATCACTCCTGTCAAATTGCGTGGAGTTTACCGGGAAGTTTAAATCAAAACGATTTTAGTTTTAAACATTTCTTAGATAAATTCACTACCATTTAAGATTAAATTAACGCGGAAAAATCACACCGCATCACTGAAAGAAGCGTTCAAAGTCGACGAAAATATTCACTTCCGGTCATTTTCCTATACATTTGTATAGGGGCATCAAAGCGAGGCTGAACTCCTCGAGAAAGGTGTTGTCGGGCGTGAGCTTTATATATGACTTTTTCAGAGTAATAATATGAGTCTCTGTTGACTGAAGCGCCATCTTGAAGTCAAAGAGCACAGGGAAACAAGAGACTCATCGTCATAAGTCTACTCATTCTACTCATATGCAATGAATCTATACCGATCAGGTGTTTTCATTTGCTTCGAGAAAGGTGGAAGCCAATATGGAAGTGAAGAACAAGAATCGTCGTTTTCATAGCTTCTCTTCGCTTGCAAGCACATTAACATCGTTGAATGATATTTGCAATGACAAGGTAAGAAAGTGAGAACTTTTGATGTGTGCTGTTCTCTAACGCTGCAGGAAAGCTGCAGACAGACTCAAAACAAAGCTGTCGGCCGGACTGGCCTAAATTTTATCAGTTCAAATCAATTTTAAAGAATAACTTGTACCATAGTAACTTGTAACTGGCCGGTTTTACGAAGAAATCGCAGAATGCCGTGCCAGTTGCGCGGGCTTTTGGCTCCAAACCCAGCTGCATGTGAAAGTTGCCCACTCCAGTGTTACCACTCCACTAGTGAAATTGGCCTATACTATTCATCTTGAAATTCATCTTATTAGGTGACAAGAGTGGTCAGCTAATAAATTTCACATGCAATGAAATTGGCTGTGAGATTGGTCACTACTGAATATGTGAAATTGGTCAGATAAGTTCACTTGAAGGATATTGTCTACGAAATAGGCCATTCCTGTCCATATCCTGGTGAAAATTGCTTTAGAATCCAAAAAGATCTTGAGTAGGATCTTGCACAGGATCCTGTCAAGAAGATCCTGCACAAGATCCTGTACATGATCTTATTGAATCTGATTGGATCCTGTGCAAGATCTGATAGAATCCTGTACAAGATTTGATAGGATCTTGAATAAGATCTTAAATGATCCTATCAGATCTTAAATATGATCTGAAAAGGATCCTACTAGATCTTGCACAGGAGCTTCCAATCTTGTTCAACAAAAAACACTGATAAAACAGGCCTGGCCCTTTAAGGCGGGCGATCGCCCGCGCCCACCTCCACGCTCGCCTTGAGTTGGCGAGGGGAGCTATTCATCGCCCGCCTCCATGTCAGTTCACCTGGGAACCGCCCGCCTTAGTTTTTCATTTTTTACTCATCACACACACCTCATTACCTTTTGAAGTAAAACTAACATATTGAGAGGAAGTTAATCCCATATATTTTGACCTCAAAATATAATTCCTTACATTTATTTCTCAGGAAGTCATCTACTCCTGTAAATCGTTAACTACTTGACAAGTCACGCGAAAAACAAACGAAACAGTTCGAAAAGCAACAGCCAAACAAATTCTTTGAAATCCTTTACACCTGACTGTTCTTTGAAGACCATTGAAAAAGTCATGTGGTATCCATAAGTTCCCGACATGTTAAAACCGAATCATTTCAGCATGGCGAATAATAAGAAACGATCAACTTTCGAGCCTAGGACTTTTGAGAAATATGACAACTGGGCTATACGATAGATTTTACATTAAATTTCTTCAGCGTCTTGCCCATATTTCTTACAGAAGTCTTTTTGAGAAACTAAACTCTTAGATCGGCAAAAAATTAAGAAACTGAAACATCGGAAAAATATTACCGGAGACCGTTGAGACATCCTCGTTAGTATGTGGTTGATTTGTGACTACATAAAACTAAAGTTTCGTTTCTGTCAGAGAATCACCGTCTTGTTTTGTAAGGTTAGCTCTTTCAAGACAAACGTTGGATTCCTCGTTTATTCATACACTCTTAATGATGATTTTCTATGGAATGAAAATCGCCCACCTGACCTCATTGAGGAGAGCTGCTAAAACGCTCATGGCTAGGTCTGATAAAACTTAAACAGACTGAGGCAGCGCTGAGATTCACAGTCTGAAATTCACAGCCCTTGCTGCCAAGACAATCATCTTTGCAATTTATTTTCTTCCAAAGATTCATATTGAGATAGAATTGGGCAACTTTCAAGGGTGAATTTTTAGATCTTACCAGACAACACAACAAAATTAGTCCATCTTCTGCTAATGGTCCATCTTGACAATAAATTAATAGAATATTTACAATCTTTTCAACAATACATGTCAGAGATCAATGTTTCTATATCAATCAATGCACATCAATCAGTAGTAGGTATTTCTATTCCATTATTTTGTTGTAAGTGCTGGCCCTTTTTTCATCAATCAAACGTTTCAAAAACACTCTCCAAATAGCCCGATAAAGAAACTACCAACTAGAAGTTAAAGGAACACATCATTTGTTATCATATCGGCAATGGAAAACCAGCTTTACTGCGACACCTTCTGCCCCTTCTGCCAAGAGCAGTAGATCTTTTTCACTCAGCTTTTTGCTTAAGACTCATCCATTGACCATCCTTCCCATCTCAAGATGTCTCTTCTTCTCCAATTCCAACGCCTCAGTTAATTGGTTCTTCCAACCTTAACAGCTCATCTTAGACTTATTACTTAGAGTCTCTTGTTTCCCTGTGCTCTTTGACTTAATGATGGAGCTTCGTAGACTTATGATTTTTCATCCCTTGTTTCCCTGTGTTCTTTGATTTGCTGATATCACATGATCAATAGGGACTCATACCACTACCCTTATAAAGTGGGGCCCCCTTTTAGGCCCATATGACATGATATCATTTTAAGTTTTCCCCATGTGAAAATGTAAAACACGGACATTGGTTTCGCGGACGCGAAGAAAATCGCCGACAACTAACTCTCCGTGACTCTCAGTGAAGGGGTGTGCATAAAGATCGTGGAAGCATGGCCATCAAAATTTATTTCGAAGAATTATAAAATTTCGCAATGTCCGCATTTTGGGTTTTTCCCCATGCTTTTCCCCATATTTTCCCCACCTAGAACGCGGACTTGCAAATAGTGTGGAAATGTCCGTGATGTCAGCATTTTAGACCTGGCCGAGGGAGAAAGGGAGTTTTGTGCCATTGGCGCAATTCCGTTAACTGCTGACAAAAATTGTTTGTTAATGACCTCCTACATACATTGAAAGTGTTGTGGCGCAGTGAGTTGTGTATTCCCCTACTATAATTCTATAGTTGATAGAAGACTTTGTAGCCAGAACCATCAGGTAGGTGGACAGGGGTCCTGTCTAGGCAGGGGTGGATCCAGACTGATGCAACCAGTGCAAATGCATCTGTCATGCTCTCAAGATTGACAATCCAGAAGTATGTGCACTAAAATTTTATCAGAATCAAACCATTTCAGGTCTTTTGTACAACTTCCATAAACTGTTACTCCATTTGCCAGACAGTTTTCAAATTCATGCTATGAGATAAATTTGTAATCACATCCTGTAATAGCGATGCCTCCTTTCTCTCTGTTGTCACTGCCCCTAAAATAAAAGCGGTCACCAACAATGTGACCCATAATCCAAAAGAATGTGTGACACGCTTCTTTATGACGACAGCTCCTTTCTTCTCAACAAATGATAGATAAAATGCATCAATCCCCAGACCTCTGAGTTGAGAAAAATCAGCGTTTTGCACTGGTGAACTGATGCAGTCCAAAGGTTACTATTGAGCAATAGATCATCCTCTTCTTGTTAGAATTTCGCAGACGTTTTGGCTTGTAAACACATTTTACTAGGCTACAAAAAGTATCACGCCATTTTTGATTACAAAGTCCAACTTTGTAATCTAAGAGGGGGCTCCGGGTCAGTCAGAAAGTCAGAAAGAAAGAAAGAAAGAAAGAAAGAAAGTCCGTCACGCTCGTTAAAGCAATTGATTAACGTTTTACCTCTGCTAATTGGCACTGAAATAAAGAAAACGCACAGAAAGCGCACACAAGACAGAAGTTTCCCGCGATCCGATAGAAAAATTTGACGTCGGCATGTTTCATGTTAGACAGATTTGACACCATAAGATGGATAAATCAACATGATGTTGACCCTGGCACAACAACAAATTTACCGATTACCGCAGTACCGATTTTTGGTATGAAAATATTGACAGTAAGAAATTGAACTTGACCATATTTCTTGACCTAAAGAAAGCATTTGATACGGTCGATCACAAAATAATGGTCAAAAAATTGTGCAGATACGGTATAAGGGGCAACGCTGGGAACTGGTTTCAGTCCTATTTAGATCATAGGAAGCAATTTTGCTCTGTAAATGGACAGAGATCAATGACAAGTGAGGTAACGTGTGGCATACCTCAAGGTTCCTGCCTAGGTCCTCTCCTTTTTATCATATATCTAAACGACTTCGAGAAGTGTTTGAAATTTTCCCAAGCAAGTATCTATGCCGATGATACAAATGTAACAATCGCATCGGATGATGTTGAGAAACTGGTCTTAGAGGCGCAACAGGAATTGCTCAACCTCTCGGAGTGGATGAGAATAAATAAGTTAAGTCCTAACCCCGCAAAGACAGAATATATGATAATAGGCCATTCTCGTAAAGTAAATGCGCTGAATATCTCGAATGCACTCACGTTAAATGGCTCAGATATTAAGCGTGTTACGAAGACGAAATCGCTAGGTGTAACTGTCGACGAGAACCTAAAGTGGGAAGAGCAATACAAAACTGTGAAGGGTAAAGTTTCTGGAGGACTTGCGTCATTAAAGAAATTAAGAAATATAATTCCCCAAACAAAGCTGTGTAGTGTCTACTACGCTATTGTCGAGAGCCATCTACGTTATGCTAATGAAATATGGGGCAGCCTTCCAAAAACAAAACTTGATACCCTCCAACGTCTGCAGGACAGGGCCCGGTCAATAATCGAAAGCGCCAGATTCAAGGATAACTGGTCATGTGACTGGCTGAGCGTTGAAAATATTATTCGATTTGATAGATCGGTCATGACATATAAGATTATGAACAAATTAAGCCCTGAAAGCCTCTGGGATAAATTTCAGCAAAGATCGTCGCAGTCAAACTATGCAACAAGATACTGTAGAGATCTACAAATTCCTAGACTAAATACAGAATATGCGAAAAAGAGTTATTACTATTCTGCTATGAAAGTTTGGAACAATATCCCAGTTGATATTAGAGAACTCCCGACTATTAGTCGCTTTAAAAAAGAACTAAAGGAGTATTTGAAGAGCTGACTGAAAATATCAGTTTAAAACACGACCCCCTGGAAGAACAGCATCTTAGGTAATTTGATCTTTTGTTAATAACCAATTTATTTATTGTATTTAAGCTGAAGGGTAGTTTCGTGTATAAAAAATTATATCATATCATATCATATCATATCATACCCAGAATTGGCACGTTCTTGACTTCATTAGCAGCTTAATTATGTTGAAACAATCGTTTTCTAGAACGAACGCATCATTAGCCACTTGTTGATAGTACTCATTATGGAAATAAGTCAACTTTAGAGGATGATGTAACCGGTGGCCTGCACAGAGGCTAGCATTCGCAGCATCACCGAAGGTAGAAGGACCCCCTCCTGCACAGCTACAGATGCAAAGATGCAAACGTCGCAGGTGAAGTTGAGAGGAAAGGTGCAGAATCCTAGCAAACAATGGCGCCATTCACTGGGGGAAGGCACATGATTACACTGAACCAAAACATCTTCATGCATACAATTCTGCACAGATGTTATCTTCGTGACTGCTTGTCTCAAATTAGATGCCCGCGAATAGAAATGTTCTGCAGAGTTCTGCATAAGTAATTTTGCGTTATCGTTTATCTCACATGACATCTAATTTGAGACAGATGCACCAATAGTTTCATGCACAAACCAAGCCAACTAGGGGTAATGATTTTTTATTTGTTGCGTATCATCTTCGTTTGACATAAAGATGAAAATATTGCTTTTCGGGCGATTGTCGTTATACAAGGCGCTTGATTTGCTATTGAAGGTGACTTTAGGAGCAACACTCATATCTCTGACTGTAGCTAAAAAAACAGTATCAACGATCATTTGGGGTTATGAAGAAATCAATATTCAGATTTTCTTATGCTTGCTTTGCTCAGGACAGACTTTGTAATCATCCAAAAGGATCTTATGTTCTAACGAAGCATAAAACTTGAATAAACAAAAACAGGAAGACTTTACAAAAACAACCTCGTGCTAATAACAACAGCAACAACGACTTCTATCGTCCAATCACGATCTGATAAAATATGTCCTTTCTTTTCTTATCCAATCAAATCTAATCATATGTTTTCTATTGTCTGTGGATTCGGGGGTAAACACAAAATATTATTATCTTAATATAGTCATCATATTTCCAACACTCCCACTTGATGATTATATAAAAAATCTAAAGTCAACAGTAACATATAGCTAAACAATGCTATATATTCCTACTGAGTTTCTAAACTGTTCAAAAGTAGCTTTTGGCAGTCCTTTCGTCATGATGTCTGCCACCATGTCCTGAGTAGGACAATAATTAACAATAATTTAAGTTGATGTTACTCTTTCCCGAACAAAATGATAGCAAACATCAATGTGCTTTGTTCTATTATGAAACTTTGGATTTCTTGAAAGCTAAATCGCTCCTTGATTTTCCTCGTAAATCAAAGCAGGTAAAATCATTCTGTTTCCAAGATCAATCATTAATTTACGTAACCAGATAGCTTCTTGAGTTGCAAGACTCAATGACACATACTCAGCTTCAGTTACAGTAGCTTTCTACTGCACCAACTCACAGTACAGCTACCAGTTTGAAAAACATAGATGTTGAACAGCGTGAATCGGCATCACCTGCCCAATATGCATCAGCAAAACCAACAACTTTATCATTCTCACTATCAGAGAATCTAAGTACATAATTCAATGTCCCTTTCAAGTATCGTAATATTCGCTTAACAGCTATCCAATGATCTTTGCTTGGATTTGACATGTAACGAGATAAAGTTCCAACTGCTGCTGAAATATCACGCCTTGTAGCAGTTGATGCATACGTTAGACATCCCATTACTTGTTGATACGTTTGGGTATCAGAGGACTCTTCACCATCTGACAACTTTTGAAACTTTTTACCCGGTTCAATTGGAGTTGAGACCGGTTTGCAGTCTTGCATCCCAAAACGTTGCAGCACATTTTCTAGATACTTTGGTTGACTTATAAACAATGTCTTTGCTTTCCTGTCTCGCTTGATTCACATTCCAAGAACATGATGTGCTTCTCCTTTATCAACCATCTCAAATCTGCGACACAATGATTCCTTTTCTGCATTGAGCATAGAAGTATCATTCGATACTGGAATAATATCATCAACATCAACAGCAAGTATAACAAAACTGATATGTCCATCTGCCTTCTTGATTAACTTGATGTAAATACAGCCATCAGCATTGCTCTTACGATAACCACACGATTTCAAAATACTGATCAAGAGTAGAGTTCCAACAACGAACTGATTGTTTGAGCCCATAAATACTCTTGTTTAGTTTACAAACATAGCTTGGTTTATCTGCATCAACGTATCCCTCTGGTTGTGCCATGAAAATCTCAGAGTCTATTGATCCATTGAGAAAAGCATTTTTCACATCCATTTGATGTACCTCAAGATCATGTATATTTGCTAATGCAAGTAATGATCTTATAGCAGAATATCTTGCAACTGGTGAGAAAACTTCATCATAATCCACTCCTTTGGTTTGTGAATAACCTTGAGCTACGAGTCTTGCTTTAAACCGATCTAATGAGCCATCTGCATTACGCTTGACTTTTAAAATCCAGCGTGAACCAACAATGTTCTTTCCTTCATGAGGTGGTACTAATTCCCACGTTTTATTCTTCAATAAAGAAGAATATTCAGAATCCATAGCTTCCTTCCATTGATCAGAATGTTCACCATTCAAAGCTTCATTAAGAGACTTTGGTTCATCAGATTCTGATGTTAACGATTCTGCCATAAAACATTGTTTAGCATAATTTGAAATCCTCTCTCTCTCTTTGCTCCTATGACTCGTTGCATGAATGTTTCTTCATATGTCACCTTCACAGGGTTTTCTTCACTTCTTTTCTCCCAGTGGCTCGATGTCCTCTTGTGCCTCAGGCAAATTCTCGAAATCAATAGGATGTTCGATTATGCTTTCAATATCTTTATAATTTTATAATTTCAATATCTTCTTCTGGAAACACGATCTTTGTCACATCATCTGATTTAGCTTCTGAATCAGGATAATAGAACTTATCTTCATAGAATAAAACATTTCTGCTTCGAACAAATTTTTCCTTCCTTGGATCATACAATTTATATCCTTTTGTACCTTCAGGATAACCAACAAAGATTCCTTTGCTCGACTTTGGATCCAACTTTCGGCGTTGACCATCTGGAACATGCATGTAACAAACACATCCAAATACTCGTAGATTAGAAATGTCAGGTTTTTTTCAAACCAACACTCGAAAGGAGTTTTATCCTTCAATGCTACAGTAGGACTTCGATAATGTAAATAAACTGCTGTGTTAACTGCTTCTTCCTAGAATTGTAATGGTAACTTTGCATGATGAATCATTGATCTTGTTGCTTCAATGATTGTACGATTTAATCTTTCAGAAATCCATTTTGTTGAGGACTGTAAGGATTCGTAAACTGATGGGAAATCCCCTTCTCTGCACAATACTCAGCAAATTTCTTTGAAGTGTATTCTCCTCCATTATCACTTCGAATAACTTTGACATTCTTCTCTCATTTGTTAGCAAAAATATTAAGCTTCTTTACACGACGTCCAGTCTGGTTTTCTGCCAAGTTAACAAATTCCTTAAATTTCGACAGGGCTTCATCTTTACTCTTCAGAAAGTAAACAGTAGTGTATCTCGAATAATCATCAGTAAACATCAATCTATATCGACTACCACCCATAGATTCAACTTGCATTGGACCACATATATCAGTGTGTATAAGCTCCATTGGTTGAGTTGTTCGAATCTGACTCCTTTTAAGGGCACACAATTCGCAATTCTTCTCAAAAGAAACACTATCATTCTTCATACCAGTAACAAGATTTTTCTTCTTCAAGTGATTAACATAGTCATGGTTTAAATGTCCCAATCTCTCATGCCATACTTTCATCGATGGTACATTTGATGCTGTTGAAAATTGAGCAAATTCTGTAGTGTTTACTCTATACAGCTTGCCATCTAAAATATGTCCAATGGTAATTTTCTTACCATCCTTGAACACAGTGCACTTCTCCTTATCAAAACAAACTTCTGCTCCCATCTGAGCCATTGCTGGTACTGACAATAAGTTCTTTTTCAATTTGGGTACAGACAGTACTTTATGTAAGAAGAGAAAATATCATCAGAGCCATCACATGTGGGAAGCCTTACTTTCCTTTCACCTTGAGCCAATACAACTGTGCTATCACCCAATTATATTTTCAGTGGATGCTCATATTTAACAAAGTTTTTCTTGATACTTCTGTCAAATGTCATATGTTTAGTTGCGCCAGAATCAACAAACCACTCATTGGTACGATTTGTTGTGCTAGACAGTAATGCCATATCTTCAAAATTGCCATCATCAGAAAAACTATTTTCAGCAATGTTTGAATGTTCATTTCTTGCAGCATTTCTCTTATTCTGTGGACAGTTCTTCACAATGTGACCAAATTGATTGCACTGAAAACATCTAGGCCCTTTTGCATCTCTCTAATCGTCACAGTGCTGTTGCTTATGCACTGCTCATGGACTGAATGAAAATGGTTTACCACCATATGAGCCTCTACGAGAATTATTTCCTCTACCACCACGTGCTTGACCTCTCCCTCTGGTAAAGGTTGCACCTCTTTTGACAAACAAAGCATCGTCAAAAGAATGTTTTTCTTTCTTCTCTTTATGCTTAATGAATTCTGCAACCAGTAATCTTTTGATATCATCCCACTCTATTTCTTCTGCATTTCTCGCATTTAAACTCGTCATAAAATTATCGTATGACTCGGGTAAGCTACCAAGGATAACAGTTGCAAATTTCTTCGACGAAATATCCTCTTTCATTTCACGTAACTGCTCGGCAAGGGAAGTCACATACGTATTATGCTCCATAAAATCATCACCTTCCTTCATGCTGGCTGCATAAAAGTTACGATTCAAACGCACAGTTTGTGTTATCGATACGAATTCAAAATGATTCTGTAAAATGTCCCACGCCTCCTTCGGGTTGACAGTTGAGGCAACGTGCACTTGCAAATTTTTCTCGACACTCAAAGCGATCAATGAGTAGGCTTTGTCCGAACGTAATCTGTGCGCACTCCTCAGAGCAGCTGACTCTGCAGCGTCTGGAGATACTTCTTGCCCTTGTTGAGTAAATCCCCACAAGCTACGTTCCATCAAAACAAGCTTCATGTTGTATTCCATAACTGATAATTTTTTCCGTTCAACGGTTCGATCTTCGTGATCTCCACCATGATTCTTCATGCTTCACAATCACAGTTTGTTTTCAAACGAATACAAACAAACATCACGTCTGCTAGAGCTAGTGTTGCCCACAAACAATTCTGCGTGTCCTGGGCCCATAACCTGTTAGAATTTCGTAGACCTTTTGGCTTGTAAACACATTTTACTAGGCTACAAAAAAGTATCACGCCATTTTCTAACGAAGCATAAAACTTGAATAAACAAAAACAGGAAGACTTTACAAAAACAACCTCGTGCTAATAACAACAGCAACAACGGCTTTTATCGTCCAATCACGATCTGATAAAATATGTCCTTTCTTTTCTTATCCAGTCAAATCTCATCATATGTTTTCTATTGTCTCTGGATTCGGGGGTAAACACAAAATATTATTATCTTAATATAATCATCATATTTCCAACACTTCTCTTTTTCTTGTTTGCTGTATGGTTGTCTCTTGTCCAAATGAAAAGAGATAAAAAGTGCAGTCCTCCAGAAGAACAGTTTTTCAAAGTGGATTATGAAAATGATTATGATGGCTAAGTGTTAGAGGGCAAAAATGTGGTTGGCTGAATTATTCAGTATTCTGAAAACACCGAATCAGTACACGACAAAATTTGGCCTGTCCAGGCTAACATCATGGAAGCAACACGTTGAAAAGCACTGGCTTAAATAGCTCTTATCTGAGGTAAATGTCCATATCCTAGTGATGAAATATACAACTTTCAAAGGAAGATCTTTCTGCCCAAAAAAAGTAAAAAAGAGGGCGTTGCCCATGTTTTCTAAGAGTTTGAAGGGCATAGTCACGAAAACCTTTCCTGGCGGCTTAGACCCCAGACCCCCACATTTGCATTGGTCACTCAAATATCTGGGTCCGCCCCTATGTCTAGGGCCTCTATTTATCATAGCCCCCCGTGCATGCCGCTTGTACACCACCATCCAAGTAGTGCATGTCTTTTCTTCAGAAAATTGATTCTGCAAAACCTGCTGTTAATATAAGAACAATATTTTCCATTATGGTTTCTGAATTTTCCGTGACGTCCACAGAATTCACCAGGCCGTTTGCTTCTACATTCAATTTTTAGAAGAAACAGCTCATAAGATTCGGGAGGTTCAAATTTCAAAACTGAAGAAACTGCCCTGCCTGAATTAAAAGAAGCTAAGAAACTTTTGCAATTCGCACTCAGAAATGTTTTGTGCGTGTATATATTCAATTTAAAAATTTACAAAAACGAGATTACTTATAACAACACTTACCAGCTACTTTACTACACTACAAGGACGAGATACCATGGGGAGCAAAGGTCCATAACTACCCCATGGCTTTAACATAAACCTAAATATACGATTAAATATAATTACTAAAGGCTACGCATGAACAGTTTTTACTGATAGATACTGGAGTCGGTTTCACAATGGATGTCAGACAACCGTAGACGATGATGCTGAACAACAGAACCCCCGCCGAGAGAGCAACAACAACAACAACAACAACTGCTGACGTCACTGTGCCTCGCCGAGAGTCGCCATTGCTCAAAACACGCTCAAAACATTTCGCCCATGATACCAGGTCAGGGTTGCTCTTCGCAACATTTTAAGGCTCAACATAAGCGTGAATTTAACGTCAATCGCAATATATCATATACACTGAATTACCCAACATCTAATGCAAAACAGACGTAAACGATTGAAAAAAGGAAGAAAAAAATCGAGAAGGATTTTGTGGCTGAGAAATGTTTTGACACTGTACAGTAATAGTGACACTGTTTTAGCATGTATGACGCGGTATTGGGTTCAAAAATGGTTGATCGTGATTTTAGGTGTCCTTGGTGTCACATACAAGTCGTAATTATTTGTTCTTGTGATGGTGAGTTATACAGGTTGTGCTAACACCATTGATTGGCCGTAATTATTGTTTGTCGTGGGGACTGCCAGAGATCATTGTCGGTAGTTGATGTGCCAGTAACTAACACGAGTCATGGTAATCCTTGTTGATCGTAATTGGTACTTTTGTCTTGTTGGGGTAACTTCAGCCTGTCGTGGTAGCATAACCTTGTCAGGGTAACTTCAAATCATGGTTGTAACTTCAGCTGGTCGTGGTAGCATAACCTTACATACATACATACATACATACATACATACATACATACATACATACATACATACATACATACATACATACATACATACATACATACATACATACATACATCTATAGGGACATGACTACAGTTGTGGGGACCGATGTTTTGGGCATACACTGTGGGGACCACTGATATTTGAATATAACTCAACAACAGTAAGTAGCCGCTGAGTGGGGATCAAAGGACAACAAAGAGCTGGACCTTGCCCTCTCTTTAATGGTATTGAACATGTGATCAAAATTTGTGTATCCACATTGTGGGGTCTGTTCGTTTCAGACCAACGTTATGGGGACAACTTTTTAGCTTAGCATTTATTGGTCAGAAACACCACACTAAGGTCACTTTAATGAATCATCCTGAGGGTTAACCAAAGTTTTGCTGCCAAAATGCTCATTGAACATGAGATATGTGAACTCTCAATGTACACACTTTCTGGGGACATTCAATTTACACACTTTCTGGGGACCTTCAATTTACACACTTTCTGGGGACATCCAATTTACACACTTTCTGGGGACACTCGGTGTATCAACGGTTAGCACACTTTCTGGGGACATTTAAGCTTTGATCACCATGATTCTTGGGTATTTACCAACTCTTTAAACACTTTAAGATTCCATAATTCAAAATCCAAGAACCATGAACCAAGCCAACATAATGTAACTCTTAGCCTGTGAACGGCCGAAAAAATTGAAAACCTCAGCCGTTCTAGCTGTTCACAGGCTAATAAACTCTAATCTAGATAGATAACAAACATTTTCTTTTCCTTTATCTTTACACATACGTTAGATGCAATTGTTTCATATTGTATTGTTTACAATTTACTAAACGATTCTCAATTTCAAGGGCAAATATCTCAAATGCTGCAGGCAACAACAGACTGTTTACGTAACTTGTAAAATTTGCAGCAAATTGAGTGATTGGATACAGTGTTGCCATTCACTATGAATTACCTAATCAGAAGGAACCACAGAGTACGAACGAAGGAAATGAATGAATGTTGTAAACTTTGCTAAAATCTTCATAAAACTTTTTTAGAAAATGAATATTTTCAGATCGACAACAAGTTAAGAAAGCTCCAGTACTAGGAAGCATAACTTACGAAACTATTCATTTTCATCAAATAAATCCTTAGCATTCATGTTCATTTGTTTACAATCGTATTAGTTGGAAGATTCTTGAGTAATGTCTAAACATTGGAAGCCCTTAAAAAAATTCCCGCAAGACCGACGGTAGTAAACATGAAGCTTGTAAGGAGCTAGACTATAGTAAGAAAATATGAGCGGCTCAAAATCAAATAATTTAAGGAAACTTTCAATACTGGCCCAAACTTTAGTTTCTCATAACAGTTATATGCAACACTGAACAGATTAAGTTCTGCTTATGATTTGGTTCCATATTGTAACTCTTGGTTCCAGAAAAAAGTAAATTGATGCCATTTGATAATCAAGAAATTTACTCTATGAAAATCTAAGAATCTAAGAAACTCTGCCAGATTAATCACAGAAAATGAACACAACCGTGAAAAAACTTACTAAAAAATGTCAAGGCCAAGTTTCCTGTTTAAAATTGCGGTATTCAAGGGCTCAAATGACTTCATTCAATAATATCCAAGCTTGACTCCAAGACCCCAATCCTTTAGGCTTTCATTGTCACTCTGACATGCTAGTTTCTGATGGAAGAATTTCTTTTGACAAATCGCGTATTGTTTGAATTCTGAAATCCGCTATCTTTGGGATCATTGCGTTTACACTGCTGGTTTTCACACAAAAACGAAATTATTTTTTTGTATCTAATTCAATTGATAACATACATTTACTTTGATTTCGACAAATGCTTTTATTTCATAGGGGAGAGCCCGTTCATTTCTATCAGTGAGCATGATTATTGTGATTCCTGCAAGATCAAAATAGAATAAAAAAGGAGGAACAATACTAGACTTATGACGATGAGTCCCTTGTATCCCTGCGGTAACTTGCTCAGCTGTTGACTGAAGCGCCATCTTGAAGTCAAAGAGCACAAGGAAACAAGAGACTCATCGTCATCAGTCTAGAACAATACCAGCTGCAAAAATAAATGAAATAAAATATAGCTCATCAAGAAATCAATCGAAACAGGCTTTTCTAAGGACTTCCCCTAGTCCCAAGCCTCCTTTCAAAATTGCAAAAATAAGACTCCTGCTCCCTTTTCTGGATGTCAGAAGATGTATAACGATCAAACGAATTATCAATCGATGATTCCATGCCACAGAAGCGCTTTCATATCATATTTTTTGACTGGACAAAGTCTGAAGGTGAAGTTGCATTTTTCAGCGCCAAGCGCTGGTATCGCAGAAATAGAACAAATCTAATCGAGTCTGCGACCCCCAGGGGGCTCCTCTGGTATATTCAGGATAGGGATGCTCAGGTTACTTTTTTGGGTCTAAAAGTTGGGCAAGGATTATTTTTTGGGTCAATCATTTGTACAGTTATTTTTTTGGGTCCCTAGATTTCTGGCTTACTTTTTTGGGTCTCAAATATGAGAAAAAGTAAAACAATTAGGAAAAATAGAGTTTACAAACAAAATTAGAATACATTATGAGAATTCTAATCAGTTAGGGCACTTTTCTGCAAATTTAAGATACTGACTTCATAACTTTTGGGTATGTAAGGTTTGGAAAAAAATTTTTTTTGGGTCTTTTTTCATACCATCCCCCTGGGCCGCGACCCCTTCTCATGACGCTCAAGTGGTGGAGTCCTACCGGGTATCGAACCCATGCCGCCTGACTGTTCTGGCTGCAAAGTCAGAGGATTACACCACTGTGCCACTACACCTTCAACGGTCTTCCTGGGTCTTGCTGGATGACAGGGATGACAGTAGACAGTAGACACCCGGGGGTGAAGCTACCCAAAACCGGGGACGGGGACTTGAGTAGGTCATCTAGGCAAGAGTACCCAAAACCGGGGAGAATATTTTGAAAAGACCACCCAAAACTGGGGTAACTTTTATGATGAAATACCAAAAATTGTGGAATTCCTGTAATCCCGCACCTACAACATATTTCACATGAAAAAACCTTTCTTCCTAATTCAAACTGTGTAGAAGCTCTACAAATGTGTTCTGTACAAAAAGTAATGTGCTGGAGCCAAACTATTATGGACCATTATGAGGGACCATTATGGAAACAAGGTTGCACTGATCTTTTAATGCTTATCCCTGCCATTTTAAACTGGGGGTATTTTTAGGTTCAATTTTTAACTTTTATATTATACACTTGTAATTAAACTGATTATTTTTCCTAAATTCATGTTACATCAAATTTTTAATTCATAACAAGGCCAAATTCTAAAAAATACATACATACATAGAACAAAATAGCAAAATTCTTGGGTCAACAGGTATATCCCAATCTATATACAATAACATAATTATGAGCAAATGCAGAGCTTAATCAGTGGGCCACTTTGGTCAACACTGTGCTGTATTCGTTTTTTCTATTTGCTTGATTAATGTTTACTTTAGTGCTTTACTGCATATCTTAATGTCTAAATATCACAAGAAACACAGCATCCTGCAAGATTATTCCATGTATGTACAAAAACTGCACAAGAAATCATCATCAGTAGTGTGCCTTTCATGAATAAGCTTGATGAGATGGAGAGGGATTCACCATGCTTGCTGATCAAGATAATAACCATCTGTTATACCGTTTTGACAACAATTATTGAGCTCTCGCCTCTCTGTTTGCTTAATTAATAATGAGGCAAGATCTGGCAGCCAAAGAAATCTCTGAGGTTGAGGTAACGCCCAAGGCTTATAGGCTATAGCTAGTAGGGGAGGCCTAATAATTTACATACTTCCCCTTTTGTGTGAGTGTGACAGCAAAAATCCTGTTCAGTTATGGCATAATTAGAACTTACGATACAATAAAAGCGGAGACATACCCTCCCTGGTGTGTGGCATTGCTATCTTTCGCTTTCGCCATTCGTAATTTTGCCATCTCTCCAGTTTTCAAGATTTACAACAACATAACAACAACAACAACAAGTTTAGTTTCGCGCCCTTTAGGGCGAAAACGAGGTCATTCGAAAATGACCGAGCAAAATTTTTCAGAATTTTTCACAACTGATTGAGGCAATTGTCTGAAAGCAACGAAAGAAGGCTTTTACTGAAGATTTCATCCCATCTGATGTTATTTGATGGAGTAATCTTGAATATTTCAATGAAATTGAAAATAGTGTGGATTAATAATACTATCAACCTGAAACCACAGTAGAGACTTGGCTTGGCCTTTGGGGTATGTATGTGTCACACACATATCCCATCCAGCATTGATATGATTTCATGCCATGGTAGAACGACAACGATGGATGGCGAAGCATCAGACAGAGCAGGCAGATAACAGTCACTAATTCATAGTAGAGTGCATATAATGTGGTGTATTAACAAGAGCAGAAATGCTCCAGGAGAAGTTACTACAAAGGCAAAGCAAAGACTAGCAAAGACTTTGTATAAAAGAGAACAGGGAATATATGCTCCACTTCACCAGTAGTGTCAAACCATGTGATATTATGAACTTCAAAAGACTTTGAAAACTGCTTTATTAGTAAAAACAAAAATGAATTGGCGTGAGTTGTCAAGCATCAGTAACTAATCAGACCTCTAATAGAGATGAGCTCAAACTTTAATTTGTGTTCGACAAGTAAGGAGTGGTAGAATTCCTACCCAAAACTGAGGATGATAGGATCTTCCTGCAAAATAGGTGTTGGTATGAATTTATAACCCAAAACCGGGGATTGTGAGAAATTTATGACCCAAAACTGGGGACTGATCGGAATTTATGACCCAAAACCGGGGTCCACAAGTCCCCGTACCCCGGTTTTGGGTAGCTTCACCCCCGGGAGTAGACAGTACCATGCCGTGCCTCTTGCCTCCAAGCTGGATTCTGGAATGGAGGCTTTCCATTGATATTTTGAAAGCGAGGCTTTCGCGCTTTTTTTATGCTGGCTTTGTTTTATGGCCAAAAAGGCGCGGTGGTGATTCTTCCCCTTGAGAGGAATTAAAATGGCAAGACGGGTGAGTTTATCTCGTAGAAATTATTTTCTTTGACTGTGTCTTTCATTACACATGACAATCTTGCCGAGAGTTTGTTGTAAGTTCCATTAAAATATTGGCCGTACTTCCCAAACTGATACTTGATAGGCCTATGATATTGACCAAAAATCTTAGAATGTAGGCCTACAGGCCACTTTCTTTCAGACCAGACAGGAGAAGAAGGGAGGTGGTTAGTTCGATTCAGTTTTGATTCCTATTTTTAGCTGATGTTCTCCAATCTTTAGAGACCGTCTTGTTTGTGGCTCAAGTTTGTGAAGTGTATGTGAAATAAGTATTTTCTCTACGAGGGTAGCCTGAAAAGTGTTGGTTTAGACCCCCACATTCACATATCTGTTAACCCAGGCTGTCAGCGCAGCTGTGCACCATGGCATGGCACCGTGTTAATTTATGATGAGTTTAGAATTAGAGTCTATGTTTCCCATCATCCAGTGTTAATTACAATTGGTTTACTTTCATGACATATTTATTCTTCATATAAGGGGCCATCCAAAAATTCATTTCATCACGGATAGCGGAATTTGGCCACTAAATTCTGATACCCCACCCCCCCCCCCCTTAATGGACATACAAAATCTTGTGTTCACATCTACCTCACTAACAGTCTTACCAAGGTCGATATAAACCTTTACCTGTGAGAATGGAAGATTTCTTCTAAGGCCCTTTCCCTCTCTGTTTGACATTATCCTAGGTTGAAACCTTGCAAAATATGGTAGAATTTTTTTTAGGTTCCATTCCGTCACGCTTAACGGATTGTCAATAAACCCCCTCCCCCGTAATGGCCAAATTCCGCTATCTGTGACAAAATGGATTTTTGGGCGGCCCCTAAAATATCGTTATATTGTCGTATTTGGATCAAGGATGCAAAGCATATCTTCTATCATTCTGATTGATTCATTGGCATCAATTTTTTGCCGTTC
The DNA here is from genome assembly GCA_039566865.1 of Aurelia coerulea. Classification (NCBI taxonomy): domain Eukaryota; kingdom Metazoa; phylum Cnidaria; class Scyphozoa; order Semaeostomeae; family Ulmaridae; genus Aurelia; species Aurelia coerulea. The sequence continues at coordinate 18,640,720 of CM076956.1, read as the reverse complement.
TCTTCTTAAGAAAAGAATTCCAGAACGCATTAAAGAGCCTGGGTCCTTTCATGAAGACTGGCTCAAGGAAGACTCTCCTGGATTTGAGGCCAGATTTATTGACAAAGAAATAGGTAACGTTTTGATTTCAATTTTGAATGTTGTGCATTTTGAAATTTTGGAAACAGAATTTTGCTTGTTCCCTTAGAAAACAAACGAAAGTTGTTGCCTTTGATTTAGTTTCCAAGGCAAGAAATACAAGCAATTTGATCTTTGTATTTGATTATTATCATTGAATAAACATTTGTGAGTATAATGATAGTTGATCTTGATATGTGTTAAGGTAGTGTGTGTATTTCACAACTGAAACATATCCACCATGTGAACATGGGCTTTGCAATGTAGGAAATGAGCTATGCTAGCAGCCTGAAAGTGAAGACTCTCCTGTAAATTCCTTTAGCAATCATCATGTTTGAATGTCAAAAGATGGAAATTTGAAGTTTTTACCAAACTTGCAACTTATATTTCAAATGTCTCAACTCATTCCTTTTTATTTTGACTTGCAACTCCCTTGCAACTCACAACTTTCCAAAAGCACCACCTCCCAACTTGTAACTTGGAAAGCAAATGCAGCTAGCAACTTGTGACAAGGACTGTTCCAATCCATGTGGAAGAAAACCTCTCATTTGGTTCCCAAAAATCTACAGCAATTTCCATCGATTTTGATTAGTTTCCATGTACATATGTACATAGTAGACTAGATGATTTTTTCAATCGATGTAAAATAAAGATACAACAACAACAACAGCATTTTTTTAAATAGCCCTTGGTTGTGCCAGCCTGTGTAAGACTAAACCAGGTTATGGCATGCCAATAACTCCATTTTGGTTATTGCTTCCTGAGTTTTTCAACAAAGCTTCAGGCATATAACTTCAGGAATAATTGTACTAGACTACTGTGAACGCTTAAAATGAAGGGAATTTGCAGTAAAAAACAAATAGATAAAGGAAAGTGCTGTCTAGAACCTGCTGGTCTGCTTTGCATACTTTGTTGCTCAGATGCAGTATTGATGCAAGTTGACATGTCAGTGCCAATAATTGTGCTTGCAATTGACCCAAAAATATCATGCATAAAGGAATTATCCATTGTATTCCATTCTATTCTGTCTTCAGTAGGAGGGATCATTTTCAGGTGTTGGCTCCTTAAAATCTTCTGACTGTGTACTTGATAACATGTGCACAGTAAGAAGCTATGTCTTTAAAAAACGTTTTCAACAATCACACACATGTTTTTAAAGAATGTGTTCTAAAATCTCTTTTCTCTCAGGATTTGGTGTATTCACATCGAGAGCGTTTAGAAAAGGGGATTTTTTACTGGCCTACGCTGGTGATGTCATCACTGAGGATGAGGCACGAAAACGGGAAAGAAAATATGAAAAACAGAAAAAAGGAAGTTACATGTTTTATTTCCACAATAATGGCATCAGGCATTGGTAAGATACCATCCTTTTTCATGTAATGACACATAATTCATTGTAGAATGTAAGGCAGCATCACACAAGTCTTCAAGTCTCCAGGGTTTTATATACTTCATTACATATGTCAACTACAGGTGCAGTCAACTGCTTAAGGGCCCGTTTACACGAGAAACTCAAGCCAGTTTGAAATTTCACCCCAATCTGAGTTAAACTCGTTGTCTGGTCAACGCCTTTACAGTGTTTACATGGAAAATGCAATTCTAACTCAAACCGGAGTGAAACTCAACTCGCCCGTTCAGATCGGTTTGAAATGTCACACCGGTTTAAAAACAACATGTGAACGCAAGATATTTTCAAATCGATTTGAGATTCATTGTCTCAGGTTCAAAGTTCACAATGGCCCATTGTTCTAGTTGGCGCTCGCCACATCAATGAACAACAACACAGGTCTGATCGGGGTGAAACTTCATGTAAACGCAAGAGGAAATAAGCTAGCAGGCCGATATTCAGATCAGGGTGAAATTTCAAACCGGTTTGAGTTTCTCATGTAAACGGGCCCTAGCATATCTTCCAAATATTTAATTCGACTTAAAAAGGTGGGTGTAAAATTCTGTGATCTATTTCTTCTGACTGAGTGGCTTGAAACAAACTTTAGATCTTTAATTCTACCGTTAGACTTTTCAGAAATTTTCAATATTTTTTTAAATTTCAGCATATGTTACATTTCAACTCATTTGAGGGTGTGACGTCATCAAATTTCTAAATCATAAACCAGAAAAGTGACAGACTTTTGCTTGATACCATGTTGTAGACATCCATAAACTATGGTTTTCTTTGAAATTATTTCATGTTGCTTCAAACAGTTTAGAAACTACGATGGTTTTAAGTTTTTTTGACAATTTTTCTTGAATTCTTGAAAAAGAAGAAAAACACTCTAATTCTGAAAATATTGAAGATTTCACAAAAGCCCAACGGTAGAATTACAGAGAAATGGCTGAAGTTTCTTTGAAATCGTTCAGTTCAAAGAAATAAGTAACTGAATTTTACAACAGGCTTTTTATAGATTTGGAAGCTATGCTACGGGCCCTTAGACCCAAGACTAGCAATGTATGCATTTTTGAATTTTCATGCTACTTGATATTTTCCTCTTTGAATTTTCATGGCAGAATTCAGGTTTGATTTGCACAGATGTTTAGCTTAGATATTCAAATTGCTGTAAGGCTTATGGTTTCCTATGTTGTTTATTAAGTATGTATTTTGTTTTGAATGTATATGATCAACCATTTACTGTAAGTCATATGAAGCTTTCCTAAAATGCCTTTTTTAGTTTAAACAACATTAATATTCGTTCGGCAGTAATAGATGTGTAGAAAGTATTTTAGAGAATTTTGATAAATCTTTGAAAAATAAAGCCCTTCAGATTAATCAAGTCTGCAGTATCATCCAATAAGGGACCTTCAGCGCTGATCATATGTTCTCATCATCACCAGGGCTGACTGGGCCCCAATGATCTACCTCTCTAGGAGGGGATTGGACAAAAGCCAAGCAAAATTAGGCCTTGGTTTTAGCACCTTATGTTTGTTTACAAGTGCAAACTTTACTTTCGTCCTTTTCCTTCTAATTATCCCAAATTGTGGAGGGTAGGTGGGTGAATTTAGATGAAGAACTTTTCTTCAAATGTCACACTGCGAGGCTGTCTGCTTGTGAATGTGAATAACACAATTAACTATGCCCTTTTTTATCTCCTCAGAAATTCTAATTCCCATAGCATTTTGGGGCACGAAAACTCATACAGCCCCTAACACAAAGAACAATTAAAATCTATCAAAAGAACTTAAAACCTGGAATCCCTGGGGGATCTGACATGCAAACATTTCTGATTTAAAAGCAATCTGTCCCCTATCGTTCTGACCTTAGTTACTGCTTTATTTACCTTATTTAGGCTGCAGCTAAATTCATGCATCACCGAGTCACTATGACCCTGATCTCTTTGCATAAAGTGAATTAACACCAACTTCTGGAACATACAATAGAGATCTTTATCAATTTTATTTTCATTCATCAAAGGGGACAGATTGCCTTTAACAAACAAGAACAAAGGAATTCCAATGGCATGGCCTATGACCACCCTTATGACATGCCCACTTCCCCCTTTTAAAATTGATTGCAATTGCATTAAACCAACCTTAATTCTTAAATTAATATGCACATACTTCTATTTAAAGCATTGATGCAACAAAACCTGATGGCAGGCTTGGTCGCCTTGTAAACGATTCGTCACGACCAAACTGCTCTATGAGAAAATTTCAACACAACTCGCTGCCTTGCCTCTTCCTCACTGCTCTGAAAGACATGCCAGTAGGAACAGAGCTCCGTTATGATTATGGCGTAAAAGATTTGCCTTGGAGACTACAGGTACTGTATGTTTCTTTACTATTTTCTCTTGGTTTAAGGTCCATATACTGTACCTTATCAGAATTATACATGCCTGGACTTGTAAACCAATACTTTCCAAGAATGAATATGAAAAGCTTTGAAATCAATTAGTTTTTCAGGTAGAAAATTACAGTGTGATGTTTGGCATTTGACAGATTGACAACCAAGATAAAATTGTACAATCCAAATTTAGTCTGCATCGAAGAATGAATATATCTATATTTATATTCTTGCAGTATGTTTTTTCTTAGTAAAACATTGGACTTGGTTAGTATGCAGAATGTTTGCTGGTTTTACAGTTACCATCAATAAATGGCTTGTGTAAAACACAGGTCATGCAGGTTAAGAAAACACGGGTCAAATCGTATGGGTCAAAACTAGAGGCCATGGGCATACTGGCTTACAACCTTGACAGTCTCGACCATGGTTTCATTTGGGAAATTTTGAATGCATATTATCCTTTGTCCACATAATGAGATTTGTTGCTAGGGGAAACCTCTCCAACATAATAAAATCTCTGAGTGCTGCAATTAGTCCAAACGACGATCCCATCAAAATTATTTCAAAACACTGTATGTTGGAATTTACATTTTGTAATCAAAAACTAGATGTGTAAGATCATTGCCAGTTTTCTAAGAAATTTTCACTATTGCACGAGTCAAGTAGAACAATGATCTAAGAGAGATTTAAGGAAACCAATAAATCATGAATAAATAACCCCACACAGACAGACTCTCTTTCAGCTGATGTCACTCTTATGATTTAACCCACATTTTCTGAACCCTATTCCACGTTGCCGAATGTTTTATATTGCCCAATTGCTGCATATTTTGTTAAAATGAGCGCAAAACATTTGAAAAGCTCTGATCTTTAATTTGGAGAGCCCTAACTGCCATATATTACCACTTATAATGAAGATTGTTAGCACTATTTTCACCACTACAATGGCATGGTATTCTACATTTCAGAAAAAAAATGATTCCACCATTGTTAAGGAGGTGAGTGATATTGAGTCTCTCTTTTAGTTGTTTTATGAATCCTTTTCAAGATGATCTCTCTTATTTATTTTTCCTAATAGCTTTTATGACGTATTTGTTATCATTAAAGAATGTTTTGTTCGAATGGAATATGTATACACAGTATAGGTTTATTGAATAAGTACATTACATGTACAATGAACCACATTTGCCGAATTGCTGCAAATTTTGTTAAAATTAGCACCAAACATTTGAAAAGCTCTTATCTTTTATTTGGAGAGCCCAAACTGCCATATATTACCACTTATAATGAAGATTGTTAGCGCAATTTTCACCACGATAATGGCATGGTATTCTACATTTCAGAAAAAAAATGATTCCACCATTGTTAAGAAGGTGAGTGATATTGAGTCTCTCTTTTAGTTGTTTTATGAATCCTTTTCAAGATGATCTCTCTTATTTATTTTTCCTAATAGCTTTTATGGCGTATTTCTTATCATTAAAGAATGTTTTCTTCGCATGGAATATGTATACACTGTATAGGTTTATTGAATAAGTAAATTACATGTACAATGAACCATATTTGCTGAATTGCTGCATATTTTGTTAAAATTAGCACCAAACATTTGAAAAACTCTGGTCTTTAATTCGGAGAGCCCAAACTGCCATATATCACTACTTAAGATGAAGATTGTTAGCACAATTTTCACAACCATAATGGCATGGTATTCTACATTTCAGAAAAAGAATGATTCCACCATTGTTAAGGAGGTGAGTGATATTGAGTCTCCATTTTAGTTGTGTTATGAATCCTTATCAAGATGATCTATCTTGTACATTTTTCCTTATTTTAAGATGTATTTGTTATCATTAAAGAATGTTTTGTTCGGATGGAATATATATACACTGTATAGGTCTATTGAATAAGGAAAATACCTGTACCGCATTTGCGGAATTGCTGCATATTTTGTTAAAATTAGCACCAAACATTTGAAAAGCTCTGATTTTTAATTTGGAGAGCCCAAACTGCCATATATCACTACTTAAGATGAAGATTGTTAGCACAATTTTCACAACCATAATGGCATGGTATTCTACATTTCAGAAAAAGAACGATTCCACCATTGTTAAGGAGGTGAGTTATATTGAGTCTCCATTTTAGTTGTTTTATGAATCCTTATCGAGATGATCTATCTGGTACATTTTTCCTTATTTTACGATGTATTTCTTAGCATTAAAGAATATATTGTTCGGATGGAATATGTATACATTGTATAGGTTTGTTGAATAAGGAAAATACCTGTACCGCATCTGCTGAATTGGTTCATATTTTGTTAAAATTAGCACCAAACATTTGAAAAGCTCTGATCTTTAATTTGGAGAGCCCTAACTGCCATATATTACCACTTATAATGAAGATTGTTAGCACTATTTTCACCACTATAATGGCATGGTATTCTACATTTCAGAAAAAGAATGATTCCACCATTGTTAAGGAGGTGAGTGATATTGAGTCTCTCTTTTAGTTGTTTTATGAATCCTTTTCAAGATGATCTCTCTTATTTATTTTTCCTAATAGCTTTTATGACGTATTTGTTATCATTAAAGAATGTTTTGTTCGAATGGAATATGTATACACAGTATAGGTTTATTGAATAAGTACATTACATGTACAATGAACCACATTTGCCGAATTGCTGCAAATTTTGTTAAAATTAGCACCAAACATTTGAAAAGCTCTGATCTTTTATTTGGAGAGCCCAAACTGCCATATATTACCACTTATAATGAAGATTGTTAGCGCAATTTTCACCACGATAATGGCATGGTATTCTACATTTCAGAAAAAAAATGATTCCACCATTGTTAAGAAGGTGAGTGATATTGAGTCTCTCTTTTAGTTGTTTTATGAATCCTTTTCAAGATGATCTCTCTTATTTATTTTTCCTAATAGCTTTTATGGCGTATTTCTTATCATTAAAGAATGTTTTCTTCGCATGGAATATGTATACACTGTATAGGTTTATTGAATAAGTAAATTACATGTACAATGAACCATATTTGCTGAATTGCTGCATATTTTGTTAAAATTAGCACCAAACATTTGAAAAACTCTGGTCTTTAATTCGGAGAGCCCAAACTGCCATATATCACTACTTAAGATGAAGATTGTTAGCACAATTTTCACAACCATAATGGCATGGTATTCTACATTTCAGAAAAAGAATGATTCCACCATTGTTAAGGAGGTGAGTGATATTGAGTCTCCATTTTAGTTGTGTTATGAATCCTTATCAAGATGATCTATCTTGTACATTTTTCCTTATTTTAAGATGTATTTGTTATCATTAAAGAATGTTTTGTTCGGATGGAATATGTATACACTGTATAGGTTTATTGAATAAGGAAAATACCTGTACCGCATTTGCGGAATTGCTGCATATTTTGTTAAAATTAGCACCAAACATTTGAAAAGCTCTGATTTTTAATTTGGAGAGCCCAAACTGCCATATATCACTACTTAAGATGAAGATTGTTAGCATAATTTTCACAACCATAATGGCATGGTATTCTACATTTCAGAAAAAGAACGATTCCACCATTGTTAAGGAGGTGAGTTATATTGAGTCTCCATTTTAGTTGTTTTATGAATCCTTATCGAGATGATCTATCTGGTACATTTTTCCTTATTTTACGATGTATTTCTTAGCATTAAAGAATATATTGTTCGGATGGAATATGTATACACTGTATAGGTTTATTGAATAAGGAAAATACCTGTACCGCATTTGCGGAATTGCGGCATATTTTGTTAAAATTAGCACCAAACATTTGAAAAGCTCTGATCTTTAATTTGGAGAGCCCTAACTGCCATATATTACCACTTATAATGAAGATTGTTAGGACTATTTTCACCACTATAATTGCATGGTATTCTACATTTCAGAAAAAGAAGGATTCCACCATTGTTAAGGAGGTGAGTGATATTGAGTCTCTCTTATAGTTGTTTTGTGAATCGTTTTCTAGATGATCTATCTTATTTGTGTTTCCTAGTAGCTTTTATGATGTATTTGTTATCATTAAAGAATGTTTTGTTCGGATGGAATATGTATACACTGTATAGGTTTATTGAATAAGGAAAATACCTGTACCGCATTTGCTGAATTGCTACATATTTTGTCAAAATTAGCACCAAACATTTGAAAAGCTGTGATCTTAAATTTGCAGAGCCCTAACTGCCATATATTACCATTTAAGATGAAGATTGTTAGCGCAATTTTCACCACGATAGTAGCATTGTATTCTACATTTCAGAAAAAGAATGATTCCACCATTGTTAAGGAGGTGAGTGATATTGTGTCTTCCTTTTAGTTGTTTTATGAATCCTTTTCAAGATGATCTATCATATTTGTTTTTCCTAGTAGCTTTTATGATGTATTTGTTACCATTAAAGAATGTTTTGTTCGGATGGAATATGTACACACTGTATAGGTTTATTGAATAAGTACATTACATATACAAAGAACCACATTTGCCGAATTGCTGCATATTTTGTTAGAATTAGCACCAAACATTTGAACAGCTCTGATCTTTAATTTTGAGAGCCCTATCTGCCATATATTACCACTTAAGATGAAGATTGTTAGCGCAATTTTCACCACGATAATGGCATGGTTTTCTACATTTCAGAAAAAGAATGATTCCACCATTGTTAAGGAGGTGAGTGATATTGAGTCTCTCTTATAGTTGTTTTGTGAATCGTTTTCTAGATGATCTATCATATTTGTTTTTCCTAGTAGCTTTTATGATGTATTTGTTATCATTAAAGAATGTTTTGTTCGGATGGAATATGTATACACTGTATAGGTTTATTGAATAAGGAAAATACCTGTACCGCATTTGCTGAATTGCTGCATATTTTGTTAAAATTAGCACCAAACATTTGAAAAGCTCTGATCTTTAATTTTGAGAGCCCTATCTGCCATATATTACCACTTAAGATGAAGATTGTTAGCGCAATTTTCACCACGATAATGGCATGGTTTTCTACATTTCAGAAAAAGAATGATTCCACCATTGTTAAGGAGGTGAGTGATATTGAGACTCCCTTTTAGTTGTTTTATGAGTACTTTTCAAGATGATCTATCTTATTCTTTTTAAGATCGGTTTAAAGATGTATTTCTTAACATTAAAGAATGTTTTGTTCGGATAGAATGTGTATACACTATAGGTTTATTGAAGAAGTACATGTTTTTAGTATCATTACTTAGCAGATAATTTTGCTCAATATTGGTATCTAACAGGTAATGTAATGGTACAGGCACTGTTTGTATTACCAACTTGTATGGGTTTTTGCCTTATATTTACTTTTACATGTTTCCAATATTTCTTGAGTTTTGCTGTAACTAGATTATTATTTTAAAGTATTTATTTTATCTTTTCAGACATTAAGTGATGCTGTAATGTCTTCAAAGGTAAATGATATCAAATATACATTTTATCATTTGCTTCAATGTATTATGTTTCTGAATGAATCATGTTAAAGGTACATTCTTTGGTTTTAATTTCATGTGCTATAATGTGTGTTGAATGGAGCTGGGAAATGCCAGAAAACTTTGCTCTCGGATGTCTCCATCTTTCACCTTGCAACCACCAAAGCTCATTACTTTGTTGATCGTTGTTACATACAGTTATTTGCAGGTGATAAAATGAGATTAGCTTTTTTAAAATTCTACTGATCTCCTAGGAAAAGGAAGATGGAAGAAAGAGGAAAAGAATGGAAAGTGCAAATCCACATCATTCTTCGGTAATATTTCTATTTTTCATGTTTTGATTCAACTCCTTCATAGATTTTGATACATTTCCTTCCAAAGTTAGGGATTTCCACCATCCTCAAAAAGCTACAATAAGATAACTTTATAGCTATGTAGTGTAAGCTTTGATCTTGGTAGGCAACACTGATTACCTTTTTTCTTGTTGATTGGTATGACATTCTTTGTTATTTAGTTAATCAAGCTTGTTTTGATAGATTATTATTGCAGTTTTTCCAGCTTCTAATTTTGCCCTTCTATCATGAAGAAATATTGTTTCAAAGTGTATTACCAAGGATGGGATTTTTTGAGTTAGTTTGAATTTTCCGTTGTATTTTGCTCTGACTAATTTATGTTTTATTATGCTTCAGGACACAGATGTTTGTAACGTTGCCAAAAAGGTAGCTATACTCACCTTTTCTAAACTGTGACTCAACTTAATTTGCATGTGTCTCAGTCATAATTTTATCACAGCTTTCATGATTTTTATTTCAAATATGAAAAGTATATTCAATGCATACAGAAAAAATATTTATTGAGTCAGAAAATACAATTTTCTATACGTTTCAGCAAAAGCCTTCACCAGGTATGCATTGCTATTGATTACGCCTGTTGACTGAAGGGGAAAAGTAATCGCTATTTGGTTATCTTATCATCATCTGAATAGCAACGAAGTGAAACAATTATTTGGTTTATTTGTCAGAACAACGCCCTAGCCTCATCTCTATTTGCTGAATCGCTGAATATTTTGTAACCAAATAAAGCATATTTTTTGAATTGCTGAATAATTGAGGTACAATTAGACCAAACATTTAAATAGTTTGGATCTTTAATTTAGAGAGCCCTAACTGTTATGTATAATCACTGAAGATGAAGATTGTAATTGCTGCAATTTCCATCATGATAATGACTTCATATTCTACTTTTCAGAAAAAGAATGAGTTCACCATCACTAAAGAGGTGGGTAATATCAAATCTATATTTTATTGTTCTATGAGTCCTTGTTGAGACGATCTATTATATGTTCTTTTCATCAGAGCTTTCATGATGTATTACTTATAATCAAATAATGTTTTGTTTTGATGGAGTATGCATAGGCTGTAAACTGTAGGTTTATTGAGTTATTACATGTTCAATAAAGCATATTTTTGAAATGCTGAATATTTTGTAAAATTACGACCAAATTTGAACGTTCTGATGTTTAATTTGGAGAGCCCTAACTGCTATGTATCACTACTTAAGGTGAAGATTGTAATTGCAATTTTCATCATGATGAAAATGTGATCTTTTACATTTCAGAAAAAGAATGATTCAACCATTGTTAAAGAGGTGGATAAGTCTACATTTGATTGTTTTATGAATCCTTATTGAGCTGATCTATCTTAAGTTCTGTTTCTTATAGCTTTTATGATTTCTTTCTTATAATCAAAGAATGTTTGGTTTTGATGGAATACGCATCCACTGTATACTGTAGGTTAATTGAATTAGTACCATGTTGAATTTTTCAGACAGCACTTTCAGCCTGAAGAGTCCATTTTCATTTCATCATAACCCAACAAACATTATGGTCATTGGGAGGTAGATGACATGTTAAGAGGTACAAATAACGTGTTATATAGCCCATATGATGGATTTTGGGTCCCAAATTGGGGGGAAAAAATTCCACATTCCTTTGCAGATATTCTGTGACACTTGTTTCGTTTGAAATCAGCAACGATAGAATGGGTTGCAATGCAAACCTTGACAATTAGAATCAGGTTCCTTTCTAAGAAGCAAGTAGTAGACACCTGTGACTGCCTATCGCAAGTAATGTACTATTTGGTCTGTCATAGTAACTTTGAATGTATACATATACTTAATACATACTTTATTTTAACTTTTCAGATAGTGAATGCTTCCAATGTCATTGAAAATGTAAGTCATATCAAGCATAATATTTTATCCCTAAACCTAAAAGTTATCAACATACTTTGTGTTAACTTTCAAAGCTGTATCATATTTTTACCCAAGCCTTTATTTTTTATTTCTGTATGATGAAAAAACTTTTGATCCCAAGAAGGTTCTGTTCTTTTAAACCACAGCTTTGAAGGAATTACACATTCTTTCGGCGTTAAATCTTTTAATTTTCTGGGTTAAATTTATTCACATTTTAAATTAGTGCTTTTGTCCTATTTTCTATGTATTTTGAAATTTGAATAAATTCTTTTTATTTCTTGTTACTCCAAGATGCACAAAGGCAAGGTAGAAGATACCACATCGTTGCCAGGAGCTGCTGTGGTAATGAAGGTGAATTTGATATTAGTTTTACTTACTACAAGGCAGAATGACCCCCAAATGACCAAAAAATCAGCCGCACCCATTCTAAATGACCAATCGCGACCCAAAGCTGCCAGGAAATATCCAAAGCTTTTTAAGAATAAAGCTTTCTTTCAAAGGGAGGGTAGTGACATCTCTTACTTTTCATTTAAACCATATGGTCAAAACTGAAAAGGCAGAGTTAAACATGTTTGAATTTCAAGTTAAAGATATCTAACAACATTGTTTTTTTTAGTAATTTGTTATATAAATTTTTAGATGGATTATAAAAAAAACATTGTCTAAGTTTCCTCGTAAAATTTATTCAACTGTAAGATCACAATGCCGCTACTTCTTTCTATATTTTAACAGTGAAATGCAGTTGTGTTATTGATTTTAAATTACAGACTCAACAAAACGGAATAGAACAGACACCATCTTTACCAGGTGCTGCTGTGGTGATGGAGGTAAATATCAATGCATTTAACTTATTATTGTCAAATCACTATCAGATTATTTGGTCCTACTTCAAAAACTTGTTCTTGTAACCAACAGATTTTCCCGAATTCTAAAGTCCTTGTATTGATTCTGTGGCAATGCATTATTCTATGTATCAGAATCAAAGTTCAATACACATTTTGTGATCAGAACGCCTTTTGAAGAGTAAATTTGATAATGAATTTGAAGAAAATTGCCATGCTAAATGTCGTTGAGATGCTGCTTCAATTTGTTGGTCACCAATGGTTACTTTTTTGCAATAATAATTTCAGGTATGGTTAGGCATTGTCTTTCATTCTTGGAACGTTATTGATTCTCAAGCATTGGATTAGGATGCTTATTGGAAACAGAACTGTTGCTGAGTGTGTGGGTCTAAACACCGTTGCAATCCTTGTCTCTTTCCTTCCCATTTTTCCTTCCATTTTTACTCCACTTTCCCCATGTGGTCTCCCGATAATATTTTTGTTTCACTGAAATAAGACCAAATTACATCCACTTTATTTCTAACCACACATTTTGTGCGGGTTACAGAAATCTACGATTTAAAAAATAAATGCCACTGTTTTCCAATGCTTGCAAAGCATATCAATTTTCGTACTGGTGGTTATATTTATTCAGATCTACTTATGTTGCCAGAAGTACATTGATCACTTTGTATTTTCTTTTTGTTTTTTAGGTTGAAGATAGTCAAGATGAAAATGTAGCTCCTGTAAATGATGCCTTGCCAATGGTAATGATTCTTGAGTGACAAAACAGTACATTTATTAGAGTATGGTTTTAGATAGCTTTGACAAAATATTCTCAACCAGACTGACAATGAAAATATCCTTAAATAACGGACTTATTATATACTAAACCCATAAACACAACAAAACACCGTGATATGTAGAAAGAAGACTATTAACTCCTGTAAAAGAACAACAACCGAAATAAGACTGAACAGAGCATCCATTGAACAACCTATGTGCTTCAATTGAACAGTGCACCTTTTGATACACAATGGACCTTAAAGCCTTCTCTGCCAATTGATCCAGAAATAATATCACTCAGTACACTGTGCCTACATTGTGTTTTGCTTCATAAAAGCAATTGGTATGAAAACAACAAAAGGTATCAGCAAAAAGCTGAAAGGCTTATCTCTTTTGAGGTGTTGCTTGGTCAGTTTAAGTTATGACTACCCTCTAAAAACCAATTACAAATATAGTTTAATTCATTGATTCCTTGGACTTTCCAAATGATGACAAAAAACCATTTTGTCTAATTTTCATTTATTTAGCTAAGGGAAGGCAGCAGAAGTGCTGGAACCAGTTCCATATTTGCATGAGAGCACACCATCTAAATTAATGACAGATCAGTCAATTTGCAATGAACAGATGTCCCCAGATGACTTTAAATCCTTTCCTGCGCAAAGGTTTCACAAAATATTGACTGGAAAGGGATGGCGATTATTTGACTCTATATGAAAATATTTTGTATGAATTAGCTTTCATTCTGGTTTTTGGACAGCAGTCTTAGCTCAAACCTACCATTCAGCATTTGAAATGGTAGCCAATCCTAACAAGTAAATGATGATGAGATATTTCTCAATAAAATTTGATTTCAGGGTCATGATTTTTATATAGCTCATTAAATTTTTCTTGTGATGTCTGATATCAATTTATGATAATTGCTTATTTATGTCTTTCTTTAGGCCAGCATGCTGAATGATTCAGGAATTAATGGAGATTTTCCTGAGGTAGCTGATACAACGTATGATAGCAGCGAATTGAATGAAGTAGCTGTAAGTGATTTTGATACTGTTCACTAAATTATACAGTCGGGGAAAATAACAATCACATCAATAACATATTTTGAAATCTTCTTTAATAGCCAACATGCTTAGTCTATTTAAAATGTTTTTTGCGAGATGGGCAAGTCATGTCATGAAAATAGATTTTACATGAAATTTATATATGAAGACCCCACAAATAGTGTACAGCCTAGTAATTTTCATTAAAATAAAGCATATATGACATTAAAGTATGACATCCCAACAAATAGCGTAATGATTAGGTTATGAATTGTGGGGACCTTATACTTAAATTTCATGTATGTTGTATTTCCATGAAAATGATTAGGCAATATACAATTTGTTCGGACTTCATACTTAAATTTCATAGAGATTTATTTTCCATGACATGATCTTCCTATACACAATTTACGGGGACTTCATATTTAAATTTCTTATATGCTTTATTCTGATGACATCATTTGCCTCTACACAATTTGTGGGGACTTCATGATTCCAAGGCATACAGCTTCTATTTCCAAAAAAAGATCTATCTATACACAATTTGTGGGGATCTTATACTTCAATTTCATACATGTTTTTTTTTTTTGACAATGATCAGGTAATACACAATTTGTGGGGACGTCTTGATTACTAGGCATATAGGTTCTATTTCCTGAAAAAGATTTCTCTATACACAATTTGTGGGGACCTCATACTTAAATCTCATTTATGTTTTATTTTGATGACAATAATAAGGCAATACACAATTTGTGGGGACTTCGTGATTACTAGGCATATAGGTTCTATTTCCTGAAAAGGATTTCTCTATACACAATTTGTGGGGACCTCATACTTAATCTCATTTATGTTTTATTTTGATGACAATAATAAGGCAATACACAATTTGTGGGGATTTCGTGATTACTAGGCATATAGGTTCTATTTCCTGAAAAGGATTTCTCTATACACAATTTGTGGGGACCTCATACTTAAATTTCATTTATGTTTTATTTTGATGACAATAATAAGGCAATACACAATTTGTGGGGACTTCATCATTTTCAGGCATATAAGTTCTATTTCCTAAAGAAGTTTTCTCTTTACACAATTTTTGGGGACCTCATACATAAATTTCATTTATGTTTTATTTTGATGACAATAATAAGGCAATACACAATTTGTGGGTACTTATCATTTTCAGGCATATAAGTTCTATTTCCTAAAGAAGTTTTCTCTTTACACAATTTTTGGGGACCTCATACATAAATTTCATTAATGTTTTATTTTGTTGACAATAATAAGGCAATACACATTTTGTGGGGACTTCGTGAATACTAGGCATATAGGTTCTATTTCCTGAAAATGATTTCTCTATACACAATTTGTGGGGACATCATACTTAAATTTCATGTATGTTTTATTTTGATGACAATAATATGGCAATACACAATTTGTGGGGACCTCATCATTTTCAGGCATATAGGTCCTATTTCCTGAAAAATATTTCTCTATACACAATTTGTGGGGACCTCATACTTAAATCTCATTTATGTTTTATTTTGATGACAATAATAAGGCAATACACAATTTGTGGGGACTTCGTGATTACTAGGCATATAGGTTCTATTTCCTGAAAAAGATTTCTCTATACACAATTTGTGGGGACCTCATACTTAAATTTCATGTATGTTTTATTTTGATGACAATAATAAGGCAATACACAATTTGTGGGGACTTCATCATTTTCAGGCATATAAGTTCTATTTCCTAAAGAAGTTTTCTCTTTACACAATTTTTGGGGACCTCATACATAAATTTCATTTATGTTTTATTTTGTTGACAATAATAGGGCAATACACAATTTGTGGGAACTTCTTGAATACCAGGCATATAGGTTCTATTTCCTGAAAGGGATTTCTCTATACACAATTTGTGGGGACCTCATAATTAAATTTCATGTATTTTTTATTTTGATGACAATAATAAGGCAATACACAATTTGTGGGGACCTCATCATTTTCAGGCATATAGGTTCTATTTCCTGAAAAAGATTTCTCTTTACACAATTTGTGGGGACCTCATACTTAAATTTCATACATATTTAATTTCCATGATATGATTACCCTATAGAAAATTTTTGGGGCTTCATTATTTCCAGGCACATGGATTCTGTGGGGACCTCATACTTAAATTTCATTTATGTTTTATTTTGATGACATTAATAAGGCAATACACAATTTGTGGGGACTTCATGATTCCAAGGCATATAGTTTCTATTTCTAAAAAAAGGTCGCTCTATACACAATTTTTGGG
Source organism: Aurelia coerulea (assembly GCA_039566865.1). NCBI lineage: Eukaryota > Metazoa > Cnidaria > Scyphozoa > Semaeostomeae > Ulmaridae > Aurelia > Aurelia coerulea. The sequence goes on along the minus strand of CM076956.1, from coordinate 18,624,163 downwards.
AATTTTATACTTCAATTTCATACATGTTTTATTTTGTTGACAATGATAAGGTAATACATAATTTGTGGGGAATTCATACAAATATATTTCTTCTTTCGTAGATATTTAATTCCCATGATATGATTTTCCGATACACATTTTGTAATGATTTCATAACTGAGAGGCATAGAATTTCTATTTCCATAGCCTCATTTGCCTATGCACTATTTGTAAGGATTTTATATTACATTTCACAGATATTTAATTTCCATGATTTGATTACCCCATACACAATTTGCGGGGACTCAATGATTACGATGTATAAAAGCTCTATTTCCAAGACATGATTTTGACATACACAGTTTGTGGGGACTTCATATTTAACTTTCATACCAGTTTATTTTGTTGACAATGATAAGGTAATACACAATTTGTGGGGACTTCGTGATTACTATACACATAGAGGTTCTATTTCCTGAAAAAGATTTCTCTATACACAATTTGTGGGGACCTCATACTTAAATTTCATTTATGTATTATTTTGATGACATTAATAAGGCAATACACAATTTGTGGGTTTTTCATCATTTTCATGCATATAGGTTCTATTTCCTAAAGAAGTTTTCTCTATACACAATTTGTAAGGACCTCATACTTAAATCTCATTTATGTTTTATTTTGATGACAATAATAAGGCAATACACTATTTGTGGGGACTTCGTGATTACTAGGCATATAGGTTCTATTTCCTGAAAAAGATTTCTCTATACACAATTTGTGGGGACCTCATACTTAAATTTCATGTATGTTTTATTTTGATGACAATAATAAGGCGATACACAATTTGTGGGGATTTCATCATTTTCAGGCATATAAGTTCTATTTCCTAAAGAAGTTTTCTCTTTACACAATTTTTGGGGACCTCTTACATAAATTTCATTTATGTTTTCTTTTGATGACAATAATAAGGCAATACACAATTTGTGGGGACTTCGTGAATACTAGGCATATAGGTTCTATTTCCTGAAAAGGATTTCTCTATACACAATTTGTGGGGACATCATACTTAAATTTCATGTATTTTTTATTTTGATGACAATAATAAGGCAATACACAATTTGTGGGGACCTCATCATTTTCAGGCATATAGGTTCTATTTCCTGAAAAAGATTTCTCTTTACACAATTTGTGGGGACCTCATACTTAAATTTCATACATATTTAATTTCCATGATATGATTACCCTATAGAAAATTTTTGGGGCTTCATTATTTCCAGGCACATGGATTCTGTGGGGACCTCATACTTAAATTTCATTTATGTTTTATTTTGATGACATTAATAAGGCAATACACAATTTGTGGGGACTTCATGATTCCAAGGCATATAGTTTCTATTTCTAAAAAAAGGTCGCTCTATACACAATTTTTGGGAATTTTATACTTCAATTTCATACATGTTTTATTTTGTTGATAATGATAAGGTAATACATAATTTGTGGGGAATTCATACAAATATATTTCTTCTTTCGTAGATATTTAATTCCCATGATATGATTTGCCGATACACATTTTGTAATGATTTCATAACTGAGAGGCATAGAATTTCTATTTCCATAGCCTCATTTGGCTATGCACTATTTGTAAGGATTTTATATTACATTTCACAGATATTTAATTTCCATGATTTGATTACCCCATACACAATTTGCGGGGACTCAATGTTTACGATGTATAAAAGCTCTATTTCCAAGACATGATTTTGGACTTCATATTTAACTTTCATACCAGTTTATTTTGTTGACAATGATAAGGTAATACACAATTTGTGGGGACTTCGTGATTACTATACACATAGAGGTTCTATTTCCTGAAAAAGATTTCTCTATACACAATTTGTGGGGACCTCATACTTAAATTTCATTTATGTTTTATTTTGATGACATTAATAAGGCAATACACAATTTGTGGGTTTTTCATCATTTTCATGCATATAGGTTCTATTTCCTAAAGAAGTTTTCTCTATACACAATTTGTAAGGACCTCATACTTAAATTTCATTTATGTTTTATTTTGTTGACAATGATAAGGTAATACACCACTTGTGGGCACTTCGTGTTTACTAGGCATATAGGTTCTATTCCCTAAAAATGATTTCTCCATGCACAATTTATGGGGACCTCATACTTAAATTTTATACATGCTTAATTTCCATGATATGATTACCCTATACACAATTTGTGGGGACTTCATGATTACCAGGCATATAGTTTCTATTTCCAAAAAAAGATTTCTCTGTGCGCAATTTGTGGGGACCTCATACTTTATGTCATTTATGTTTTATTTTGATGACAATGATATGGTAATACACTATTTGTTGACACTTCATACTTGAATGCTGGTAGATATTTGATTTCCAAGACTAGGTTTTGCTATACACAATTTGTAGGGATTTCATATTTAGATTTTGTATATGTTTCATGTCCATAACAAGATTTTCCTACACATAATATGTGGGGAGTTCACTACAATGTGCTATTAAAAGGAAATGATTTCTCCACACACAATTTGTGAGGACCTCATACTTAAATTCCATATATGTTTTATTTTGATGACAATTATAAGGCAATACACTACTTGTGGGCACTTTGTGATTACTAGGCATATAGGTTCTATTTCCTAAAAAAGATTGCTCTATAAACATTTTATGGGGACCTCATACTTAAATTTCATACATATTTAATTTCCATGATATGATTGCCCTATACACAATTTGTGGGGACTTCATGATTACTGGGCTTATACTTTCTATTTCCTAAAAAAAGATTTCTCCATACACAATATGTGGGGACCTCATACTTCAATTTCATACTTGTTTAATGTTCATGATAGATTACCCTATACACAATTTATGGGGACTTCATGATTACTGGGCATATAGGTTCTATTTCCAAAAAAAGATTTCTCGATACACAATCACTTGTGCCTCATACTTATATTTCATACATGTTTGATTTTCATGATATGATCACCCTATACACAATTTGTGGGTACTTCACGATAACTGGGCATATAGGTTCTATCTCCTGAAAAAGATTTCTCTATACACAATTTTTGGGGTCCTGATACTTAAACTTCATACATGTTTTATTTTGTTGACAATGATAAGGTAATATACAATTTGTGAGGACTTCATACATAGATATTTCTTCTTTCATTGGTATTTAATGTCCATGATATGATTTTCCAATACAAAATTTTTAATTGTCTCATAACTGAGAGGCATATAATTTCTATTTCCATAGCATCATTTGGCTATGCACCATTCGTAAGGATTTTATATTAAATTTCACAGATATTTAATGTCCATGATATGATTACTCTAAACACAATTTGTGGGGACTTCACGATTACAAGGCATATTGGTTCTATTCCCTAAAACTGATTTCTCCATACACAATTTATGGGGACCTCATACTTAAATTTCATACATGTTTAATTTCCATGATATGATCACCCTATACACAATTTGTGGGGACTTCATGATTACCAGGCATATAGTTTCTATTTCCAAAAAATGATTTCTCTCTTCGCAATTTGTGGGGACCTCGTACTTTATTTCATTTATGTTTTATTTTGATGACAAGGATATGGTAATACACTATTAGTTGGCACTTCATGCTTGAATTTTCGTAGATATTTGATTTCCAAGACTAGGTTTTGCTATACACAATTTGTAGGGATTTAATATTTAGATTTTGTATATTTTTCATGTCCATAACAAGATTTTCTTACACAAAATATGTGGGCATTTCACTACAATGCGCTATTAAAAGAAAATGATTTCTCCACACACAATTTGTGGGGACCTCATACTTAAATTTCATATATGTTTTATTTTGATGACAATGATAAGGTAATACAGAATTTGTGGAAACTTGATACTTAAAGTTTCATAGATATTTAATTTCCAAGATAAGGTTTCGCTATACGCAATTTGTGTAGACTTCATATTTGAATTTTGCATATGTTTTATGTCCATAACAAGATTTCATATACACAAGTTGTGGGGACTTAATGACTATAATGTTCTATTGAAAAAATGATTTATCTATACACAATTTGTGGGGACCTCATACTTTTGATGACAATGATAAGGCAATACACAGTTAATGGGGACTTCATGACTACAAGCCATATAGGTTCTTTTTCCAAAAAATTATTTCTCTTCATACACAATTTGTGGGGACTTTATACTTAAAATAACTTTTAATTCAGATGCCACTGTTTGTTGTACATAATTAGTTTCCGCTCGTTCAGGAATTCTTATGAATTTATTACAATGGTATTCTTTTACTATACAATATTACCTGATGTTTTAAACAGAGTTGTGCTCTTTTTGAAAAAAAATTGGTTTTGCTTTTTTTGTTCTGTTAGGATCTCATGTATAGCGCATTTACATTTATTAGGAAATTGCATCTTTCCCCCATGCACATATAATAAGGATTTCATGCTGAAGTTGTACAGAAAGGCTCAATGTATGTTTGTTGTGTTTTGCAGGACAATCACAGTGCATGTTTAACTAATAGATTGGATCAACAGGTAACAATTATACAATGCAAATTGCTTAAAAATTAAGAATTAATGTTTATTTTTGTACATACTAGTACTTGGTGAAGTTTATGTGAATTCCTTTTGGGCATTTCTCTCTTTTGAAAGCTGTCTTTTATTCTATAAATTAAAGTTTTCGTGCCGTTACTTATCATTGATGAGTTCTTTTTGTGTGCTTGGGAGGAGAATATTTCTTTCGCACGCAATCATTTCTATTGATTTACTTTTTAGAACTACTGAATGTGTATTCATTTTCAGTCATTCGATTTTATGGAAAGTGACGAAGATGACACTGTTGCTGATCCAGATTTCGTTGATGAATCTACCAGCTCGTCATCTGAGAATGAATTCGAGAAAGAACATGGTCAGTCTATGTTAGTCGTTGATTCAGTTCCGCAGCATTCACCAGAAGATTCATCCACTGCAGTATATTCAGAAATTAAAGGTAGGATATATAATTGGTCATATTTAGAAAAAACTAGAGGATGAGTCAAACAAAAATTTGAAACTTTGCCAAGATTTCCTTATTGAGCTTTCTCCCTGCATTCATTCCATTTAATGCTTTATACAGTGTATACATATAGGGTTTAAAGAAGACAAAAATGTATGTGATCAAAATTTGCCCTCCTTGTTTTCTCGAAAACGCAGTTTTTGTCAAAAAAGGTGTATGTACGGTTCTTAACATAGGACTTCAATCAGCTTCTTAATCCTGCACATACTAGCATCTAAAATATGACAAATTTTAAGCAAGAGGAGCGGCTATTCATTTTATTTTCATTGAATTGAAATTGTTCTTGAGCAGAAGTTTGACCAACTACTTTGCATTTTTCAATGAAGTCATTGTGTAAGAATCAGACAATAAGCATAAAAGTGAATGAAAGATTTTAGCAAACTAACTTTTAAAACCAGTCTAATCTTTCTTCTGCAATGTAAAACTTCGGCAAACGCACGCTGTTTCTTCACTTGGTGAACTTGATTAACAAAACTGACTAAACTGGTGTATGTGTTATTGAGAATGAAAAACATTTATTTCTTTAGCTTGGCCATAATAGCATATTGTTTGTGTTACTCTTTTATCGCTAAATTGAACATAAATACCAATGTGTCATTATTATTTGTACTGAAATAACCATATTCATTCTTATGAAAGAACATGGGATCATCAGGGAGGATGAGGCAAGCTACTCCAATCATAATGTAACTGTTCGTTTCAGTTTCATTGTCATACCATATCATTGTAAAATATTTTTGACAAGTCCAGACCTCATTACTATGGTAGACGTAAGCTATCAAAGGCATTGAAGTATAAGAATTGATTGATTATGTTGACAAAGACATATTTCAGCCAAACTGGATTCACTATCAGCAAATCTGAATCATAGAATGTGGCATTTTATACTCGTTAGGAACATTTCAATGAAAAGGCATCTACCGGATGAGTAAAAAAATGTGCACATTTGAGTGGCTGTGGAACAAAATGTATGTTGCCGATATTCAAAACTAAAATTTCAAATCTATGAGTCAAAGGTTAACTAATATGAGAACATTTTGCTTGTTAAATCACTCGCCTCTAAGACACACAAATTAGAAAAATACCTGTAAGTGGTTTATATGGAAATCGAGAATTCCACATTCCATTCTAGCCCATGATTTATTTAGCATTGAAATTTATATTTCATTCTATAGTCAGTTTGAGAAATATGAATTTGATTTCAATACCACGTAAATCATGCACCAGAATGGAAGGTGGAATTCTTGATTCCCATGCAAACCCCTTGCAGACATTTTTCTAATTTTTGGGTGTTAAAGATGAGTGATATACCAAAAAAATTCTCATCTAAGTTATCCTTAGTCTGATAGATTAACATCTTAGTTTTGATTATCGGCCACACACTTTTTATTCCACAGCCCATCAAACATGTAAGCTTTTTTGACTCACCTGGTATGTCTAACTAATCAATTGAGTTTGATACGTAGAATGTCTTTGACCTTCATTTCTATGACAGAAATATCATCTGAACCTTGCAAAATATTGTACAACTTTATGGAATATCAATGTAACTACAATGAAGAATCGCACAGTGATTGCAGCTGCTTGCCTCTTTCTTTTCTATATCATTCAACTGTATTTCACGCCAACTTTTCTGATTTGAAATATCGAATCAAATATGTGATAAGAGAATATGTAATGAAATTAATTGCAACATTGTCATCACATTGAATTTTGGTAAAACAGTAATTCTGAAAGCAATCTTCCTCTCTCCAATTCATAAAACAGCCACATAATTCACGTTTATGCTCGAGATACACATATTTTCAAAAAAATTATTCATACAATTTCTACAATGAAAATTGTTTTTGTGGGGACTTTTCTCCTTTTTCCCTCTTGTGAGTTTTTGAAAACTGATTTATGCACTAATTTTTTGCAAATATCTGAATGATATATGATAGTCATGGGTTGTAGCATATTTTAATGAATGTAGAATCTTACAAAGGTTCTTTTTATTTCATTTTAGTAACCATACCGAGGATGCAAAGAAACGATCATGGTGGGCGAATATACGATAAGGCTCATTCTTGCCTTTTTTGTGGCAAAGTTTATCTAAAAATTGCAAGACATCTAAGAAATGTCCACAGTAGTGAATCAGATGTTGCTAAGATCTTAGCCATCAACGAAAAAAGCAATGAAGGTCGAAAGAGGCAGAAGCTTGAATATGACAGACTGAGATTAAAAGGAAACTTTTACCATAATTTAGAGGTATTGAAATGTGGAGGGGAGCTGAAAGTGTGCCGGCGACCAGGAGAGCGTGATCATATTGACTTCAAGCAATTTGTTCCTTGCACGCACTGCCTTGGCTTCGTTCAGAAGCATGAATTGTGGCGGCATGTGTCACAGTGCCCTTTCAATGAAAAACATTCCAAAGATTCCGAAATGATTCATAGAAAGCTCCAATACGAGAGCCAGCTGCTCTTGTATGGAAGTCAAGAAAAGAATAATCAAGATGCCACAACGAATGCCTTTCAAGATAAAGTGATAAGCATAATGCGTGTGGATGAGATATCACTGACATGTAAAACTGACGATTTAATTTTAGCAGCTGGCAAATCGCTATTTGAAAAGGGTGGCTCCGCAAAAGCCACCTACATAAGTGAGAAAATGAGATCTCTTGCGAGATTGCTCATTGAGCTTCGGAAGATTTCTGGGGAAGAGAGTGCTACTCTGACCGATGCCATTTCACCAGCAAAATTCGACTTGGTCATAATAGCTACGAGAAATTTGTGCAGCCATATTGTTGACGCTCGTAATGACCACCTGCCATCATTCCACAGGCCATCTCTTGCTTTGCAGTTGGGGCATAACCTTAGAAGAAGTGCTGCAATACTTCGTGGTATTGCGCTTAGGAAGCGGGATACTAACTTAAAAGGAGACGTGGAAGCCTTTTTAGAACTGATTAACGCGGAGTGGGAAAATAAAATATCTTCAGCTGCAATGAGAACGCTAGCGGACAATCAATTTAGGAAAACCCCCATATTACCAGTGACATCAGACTTAGTGAAGCTGCGGGAATACCTGCTTTCAGAGGTTCCTAAGTTGACACAAATGGTCAGGAGATCTCCAACATTATCCACGTGGAGAGCTCTAGCAGAGCTAACTGCTGCCAGAATTCTCCTGTTTAACAAAAGACGAGGCAACGAAGGAACCAAGCTGGAGATCAAGCAATTTCAAGAACGCCCTTCATGGACGGAGATTGGCATGGAGGAAATGACTCGTTCATTAAAGCCGCTTGAGTTGGAACTTTGCAAAAGGTAATTAATTTCTTATCTGGTGCAAGAAATCTTGGAAAAAATTTGTTGTTTTGTTAGGAATTTTTGAATGTCTATGTGGAAGATCCATATTTGGTAAATATAAACAAATACTACTGAAAGGATGATCAAATCTCGTGTGTATCTCTGCTATGCATCATTGACCTTGGTTATTGTTCTGTTATGATTATCAGAGAGCTAATTGAGATCACTGGAATGCCTCTCTTTGAAATGAGAATGCAAGTTTGTTGCGCATGAACATGAAACTCTCGATGCTAGAGGTTTACAGTGGAGAAGAGCTGTAGTTTTCTCAAGATAATGGCAGCACCTTAACGGGTACAGTGATTTGATCTATGCTTCCAGTAAAACTCTTACTATTTCACACCAATACAACTGATTTGCACTTGATGTCAGGCCTAACTTAGCATCTTAACTTCATGACACGTGGGTAATGAATATAATTTAGCTGATGAAACAGCGTTTAAGATTTGTCCTTCCATAGTCCGAGAACCGTCCCGATTTGTGTTGACTATTGTTGTGACGCCAACATCGGCAATATGCTTCAATCGGTTCCACACCAAAATAGATCAAAACTGTTTTATTTTTATTTTTGAATATCTAAAAGGAGTTCAATTGCAATGTCATATGTAGTAGTTGTTTAGATAAAAAGATTTTGTTTTCTCTTCCCTCTCTTCCCAAAAGTATTTTATATTCATGATAGTTCCGATCTGTGTCCAAAACACAAAACACAATATTTTATTCATTTGCTAAGTTTCAACACAGCTGGGCATAAAATCCTCACTTAATGATTACAGAGAATATTCTCTGACTTCGTTGAATGGGAGGCCATAACATAATTTTTGTTGTGATGTACCTATGCAAATGTGTTTTATTTTCTACATTGTCTTACAGTCAAAGCAGGAGAAGCGTACCATGTAAATTCGAAAATTATTTGAAAAGGATTTTCATAATTGGGATACAATTCCAATCTTGCTTCTATTTGCTTCAGTTTCATTCAAATATTGCTTCCGTTAGGCAAAGCATACTGGCTTACAACAAAGTTCTTTCCCCTGAACGCCAAAAGAATTTTCAAGGAACATTCAAGGAATTTTTCATACAAAGGAGACAGAATCTGTTAAACTATGATTCTATTTTGAATATTGAAAACAAAGGTAGTAAGCTCTTTAGCGCTTTGATTGTAAGGCCGAGATGTATTCTTACCAATGAATCACTTTATTTTTAGATTGGACCTCGTGTACATTAAAGGTAAAAGGGGAAGGAAAGTCCCTATCTTAATGACTAAAGAGATCGTAAAATCAATTGAAGCTTTGATCGCTAGCAGAGATTCTGTTGGTGTGTCTGATGAAAACAAGTATGTATTTGCAGCTCCGACCCGAGGCTCAGCCAAACATTTACGAGGTCCGGACTGTCTGAATACAGCAGTAAGTAAAGTGGATTTGGAGAACCCCAATGCCGTGAAAAGCACCAAACTGAGAAAATATGTTGCTACAGTTTCTCAAATCATTGATCTAAGCGAATCAGAGCTTGAGTGGCTCGCAAGGCACATGGGCCATGATCTATCAGTGCACAGAGAGTACTATCGCCTGCACGACCACACACTGGAACTTTCAAAAGTTAGCAGGCTTCTCATGGCAGTAGATGAAGGGAATGCAGCAAAATTTCAAGGGAAAAAGCTGAGTGAAATTACTGTTGATGGTAAGTATGTCTTTAATGAAAAATTGCTTTATCCCCATTGGAAAATATTGAGTGGTGGCACACTGTCGGTATTCAGAAGAGTGCTCGATATTTAGATCAGCCTGTATGATACAAATCCTGTAAATTTTTTGGGTTTTTTCAATGAAGTCAAAGTTGTTTGTTCTATTTAGTTGCAGTGCTTTACCAAAATTAAATGAATTTTGAGGAAGGTCAGCAGACTTTGTTTGTGCTTTTGCAAATTTTGCGGAAATCTTCAAGTGGCAGAAGTATTGTAAATTGCAGCAGAAACCGGTAGCAAATACCTTTCGATAAAACTATTTAAAGTTTTTGAAAGATATGTTATGTTGTTAAGAAATGTAAACTGATTTTGCAGAATTTTTCCAATCACCTTTCAAAAGTATTAGAGTAGAAGTCATATCTTTGCAAGACTTTAACATTAATCGTGTAAAATATTATTGCATCATTCTTTTGAAAAATTTCCCCGAGGAAGATCTTTGATAGCATTTGCATTTTCAGAATTACAGTGTCTTAATGCTGTAAATAGAGGACGTTTCTGAAAGTTTGTTAAACAATAAAAGCACCATAAATTCGAAACTGATTGAGGACCATTAATATGACTAATACAAGAAATGTTCAAGTTTTGGAGGTCTACAGGATGGTAGCATGCCAAAGTCTACAATTGTTATGGTTTATGGTTTAGTAACTTGATGAGTTTCGACTTCAAAATTTACAGAACATTTGAGAACGCTGTAACTCTCAAAATAACAATGATTGCAAAATGCTCTCTCTGACATTACAGAAAATTACCTCTCAAGTTTTCTTCAAGCAATTAATTTGAGAAAATAGAGCAATAACACTTTACACAATTAGTTTTCAAGATTTGATATCTATGTTCCTTGCGAATGCTTCACAGATCAACGTTTGTATGTAAATTGACTGATTTAGACTGACATTTGAACTGATGTTGGCCAATTTCCTGCGTTGAGTTCACCATTTATGTGCCAATCTTTGAGGCTAGCACATTTTGAAAGCTAGAGAAGATTTTGTTTTAAGGATTGTCATTTAAATTCTACGGTCCCCGAGTAGGTATTTCTTGATTTTAAAGCTTGTTTAAATAATATAAAGTTTCTCCCCTTTAGAAATTGTGTGCGTTAATTTATTTTGGAAACTCAGGATTTGTCGGACATGAAATATCATTTAAAAGGAGGATATCGATCTAAATTAAGCCTGGTTGCCAGCTCATACTATGACATTGATTTGTGTGCTCAATAACCTTGCGTAAGGTGACTCAGGAAAATCGCGCAAAGTTCACCACATGACTACCAATTTATGCTTTTTCTAGTTATCTCTCTCATAGTTATTTCTAATCTCTACATTTGAATGCACTTGTTTGATTTTGACATATTGGATATACAGTACAGTTTCTCAATAAAACAACAAATCATCAACCAAAACCGTTAATGATGATTGTTTCTTATTGCTCAACTTATTTTGATATTTTTGATAACTTGATTTCTTGGTTGCTATCAAAATGCTATTGATGTTTCGATTTCATAACTTAGTTTTTTGTTTCTCAGAACTTGCTCTAGATGATGCAGAAAGTGAAGCTGAACCTGAAGCTGAAGCTGAAGTTGAAGCTGAAGAAGGAGCCAAGCCACAGTTGCCAGTGGCCAGAGACAACTCATTTGTTGTTTTATCGAAAGGTTTGTTGAATAACATAATTGCTATGCAGCAACGTTGCACTGTTTGCATGCACAGGCACAATGATGCGGAGTATGGAATGAATAAGAAAACAAGATATATTGAAGGTTGAGTGTTAATTAGAATCTCCGTGAGGCGGAGATTCTAAGGTACATAAAAAAGTGGAAAAGTTTCGACATTGGATCATCGGGTTTCGAGAAATGAATTTTGAAATTTAGAAAGAAATCATTTTCTTCTTTACATTGAAGCTTCCGGTGAAATTTGGCACTGTAAGGGTAACTTTGAAATGTAGCAAATCCCCTTAGAATGGTCAGATTTCAATATACTTTATTTCAACTGAGATCCTAACGTGGTTAAAAATTTTGCGTTAAAATTATGAAGCTTGGGTAACAGGACGCAAACAAATTTCCAACAAGTTTTCGGAAATTTCATTACCAACAAAATTTATAGAAGCAACACAAGATTTTAGTATTGTTTCAGGTATTTAGGTTCATGAATATTGAAAGTATAATGACCCACAATTATTCCTGCTAAATGGGTGGTTCCAATTGATTGCTTAGTTTTTTCACAACATGCTATCAAAACTTTGTTGTGAATGTCCTCCATGACCCATTACAAGACATATACTGCAGGGCTGTTGGAAGCAGCTGCTGATTAGGGCATGGTTCTTAAGGCAACAGAAAACAATACATGCCATTAATACTATGCGCATACTAACCGGTTTTGTGTTGTACAGGAAAATATAAAGCCCGAGGTCTTAAAAGTACAGACCGAGCTTGCGAGGTCTGTGCAATTAGACCGAGGGCTTTATATTTTCTTGTACAACTACAAAACCGGTTAGTATGAGTTTTATTACCTGATAGCTTCTAATTTTGACTTATATCATTTAGTCAAACTCATTTTGTTACTGTTATGTCGTTTGAGTTCATTGTGAATCTCACAGGCCTAAATTAGTTGCTGTGATGACAAAAACGCGTCTTTGTATCGTATTGTACAAGGCTACGGGAAAACCGCGGGAAATGTGCGATAAGCCAATGGGATTGGCGGGATTCTTGTATTGCCTCGTTTTTGAGGCGTCAGTCAGGTAATAATTGTGATATATCACCTTTCTTTTGGAAATTATTGGGGGTGGGATTGAGCCCCCTATCTCCCGCTTCTTACGAGCCTGCATATACAAATGTGATGGTGACTAAAACCAAGTTATTTTATGGAACCTTAATACCAAATGGTTTTACTTGCAGAAAAATCATATCAATCCAGTTTAGATACTCAGTAGTGACTGTAGAAACATTTTAAAGTTTGGAAACACCTCTGCTATTTTTCTTAACTTTTGCAGATCCTGCTAGAGGACGAGAGAAGAATAAACCTGGAACAGGCAACCATAAAATTCCTTGGAAGACTGCCGAGGTGAAAGCCGTAATGAAATTCTTCCTGGGAACAATAAAAAGACAGACAGTGCCCGGAAAGCAGGACTGTCTCCAATGCATCAATGACCATCCAATATTGGCCAATAGAAACTGGAAAAACGTAAAAGATTACGTGCGAAACCAAATTACTAAAACAAAAAGGCTTGGTGCCAAGTGACCAAAAGGTATGTACCATCATTGTGAGGTCGTTACTAGATGCCATAAAGTTCCCCCTGAACGATCCAATCAACTATTTATTAATTAAGAACAATTATTTGGAAGAGCACAACCAACTTTAACGTTGGAAATTCAGGGCATTAGTTGATTGATTGCAAGCCTGTTGGAATAGAAGAACCTGATTTGTTTTTTTTTCAATTTTGTTCCTTTTGCAAGAGCCCCATAGTGTCTGTTAGAGATGGATTTTTCGATCCATCTCCCTCGTTACTGAGATTACCTTGAGCCAGTTTTTGATCAACCATTTACCTGCTTAGCAAATGGATCGAGCATTTGATCCAAGTTTAAGAAGAGAACGAATTGAATTGGTTTCCGGTCCTTGAAATGGCCGCATAACAACTGACACATTTGGGCAGGCAGTCACATTCAACACCATTTTTGTCGGCTGGTATCCAGATACTTTCGTTACGGGGTGTTTACTGGAAAGTTTTATTTCATTCACCATATGGCTTTTTTTCTCGATGTTTTCATTCATCATTGGCCATTTTTTATGTAGTTGTTATATGGGTTTTTATGTAGCATCAGAACACACTTGGCTTTAAGTATTTATTGTGAACTTTAAGTTTAGGAACATATCAGACTTATTGTGTTTAGGTTAATTACCTAATAACGTTTCAAAGCTATTTTCTGAACAATAGATACTGTGCTGTCATTGCTATGCCCAATCAGAATTTGTTAACCTCTTTTGTGACTGTCGTTAGTTGCTATCTGGAAGTGTTTCCTCGTAAATTGTTTTGCTAATCTGAGCAAACTCCTCTCATAGTTCCCTTTCAGGAGTTGGTCAGCACTACCAAGACTATTTCGATGGAATCAACCAGCTTTTACTCAATTTAAAAAGGATTATTACAATTATTCCAAGAGATCAGATCTATAAAAGCCCCTATGAGTTTAGATTCCACTGTTAAAAATATCTTGATTGATTAATTTATGACTATGATTTGATAAATCATCATCATATTTATCATAGATTCTCATATTTCCTATACTGAATTAATGAATATCTGTGGTAAACCTCAGCGATGTCATTTGACAGTCACAATTTGGTGTGCATTGATTGTTTGAGACAGACAAACAATTATACAGATTCCATTGTGAAGCTATTGAGCAAGAATATTGTGCTGCTATGCAGCAATTTATCTGGTATTTGAAAGTGCTTTTTGTAGTATACTTCCAAACCACAACATCTGAAAAAGAACCAAATTTGCAAATTTTAAAACCAATCTCCAGATCAGCTATACCAGGGAAAATGCTGTGGGACTTTGTTGCACACACCGAAAAAGAAATTTTAACATCAGTGAGTAATTAAGTTTTGGTGATTATTCAAACTGTAGTACTTGTTGGGAACACCTAGTATCGAGAATTAACCAAAAGCCCTCATTTAATTTGTGATGATTTTGTTTTCTTTTTGGTTTTATTTTCACGAGGTTGAAAGGAGTTTTTCATACCATTTCAGCTATCAAATCGCAAAACAGTGTGGCAAAATGCTGATCGAATTTTAAGAATGAAGACAAAGGGAGGATTGATGTAATTTAGGATTGGCAGGCTCTTTTACCGTACAATGAGCGTCTTTATTTAATTAGTCGATCTACGTTTACAAATAGACTTTAGCTTTGAAATATGTCACTTGTACCAGGTGTGCCAAAAGACAATTCATGCATTTGAAAAATCGTATTACTTAAAATTACTGGATAGGTCTGATTTTACTTGATAGCAGAACGGGTGACATATTTTTATGATTTTTCTTGCATTTTTATGAGCAAAGAAAATTTGATCTTACGAAAATCTGTTTTTTGCCAAATTGCCGAAAACGGGCTGAAATACTTTATCAAATCAAGAGGAATCTTTCACGCAGAACACTTCATAACAGTATTTAATCTCCTTCACAAGTTGTAAGGAATTAATGTTTAGATAAGTGCCAAAGTTGTTTTCATCCCATGGCAAGAAAAGTGCCAACAACATCTGATACCTGTGGGAAAGGTAAACTTTTATCACTCGGTGTAGTTGTCTCTTCACGATTTGATCAAGTGTTTTTTGTCATTGTCAGGCTATTTTCGTAAAGTCAAAGTTAGTTGTATTCTATTAAGAAAACAAGAACGATCAGCAAATACTTTGGTCTTTCAACAAACGCTTGAAATTTTCGTATTTGACGCACTGAAAGCAAATAGTAGCCAATCATGTTCTAGATCCCAAGTTGAGTTTTCCCTGGAAATGGTTCTCCCTTTCGTTAATGATGCTTATGTCTAACAATGATCAAACTTCTTAGCTAAAGCTGAAACAATGGATTTTCAAAATCTGTTCTAGTTTAGTAACTGTAGACCTGTCAAGTTAGATAGTTTTTTGCTGCACCTGGTACTAATTGGCATGAAATTATTGCATGCACATTATTCAATACATTTGTATGACTTTTAATACCTTCGTCCGTTCATGTTTTGTTATTGACATTGCATGATTGATACTTGTTCTGTACAGGTTGCCCCAAAAAAATTGTGCCCCGTTTGCCTGAAGATTGCGACAAAGCGCAATAAGATTCTCGCCAAACTTTAGCATGATGTTGCTCCTCAGATATTCAATTAAAATTGCTACCATCCCCGTAAAATCCGTTGAGAAATGATGGAGCTATGAACTTCAGAATACCAAATTTGCCGGATGACTGAAACCAGCGGTCGGCCATTTTGTCTTACTGTTTTGCAGATAGCTTCATGGGTTGAAAATGAAGGTCATAGCTCCATCCTTTCTCGACGGATTTTCATGGGGATGGAAGCAAACTTTAATTGAACATCTGAAGAGCACCGTCATGCAAAGTTTGGCGAGGATCTTTTGCTGTTTTCTCGCAATCTTTAGACAAACGGGGCACAATTTGTATGGGACACCCTGTAGATGTAACTTTTTATAGATCTTGAAATTCATAATTTGGTCTTTATGCTATGCTCCTAGTTGCCATTGTTATGTTTAGTTTGTTTAAGATTTTATACATGTTGCATTGCAGTCTAACTTTAAATAATTATGCCATATTTGGTCAACTGTGGCATGAATGTAGGGCAAAGAAGTTAGGTTCTTTCTTTTCTTCTCGCTTTGAATAGGTGATACAAAGGTAGCGATTAGGTAGCATATGGTAATTTATTTTACTTCTGATGTTTGATGGGTAACACATGTGAGGATTTATCCTTAAATTTATTTGTTTATTACTGTGGTAAAGATGGGAACCAAATCGTATGTAGCTCCATGGAATCTATTGGAATTATTTTCATTTATCTAGTGTTAACCAAAGATATGATTCAAAAAGGAAGAATGAGGATAAACAAGATCATGATTTGAGGATTTTATATTTGATATTTCCTGACCATTCCATCTTACAGACAAAACTAGTGACAAAGCCAGTGCTATCATATAGTCCAATGTTGACAGTCCATTTATTTTCCGATTAAAACATTATTTACGAACTTCTTGGACCTAAACCAAGATCAAGCTGATCGGATTGACAGAATGTTTCGGACTGTCATTGCTGAACTATACAATACCACTTGATTTATTACTAGATTCGTCTCTCATAATGGGAAACTCAGGGAATATCAAATAAAAAAAATTAAGAGTCATGATCTTATTTATCGACATTCTTGCTCTTTGGTTTATTGATTACCTCTTTCATAAAAGTACTTGGCTGTGCGATTTAACGCATAGATAGTGTTAACGAAACTTAAGTGGCACCTAAAATCTTATTTAGGAAAGCCTTTAGTCCTATTTCTATTGTTTTGTTACTGTTGATAAAATATTGAGATGCCTGAATACTTGTTCCTATGTCATTTGCTTTTACACTCTTCCAACACGATATCTTGAATGCTTGGTTCATCTACCATTTATTCAAGCAAGCCATTGCAAATATTATTCTTAATTGCAACTGAAATACATGACAAATTCTCTAAATCGTAAGATCAAATTGAAGAAAACTCTCAGCGGTCAGTTTGGGGTATTGAAGCTGTCGTTACTCTATCAAATCTTTAACAACGATGATAATCAAAATTGGTGTGTATACGAGGTCCCCATAGGTTCGTGTTTTAAAAATTAACATGAGGTTACACAGGTCCCCACTATGAAACACAGCTCGAATACATACGCATTGTGGGGACCCTCTGCAAATGAGATAAACATCTTGGAAAATCGTTTTTAAAGAAAAACAGCTAGGGACGTTGTGGGGTCCAACGGTATGTCCCCACAACTTCATCAGTCCCCATAACGCGGGTGTGTATAGGAATTTGAGTCCCCATAACGTCGGTCATGTCCATGCATACATACATACATACATACATACATACATACATACATACAAAAATTATTTGTTTAAGCAGGTTAAAACTACGGTAGCGGTAGCTGATGTGGACCTGCTATCTAGCTACTTTTACAGTCCATTTAAAATTGTCAGTTCTAAAATTTATGAAAAACGAAATGTAATATAAAAAAGTTCTTAAAAAAGAATCACGTAAAAGAGTTAATAATAGATAAAATCTTGCTGTTTGAAAGTTATTACAGATGCTTCTTTTTGAAAACTTCATGTCGTTATGACTTGTTTTGCAGTCTTAATGTTCCTTTTAAAAGTTTCTTGGTTATGACTTGATCTTAGAGTCTCTGGCAACTGATTCCACAGATTTGGACCACGAAACCTTGCTGACATCCTTCCTTGTTCTGTTGCTACTTGCGGTACAACAAATGAATTATTTCGTGCATAACGGCCACAGTTTTTGTCGAAGAGCTGTTTAAAGTCTTCTGACAGTCATCATTACATACTTTGTGCATTATCGTCAGGATTCGTCTTTTGTAGATGTAATCTAGTCTATCCCAATTCACATGTGACAACGCTTCCTCATCTGAAATGTTCTTTGTTAATTTGTGAATAAGTTTAGCAGCCCTAGCGTGAATTCTTTCAAGTTGCGATATAAGTGCTTGAGAACATGTTCCCCAAACTGCTATTCCATACGTTACTGCAGCAATTACGGTTTTAAAATATGTCTCTTCTTGGGTGGCGACTGGGAGGTATGACATTCTCCTAAATTGGCTCATTTTTGCTCTATAAGATTTTGCAACTTTCTTTACTTGTTGATTCCATTTTAGATGATTGTCTATGGTAACTCCCAAAGATGTTACGCTGTTTTTGTACTTTATGATATTATCGCCAATCCTTATTGGGCGCAAAGGACCAACGAATTCTTGCCTTGTTATCATCATTACTTCAGATTTGTCACTATGGATTGTTAGCCGATTTTTCTCGCACCACTGTTTTATCTCTACCCCAATTTCATTCAGTGTATCCACGACCTCTTCAGTATTTTGCCCAATATAGTAGAATGTCGTATCGTCAGCAAACAGATAGACATCACCTTTAGTAATATGATCAGGTAGATCGTTAATATATATTGAAAATAGTCTTGGGCCTAGGAGTGAGCCTTGCGGCACCCCATAGGAGACATCTCTCATGCATGATCTTGTACCATTCAATTCCACAAATTGTTGTCTGTCATTCAGGTAGCTTTCAAGCATTTTGTATGCATATCCTGTAAATCCACATCCTTGTAGTTTTGCTTTCATGATGGTATGGCTGACTGAGTCAAAAGCTTTCCGAAAATCAATTAGCAATACACCAACAATCCAGCCCTTGTCTAATGCCATTTTCCAGGTATCAGTCATCAATAGGAGAAGTCCCTCTGTAGATTTGCCCTTTTTAAACCCCCACTGGTAAGGAGTAGTGGCACCATTTAGATCAAGATGCTTGTCTACGGTCTTGCAAATCTGACCCTCCTGTATCTTACTAGGAATGCTAAGTAGTGACAGTGGCCTATAGTTTTCCCTTTCGACATTTGACCCTTTTTTGAATGCACTTTTTAGCTTTGCAGTCTGCCATGACTGGGGGAATTTGCTTTCCTCAAAGCTCTTATCAATCACAAACTTTAATCCTCTCAAGATGGAATGGTTTGCAGCCTTGAGTTCTCTTGGGCCTATTTCGTCAGCTCCCATGGATTTGTGTGGATTTAGGGCTTCAATTTGATGTGCCAAATAAATTGTATCACTCTCAAAAAATTCACAAGTAGGTGTTACTCGAGTGATATGTGTCATACAGTTTTCGTTGCCTTCGCTTGAAAAGCTGGATGCTAGTTTTTTTCCAACATCAGCAAAATAATTGTTCAATTAGCTCAGCCTTTTCAGAGTCGTTTGTGGCAAGCTCCCCCACATCATTCTTTGATGCTTGGATATTACTAGGCTTAGACTTGCCTTTCATTTTGTTTACTGTCTGCCAAAACTCTCTGGAGCTATTTGATTTGTTAAATTGCCCCTTCCAATACTCAGCTTCAGCTTTTCTGAGCATGATGTTGACCTTATTTCTTAAAGATTTATATTTGTCCCTCAACTTGTTATCTTTTCTATTTCTTTGCCATTTTATTAGAGCTTTGTATCTCAAATTCATTGCTTTCTTTATTTCTCTGTTCACCCAAGGCAGGTTATTTGGTCGAATTTTTGCGAGTCTATGGGTAATAAACTCATTCAGTACATCCTTGTACATGGTCTCCCAACAGTATACTGCATCATCTATTTCTTCAAAGGTACTTATGACCCACCAAGGGACATGGTCTAACATTTCTCTAAACTTTTCTTCATTAAATCTTTTCCTGTCTTTAATGTATTTCAGCTGAGGTTTGTTATGAATCTTCTGTATGTTCAATATGCAGTAACTTAATTTATGGTCTGAAATTGCTGGTTCGAATGTTCCAGATCTGGTGATTTTATTTGAGTTCTTTATTTTATCACTTACTACTATGAGGTCAATTAATGTCTTGGATGATTCTGAGATACGAGTTGGTTTATTTATCAGGTTGTGAAAGTCAAATGCCTTTAGAACTCGCTTCATATTTTTACCTGCATGTGTACTTTCTTTGGAGCTGTCCTTGCTTAGTAAATCAGAATTAAAGTCACCTAATATTATGATGTTCTTTCGTTTGGTCCACAGGTGGTTGAGTATTTTTGAAAAATGCTCGTAGAATGCCGTATATGTTGGTGGTCTGTCCATCCAGCCAATCAAGAATTTTTGTGACTGTAGGCATAGCTCAATCCACACTGGTTCGGTTTGTTTGTTGTCATTTACCTCTTTGACTGGGGTAACAGTTAGGCAGCTTCTGTAGTAAAGCAAGGAGCCTCCTCCACTTTTACCTTCTCTGTCGAATCTTTCTCTTTCGTAACCATCAATAGAGATCTCATTATCAGATACTTTCCAGTTTAAGTGTGTCTCTCGGTGATTGCAAGTATATCTAGTTGGCAGTACTGCATGAGCATTTCAATCTGTCTGAGCTTAGATAATAGGCCATTAACATTAGATGCGCTATCTTCATTACATTTCTACCCATTATTGAATTTAACACTTTGAACGTGTCCCTGTGTTCCAAACCGTTTGGCTCCATATCCTCATTTATTTGCGTGGCTAATGGTAGCTCTTGTATTTGCCCTCTTGGGCCTACGCATGCAGGACACGTCCACGTGCCACTTTTTGTCTTCATCTGAATGTAAGTATCAGGTTTTATATTTCCGCATTTCTTTCCTATAGGGCATGTCTTTTTGCAAGAATCACATGGTAGTGCCCTGTGTGTTGATGCTACTGGGTTATTACAAACGGAGCATGGATTTCTGACTGGTCCTGGATTTTTGTGAACATCCCCTGCCAATAAGATAAGGATGGTGGCTCCACTCAATATCTGAAAGCTACCATGATGCCCCTTGTCTGGAACGTAAGGTATCCTCGCTTTGCAGAACTTTCTTTTCGAACTTTTCGAAAAAAAGACTTGGCCTAGTTTGGCTAGGCCCTCGATCTTGCATGCCAGCATGTCTCTACATTCTTTCGATCTAAATCCATTGCAATCCTCGTTCTTCTCAGTGATAACTGTTCGAGATCCTGTCTCAACATCCTCCTGGCATCTGCAGGTTATTTTAGAATAAAAATTTAGCAGGAAAACTATCAGAAACCATGCAAATCTCTTCGATTTTCTGGAGCTTTTGAAAACATGACCTGCCATTACAAACAACAACAACCTTGTCGGGGTAACTTCAAATCATGGTTGTAACTTCAGCTGGTCGTCGCAACTTCAGCTGGTCGTGGTAACTTCAGCTGGTCGTGGTAACATGCGCTATTGGAATGCGCAGATAAAATAAACCTTTTTTCTGGACGCAGGCCTGTAGGAAGCGAGAGGGGGGGGGGGAGGGTGGCTAAATTGTTTTGAAACAATGGTGCTAGGCTACAACATGCATAAACTAAATATATAGCTATCTCTATGGTTCACAAACAAAGCCCCAATCTGTGCTTGCCTCTTCATGGCACTTTTCTACAATTTCACGGATATTTTAATTACGTATTTATTTACCTTGTTTTGATCTTCGTCTTGTTTTCTTGTCTTGTTTTCTTCTCTGTTCTGTTTCCTCTTGCTGATGTAAATGCCTCGTGTTATTTGAATATATCTTCCTTGTATTCCTGTGTCTTAGCGCGCCTTCGCAGAAGAAAGGTTTCAAACCGCAATGCCATATTAAATACTTATGTCATGATTATCAAAATCATTATAAATTGTGTCAATAAACTGAATTAAAGCTGTGGCTGTTGAGTGATAGTGTCTAAATCCAGATTGTAGTTTGTGGAGAAGATTTTCTTTGATGAGAAAAGTGTAAATGCTGTTGAACACTAATCTCTCACTGATCTTGCCAAGACAGTTTAAGACTGATACTGGTCTATAGTTGTCCACGTTTTCTTGGTCACCTGACTTATAAATAGGGACAACTCTTGCTTCTTTCCATTTACTTGGAAATTTAGCAGAAGAGAATGATGTGTTGATGATGAAAGACAAGCTGTTGACCAAGATATCTGACTGACAAAGAATCTTGATGACTTTTACTGATATGCCATCAAGGCCACAGCCCTTGGATGTATTTAGTTTTGAAGTAATTTTGAGAATCATTCTTGGGCTGATAGAGGGGAGGTCAAGGAGGTTCTCTGAGAGCTTAACGTTCTTATCAATTTGTGGGGGTGGCAAATGTGATGTGATCTTTCTTGCCACACTGCTAAAGAAAAAATTGAAACAGTTTGCAATATCCCCTTTATTTGTGTATCTTTTACCTTCAAATTGTATATTTTCTGGTGTTTTTGCCTTTTTTGAAGGTAATAGTATCTTCAGTATTTTCGATAACTGTTTAGGGTTTTCTTTATTGTTCTGTATTGCATTCAAGAAGTATTCCTTCTTGGAGTCACGAATTGCTGTTGTTGATTTATTACGAGCTCTTTTATAAAAGTTCCATGCAAGGTCTGTTTTGCTACGAAGAAACATCTGAAGGGTGTATGAATTCTGACGGATAGTTTCAATAACATAACTGCTGATCCATGGATAAGATTCCTTTCTGACTTGTCGTTGACGTTTTGGTGCATGCCAGTCAAGAACTTGATTAATTAGCTGATAGAAAATATCAAGTTTATCATCAATGTCATCAAAAACATCAAGTAACTGCCAGTGAGCAGTGTTTATGTCATCAAGAAAATTGTGCTCATTAAGTGCTTTGAAATCACGAAATTCAACCAAAACATGATCCTGTTCCTTCTCATAACTTCCATGGGACTGCTTTTTTCTGACCCCATAGATACCAAAGTGGTCACTTATTGAGAGCTGAAATACACCAGATTCAGATATGTATGATGGTTCTGAGACATAAAGTAAATCTATCAATGATGAAGTGGAATATGTAACTTTGGTGGGTATATCAATAAGCTGGCGGGTGAGTGGCCGAGTGGCTTAAACAGTTTCCGTCAGGTGACTGAAGTTAAGCTAGGTCCAGTGAGGTCAAACTCCGGATGGGTGACCTCTGAGGCCTGACTTCGCAACTCACCTCGCGCCGTCCTTCGGAAGGGACGTTAAACTAGGGGTCCCATGCCTGGATGCGGCATGCATAGTGGGCCTAAATTAGCTTTAAATAGCTAGAAACCATATCAGCCCACTTAAAATACATTGCTACTACTACTACTGCTGTAGATTGTAAGCCTGGCATACGGTGTCCATTTCTTTTGTGTAGTTGTTGATTTCAAACTGGTTCAAGTTGAGATCTCCCATCAGAACTATATCATTTGTATCAGGTGCCAGGTCCTGCGCATGTTCCAGAAAGTCAGTTACATGAGGCTCAAGGCTTGTCTGGGCTGAGGGTCTGTAGGCAACTATCCTCAAAAATGATGGTGAGTTACTGGGAGAGACCTTGATGGCTAAAGCTTCAAATTCAGGACTACTTTTCTTTAGCAGCTCTCTGTGCTTGACTGAGCTCTTGAATCATAGCTACTATGATTATACTATGCAGAGCAATGAGCAATAAGTGACCACTTTGGTATCTATGGGGTCAGAAAAAAGCAGTCCCATGGAAGTTATGAGAAGGAACAGGATCATGTTTTGGTTGAATTTCGTGATTTCAAAGCATTTAATGAGCACAATTTTCTTGATGACATAAACACTGCTCCCTGGCAGTTACTTGATGTTTTTGATGACATTGATGATAAACTTGATATTTTCTATCAGCTAATTAACATTGATTATACTATACTACTATGATGTAGGTGACTCACAGGTTGTTACTTGTCTTCTTACTTGTACCAATGACTGGTATCTTAACATGGATAAAGGTCGGTACACAGCGATGGTATTTATAGACCTCAAAAAAGCTTTCGACACTGTTGATCATGAAATTCTACTTAAAAAATTGACTAAGTATGGTATCACAGGTCTTCAGAATACCTGGTTTGCATCTTATCTAGATAACAGTTAATGGGGTATCCTCAAAACTTGACGACATAAATTGTGGGGTGCCGCAAGGCTCTTGTCTTGGTCCTCTTTTGTTTTTGATCTATATTAATGATCTGCCATTTTCTCTGCAGAATAGTCAAGTTACCATGTATGCGGATGATACCACCATATCATATTCTTCCAAAAACATCGATGATCTCAACAAAAACCTAAATAGAGACTTGAATTGCCTGAAACAATGGCTTCAAGGAAATAAACTGTCTTTAAATGTCATTAAGACTCAAGCCATGGTTGTAGGATCTCGGCCAAATCTTAAAAAGATCTCTGATGGAAAAGTCCAGTCCCCCTCCTTTGGTACAGGTGACTCACAGGTTGAGATTGTTGAGAAAACTAAATAGTTGGGAATTCAACTAGATCAACATCTTGTTTGGGATGAGCACACTAGATTATTGCGTGCTAAGGTCTCTCGTGCTATTGGGTTTTTAAAGTATGCTAAGAAAATACTACCCCAGGAAACTCTTAGCCAAATCTATAGAGGTATTGTTGAACCGCATTTCCGCTACTGTTGCTCTGTGTGGGGGAGCTGTGGGGAATCTAGGAGACTTACGCTGCAAAAGTTACAAAATCGCGCTACCAGAATTGTGACAAATAGTAGCTATGATGCACTTGCCGATGCCCTTATACAAAAGTTAAAGTGGCCAACTATCGCTGAAATTATCAAACGAGAGACAGCGACGATTGTTTACAAGTCCTTAAATGGTCTTGCACCGACCTATCTCTCGAATATTTTTTCAAAGAACTTAACACGTGACACTGTCAAGTTGAGAAACTCTGAGACTGACTTACGTGTCCCTCTTTTTAAAACGAGTAATGGGCAAAAGTCATTCTCATATCGTGGTGTGAATCTGTGGAACAGCCTTGAACCAGAGGTTAAGCAAGCGCCCTCTTTATATGCTTTCAAACATCGACTTTAAAGCATGATGATTGTAACATTATTAGCCTCGTTTGGGTGTTCTGTTGGGCATGCGCCCTTGTTGTTGTTGGTTTTAGAGCACGAGACTGAGAAAATGGAGAACTTATGAAATGAAACTTGTTTGTTTATATTTACTTGCTGGAAACCTTTACATGGTGTCAGGTGAAACACCCATCTTTGATGTGTAGCAAGTGGAAGATTGCCTTGCTGATCTTTGTTTTTGTTCAAGCTGTACAGCGTCTCGACTTACAGTAGTGATGACAAGTCCAGATCAAAATGCGTCTGGGCCCAGTGCTTCTCCTGAAGGAAATGGAGCAACATCTTCGTTTATATCTAACGTGCCATTACCCCCAAGATTACATTTAGGAGGCAATTTATCAGAGAATTGGAAACAGTGGAAACAAATATATGATGCCTATGAAACCGTTACGAATTTGAAGTCTAGATCTGATAATTTTCGAGTTGCTGCTTTCATCACCTGTATAGGACCGGAAGCTCTCAGTATACACAATTCACTTCCGTACGAGGATGAGGGTGAACGTCAAAACATTGAGAGAATTTTTGAATTATGGAATACTTACTGCATTGGTGAAACAAATGTAATTTACGAACGCTATAAATTCAATAATCGTAATCAAGAACCTACAGAATCAATTGAAACTTATGCTGCTTCTTTACGTGCCCTCGCAGCAACTTGTGCGTTTGGAGCTCTTAATGATGAGCTGATACGTGACCGAATTGTTTGTGGAATTCATAATAATGCTGTGCGACGTAAGCTGCTGCAGGAACCAAAATTATCATTATCTAGATGCATCGATTTATGCAGGGCAACAGAAACAACTACCGCTCAAGTAAAAGCAATGGCAGGCCAAGCTGATAATCATGATCTTATGGCAAATTATGTTAGGAAACAAAGCACCCCAAGAAGAGCCACTGGAGACACCAGAGCTTTTATATCAGATTGCAAATTTTGTGGACGTAGCCATAGAAAAAACAAAGATTATTGCCCAGCCTATGGTAAATTTTGTTCTGGTTGTGGTAAGAGAAACCATTTTGTTGAAAAATGCAGCGTGCAGAACTCACCAGGTAAGAGAGATACATTTTCTAAAGCCAAGATACATGCAGTGAAAGAAGAAACCACTTCTAGTGATGAAGAAATTCTTATTGTTGAAATTTCATCCCAAAACAATTTGGAAATCAATGCTGTGTCCCAATCTCCTCCTAAGAATAAAATCTTTGCCTCTATGATTATACAAGGCAGGCAAATTTCCTTCCAACTTGACTCAGGTGCTACCTGTAATGTTCTTCCAGAACATTTTGTTCCTTCAGGCACAATTGTTGAAAAATCTGATCACTCTTTGCGCCTGTACAGTAAAGCTCTATTACCCATAAATGGCATTTGTAAGCTTAAGGTAGTAAACCCCAAGACCCAGACTGAGTACACGGTCAGATTTATTATTGTGAAAGGGGATTATGTACCATTATTAGGAGCTAATGCTGCGCAAAAGATGGGCCTACTGACTGTAAATTATGATAATATTTGTCATTCAAATATAGACAATTTTAGCTCTAATAGCATTGCTTCACACAGCCCATGTCAACAAGCACAACAACATGCTGTCCCAGAAACAGTTTTGTCAGCCACCGCAGAGGCTCCACTCAGTGCAGCAGATATAGAGAACCACTTTGGATCTGTCTTTGAAGGACTTGGTCATATGCCCGGCAAGTTGCACTTAGACGTTGATGAATCACAAACCCCTGTTGTCATGCCACCCCGCAGAGTCCCCATCGCTCTCAAAGCAAAGCTCAAGGCTGAGTTGGAAAGGTTGGAAGATCTTCATGTCATTCAGAAAGTTACAGGCCCAACAGATTGGGTATCAAACCTTGTCATTGCAGAAAAGCCAAATGGGAAACTGAGGTTATGCATCGATCCACAACACCTCAACAAAGCACTGAAACGAAGCCATTACCCTTTACCGCTCATTGACGACGTGTTGCCAGAGCTAGAAGATGTCAAGGTATTCAGCAAAATTGACCTGAAGGAAGGGTATCTTCAAATAGAGCTCGATGACGAATCAAGCATGCTTACAACGTTCCAAACACCATGGGGGCGTTGGAGGTACCTCAGGATGCCCTTTGGGATAAAACCAGCCTCAGAGCATTTCCAGCACAGATTTGATCAGTGCATTGAAGGCCTATCTGGCGTATATGCAGTCGCTGATGATGCACTCATTACCGGAAGAGGGGAAACATACGAAGAAGCTGTTAAAAACCATGATGAGAACATGCTAGCACTTTTGAAACGATGCCAAGAAAAGAACATCAAGCTGAACAAAGACAAATTCAAGTTTAAATGCAATGAAGTTTCCTTCATTGGTCACACCCTAACACAGAACGGTCTGAAGATAGACCCCGCCAAAGTGGAAGCCATCACAAAGATGGACAAACCTCAAGATGTTGCAGGCGTACAAAGGTTCATTGGCATGGTAAAATACCTGGCCAAGTTTCTCCCCAGACTGTCAGAAGTATGCGAACCTCTGAGAAGTTTGACCCACAAAGATGCACCATGGGTATGGGGAAAAGCTCAGGAAAAAGCATTCACAGACATACAAAAAGCAATATGCGAGGCACCAGTTCTAAAGTATTTTGACCATAGAGTAGCAACAGAAGGCCAAGGTGACGCATCATCGAAGGGGCTTGGTTTTGTGCTCATGCAAGAGGGGCGTCCAGTCTCCTATGCAAGCAGAGCACTCACCCCTGCAGAGCAAAATTACAGCCAAATAGAGAAAGAGCTGCTTGCACAAGTATTTGGAGTAGAACATCATCATACCTACGTATATGGCAGAGAGATCACACTTTGGACAGATCACAAACCACTTGTCTCAATCATCAGCAAGCCACTCGCATCTGCTCCAAAGAGACTGCAAAGACTATTGTTAAGATTGCAGTCCTACGATGTTAAAATCTGCTATAAACCTGGCAAAGAAATGGTTCTAGCAGATACACTCTCTCGAGCATACCTACCGACAAGTGAGAGACAGAAGTCAGAAACTGAAGAAGAAGTCGAAACTATCCATATGATAAATCATCTCCCAATATCTGAGCCACAGCTGAAAGAAATCCAAAGAGAAACCAGATGTGACAATACTTTGCAATCACTGAAGGCAACAATTTTGAATGGATGGCCAGAAAGCAAAGAGACCCTCCCTCAATGCATTCATCCATACTTCTCAGTTCGAGATGAGCTAGCAACACAAGATGACGTAATATTCAAGGGTCAGCGAGCAGTTATTCCAGAGACACTACGCCAAAAGATTCGAGAGAAACTGCACGTGGCACACACGGGAATACAGAGTTGCCTCAGAAGAGCAAGAGAAGCAGTCTATTGGCCTGGCATGAACAAAGATCTGACCGACTTCATTTCAAAATGTGAAATTTGTAACATATTTCAAAACGACCAGGCCAAAGAACCCCTCATTCCCCGTGAAATCCCAAGCCGCCCCTGGCAAATCATTGCTGCCGACATTTTCACAGTCAACAACAACGACTTCCTCTGTACTGTGGATTGCTACTCCAACTACTTCGAGATAGATCGTCTATTCTACAAAACTGCTGGGGAAGTTAAGAAGAAGCTCAAGAGACACTTCTCTACGCATGGCATACCAGATAAGTTCATGAGTGACAATGTACCATTCTCTTCCAAAGAATTCCAGGATTTCGCCAAGGAATATGAATTTACCACCGAGCCAAGCTCGCCAGGGTATGCTCAAAGCAATGGCAAAGCAGAAAATGCGGTCAAAACTGCAAAGATTCTGATGAAAAAAGCAGCTGAATCTGGCAATGATTTCTATCTTGTGCTGCTTGAATGGCGAAACACGCCCTCTGAGGGGATGGACAGCTCTCCTTCCCAGCGTATTTTCAGCAGAAGAGCCAAAACTCTGCTTCCCATGTCCAAGAAGCTCCTCAAACCAAAGGTAGTCACAGGTGTTCAAGAAAAACTTCGTCAGAGGAAAGAGATACAGTCAAAGTATTATAACAGAGGCACAAAGGAGCTGAGCACATTAAGGAAGGATGATGTGGTTCGGATCAAACCAAGCAATAATGACAGAACAGGCCGCTGGACCAAAGGCTGTGTCACAGAGCAAGTTGGTGTAAGATCTTATAATGTAAAAACAGAAGATGGAAAGATCTTTAGACGAAATCGAAAGTTTCTACGCCATACCAAAGAGCCATTCAACGCTGATGAAGAAGATTCAATCGTTTTCCCAAGAAGAGAACAAGGAGCGATGACTCAACCTCTTAAGGACCACCAACCGGAAGTGGAGCCATTGGATCCACAAGAGGCACCTCACTTACGACCTGATGATGTTGACGCAGAGACAGCCGCCAACGGACCTGCTGAGACAAGATTCGATCACAGGCAATTGAACTTTTACCAACCAGTAACGACAAGAAGTGGCAGAAGAGTAATTCGGCCTGACTACCTTGCTGGACACTAATGATTAACAAACTTTAAAGACAATTAATTTCTCTTTATATTACAGTTCCTTTGTTTGTTTTTGTTGGAGGAAAGGTGTAACATTATTAGCCTCGTTTGGGTGTTCTGTTGGGCATGCGCCCTTGTTGTTGTTGGTTTTAGAGCACGAGACTGAGAAAATGGAGAACTTATGAAATGAAACTTGTTTGTTTATATTTACTTGCTGGAAACCTTTACAATGAAGATAGTACTTCAACGCAAGAAATTTTGATATCACTTATTTAACATTTTCAACTTTTACAAGTACCAATTCTATGAATTCACCATCTAAAAAATTCACAGAAGTTTTAGAACTCTTTGTAAAAAATGTACTGTCAATTCATAACTAACCTTTAGAGTTAAAGTAAATGATAAAATTTTGTCACATGTGGTAGGTCTACATGAAATTGTTGATTGGGGCTTTGTTTGTGAACCATAGAGATAGCTATATATTTAGTTTATGCATGTTGTAGTCTAGCACCATTGTTTCAAAACTATTTAGCCACCCTCCCCCCCTCTCGCTTCCTACGAGCCTCCGTCCAGAAAAAATGCTTCATTTTATCTGCTCTTGTCTTTTATTTTATCTGCGCATTCCAACAGCGCATGTTACCACGACCAGCTGAAGTTACCACGACCAGCTGAAGTTACCACGGCCAGCTGAAGTTACAACCATGATTTGAAGTTACCCCGACAAGGTTATGCTACCACGACAGGCTGAAGTTACCCCAACAAGACAAAAGTACCAATTACGATGAACAAGGATTACCATGACTCGTGTTAGTTACTGGCACATCAACTACCAAAAATGATCTCTGGGAGTAACCACGACAAACAATAATTACGGCCAATCAACGGTGTTATCACAAGAACTAATAATTGCGACTTGTATGTGACACCACAGACCTAAAATCACGATCAGCCATTTTTGAACCCAATACCCACGCCCGACAACACCAAGCCTGAATTCTGACGTCACTTCCGGCCTCTCTTGCAAGAAAGCTGTGGCGCGAAAGTAAAATTTTGTGATAAATGGCGTCAGCAGGCGTCCCAAGTGTCCCAAAGCAAAATATCGAGATATAACGCAATAGCTGTATCTTCGCTCTTTCAAGTTCTTTGAACATTTTGGACTCAGAGCTTCTTGGTTTTTCATATTTTTCAAAGGCCGTGGACAACTCTGTTTACAAACTCGGGATTCAGCACAGCAGGTAAGCAGACTTTATCATAAATTTAACGTTTGTCCTTTGTTTCATGGAAATTTTGTAGAAAGTTTTGGATTCCTCGATGTCGTTTTGTCCTATTTTGCCACCTTTCGCCAATTGTTGACGAAATAAACTTGTCTTTTTCTCGTCTTGAACTTCGGCTTGCAGTTTCAAGAAAATGAACTTTTGTTGGCCTAAATTTAACCGAAATTTTTTCAAACTCCAATATTTTCTAAACTAAGACAGGAATTCTCCTTTTGGAGATATAACGCAATAGCTGTAAGCATCTAGTTTCTAGGAATGTTGCCTGTTTTGCTGTAGCCTTTGCCGGTTTCCCACAATTTTCAAAGGCAATTTTTCCTCGAGAGCCATGACTATTTAATCTGCGTTAACTTTACGTGCTTCCTTTTACAAACTTGTCTGCTTTTTAGTCAGAAAACAAACGTTGACCTTGGTTGAATGTATCACTTTCGAACTTAATCTGATGTTTTCAGAAATGAAAGTATTTTAGAGTACTTGCTACCTGTTTTGGCCACCAGAGCAATAAGAATAATAACAAAACTTTGACTTCGCTCTCAGAGAACTTTTCGTCGGGTTTGGCCTAAATGTAAACAAACATAAAGTTGCATTGTTGCTTATTTTCTTCAAGACTAATGGGGAAGCTCTGACCTAGAAATAGGAGATTTGCTTACTAAAACAATGTTATCAAGGCTACCTTGTACAAAAAATTATCAGCTTTGATTATTTTGCCTATAAATACGATAGTTTACTGCAATTATTTGCCCTTAAATCTGTTTTCTTTTTCTTGAGCAGGGTATTGCTGCTCTGATTTAAGTTTGCAAAGACATCTCCTATTTTGGTTTGCTGCTCTTTTTTGTACATGCAATACTCTATGAGACAAAGTGAAATTTGCTATGCAGCAAACGTTTCTAGTAGGAGGAAATAATATTGTCTCTGTTTTATTTTAGGACCCAAACAGAACAGGATTATCCTTTACCAATCAAGCCCAACCTTGAAGCAGCATTTGACAACAACCACAAAAGACTGCAATTCTTGCTTTTTCAATGCCTGAAGACTGATGCAAAACTGATGGAACATGACTGTTTCAAACAAAGCATTCAATGAAAAACAATATTATGATATATCAAAAAATTTGAGTAATCCAATAATTGATACTCTGATGATTTTACTCTGATGATAGGAAGATGGTAAGATAATAGCAATTGAATCATCACAAAATTGAAATGTTAATGCTTCCAATTCTGAAACAGTCTGAAACTTATTCTGAATTTGATCTGCAAAGACAATTGTTTGCAAAGACAAAGACAAAGCTCGCCCGTTTCACCCTGTAGCCCCTACTGCCATGCTTATTCATGAGTTTCTGAAAATTACCAAAAAGCAGTTATTGCCGTTGTCCATTCAGAAATAGTCATTGCAATTTCGATAGACAGCATCCTTCCCTATCTTCCTTGTCTGTGAGTTTTTAGAGCCAACAAGAGAAGATTTCCAGACTGCATTGAGTTGCTCCATCATTGAGAGGAACTTGCCTAGTACAAATAACATATTTTCTATAATTTGCTATCCATTTGTCCATCAAAGACATCTGCCATCATAAACAAAACGATTTTAGTTCTTGATCCATAAATATCCGAGTTCTTTCGTTGGAAGCTGCTTCTTCTTGTCTCATTCTTTCTGGCGGGTTGGAGACTTATTTGAAAACATGAAAGCATCTCTTGTCCTTCACTGGCAGTAAAAGGATCGCTAGTGCTCTGCATATTGGTTTATTGCTTCGTTTCGTTCAGAATTAAAAAGTTTTCTTGAAAGCAAGCAGCAAGCAGACCACGCCGCTTCAAAACAATTTCTACGATCTACGGCATTTTCTAAATGTCATGGCTTTCAAGGCGCTATTTACTTCACCAAAAACAATGAATTCGAAAAATTTGCCCAAATACGGATGAAAATCTCTTAAAATAAGACCATCACTCCTGTCAAATTGCGTGGAGTTTACCAGGAAGTTTAAATCAAAACGATTTTAGTTTTAAACATTTCTTAGATAAATTCACTACCTTTTAAGATTAAATTAACGCGGAAAAATCACACCGCATCACTGCAAGAAACGTTCAAAGTCGACGAAAATATTCACTTCCGGTCATTTTCCTATACAGTTGTATAGGGGCATCAAAGCGAGGCTGAACTCCTCGAGAAAGGTGTTGTCGGGCGTGAATACCGCGTCATAAACATGTTTGAGTGAGAGTTGTGTTGTTACTTGTTGGAGATCTTACTAAGATCTTTGGGAGGCGTAATGAATTAACTCTAAATTTTCAGCATTGAAAATAGAAGAAACTCATTCGAAACTTTTATTGGCAAAAGTGTCCTAAAATTTAAGAAACTGCCTTTCCAAGAAAATACCTAAGAAATTATCAGCCCTGGACCTTATTTTCGTATAAAGAAATGATGCATCTACGAGAATAGAGGTAAGAAGTAGGGGAGACCGGGGACAATTGTAACACGGGGCAATTGTAGCACTGACTCTCAGGCTTTGCAGAAAGTGCAAAAGATCTGATTATTTCACAGAACAATATGTAACATTTGTTACATAACAAAGATATGTAACAATTGCTCCAACCATCTGTTACAATTGCCCCACTGTTACCGGGGCAATTGTAACACTTAACCACTGATTTTAAAACTATCACAGCGTCATAAAAATTGGTTCTATGTGATGGAAACTAATGTCTATTTTATTCCAAGGGATGCAACTACAAGGTCATGTACCTTCAAGAGTGCAATTAATCATTATTTAGACAATATGGCTGATTTTTCAAAAAGTGTTACAATTCACCCCGGTCTCCCTTACACTATTTGGCAAGTTTGCACTTTAGCAGACACACTCAAAATATTTCCCTGTGTTTCGCATTTGCTACTGACGAAGCGGGCAAAGGGTGTTTCGTGAAACGTGATCGGCCATATTCTTTGACCATATTTTCCTCTCATGAAACGCGAAAAGCCAGCATTTATTGACGTGAAATGTGAAAACGCTATATCCTTTGACCTGAAACGTGAAATTGAACATTTTATTTCCGTGATTCGTGATCCTGACCCCCTTTACCACCCTCACTGGTTTTGACTGGAAATAGCATCACCCTTTAGATTGAAAAACAACTAAATAAAGTAAAATATAACATATACGCACGAATCTTTTGAAGTGAAATACTTGCAGGAAGGCATGTATGCAACTTGGTGCTAGGTAGCATTGTACCTCATCCTGAAATAACTGATTGTTGAATTTTCTTCCTCAAGAACAATATTTTGAACTTTCACAGTATTCTTATTGATTCGAATTGATAACGGTCTATGTTCGACATGTTCGGCTTAATTCCATTCACCTCATGGTGCTTTTCTACTGTATATACAGTAGTTTATCTTTATTCAATTTCATTACACGCAACAAGAGGAATGTTTAGATCGAAAGTAGGCTCACTGAACCAGGAGGCTTAAAGTGATGAATAAAGCAATTATTGGTACCTGCTTCAGATTTTGAAGGCCTTCTACAAGTGTGAGAATCAGTTGAATCATTAAAGAATTCTGCATTGTCAAATCAGATCATATTGTAGAATGTGTATTGCAAGCCAACATAACTCAGTTCTAATGATAATAATAATAATATAATAATATATCAATATTTATACAGGTTTACTTGGTCAACTCAGAACAGCTGCTATAAATCAAGGACCTGTGTCTAACGAAAAGTAGTAAAACTATTATTTACAATATAAGGTTTCTTCAAAGTTAAAAATTAAAATCAAAGTCATTGCACCCGTTCCTGAATCTCACAACTGAGTTTTCATTTTTTAGTTCAGGTGGCAATCTGTTGTATATCTGTACACCTTGATAACTGAATGTTTTTCGGGCGGTTTCTGTCCTTATGCGAGGCACCACGAGATTTGACTTATTACCCCGAGTGTCCTTTTGGTGATCCAATCTTTTAAAATGATTCTCTGATATCTTTGGTGCAAGGCCGTTCAGGCACTTAAATACTTCAATAGCACAACGTTTATTTCTTGCATGATTTATTGATGGAAAGTTAATTGTGCCATTTTGTCCATTTATGATCCTCATTGCACGATCTTGAAGTTTTTCAAGCTTTGCTTTGTGTGAGTCTGAAATTCCAATGCTTATGTTGCTGCAGTATAGGAATATGGGCAAGATCATTACTTTATATATGGTTTCAGCGGTTGTAGGGCTCACATTCATGCGTACTCTCGCAAGCAACTTGATCCTTGAAGATACTTTTTTGTACATTTTTTCAAATTGGCTCAATAGATTTAGGTTTTTATCAAGTGTTATCCCAAGGTATTCGTATCTATCTGATTCGACAATCTTTTGCCCGGTCATGTTAATCTCTATTGTATCAGCTTTTGCTAATTTCTGATGGCTTCCGAAGAGCACAAATTCTGTTTTCGACTTTTTAAGGTTTACCACGAGGTTATTTTCAACAAAGAAGCTCCCAAGGTTTTTGATATCATCATTCAGCTTCTCGGCAATATCGTTACTGTTCTTGTCCGATGTGAATATTACAGTGTCATCTGCATATAGGATTATACTGCTCTTATTCAACTGCAGATCAATGTCATTGATCAATAAGCTAAATAATAGTGGGCCTAAAATTGCCCCCTGTGGGACCCCGCATGTAACAGATTCCTCCTCAGATATAATTCAAGTCAACCTCTGTTTTCTTTGGAAACTTTGTCCACTAATGTGCCTTTGACCCCTATTGACATCGAATCAAGATTGCACATAAAGCAATAAAATGTTAGCTTTAATTACTTAATAACGCATTGAAAATCCTCATTCTGAGCTAGACTCTCAAGCACCATCGTTAATCTTGCCTGAGAACCTTTTTATTGAAATTTTTCATCATCCTTCAAGTATTCATTTGCGTTTCTTTCTGAAATTTATGACCAAACTAGAAGCTTGATATAAAAAGGAATTAATCTCACAATCAATTACTGCTGCCTGAAACACGATGCCTGAAAAAGCGAACGAATCCATACCTAACCAACCTAACCAAATAGAGCCAGAGCAATCTGCTTCATCGAATGAAAACAACGCTCCTGCAAAGAATAGCCATGAGAAGCAAGCCGTCTTGACGCAAGCCTCGTCGCTGCAAGACCACGACAACAACAGTCGAAAGAATAAAAGAAAACACAAAATCATTGTGGCCGGAGACTCAATGGTCAAAAATATCAAGGGATGGGCTCTTAAAAAGAGGTTGAATCAAAATGAGGAGATCATGATTTATTCATTTCCTGGAGCAACCGTCAATGATATGCATAGCTACTGCAAACCACCAATTGATAAAGAACCTGATGCCGTTATCTTACACTGTGGTACGAACAACTTAAGATCAAACAAGTCAGATGTTGAGATTTCTACAGAAATTATCACACTCGCCAAATCAATAGCCTCCAACGACATCAGAGTTTTCGTTTCAAGTTTGATAATGAGGGGAGATGCCTTAGAAGACAAGAGAAAGAAGACGAATTACATCCTGCGAGATATGTGCCAAGAAGAACAGATAAAGTTTTTAGAAAATGAAAATATTGATGCTCACAAACATTTGAATAATAGTAACTTACATCTGAACAGGTATGGTGATTGTGTTCTTGCTAACAACTTTTTAAATGTTTTGTGTGTATGACAGGAAACAGACTCAAGGCACACACACAGTAGCGAGGAAGCGTATGGAGAGGATGACTCTGGACATAGAAATAGAAGGACTAGAATGCGCGGTCTATTGTTTTGCGATTGTTTTTGTGGCACCACCATGGAGAGCAAAGATGGTAGCAACAGGTTGGCAAAAGCTTCGAACGTAACAGCACGCACTGTAATTCACTCGGTTTGGAACGGCAATTTTTGGGTGAAAATTAACAGAAAACCCGACATTTTCCAGCAGAAAATACGCAGCAAGCATCATGGAGTATGCGTAAGTACTTTTTTCTCTAATCTACACGTTTTTGAATAAATCGCGAGCTGGTTACTTTGACTTGCTAGGCCCTGAAACAGCACGCAATATGTCTGTATGTATTCATTTGTTCTGAAGCGGCTAATTCTGAAGGCAAAATGCACCAAAAACTCGACGTTTTCCTTCACAAAATACCTAGTAAGCACAATAGAGTACGAGTAAGTACTTCAATATTTTATCTGCACTTTCTTCAACAAATCCTGTGCTTGTTACATTTACAACTCTGGGGTACCTTCTACGAGTTCCAACAAGGCCTAGGCCTACCTACTCTACTCGAACCGATGCTGCGCTAACTTGGAATGGCCGTTGTAAGAACCTTGAATTTGCTAGTGAAGCAAGCTATTATGATTGTAGATGAAGGATACTTTGCAAAGCGACACAAAGCATCAAGACTAATGCAGTTAAGTGTAACTATGTCGTAAACTTTAAACTGAGAAACACGATGTCAGCCTAAATAATACAAGTCTTGGCCTTCGGCCAAGCTTGCCTACTTCTTGTCAACAAAACACTTTCCAAGTTTTACATCTGCTTTAGGCTGAGGGCAAACTGAGCTGGATTGTGGCAAAGTGGCTCATATATGTTTGCATCTTGAGGTGAAGTGTCTCTTGTTCTAAACACATTGCGTTTTCAGTATTAACATATTTGTATCAAATGAATTTTAATGAATCAATGAATGGTTCAATGGGGCCCCTTTACCATGCTCTGACATATTTTGCCCCCAGCGTACCATGCTAGTGTAACTGTAATGCCAATGGACTTACCCCTATGCAAAGCTTTGAACCACAGTTTGATTATCCGACAGAGTTAACGCAGTTGTTCACAACATTCATTAATCATTTGAAAACCGTGTTAGCCATTTAGATCCAGCCAGTAACTTGATTCAAACCCAAAGTGAAGCACAAGGAATCCCAGGTGACTTCAATTCTCCCCAACATTATCTTGCCAAAGCATATGGGTCCTCGACCAACAATTTTGATCATAACAGTTAATGCAATTGGGTCGCGAGGGGGAGGGGGGCTTTTTTATGATAGAAATTTAAATAAGACATATCATTTAGACATGACATGTGTAATCCACAAAAACTGAGTAAACATGGAACATCTTTCTTCATTTATGCACTTTCATTGTTAAAAATGGTTGACCTTTAACCGTGATCATTCTTTTTGATGGTAAAAAGAAGTAGGTAAATAGGAAGGGGAGGGATGGGGCTGCAACCTTAAATGCCCAGTTCCGTTAACTGTGATGAAAATTGTTTGTTGATGACCCCAAAAATCTTTGAAGCAGAATAATTCATGAGCAAAAATGTGAAAATCAATATGTACATATAAAAACTGTTAACTCTATGAAGATGTAAGATGGCATTTCCTCCATCTTTATATTGGCCAGGTTACTTAACCGCCGCCCGGTACTCGGCGTTACCTCAGGATACATCTTCATACAGCTATTCATTTTGGAATAAAATTTGCTTTGTAAGCTTATGTCGTTTTGATGATTTATTTCTTCTCAGAATCCTTTCAGTGAACACTTTCCCAAACTGATGGTAAAAGAGAATGAGATTGTTCTTCACAATCAACTTTATGAGTTTGGTAATGTGATCATCTCTTAATTCACCATCTAGAATATGGGATTCTTTACTGTGTTGACTCAAAGATTGAAATATGGAATTTCTTGTTTCAGATAACACTTCCGATAAAATTTTGGCATTGGTTTCTTTGGAGAGATATGCCCACTTACACAGTGCTCTCCTGGCTTTCTTATCAACAGAGTCAACTACCTTGTACACAGAATAGGATGGAACAATCAAATTACCATACTTCTTGCAGGAAAGCAAAGAAAGATGGTTTTGGTAGTGACGATAATCTGAACTCTCAGAATTGCTCTGCAGAGCAGAAATACAATCTGGACAATCTATACATTCAATTAGCTTTTTCACAATGTAGCCTGATATATAGTGTAAAACATCGGAGCGCCAAATGTTTGTTGAAAGCAAAAGATTGGACACTCTTGGGTCAACCTTTGCCATCTCACTTGCATCTTTGTCAGATATGTTCACACAGTTAGCAGTGGATGGAGACTCAACTTTGTTTTTCAATAACAATGCTCGTATTGCATATTTTAATTGTAGAGCTGTAGGGTTATTATTCCATCCAAATCTACTTCTGATTTTTGCAAAATACATTTCTATTTGATCTTGAGAGAATCTGTATGTAAGAACATACTCATAAGGTGAAATTGATCTTTCCAGCAGATTTTTACTGATTTTTAGTATTGACAAAGATGAGATGCAAAATCCAATAACAAACATTTTCCTTGGGCCCTTTATAAGGGGGACACCTGCTGTGTCTTTCAATGATTTCAAAGTCTCCATACCATTCAGTAGGTATGCCTCAATGTCAAAAATATTTTCTAATGTTATTGGCTTCTTGTGATTCTTTCCAAATTTACTCTTTGAGTTGAGAATATCAAACATGTCATTCATCAAAAGGATGAAGTCACTTGTAGCCTTACTGTCTTTAAATTGAGGCAGTTTTAAATTTCTGAGGAATGTGATTGCTGCAGAGACAGAATGACTCAATGTTTGTGCAGCAATGCTGACTTTCATTTTATGGTTTTGCCATTGCACATGCTTGGCTTTCAGTTTATTGCCCAAATGGAGAATATCTTCTTGCTGTGTACGATGAAGAGCAAGAACATATTCCCATGATATTCTCTCTCCAGAGGGAGTACAAAAAGTGCTCAAATGTGCAAAGGCATTCCTGGCTAGTTTTAGCATGTGGCAGATGTCCAATATTACATGTATTTTGGCATTTGGTTTGGATGGATGATCAAAAGATCCATCAAGGTTTTTGATGTCGCATCCTAATTTTTCTGCCATTCCTAAATTTTTGGGAGCACCATCAAAAACCAGAGCAAGAACATTTGCCCCTCTCTCGGATAGTTTTTTAATGGCTTCAAGCAAGAGTTGCTTCAAAATGTCCCCATTTAGGGCATTAGTCAAGAAGTAGGCAACTGGTACAAACCATGGTTTTTGAAGACCAGCTGCCATAAAAACGAGGGCATTGGTAGCTTCAGTATCAGCTTCCTCAGCCTTTATGTCTCCATAGTCAACATGGCCGACAAACTTGTTATTTCTTCGGTCCCATTGGACCTGCTTTTTTATGCTCATTTCATCTAAAAGTAAGACACAATCTGCCTGACCATCCTTGACCATATTTT
The DNA here is from genome assembly GCA_039566865.1 of Aurelia coerulea. Lineage (NCBI taxonomy): Eukaryota > Metazoa > Cnidaria > Scyphozoa > Semaeostomeae > Ulmaridae > Aurelia > Aurelia coerulea. The sequence continues at coordinate 18,583,989 of CM076956.1, read as the reverse complement.
CAACATGGTCAAAAGGCTTTTGAAGAAAACCTGGCTCGCAGTTGATATTGACATACCAGGATCTGATGGTGGCAGGATGAGGAAGATGAAGAGATTTTCTGATGAATCGATAAGCTCTTGGGCTATAGAAATGGAGAGTTGTAGCAAACTCTCTTATTTCATCAGAATACCTTGAACCGCTTGTTTTTTCAATATTCTTTGATTCATTCCTGATGAGAGCAGTTGTCATATGGCCAAAGTTTTCATTCAAGGTCTTACTCAGTTCCTCTGACAACATCTTGAATGCTTTTAGCTTTGATATAAAATCACAGATTTTTTTCTCTTTCCTCAAATTTTTTTTGCGTAGATTTTTTATTTTATTGTTTTTTGTTTTAGTTTCCTTTCATACTTAGCTTTCAATTTTCTGGGGGAAATGTTACAAGCATAAGTATGATCTATTTCCTGAACATTTATAACTTTCATGGCCTTAGTTGGGACTGCAGTTTCTGTTGACTCAGGGGGATGGGATCTCTTTGGTGGTGCCTTCCTCTCAACATTTCTTTTGACCAAGTGCTCTGGAAAATTAAATATGGATGGCACTGCATCTTTCTTTAAATAACGCCTTCCCAAGGTCTGGGAATATGGTAGGGTTGGAGAGTATTGATAGTCACCCGGGAGAAAATGTTTCTCGCATATTCGTTCGCTTTTTGAAGGATGCCAGCCTTTCCTACGCATAGCTTGGATCCACTTTTTCAATAAGTCTTCATTATCATGGGGAAACCTAGGGAAAAGGCAAGTTAGTAAGGATTTGAAAAAACAGTTAAGAACATTTTAGCCTCGCATGATTACTTTCGCAATATTAAACCACAACTGAACTAAATCTAAATGATTTTATCGTCACACAACGACAAAGAAACGATCATATTATGGTATGGCCTAGCCAGTAAGCCGGCACGCACAACCCAAGTCTCACCTGTGAAACGCTATGTTCTTCTCCCCTGGACCGAGATCTTTCTTCAATCTCCACCTGTTTTCACACCCATATGCAGCACACGATATCACCATCTTTTTTCTTCGTTCAAACTTCTCGAAAAATTAGTTAATGTGGCGACCTTCTAATTGATCGACTCTGTGTTTACTAAAATATTTCCCGCGTCTTTTGCCAACCTGAGGCTACCATTTTGATTCCCCACAGTGGCGCCGCGTCACGTGACCGACCGCGCATTCTAGTCCTTCTATTTCTATGACTCTGGAGCTGATAATACTGCTGCTCTATCAATTCTTTCAAACTTATCAAGCAGCGATGCTCTTATTTCGTCCTCTCCAGACGACGACAGTAACAATGTAGTCGACGAAGGTACTGATAAAGAATCTGTCTCTGAGCAAGACGATGTAAACACAGCATTGACAAATATTCGTCTGAAAAATCGTAACGGTCTCCTCATTGCATATTTGAATATTAATTCAATTAGGAATAAAATCGACTTTCTGAGTCCTATGATTCCGGATACCATCGATATTTTAGTAATAGCAGAAACTAAGATCGACAATACTTTTCCAACTAGTCAGTTCATGATTGAGGGATTTATGAAACCATTTAGATATGATCGAAATAAAAATGGAGGTGGTCTGTTGCTTTATGTGAGAGAACGAGCACCCGTCAAGGAGCTCACACAATACAAAGCTCCTAACGATATTGAATGGCTTCTGGCTGCCATCTATCGCCCCCCCCTCTCAGTCACAGCAATATTTCTTTGATGAAATTGGTAAAGCACTCGATCATTATTGCAGGCAATACGAAAGTCTCATCTTGATAGGAGACTTTAACAGCGAAATAGACGAAGACGTTATCGGTAGTTTCGTCGACAACTATAACCTAGGTAGTCTTGTCAGGAGCCCAACTTGCTTCAAGTCTGACAATTTCAGATGTATCGATTTAATTCTAACAAATAGGAACAGGAATTTCCAAAGTACTGCTGTCTTAGAAACGGGATTGTCGGATTTTCACGCCATGATTGTCACCGTCTTAAAGGGTGGATATGTCAAAAGGGGGCCTAAGATAATTACCTACAGGGACTACAGCCGTTTTGGTGCCGTAGACTTCAGAGCTCATCTCTCTAATAGGCTCTCACAAGAACTAATTGAGAATGGAGACTATGGTGCTTTTGAGGCTGTGGTCATGGGCATGCTGAATGAACATGCACCTGTTAAGAAAAAATATATTCTCGCAAACGATGGGCCTTTCATGACAAAAACTTTGCATAAAGAAAACATGCATAGAACCAAGCTTCGTAATAAATATCACAACGATAGAACCGAAGGAAACCTCAAAGCATTTAAAAAGCAGAGGAACAAATGCGTGAAATTGCTACCAAAAGGCCAAATTTGATTATTATAAGAATATTAACGGTAACCTCACCGATAATCACAAATTTTGGAAAACTGTAAAGCCACTATTTTCAGACAAGGTGCAGCAAAATTCATCTATCACTTTGATTGAGGACGGGAAAATGATAAGTAAGGACTCTGAAATTGCAGAGATTTTCAACAATTATTTCGCAAACATCACAGAAAGTTTAGGGATCTCTGCTAATGAATCATTATTGCTGCCAGCAAATGACATAATAGATCCAATCAGCAAAGCTATAAAGAAATTTGAATCACACCCAAGCATACGCATAATCAAAGAAAGAGCTACGTTTTCCGATGAATTTAATTTTAGAGAGGTCACTGTTGAAGATGTTGCCGTCCAAATCAGAAAACTTAATTCGAATAAGGCTTCTCCGATCAGCTGCATACCTGCAAGAATTCTTAAGGAAAATTCTGATATATTTTGTTTATTCATTCAAAATCTGTACAACTCTGGATTATCCAAAAGTAGTTTTCCTGAAGAACTGAAAGCCGGAGATATAAGTTCGCTGTTTAAAAAAGAGGACGCATTTACATAAAAGAACTACCGACCCATCACAGTTTTGCCATCAGTATCGAAAATTTACGAAAGGTTGATGCAAGATCAAATGTTACCTTTTGTCCAAAGCTTCTTGTCCCCATTTCTTTGTGGGTTTCGAGAGGGCTATGGTACACAGCATGCACTTTTAAATTTTGTGGAAACCTGCAAGAAGTCATTGGACAACGGTGGCGTTGCAGGGGCCGTTCTGACGGACCTTTCGAAAGCCTTCGATTGTCTAAATCACGAACTATTGATTGCAAAATTGAATGCATACGGTTTCAATAGATCTGCATTGCTGTTCACCCATAGCTATCTTAACGATAGGAAGCAGAGGGTAAAGGTCAATGGTTCATTCAGCACGTGGACAAAAACTGTCCTGGGAGTACCACAAGGTTCAGTCTTGGGACCCCTTTTGTTTAATATATACCTGAATGACTTATTCATGCTCTTGGAGGAAACCAAAATCTGTAACTATGCGGACGATACAACAATTTATGCGTGTGGTCCTAGGATTGAAACCGTCATTGCGCATTTAGAACATGATGCCTTTAAAATAACTGAGTGGTTTTCAAACAATTGTATGAAGCTAAATGAAGACAAATGCCATTTAATGATTTTTGGTGCGAAGGGAGATAATGAAATAACCATCAAAATAGGCGAGGCCTGTGTGAAAGAAAGTAGAGAGGAAACTCTTCTCGGTATAACCTTTGATCGATCACTATCTTTCAAAGGACATGTGAAGACCCTATGTAGAAAGGCCGGCCAAAAACTCCATGCTCTTGCCCGTATATCCTGCTACATGGACACTGACAAATTGCAGCAGCTAATGAGAGCATTTGTGTTATCGCATTTTAGCTACTGTCCACTTGTTTGGATGTTTTATGACAGAACTTTAAACCATAGAATAAATCATGTTCACGAAAGGGCACTGCGCATTGCGTACAAGGATCACGGAAATGATTTTGGTTCTCTCCTGGAGCAGACCAATTCGGTGCCCATCCATGTAAGAAACCTACAGTTGCTTATGACGGAAATTTTTAAAACAAAGTCTGATCTAAATCCACCTTTCATGAAGGATATTTTTATGGAGCGAGGTATTAGCTGCAATCTAAGGCATGGCAATGACGCTCAACTTCCAAAGGTACGAACCACGTCCTTTGGAGTTGAGACCATAGCCTACCTTGGAAATAAACTTTGGCAGTTTTTACTGCACGAAATAAAACGATCAAGCACCCTTCCTATTTTCAAAAAACGAATCAGATGTTGGAATGGTGATAAATGCAACTGTAGGCTCTGCAAAACATATATTCCAAGAGTTGGGTTTCTAACATGATAAACGTATCATTAGCCTTCTCGCGGGGGTGGGGGGCGATGCGCTGCTTCTCATTGGGATGGGGGATGTGCTGTGCGGGATGTGAGGTCCCCCTCACGATGCAGGCACTGGGCTGCGGTTGAACTGTGGAATTGTGCCCCAGCGGCGACCGCAGCTTAGGATATGCGTGTGGGGGTTCCCCCGCGCGGTGTGTCCGCCGTCTCTCTGGGAGGTGGGCGTCGCTCCGTACCTCGTAGGGAAGGCATGATTTTTATCTTGTAAATAATCCACTAAATGTTTTTATTGATTAGCTTTAGGAATTAATTTGTAAATTTTTGTAAATTTTGTAAAGTAGGCCTAAATTAGCTGTAATTTAGCTATTCTTTTTGTCTTATTTAGCCTACGTTAAATAAATTAATGATGATGATGATGATGACTGCTATTTGCAGCATGCCTCAAAGCCAAGCAGCCCGAAAAGGGCTAAATCTACTAAAAATGACTGTCTTATCTCCGTACCAAAAAAGTGATTTTTTTGAAAATCTTCCCGATAATTAGATTTTAAGGATTTTTCAAACAGTAGTACGTTTTGGGACACCTGGTAGAAGAACAAACAGAGCTGTCATATCTTATCTGCATGTTGTTTAACATTTCCCAGTTTGGTGATAATGAACTCCATGTTTCTAATGAGTAGGAGTGGGTATCAAAGCCTCCTGGTAGTTGCACCCCTGGTCTTTTTGTTCGTTCAGTTTCAACCATGCAGAGAATTCTTGAGGGGTATAGAAACTTGGAAGAATTATTCCGAACAAGAATTTCCAAGAATTTCTAGAAATTCTAAGGCAAGAGAACAGTGGTGGTGATTGTATGTGTTTTATGGAAAATTCCCACTCTTTCTAGGTGTTTAAGGTATTACCTATAGTCTCAACCCCTCTTTGTTTTAGGTATGATATTTGTTATGCTTTCCTACTCTTTAGGTTAGCAGGCTTTTTGGAATCTGTCCTGCATTGCCATCCCACTTCACAGAGATCCTTCAGTTGAGTGCCAGAGACCAAGATGCCATATTAGCGTTGTGTTTGTATGTCTGCAAATCAAGGCAAGAACCTGACAAGAAGCTGTTACAATATCTTTCAAACGTACTCACCAATCTGAGAAGATGTAGATGGCATTTCAAGCCTAGTATGAGCAACAAAGAAATGTTTCATCGAATGTTTTGGTTCACAACTAAAGTATCCATGACACTGTCACGTGTTGCCTGTCGGCATCAGTCCTTTGCAAGTGATATCCAAAATACACAAATGGCAATATTGAAAGAAATGCTTGAAGAAATGACGACATTTCCGGAGATAAGTGAAAGTGGGCAAGGTAAATCTTTTGAGTCAATGTTTGAAATATGAATTAAAGTGTCATCAGTAGTAACTCTAATTAGGGCTTCTTGTATTTAACGAAACGAAAAGAAACCAGCGAGACGACTTAGGAAACAAGGACAATGCCTCAAGGTCTGCTAGGCTTTCTTAACGAATCAGTCTGCTAAAAATCATTTGTAACAAATCGTGTGGGCCTAGACGCTCATTCACTCAACTAAATTTATTTAGGCCAGTCCATTTCGTTTCTGACTATTTATAACGTTTGATTTCAGCAGTATATCATGCTTGGAGTCCTATTTTCTCATGAAGCTGAGTTGTGCCCACTGTCCTTTGAGTATTGAGAATAAATATTTCATCATCTTTGATGAAGATAACTGGATCGTTGAGTGAGCATATCAACATTTATTTTAATGATTTGCTTGCTGATTGAGTTGCAGTCATTTTTAAGTGCGAGCACCTTGTTGGGACACGCGGTAGAATTGCATTATTTTATAATCTCTATGCAAAATTTTACACATAATTTGAACAAGCATCAAAGGTGTAATGTTGATGATATGTTTTATACAATCAGTCTTTTTCCAAAATCTATTGCCATTTGCTTAATTTCCCAACTTTGGGGGGCCTTTATTTAATCAAATCAAATCAAATCAAATCAAATCAAATCAAATCAAATCAAATCAAATCAAATCAAATCAAGTCAAGTCAAGTCAAGTCAAGTCAAGTCAAATCAAATCTTATATCAACTCAACTCAACTCAACTCAACTCAACTCAACTCAACTCAACTCAACTCAACTCAACTCAACTCAACTCAACTCAACTCAAATCAAATCAAATCAAGTCAAGTCAAGTCAAGTCAAGTCAAGTCAAGTCAAATCAAATCTTATATCAACTCAACTCAACTCAACTCAACTCAACTCAACTCAACTCAACTCAACTCAACTCAACTCAACTCAACTCAACTCAACTCAACTCAACTCAACTCAACTCAACTCAACTCAACTCAACTCAACTCAACTCAACTCAACTCAACTCAAATCAAATCAAATCAAATCAAATCATATCATATCATATCAAATCAAATCAAATCAAATCAAATCAAATCATATTCATTCTTTAAAGTTGGTGTGACATTGTTGTAAGAAGCTAATTAATACCAACTATTTACACCATAGTATACAAAGATTTATGAGAAATTTATTTACAAGCTAGATAACATAATGGACAGGCTACTTACAAATTTTACAATTGCACAAAAATCACCAAATTGATTTTTATTTTCAGTTGCTTTCATACGAAGTCATTCACCATGTTATTTTGGGTTGCTGAATGGATTTTTGGCATCTGCTGGGGAAGAGAAGCTAATTGATTATCTCACATGTCCTGGAATCCCCCAAAATGAACCTTTATTTGTCATAATGGCTCAAGCATGTGACGACGTTGCTGTATGCCTCGAAGAGGATGACTTGAAATCGGTTTTTGACCTGGTACGTGAGGTTGTATTGATTGCTTTAAGATTCATTTTGCAATATCGAGAGTGGCATTGTACCTTCTTCGTCACCCAACATTTCTGCAAAGGCTAGGTCTTTACTTTTGACAAAAAACTCCAAAAATAATTTGAAGCATTATTATTATTATTATTATTATTATTATTATTATTATTATTATTATACATTATTTATTCACGAAAAATCCCTTCAGCAAACAAAACTTAATATACAAAACTACAAACCTACAAGAAGATAGATAAATAGAATTCATAGTTCTAGGGTGGGGCTGATCTTCCAGGGAGTCGTGTTTGAGTTGAATTCAGCTCCTCAAATGTATTTTGAGGTGTTTTTTAAATTGTTGCAAAGTAGAGAGCTCCCTGATGGTAGTAGGGATCTCGTTCCAAGCTTTCAGACCCGAATAATGAAAGCTTTTCTTTGAATACTCAAGATTATATCTCGGAATTTGAATATCCGTGCAGTTTCTTGTTTTATAATTTGAGTGCGTGTTTCTTGTTTGATATCTATCCCAAAGGCTTTCAGGGCAAATCTTATTCATCATCTTATAGGTCATCACCGATCGGTCAAATTTTATTAGTTGTTCTACCGTCAACCAGTCACTAGACCACTGATCTTTGATTTTTGCCTTTTCTATAATAGAATGTGCTCTGTTTTGAAGACGTTGAAGGGCTTCTACTTTTGTGTTGGAGAGAGACCCCCAAATGACGTTTGCATATCGTAAATGACTCTCCACAAGGGCATGGTAAATGTTAACCAGCTGGGATTGCGGAACGATTTTCATTAGCTTTTTCAGAGACCATAGTCCACCAGAGACTTTCCCTGTAACTTTCTTGAATTGTTCGTTCCAATTTAATTCCCCGTCAACAATTATACCTAGCGATTTTGTCTCCTTAACATACTTAATTTCTGGGCCATTCAACGTAAGTGGCTCATGGGATGATATCTTGTTCGTTCTTCGTGGGTGCCCAATTAACATGTATTCAGTTATTTGTGGATTAATGCTTAGTTTGTTAATTCTCATCCACTCCGAAATATTCGTCATTTCCTCCCGTGCGTTTTCAAGAAGCTGTTCTTTGCTATCTGACGTTAAAGTCACATGTGTGTCATCTGCGTACAAACCCGCTTTAGAGAGCTTAAGGCAATTTTCAAAATCATTTAGATAGCTGATGAATAAGAGCGGGCCCAGACAAGATCCTTGGGGAATGCCACATGCAACTAAACTATCACTGGATTTTTGATCACCTAGAGAGCAGTACTGTTTCCTATTATTCAAGTAGGAGGCAAACCAGTCACCTGCAATACCTCTGACACCAATGGCGTTCAATTTCTCAACCATTATTTCGTGATCTACAGTATCAAAGGCTTTCTTCAGATCAAGAAACACCGACAAATTAAATTGCTCTTTGTCAATGTTTCCATACCAGTTATCAGTGCAATTTATCAAGGATGTTATCGTGGAGTGAAGTTTACGGAAAGCAGATTGACTCGGTGTCAGGATATTGTTTATTGTTAAAAAATTATGCAGCTGATCGTGCACAATTTTTTCAAATATCCATGCAAAAACAGAAATGATTGAGATGGGCCTATAATTGTTTGCGTGACTTTTGTTGCCAGCTTTGAAAATTGGGGTCACTCTTGCTGATTTCCAAAAGTCTGGGAAAACTCCAGATTCCATGGAAGAATTATAAATCATCACCAGTGGTTTACAGATTAAGTCTGCTGCATCTTTAACAAGCATTGTAGAGACTTTATCAGGTCCAGGTGCCTTGCCATTTAAAGATTTTTAATGGCCTTCAGGACAGGGAAAATCATATCGTTTGTTTGGCTTTTAAAGCGACTAACAGGGTCGTCATCCGGCCGCGACTCAATTTTGCTCGATAATTTAGGGCCTACAGTGACAAAGTGATGATTAAGTGCTTGGGCAATCTCGCGTTTCTTCGTTGGTACTTTACCCTGCACATCAAGGCTTGAAATCTCCGTAGAGCCAGAGTCCTTATCGAGCACCTTGTTGATAGCTTTCCACATCCTTTTTGGGTTATCTTTATTTTCTTTTATTAGATCCTGATAGTGCGATCTGAAATGTAAATAGCTTTTAATTTTTCATTTATTCTAATTTAACATTGTAAATATTCTTTTTATTTTTAATTTTGGTAGTATTGTAAGTAGGTTTTTGCCACGGCCCCCTGAAAAGCAGCCACTCTTGGTTGATGGGGCCACCGTGTATAAAGAATTTAAAATGAATGAAATGAAAGATCCTGATAGTGCGATCGTATTGCTTCTCGGACACTCTTTGTTACTTGATTGCGTAGCTTTTTATATGAATTCCACATTGCAGGAGATCTTTCAGCATCTTTTTTGGCAGCATCCTTTTTTTTCATTAATTCTCTAATGAGAGGTGTGATCCAGGATATAAATATCCTTTGAGCCGTTGTAGCAGTTTCTTCAACTCTAGTTTCTCGTGTGCTCTGTGGCCACAGTTTTCATCAAAATAGCAATGATATGTGTTCTCAACTTAGCCGTTGCGTCGACTTGATGCTTGGAGTTCTCTTGATGAGATAAGTACCATAAATGATACTTTCTGAAAGCCATTTTCAAATGGTTCAGTCAGTGGCACTCATGGATGATTTGATCGTCGCTTCAATGCTGTTATTTATCTTTCTAATACAAAGTGAGAAAACTTGACTATCTTCTTTAAACGGCTACTGCTCGTTGGATATCAAAATGATGATGTTTACAAATATCTTGTTTAGTTGCAGTGATGCTCTAATGGATTTACAGATTTACCTTGAAATCGCTCACTCCATTTCTGATGTTTAATACACCATTTTCTTCAGAGATCCCCTTTGCAGGAAAAATCCAAATGCAATGAAATGTTTAGTCAAAAGTTTTCAGGGACGATTCTACTCTAAATAGAAGATATTAAACAAGCCATTTATTTCGTAGTAAATTTGTTTTCTGACTTTTTTGAATTCATACCGGGTGTCCCAAAAAAAACGCAACAGATTTGATCGGGACTAGCGACGAGAATTTAGTTCCAATCAATCCACAATAATTTTTATATAATCCTCGATAGCTAACTTGAAGATTGATACCTTGTTTGATGATTTTGGTGCATGGAGAGTTGGAATATTAATCTTGGAAGCTCAAATTTGCCTGAACCTCCAAACCAGAGCTTGTGGCTTTTAGCCTAAACTCCAAACGCGCTATTTTGGGGAATCTCCTCAATTACCGTGAAATAAGAGAATAAAGCCTCATGCTGAGGAAAAAATTTGAATAGAAATTCAATCAAGTTCGTCAATTTAGTCCTGAAAAGACATCCTTTGTTGTGCTTCAAAAGTTTCGAAAAGTTAGCATTGCATCTGTCTCATAAAAGAAAGTAATCCGCAGAGTAGTTTGCTTGGGTGTGAAAGTGAATTAGTTCTGGCAATCTTCATGACGTTAATGAAATGCATTTTTATAATCTTTCTTCGAATTATTACGAAACAAGAAATCAAATATACCCAAGGGAAAATTATCCATGGATAAGATCCTTAAAACTGCTCATTCGTGCTTGGCTCTTTTGCAGGTGCACTATGATTGAAGAAATATATTCCTTTGTGCATTTTCCCTTCGGCATTGTTATGTTTGTCAATGTTTAGCTTTCAAATTCCAATTGAAATGTGTGCCTAAACATGTGTGCCTTAGCATGCTCACAGTACTACACTTTGCATATGACTGAGGAGATTCCTCAAGCGCGTTTTCAGTTAGGCCAAAACCCGAAACCTCTGGTTTGGAGATGGAAGCAAATTTAGAGTTTCAAAATTGATATTTCAACTCTCCATGCACCAATATCAACAAACAAGGTATCTATCTTCAAGTTAGCTATCGAGCATTATATCAAAAATTATTTTGATTGATTGGACCTAAATTCTTGTCGCAGTCCCGATCAAATCCATTGCGTTTTTTTTTAGGAGACCCGGTAGGTTATAAAAGTCAGCTGTGTGGCAGGAAAGCTATAGATTCTGACTTCATAGATTATGATATTTATTTTTTTATGAGGCACATAAGACAGAAGGGCACATATACTACCTTAGCTAATTGTGAACAACTTTGATCTTTTGTTACAGGTTCGCGAAATAACCAAAGAAGACAATATATCAAGGATCAACATGCAAAGTTCAGAGCTTGTCGAGGTATAGATATAAATATCTTCATTATGCAGCATTTTACAGATGTAATGCAGTTATATACTGAGACTACATTCACACCATATATGCACAATTACATCACGGAAGTTACCTCGGTTTGAAGAAACAATCAGCCTGATTTTGAAATTGTCAAAAATTGTTCCGTTTTCATCGATTTTGAGGGTTCTCACGACTAGACGCCTTTCCAAATTCTTTCTGTTGGAATTCCATTTTCAAATTTTGCTCGGTTTTTTAAATGCTTCCCTTTTCAAATTGTACACCTATTAAACTGCGCCGGTATCATGTTAACGTAACTAGGATATAGCGAGTAAATGCACCTTTGCAAATATTCATGGCAGCGAAATGCCTTTGATTCTAATGGTGTGCGATTCAGTATCTGATTTGTAAATAGTATCTTTTTACTACTTTTCGTTGGACACAGGTCCTTGATATATTGCAGCTGCTCGTAGCCGACCAAGCAATACTGTATAAATATTGATATATTATTATTATGAATTGATACTTTCTTCTGATTTTGGCTATATGTAGTTGAGCTGCCGGGAATCATCCCGGTACCTGTGGCAGCAAGAGGGTAGTTTACTTGCTCGATGACATTGATATGCAGTTCAATGTTAAGTTTACAGTTATATGCTCTTCATATCTTCTTTATGTTGACAGTGCTTTGCGAAGAAGGTATGTTGTACTTGTAAGGACTATTTTTCATATTTCTTGTAAGTTTGGCTATCCAAGGATTGATTTGAGATGATTTTGGATTCCCTTTTCACCATCCCAAGTGCACCAACCACGACAGGTATGACAGTTATTTTAAGGTGCCACAACTGTTCTATCTCAATTGGGAGATCTTTGTACTTGGACAGCTTATCAAATTCTTTGGCAGAAATGTTTCTATCTTTGGGAATTGTCATATATATGATGCATGTTGTGCTCTTGTGGTCTTTGATGAGAATGTCTGGTCGATTTGCTTGGATTGCTCGTATGTGTTTATTGGAAAGTCCCATAGCATCGTGGTTTTCTCTCCTACTACTGGTGGAGTTTTATGTTTATACCATTTTCCCTAGTGCGCTGTGTTGTAATAACTTGCAGAATTTCTAGTGTTAGTATTGTCCAACTCGATCATGTCTGTTCATATTTTCAATTGGTGTAAGTACAGAGCATCCTGACACTAGGTGATCTATTGTTTCATCATGGTGATCACAAAATCGACATTTGGGGTCAACCCCATTCTTCACTATTTTCGATTAGTAATTTCTGGTGAACAGGCAGGTCCTGCGCAGCCTTCATAAAACCTTCTGTTTCAGCCTTTAGACCCGTTCCTCACAACCATTGGTGTTTTGTCTTTATTAACATCAGCTTGTTGACTACGTTTGCTTTCCCATTTTTCTTTTTTTTCTTCAGTCCTTCTTGTTTTGCTTTATTCTCCAGGTTCTCTGCTTGTAGTGCACAAGGTAATTCTTCGTTCACTGCTGTTCCTATATTTAGCTCTGTTGCAAACGTATCGCTTTCTTTTTTAATTGAGTGATTTTTTTGCTTTGCACATGGACAGGGGCGGCTCAGAGGAGAAAAAAGTTGGTAATCAAATCGAGGAAACAAATTTTTCGGCGCCGCACCCTTTTATCAATTGGGAAACACCCGTATTATACAAAGGGCAAGACCATACCTACTACCAAATCCCACCAGATCTTATGAAATTGTTTATCTTTACAATAGCAGAGCAGCAAGTCTTTATAACAATGAGTATGTTGCGAAAGATAAAAGTTTCAAAATATCTTGCGAAACTTGCATAAAATTACCCTTTTGTCGACTTCATGAAACAAACAAATTGCGGAGTCCATCTAGAGCATTTCTGCACGTTTTTGGTATGCCTTTGCCTTCGTTGCAAGAAACAGCAGTACAGACGGGTCATGTTGCGGTAGTAGGCTGTATTAGGCTGTAGGCTCTATTAAAAAAATCTGCCCATTTGCTTACAGACTTCTTTCAAACTTGCTGTGCGGCTTTCGAAATGGACATAGTGCAGAACACGCCCTATTCAGGCTCACAGAAATATTTCACAAGGCCCTAGCTTATAGGAAGGTTGGGGGAATGGTACTTATGTACCTTTCCAAGGCCTATGGCTGCCTACCTCACGACCTTCTAATAGCTAAACTTGCAGCTTATGGATTCGGCCAACATAGCTTACTATTAATCCATAGCTACCTTTCGAATAGAAAACAGCGCGTGAAAGTTGGATCCGAGATTAGTGAATGGCTAGGGATCAAATCAGGTGTTCCACAAGGGTCAGTACTTGGACCACTTTTTCTCAATATCTTCATTAATGATCTGCTTCTCGCAGTTAAAGAATCTGAAGTTTGTAACTTTGCAGATGACACTACGATATATACGTTTGGGAAGGATATTAAAAGTGTGATATTGAACCTTGATGAAGACCTGTCTAACACCCTTAACTGGTTCAGAGATAATCATATGGCAGCCAACCCTGCAAAATTTCAGGTTATGTTTTTAGGGCTGAGAGAGGAACCAAAATTCATCCTCGAAATTAATGACAAAATCATCCCCCTTACGGACAAAGTTAAATTGCTAGGAGTCACTGTTGACTCCCAGCTGAAATTTGATGACTATACAAAAGCCCTCTGTCAGAAAGCGAACAGGAAAGTGAGTGCTTTTTCGCGCGTGACTCCCTATCTGAACCACGAAAAGGGTAAGATCCTCTATAATAAATTTATTATGTCTAATTTCAATTATTGCCCTTTGATCTGGATGTACCATGGGAAGACATCAAACACCCAGATAGACCGTGTCCAAAAAGAGCATTAAGAATTTTGCACAATGACTTCAATATGCCATTTGAAGTACTACTGGAAAGAACAGATGAACGAAAAGTCCACATTAAGAATTTGCAAAAATTGATGCTTCAAATCTTTAAGTGCCTTTCGGAAGAAAATCCATCATTTTTGTCGACATTCTTTGAAAGAAAACACATAAAATATGAATTACGAACAAAGAATCTGTTGCAATTACCGAAAAGAAATGCAAACACATTCGGAGTTAATTCACTTGCATTCAAAGGCGCTCTCCTATGGAACACTCTACCAGATACCATAAAAAATTCAAACTCAACAGCGATATTTAAAAGAATGTTCAAAGAATGGAATGGGCAAAATATTACATGCAAGATCTGCAATTGAATAAGAAACTTAGGTGCTAGTGAGGATCCCATATTTTATTTCATTAATTTGTAGTATTGTAAATAGTTGGTTTGAATTAGTGTTTTTACTATGTATTATACCAACTGTAAATATTTTGATAATAATAATAATAATAATAATAATAATAATAATAATAATAATAATAATAATAATAATAATAATAATAATAATAATAAGATGTGACCCGATATCTTGGACAGTAATTCCAAATGTTAATTCATTTGTGCGTAACATTCATAATAATAGATAAAGTGATGATCTTACCAATCGTCATAGGGGCTTTGGGAACTGTGACAAATAATTTAAGAAAAAACCTTGACAAGGTAGGCCTGCACCTGGGGGTTGACGCTCTTCAAAAAACATGTCTTCTTGGAACAGCGCGCATTATCCGGAAGGTCCTCGATACAAAGTAAAGAACAAAGGAGTACTGCACAGAAGGACAGTAATAAGAAGAAGGACAGAAATGCTTCCCATCCTAGACCACGGGGAGTGGTTCGATGAGAGACATAATTCAGACAATTGGCCGGTTGTTAGATCAATACCGTGTAAAAGCAGCATAATAATAATAATAATAATAATAATAATAATAATAATAATAATAATAATAATAATAATAATAATAATAATAATAATAATAATAATAATAATAATAATAATAATAATAAAATAATAACTGTGCAAGAAAAATGCATTAGAACATAAGGAAAGATGGTATGAACATAACCCAGAAAGAGCGGTAGAGAATGAAAGTGTAAAATTGTTGTGGGATATAAATACAGGGTGTCCCAAAAAAATTGTGCCCCGTTTGTCTGAAGATTGCGACAAAACGGCAAAAGATTCTCGCCAAACTTTTGCATGATGGTACTCTTCAGATGTTCAATTAAAGTTTGCCACCGTCCCTGTAAAAATCCGTTGAAAATGATGGAGCTATTACCTTCAGAAGACCAAATTTGCCTGATGACTGAAACCAGCGGTCGGCCATTTTGTCTTACTATTTTGCAGTGATAAGTATCTTCACGTGAGGTAAGAAATCATTTCTGTGAGGTCAGAAATAGTGGAAATCTCTGAGGATTATCGGAATTTCACGAGAGCAATGACATTGGAGGCTGCTGTTTCATTTTCAATCCATGGAGCTATTTATCGCTGCAAAACAGTAAGACAAAATGGCCGACCGCTGGTTTCAGTGATCGGGCAAACTTGGTCTCCTGAAGGTCATACCTCCATCATTTTTCAACGGATTTTCATGGGGATGGTGGCAAACTTTAATTGAACATCTGAAGAGCACCATCATGCAAAAGTTTGGCGAGAATCTTTTGCCGTTTTGTCGCAATCTTCAGACAAACGGGGCACAATTTTTTTGGGACACCCTGTATACAATGCGATAATGTGATAGAGGCAAGGAGGCCAGACATTGTTATAGTTGATAAAAAGGAAAAAAGCTGTGTAATTGTGGATATTGCAGTACCCGCCGATGGAAGAGTACATGAAAAGGAAAGGGAAAAGGTGGAGAAATACCAGGACTTGCGAAGGGAAATTGGAAGACTGTGGCAATTGAGAAAGGTGCAGGTTGTTCCTGTGGTTGTAGGTGCCCATGGAAGTGTGACAAAAGAGTTTGACAGGTGGATTGAGAAGTTGGGGATACCGGGTGATGTCGGAGCTGCACAAAAGACTGCCTTGTTAGGAACTGCAAGGATCCTGAGGAAAGTGCTAGAGATGTCAGAGAGAGATTTCCTGTTAGCCCTTGGTCATTTGTTATGACCCGCCTAACAGGAGGAATGACGGCAATTCCAACAGCCAGAGCGTAAGCTGAAACAATGACAATAATAATAATAATAATAATGATAATAATAATAATAATAATAATGGAAACTTTTTATTCCCTACAAATACTACGATACATGATGACACCCATCACTCTCAATTAGGCATGATGGGGAAATTTACAAATAAGTTCAAAAAGTATGATTAAAATGTTCCTTAAAATAAATTGAAAAATCTACAGCTAATACGTCCGAAATAGAATATTTGTCCACATCTTGATAGGAAAGAATTTTAAAACGTTAGCAGTTCTGGACTAGCCCACTCACTGTCTCTCTTACAAAATATATAGTATGTACAACGTATGCAGATGGTTATTATTTTCTTTTCTAGGTAAAGTTGCTCTTGCTTACTCGTAATAATAATAATAATAATAATAATAATAATAATAATAATAATAATAATAATAATAATAATAATAATAATAATAATAATAATAATAATAATAATAATAATAACAGAGGATATTCAAAAATTAAACTCATTCGGATAGCCAGTGACGTAGAAAAGAAAAACCGTCAAGATCTCTTGACTTTCAAGAAACCGAATGTTTGTGATGACAACAATAGGGTACCTCCAGTTATCAACTGGCACACAAGATTTAAAGGACTAGCTTCCATCTTACACAGAAACTATCAAACAATGCTTGAAGATCACCCTAAACTCGCTAAAACCTTTCCAGAACCACCAATTGTATCTTACCGCCGCAATCCAAACCTTCGTTCACTCCTAGTTTCCTGTCAGCCAAAGGTAAAAAGATCACCAGGACCGAGTGTGAGATGCACACAGAGGAAATCCAAGAAACGTGGCCGCCCATGTAAATTATGCGACCACATGGGGCAAACTGATCTGGTAGTGTGGGTCTACGGGGTAAAGTGGGTCTACTGAGCTCTTCGCTAGAAATATCCTTCTTCGTTAATTGGAAGAATGGCTGGCTATTTTTCTTTCAATGTCTGCATAATAAACTGCCTTTTTACATAAAACATTC
This sequence comes from Aurelia coerulea, assembly GCA_039566865.1. Lineage (NCBI taxonomy): Eukaryota > Metazoa > Cnidaria > Scyphozoa > Semaeostomeae > Ulmaridae > Aurelia > Aurelia coerulea. The sequence continues at coordinate 18,566,685 of CM076956.1, read as the reverse complement.
GTCTTAGATGTATCTCCACTCGTTTTATAAAACAACTTTACTGAACGGCCTATTGTGCAAGAATTTCTAAGCCCAGAAAAACTTTCTCCTGCCACTGTTGTTTTTCTTTTCTGGTCAATTTAATGACCATGAGGTAAGAGTTTGGTCTTTTACAAATGAAATAACGTTTATTTTGAAGTCATTGACGCGATCGTTCTTTTATTTTTATTTTTTTACCAGGTGGGGTAATGTGGGCCTACTGAGAATTCAGCCATAATTCAAATTCAATGAAGCCTTGAATTGCTTAAAATTTTCGCACTTGCATTCATCCTGCCACGTTGTTTTCTTTCTAAAATGCGAAAACGGGTTTCCTATTGCCGCAGTTGCTGTCTTGTAACCAGTAAATTGGAGTAAAAATACTGCAAACATCTTTATTTGACTGTTATTATCAAATTCGATCACTGACTTGCAAGTCGTAACGATGGTGGATCACAGCATAACGACCGTAGTTTTATTTTCGTCGCGGGAACGGGATTGCTTGCGATAAAAGGCAAAGACTGTGATTTTATTGAATAGAGAATAGTTGGGAAATGTAAGTCCATTAATTTTTTTAATCATTTAGCCTTTCATATTCCGATTTTGTACAAGTTTTGAAAATAGACCCATTTTTCCCGCTCGTCGAAAAAAATGGGCCTATTTTAGTTGCCAAAAGAGAAAATTTTTTAAACATATTTAGCTACCTTTGTCAGAGCTGAGATTTTTCCCCAAGAAAGAAGAAGCACTGAATGTCAATTAAACGAAACTTTTGAAATGTTTGCATGTTAGTCTCGTTTTACCAGCTATCCATTTTGAGATTTTGCTCATTTTAGACCCACATTACCCCACCCTACCCTAGTGTCCCGCATATAAGAAACACAAATTTAAGAAACACAGACCCTGATTTTCAAAATAATACCCTATTTTATAAGAAACTTGTTCAGGTTTGCATCAATAGATATCATGTCTGGTTCAAGAGTATATGATTTTTGTAATAAGAAACTTTACCCTGATTTGCAAGTTTGTCTAATTTTATAAGAAACGCATCAGACCTGAAATTGAAAAAGTTGTTTCTTATATGCGGGACACTACTGTATTCATTTAAAACTATTTAGCAAAACGAATTACCTGCGAATTTCATGACGCCACATCATTAGAAACTTACATTCCATTATTTAGGAGAACGTTTAATTCTTTTTCCATTATAGAACGCAACATTCTCTCTTGTTAAACGTTTATTAACTATTAGATGCTATCATTTAGTGACTGCAGAAGATCTACGATAGATCGAAAATTTTCACACAAGCAGTCTTGTTTTTTATTTGTTGTTAACTATCAGCAAGCAAGGCATCTCGATCAATTCTTTAATAATAATAATAATAATAATAATAATAATAATAATAATAATAATGATAATAATATTATTATATTATTATAATAATAATAATAATAATAATAATAATAATAATAATAATAATGATAATAATAATAATAATAAAAGAAAATGCATTATAATTGACATTGCTGTGCCAGGTGATAGTAGGACTAGTGACAAGGAAAAAGAGAAAGTAGAGAAATATCAAGATTTGAAAAGGGAAATCAAGAGGATTTGGAACATGAGAAGTGTGATAGTAGTACCTGTAATTGTGGGTGCACTTGGAAGTGTAACCAAGAAACTGGACGAATTTCTGGAAAACTGGATATCACAATAAATACAGCATTCCTACAGAAGACGACACTATTAGGAACAGCCAGGATATTGAGAAAAGTACTTGAGTACTGAAAGAGAATGACCCCAAGGGACCCTTGGTCATGGGTTTTGACCCGCTCCCTTGGGATGTAAATTCGGCGATGAGAACTGCCAGTGCTTAAGGTAACTCTCCTTTCCGCTCTAGTGCACAGCGAGATGCCGTTTCGCAAAACCACTCTCCTCAGAAAACAGTTAATTTCTCCAATATTATTCGGCCTATCGAAAAGCGGTAAAAAGGATGCTGTTCTGTATAATCTGGGAAATCGAAAGATGTATAAATCGCAATGTTTCCGTCAACCCTGGTTTCGCAAATCCTAGTTCAAATCTTTTTGCTAATTTCAGATGTAATGGTAGAAAGAGTTGTCAGATTTGCCCTTTGATCAGGGAGGGGGATTCATTTCAAAATTCTGACTCCACAAGGTCTTTCACAAACTTCTCAGGGCGATTTGATTGCAACTCTGATCATGTGGTATATCTGTTGCAGTGCGAGTCATGCAACATAAAATATGTCGGTAGCACTAAGACAAAATTTCGGCAAAGGTTTAATGTTTATAAATCCTATTTTAGAACATATGCACGCAAACACAATGAAAATTCTCTTGATAAGGGGAAACCTATTCCACAAGCAAGTTTCTTTAGTCATTTTTTTGAAAATGGACACAACGGTAATGTTCGGGTTGGGATTAAGATCATAGATGGGGCAGATGATGTTTTTTCACTTCGAAGGAAAGAGTTGTTTTGGCAATATCGACTTGAAACTTTTGCGCCAAAGGGTCTCAATGAAAGAGCTGCAGACGTGGAATTGGACGTTTTTGCATGCGGAACAGCTTAGGGCTTGTTTATATGAGGCGAGCCAGCCCGCCTGACCGGGCTGGCTCGTCTAGGCGGGATGGTTTTAGTTTGTGTTTATATGAGTGAAAATTATCCCGACCAGACGGGCTGGCCTCGTAATGCTGCATGTTATGACGTATCAAGGGATTTTGAAAGACAATGGCCAGACAACCACTTTCAAATTAAGCAATGCAATCTCGCCTACGCAAATCAGTTACGCAAATCAATCAATCAATTATACCGGGCCAGCCCGCCTGACGCTGTTTACATGAGCTCGCTTCACCGGGATCCCGCCTACCCAACTCACAGATCTCGGCTGACCGGGCTGGCCCGCTGCTCATATAAACACAACTATATTTAACAAAGGATGTCTTTGTTCACTCAGATCTCACCTAGGCGAGCCAGCCCGGTTAGGCGGGCTGGCCCACCTCATATAAACAGGCCCTTAGATTCTACCATTCCATCTGATTGTCCCAAGAGGTTATGCTGGCGTCTGTTTTGTGTTTGCCCTTTGTGGCTTCGCGCGGGATTCAGCTATCGCTAAAAGAAGAGTTAAGCGGTGTATGGATCCTTCGGGGAGTCGCATGGGGGAGCTGCATAGTTGCAAGTGTAGCCTCAAAGGATTCAGTATGAGTTTTAAGAGCTTCCAATTCTTTCTCGAATTCACAAGGGACATAAAAACAAAAACAAAGAAAGTTCATTGTTTAATCATCTGGGATTCAGCTACTGCTAAAAAAAGAGTTAAGCAGTGTGCGAATCTTTCGGAGGGGTCTCTTGGGGGAGCCGCAAAGTTACCAGTGTGAGTTTAAGAGCTCCCAATCTCTCTTCTAAATCACAAAGGACACTAAAAAATAGCTAAATTGGCGCAAAGCAGGAAAAATTATAATAATAATAATAATAATAATAATAATAATAATAATAATAATAATAATAATAATAATAATAATAATAATAATAATAATAATAATAATAATAATAATAATAATAATAATAATAATAATAATAATAATAATAATATATGAACTAAACCACCATCTTATTATAACAGAAAATAAAAGTATAAAAACAACACTGTTAAAAATAACTACTACTTGATCAAGATGCTAAGCAAAAAACTGCATAAAAACTGGTGTGTTGCCGTATTCCCAGGAATGTATCTGCTAAAGTCCGTTTACTACTAATAACTACTGTCCCAGTGACTTTTTCACTCTGTTCCTCCAGATATAGTTTCCTCCAATTAAACACGATATCGAACACCATTTCATCACATTCTTTATATTTTCTTTACTTTGGGAGAATTTTCTCAATCCTTTCCATACATCACTTTTTACACACCCAAGCGAACCGAAACAAAGAACAACCAGCTGCACTGAGAATCCATTTCTCTCCAGATAATCACATAACTCCTTATATCTTGTAACTTTCTCTTGATAAGCATTTTCCAAATATAAATCATAACAAACAGTTATTTCCACTATTGTACACTGCCTCTGGATACGATCAAGAATGACAATGTCTGGTTTACGATGAACAATCTGCTTAATTTCTTCTTTAAATTCAGGGAATATGGTTTCTGCTAACAAGTTGGATGAAATTCTTGCCCGTGGCTTATTTTCCTTTATGAATTCTGCAATCTTATTCACAATTCGATCATGGCGACGTGAATAGAAATTCTTAAACTCGTTGCAACCGTTTAATAGGTGAGCTACGGACTCAGTATGACTGTGACAGAATGGGCATTCTGGATTGTGATCTCTATTCCACAGGTGAAGAGTAAAGTTAGTGGGAAGAATACTAAGTCTCGCTTTGATTGTAAAGAGCATCATCAACTTTCCAATTATAATAGATCGAGTGTGACGATTTTATATGAACATTCTCAAGATTGAGATAACATCCTTGCACAGATAGTTCCTTAGAAGCCTCGACATCTCTCTCAACACACAGCTGATACAGCTTCTTTTGAAGCTCACACTGATTGTCATACCATGTTCCTTTAATAAGAGCCATCGCCTTGTCATTCACATACTTAATATCAACGTTCAAGCTTCTTGCATATCTTACCATGTCTGGCCAGTCGGACTGACAACCGAAATTTGTGTTACAAGCCAAGAAACCATCATCAGTTAAATCATATCCAAGGAAATTATTCGCACCATCTGTTGGCCTGACTCCTCTTTTTTTCATGTCTAACTCAAGAGACGACCTCGCAATGTGCCTAAAATGCATGACGTCATGATTTAGCATTTTAATAAGAAAGGCTAAACGTGTTGATCTATAGACATCAGAAATTCGCTTAATGCCAAGACCACCATTTTCTAGGGGAGGAATATCACAATTCGTGTTGTGGATTTGTAGAGGGAAAATAATTCTCGAACTGCGTCAGTTATTATGTTGTCAAGCTGGTCCAACTGCTTCACACTCAGTCTTGAATTATAGAAATGGTGTAATATTTTTGCAAGAGCAAGATTGTTCATGGCACTTCCTTTTAGAGCTAAGGGTAAATCAGAACCTTTGATTTTCGTTACGAGATCTTTATACGTGTCAACAATGTCTGATATTTGTTTTGCATCTTCTCCAACAATTGAAATAGATTTACCGAGATATTTATATGGCTTATCACGTTGATACACAGGTAGTTTATCAGACTTAATTTCTACCTCAGGTGTAGCATTTTCTTTGCCCTTGTACCAATTGTTTCCCGAACGACGGCCATAGAATACAGCACACTTCTCATGCTTAACCTGCAGACCAGCTTCGTCCATTTTTGATTCAGCTGCCCCAATCATACTCTTTATCACATTTAAATTATTTGCAGCTAATACAATATCATCAGCAAACGCTTGAACGGGCATTGGATTCAAATATATCTCATCCCTTATATTCCTTTCTACGATTGCAGCAGCTACCATAGGCTTACAGACACGATCAATAACCATGATGAATAGTAGAGCGCTCAGGGGGTCACCTGTTTTGGTACCCCTTACGATGTGAAACCTTTTTGACATCTTATGGCCACAAATTACTTCAAATGATGAATTCTTGTAAAGATTTTCAATTTTGCAGCAGTACATCAGTGGAACTCTAAACTAAAAATGATAATAATAATAATAATAATAATAATAATAATAATAATAATAATAATAATAATAATAATAATAATAATAATAATAATAATAATAATAATAATAATAATAATAATAAATAATAATAATAATAATAATTGAGATTGAGTTGTATCAAGACTTGAAGAGAGAGATCAAGAGCTTATGGACTGTGAGGGAAGTTAAGATTGAATCATAGGGGCTCTGGGTACCATTGGAAGAGCTTTGAGAATTGGTTGAAGAAAATTGAAGTGGAATGCAGCACAGAACTTTTACAAAAAGCGTGTCTGTTAGGAACTGCAAAGAACCTGATAAAGTTACTGGATACCTAAGGCCAAGGGACTTGGCTTGCTATCCAGCAGTTAACCGGCAGTCAACATCAACGCCGAGTGAATATTGAACAATAATAATAATAATAATAATAACAATAATAATAATAACAATAATAATAATAACAATAATAATAATAATAATAATAATAATAATAATAATAGGGCACCCTTGAGCAAGGTGTAGCACCTGTCAGCTCTCCCCGAGACCGTGAAGTACCGGGTTGGCGTCCGGCGGGGGCTAGTCTGTCACCTGATATTAACATGAACGTACAACCTAAAAGAATTTCATACCGCATCGCTCGTCGCGCGGGTCACCAAGGAGCGCGTCCCTCAGTGAGTGATCAGGCTGAGGTCGAAAAGTTAGCTACTGATCTCCCCTCCCAAGGAACTGAAGATGGTAACTCATCTGGGAGATGTTCCCAACAGAGCCCGTCTGCAACAGCAACAAGTCCTATTTGTGACCAACAAAGTAAAGCTAAAAGACACAAATGGACACGAGAGGAATACAAAGAAGTGATGCTATGCTATTACATTATAAGTCGAAGAAAAGAAGTGGAATAAAAAACAGGTATAACATCAAAACGAAGGAGGATATCGAAACAATAAGAGAAAGCCTTAAAATGAAGATTCAAGCAAAAGCTCAGCGACTACGGAGATATGACAAGAGAAGCAAGCAATACAACCAAAATAGATTGTTTAACAAGGATCGTAAGAAGTTTTATAGGTCCCTAGGTAAAGAAGAAATAAAAGTAGAAAATCCACCGAGCAAAGAAGAGATAGAAAAATTCTGGAGAGGCATTCTAGGAGAAGAAAAGCACCATGATGATAACGCACATTGGATAACCCGAGAAGAAGAAAAATATGCTCATGTAGAGAGTCAAACATGGGATCCAATAACGAAGGAAGAGGTCCATGCTGCGACTAGAAAATCAGCTAACTGGAAGTCACCAGGTATAGATGCAATACCAAATTTTTGGTTGAAACAGCTAACAGCAACTCATAATGCACTAACAACAGCATTTAATAAAGCAATTGAAAACCCAGAAGATTTGCCAGAATGGTTCACTACAGCTCGTACTTTTCTTCTACCCAAAAGTGATGAAACTGATAAGCCAAAGAATTACAGACCAATAGCATGCTTACCTACACTATATAAAGTATTGACTTCAATTATTTCAGAACGCAGCTATAAACATATCCTAGCCAATGATATATTGCCGGAAGAACAAAAAGGATGTGCAAGAAATTCATATGGTTGCAAAGATCAACTACTTCTAAACAAAGCAATAATTGAAGATTGTAAAAGGAAGAAGAAGAATTTAAGTGTAGCTTGGATAGATTACAGAAAAGCTTATGATAGTGTCCCACACAGTTGGATTATAAAAACGTTATCAATCTATAAATTTAACAACAAACTGATAAATTTCATGGAAAAATCAATGAAGTCATGGAACACTACGATGTATCTGAATCACGTACAAGGAAGTATCACAACAGAAAAGATCAGTATCAAACAAGGGATATTCCAGGGCGATTCTCTCTCACCTTTACTATTCTGCTTGGCATTAGTGCCATTAACATCAGAGATTAATGCCAGTGGATATGGATACAAGATGAACAGAAACAGTGTGCCAATCAGTAACCTGTTTTATATGGACGATCTGAAACTCTACGCATCCAATGATGATCAACAGCAAGGAGAACTACGGATTGTAAAGCAGTTTAGTGATGACATCAAAATGAGTTTTGGTTTAGATAAATGTGCAAAGGCATCGTTCAAAAAGGGTAAACTGATTGCAACGGGCAATATTGAGCTGGATAAAGAAACAACTATCAATGAGTTAGATCAAGATAGGGGATACAGATACCTTGGAGTAGATGAAAGTGATGGTATTCAACATACTAAAATGAAGGAGAAGATCAGGAAAGAGTATTACAAAAGAGTACGACTAATAGTGAGATCAGAACTCAATGGAAGAAGCAAAATTGAAGCGATAAACAGCTTGGCGATACCTACTGTGCAATATAGTTTTGGGATAATCGATTGGAAATACTCTGAGCTAAAAAGGCTTGATTCAAAGACAAGAAAGATCTTGACAATGCATGGAATGTTACACCCAAAATCTGATGTCGACCGAATTTACATACCCAGAAAAGAAGGAGGCAGAGGATTGATAGAAATAGAGACTGCATTTAAAGTGGCAATAGTAGGGCTTAATCATTATCTTGAAAACAAGAGCACTTTGTCAAGCAATATGATTATTATGCACGAGAAGACGAAGCGAAAGTACTCAATCAGTAAAATAGCCAAAAATATCGAAAAGGAAATGGCAGATTTGAATTTCGTACCGAATCCAGACAAACCAACGGCAGAAAACGCAAAAGCATTGAAACAAGAAATAAAAAAAGAACTTGTGAAGAAGAAAAATAATAGATGGCTTAGTAAACCACTGCATGGGAAGTACCCTTCACTTATTTGGGAACCACATGTTGACCTTCCAAATACAAACAATTGGCTCAGATCAGACATCAAAGGAGAAACAGAGGGATTGTTGATAGCAGCGCAAGACCAAGCTCTATACACACGAAATTATCGAAAACACATAGTTGGCAAAGAAATTGACAGCAGATGCAGGATGTGTTACAAGCAGTCTGAAACAATTGATCATATAACATCAGGATGTGAAGTATTAGCAAAGTCAGATTACATCGAAAGACACAACAAAGCTGCAGCATATGTACACTGGAATATTTGTAATGATCTAGGAATCAAGACCTCAGACAAGTGGTATGAGCACCAACCGAACACAGTAACTAACACTGAAACACATACAGTGCTATGGGACATGGCAGTGCATACAGACAGACATATAGGTGCGAACAGACCTGATATCATAATCAAGGACAAAGCGAATTCAACTTGCAAGCTGATAGACATGACTGTGCCATGTGATAAAAATGTGTCAATCAAAGAAATGGAAAAGAAAAGCAAATATCAAGATCTGGAAATTGAGATACAAAGGATGTGGAAAATGAAAACGGAAGTAATACCCATTGTGATAGGAGCCCTCGGTACCATCAGAAAAGGAATGGAAGATAATATCAGAAGCGTCTCAGAAAATATGAATCTTCAGACGGTCCAAAAGACATGCTTACTAGGAAGCAAAGACCAGAAATGTTTCTTATGCGCGCGCAGGAGGGTCATGCATGGCTCCTGGAAACGAGGCGAAGTGATCACGTGACAATCACAACGGTGGAAAGCAGAAATTGAATCAGCTGATGCTATAGCTAGCAGCGACGATCGAAATGAAGAACTGACTTTAAGAATGACTATTTGTAGCTTATTTCACAACGTCCAGCAAAAGATTGTTATCAATCAATTTTAGTTTCAATACTAGGCTCCTTTCAAATTCAACCAGAAACATCCAGACCAGTGATGGATGCAGACCAAACTCGAAGAGGCAAAAATTGAATGATAGCGTGGCAATGGAGCACGAACATTTTTTACTGGATTTCCTCGATATAACAAAATAATTAGGTGATCATTGTATTGCATACTCCCTTTCATTTTGTGTGAAGCAGATAAAAAGAGGAGATGGAGGCTAAGGCTACTATCACAGTTCTGGGTGTATTTCTTGCCAAAATTTGGGCAACAAGCAGAAAGCAGAGTTCTCTTCTTGAAGGGGGGGGGGGGGGGGGGCAAATCCCATCCCCTTAAATTCTAGCAACTGATTTAGACTGAATGTTGGTATTAAATGTGCGCTGGTGATTGACCCCTAAAAGCAAAATGACATCCTGTTGTGGTAAACTCTGTCACAATGTGCTTCTGAGGTACGAAATGGTGCCAGTTTTACAACAATAGGATACAATTGTTTTTAGGAGCCAATGTGCTGCAATACAGTACTCCTTCAAACCAGAGCCGTAGGAAGCATCTTAAACTTGGGGGGACAGACACTTCCCGAAACAAAAAGGACACTTTTTCATCATAATTGCACAATTTGGGGGGCATGTGCTCCCAGTGCCCCCATGGTTCCTACACCTCTGCTTCAAACTCATCACCTTTTTCATCAGGCATTGACTACTTCAAAGATGGCAGTGAGGAATTATTACCATTTAATACATGGCATCCTGATTGAATCCTTACAAAATCATTAAAAATCTTAATTGGAATACAATGCATCTTGATAAAGAGTTCCGCCCCTTCTCCCAATCTAATGCCTAATGGTAAAATACAGTTTCAACAAAATTCCAAATTTACAAGGTCCTACTATTTATGGCTAGCTAAGGATTTCAAACAAGAGAATGCAACAATTATCAGATGTAGTCACAGAAAAATACCTTAAGACTTTACAGCTGCATTCCACATCACCAACTTATTTAGAATCATTCGAACCTTAGGAGCAGGAGAGGAATCAATCTGAAATTCCTTGGAAATTTTTTACATACTGGCAGTGGCGTCGTGGGAGCATGATTTTAGGGGGGGCCAAGGGTCAGAATTTTCCGACAAAGAGACATTTTTCCGACAAAAATTAAGCAGGAATATAACGTATAAAAAGTGGCAAAATGTCTCAAAACTTTTGTCATATAAAAGTTCCATAATAGCGAAGAATTTTTCAAAGGGACACCGCAGTCCTGTTAAGAGGCGATTCTTGTTGGAGGTGAGGCTATTGTCGAGACGTGATTGGTGTTGGAGGTGAGGCTGAAGCTAGATGTGCAAGGAGGGAGGTAAACTGGGGGTCCGGGGGCTTGCCCCCGGGAAAATTTTCTGTGACGACGCCCTTTAGATCGTTACAAAACGCCCCTATTTTGAAGAATCTACTATTTGTTTTTGATGGGAAATTTCGAAAAAAGGACCTCAAAAGCACTAAAAAATAGATCGTTTTCAAATTTTAGATAACAACGTGATAGCTTGATATAAATCTTCATTTCTATAAGCATCCATTCACAGAAACTAAAAGTAATCCCATCTTAGTAATCATTTCCACCTTCCTCAACAATATTCACTTGTGCAAATTCTGACGAGCAACTCATTGAAAGCTTAGTGCACAAACCATAAATGCATGACATTTTTTAAGTAAGAAACGTGCAAAATAAATTGTAAATTTATCGTTTTTAGTCACTAAAATGTTGGTAAACGACCAAATTTTCGGGGAAAAAGTCCAAGAATGTTTTGACCGAAAGCATTTTCTGAAATTTATTCGCATACTGGGAAATTTTTACACAAGTTGAAATGGAGATATTTCAATGCCTCAAGATTTGCTAAAATTCACCCTATTCAAACAGTGTCCATTCTTGTTCTGGGAATCCTGTCTTGAAAATCTTGCAGGGTCCAGCAAAAATTTGCAAATTGGAGGAGTTGTATCAGGAGCAAGCATATTTGATGTTGCAGTATCTGAGAAAAAATAAAGGAGAATTAGAGATTTCTCATCTAACTGTTCTTTCCACCAAGTGCCCAATTGTAAAAATCAGAGATAAAAAAAAACTGGTGATGGGTAATAACTGTAATAACTGACACAACATTGTGGAATTATTGCTAAATTTGTAAAAGAACTGCATATGCTTTTATGCTAAGCAGCAACCAAATGTGGGTCATTTGAAGGTGAATCGATCACAAATGAATTCTGGTATTTTGATATAAAAATAGGAACTCAAAGCAAATAAGTCATAAGTTGAATTTTATTGTGCATTAGTGAGGCAAATAGTCCTTGTAAAACATGATGAAACAAGGTAATAGAGCATCAGAGCACAAGGAGACTCTGTCTGAGTACAAAAAGGCAGGACTGAAAAACAAAAGGCCATCCAGCGACAACAACAGCAAGAATGCTAAGACAATAGAATGGCCTTGGCATGGATGCCGTATTTTGTTCAAATGTTCACAAACTAAAACACGAAAATTAACAATGTTAGCCAATTTTTCGACAAGAACTGGTTTGAGAAATTTGAAGCTGAACATCTCGCCAACACAGTGATGATAGTCTCATTTTGCGGCAGCCACTAGATTTTGCGCAAATTTCAGTTTTCTGGGGCTACTAAATTTTCCCTCTTTCCCATTAGAAAATGACCTGTGTTAAGAAATTAAATATTTTTGTGGACAAAAAATGCCAGGATAAATGATCGGAATACGATTCATGAAATTATACATCCTAACGAAGCTGGGATAAAAATTTCCATGGCATATTCATTGTTTAGACCTTCCTACAAGCTGTCTGTTTACATGTAAACAAACAAGAGATATTTTTCGTCATCGAAAACAGCCCTAACTTTATGGCAAAAAATGAAACACTTAGCCAATTTTTCAAGAATACTGACCTGCCCCAAAATGATGCTCATATCCTGCAGATAAATCCACAAACGTTCAGCTTGCGGCAGCCACTAGTTTTTCCACAAAATCCATATCTCCTTTTTGATTTTTCCTTGCTAAATATCGCCTTCAGCCCAAGAAAAGTAAAGCTAATAATCCATTTTTATCGAAGCTTTCCAGGGTCGATGATTTTTTCAGCCATATTTGATCCCCTTCTCGACACGTTCGGCGTGTTCTCAAACTCAAGCTGCGTCTCAAGAGGCCTGGATCACAATAGATTCCTTCGCAACTGCGTGCAGTCCCCAGAAATTCACCCCTCTCCCACCGTTCTGTTTTTGGCGGCTTGTGCAGACACAAAAAGCACTTTGCACAGCGGTCGAAACATTTCTGGTCTTTGCTCCCTAATCCTTTAGTTCTCGATATCGGAATGGAAGCTCTGCGTACATCAAGTCTCAAGCAAACGAAGAAGCACGCCTCCCAACGACCCTCCTGGGATTTGTTTAAATTGCTAAATCCCTAGATGGCAAGACAGGGAATTCCACCCGACACCACGTGCACACTGACACGAAATACGAAACGAAGCATGCCCCCAAGATAAAGCCTAAGACTTATTCAAACGGAATGACTGTATTCAGGCGACCCCACAGGCGAACATATCCAATTCAACATCAACCGCTCTTTCATTGAGACCGTTGGGTGCAAAGGTTCCCAATTTGTATTGCCAAAATATTTCTTTTCTACGAAGTGAGTAAACATCTGAAGCCCCATCAATGATTTTTATGCTGACCGAAAAAGCACCGAAATATTATTATTATTATTGTTATTGTTGTTGTTGCTGTTGTTGTTACTGTTATTGGTATCAATTAGTAAGGAACATTTTTCTGATTTTTTATGGTTAGGGTTAGGGTTAGGGTTTTGGCATTGGCATTTTTAATCAAGATGCTAAATCATGATCTGCCACAGTTCAGAAATATGACTCGTGCGTCTTTGAGGCTAGATATGGACAAAAGGGGCGTACCACCGTCAGAGACCGTGACTATAGCAAATTTGATCCTGTACAGTTTAGGAGTGAATTGAGTGAAGAATTAACTAAATGTTATAGAGATGCAATCACTTTTGACTATTTTAATGCTACTGTTGAAAAGGTTCTTAATAAGCACGCTCCCCTCAAGAAGAAATCTGTTCGAGCAAATGTTGGTCCTTTTATGACAAAGGCCTTGAGGAAAGCGATTATGTTAAGAACTAGATTACGTAACATATACAACCAAAGTAGGACGCAAGACAAATGGAATGCTTTCAAAAAGCAGCGAAACAAATGTGTAAAGATATTACGACAAGCAAAATTGGATTACTACGGAAATCTCGACTTGAAAGACATTTCAGATAATAGAAAGTTTTGGAAAACGGTGAAGCCTCTTTTTTCGGATAAAATTCAAACCCCTGGAAATATCACTCTATTAGAGGGTGATGAACTGGTCTCTGATGATAAGAAAGTTGCCGAAATCCTAAATGATTACTTTGTCAATATCACTGCTAGCTTAGAAATTTCAGAGGTAGAGCAGAATTTGACAAAAACGAACAAATCATGTGACCCTGTAGATATTGCTATAGATATGTACAAGAGCCACCCAAGTATACGGTTGATAAAGCAAAAGGTAGAATCCAGGGATAAATTTTCTTTCCAACAAGTTTCCTTGGAGCAGACATTGAGTCAGCTGAAAAACTTAGATCCGACTAAAGCATCACCTTTTGGCAGTATACCTGTGAAAATATTGACTGAGCATTCAGATTTGATTGCCCCAATGCTACAACTATTCATTAATGAAAGTGTAAATACGAGCAAATTTCCAAACGAATTAAAGAGAGGTGACAGTACATCCCTTTTTAAGAATAGTGATGCTTTTGCAAAAAAGAATTACAGGCCTATAACAGTCTTACCGGCTATTTCAAAAATTTATGAACAAACATTTTCAAATCAAATTGTTCGTTACATGGATGATGTCTTGTCTCCCTATCTTTGTGCTTATCGTAAAGGCTATAACACCCAACATGCACTCCTTAGATTGATTGAAAAATGCAGATCTTCTCTAGATATGAACGGTTTCGCAGGTGCAATTCTTATGGACCTTTCGAAGGCGTTTGATTGTCTGAATCATGAACTACTCATTGCAAAGCTTGAAGCTTACGGTTTCGGTAGATCTGCCCTAAAACTTGTTCATGACTATCTTTTCAATAGGAAACAACGAGTTAAAGTTAATGGGTCTTTCAGTACCTGGCAGGAATCAATTAAGGGTGTACCGCAAGGCTCTGTTTTGGGGCCCCTCTTATTCAATATATTTTTAAATGACCTTTTCTTTCTGGTGGAAGAGACTGATATTTGCAATTATGCTGATAACACAACTATCTATGTATGCGGTCATGAACTGGAACAGATTGTCTCCAGCCTTGAAAAAGATGCTCAAAAGCTCTCTTAGTGGTTTCTCGACAATGGCATGAAATTAAACCCTGATAAATGCCATCTTTTGATTTTTGGGGGACAAAACACTGACGTATCAGTACATATAGGTGAGACTACGATAGCAGAATCAGTTGAAGAAAAACTTTTGGGAGTAACATTGGACAAGAACCTCGATTTCAGAAACCATGTAACAGTACTGTGTAAAAAAGCTGGACAAAAGTTGCATGCACTAGCACGTATTTCAAATTACATGGATGTTGAGAAATTGAGGATTATGATGAACACTTTTGTTATCTCTCAGTTTAGCTATTGTCCACTTATTTGGATGTTCCATGATAGGTCGGTTAATAAGAAGATACACAAAATCCACGAGAGAGCCCTGAGAATCGCATACAAAGATAGTTGTTCAAGTTTCGATGATTTATTGAAGAAAGCAGAATCAGTGTCCATTCACCAGAGAAATTTACAGTTGCTTGCTACGGAAATTTTTAAAACTCAAAACAATCTTAATCCTAGTTTCATGAAACAAATTTTCGTCGAAAAAGATATACCATACACCCTTTGCAGTGGCAAAAATATTTTGGCACCAAAACCAAAAACAACAGGGTATGGTATTGAAAATGAACGTTTTCTTGGATCTAGGATATGGCAAGCAATGCCATGTTCCATAAAAGAGTCCCAGACACTAAGCAGCTTCAAAGGAGAAATTAAAAACTACGATTTCGGTTGCAGCTGTAGACTATGTAAATTGTATGTTGATAATTTAGGGTTTTTATAGTTGTAGTTTTTTAGATGTATACACTCTTTGTAATATAGATTTAATTTATTATAGGGTTTCGGTTGGCATTAATTAGCATTCAGCTAGAAAAGAGCCAACCTTAAAGAAAGAAATTATTATTATTATTATTATTATTATTATTATTATTATTATTATTATTATTATTATTATTATTATAGAGAGTAGCGATAACTTTCTTGGCTATGACTTGAATTCTAATGGATTTTTGAATACGAGAAAGCATAGGCTCCAAATCTTTAAAAAGGCTGGTGTAAAATTGAGTGACCTATTTCTTTGAACTGAATGACTTCAAAGAAACTTTAGCTATTTCTCTATAATTCTACCGTTGGATTTTTCTGATATCGTCAATATTTTCAGAATTAAAATGAATTCAAGAATCTTTCAAGAATTCAAGAAAAATGTTCAAAACAACTTAAAACCATCATAATTTCTAAACTGTTTGACGTAACATGAAATAATTTCGAAGAACACCATAGTTTATGAATCCCTCTGTCACTCATCTGGTTTATGATTTAGAGATTTGATGACGTCACATCCTTAATTGAGTTGAAATGTAAGATACGCTGTAATTTGCAAAAATATTTAAAAATTCTGGAAAGTTCAACGGTAGAATTATAGATAAGTATCTAAAGTTTCTTTCAAGTCATTCAAACAGAAGAAATAGGTCATTGAATTTTACACCCACCTTTTTTACGCCGAGAAAAAGATTTGGAACCTATGCTATACGAGAACGAGATTCGGGTGCGAGTCAGACTGGCCAGACATGCTACGATATGCTCGTAAGTTGGGCGTTGAATTGATGTTCAGAAACGGAAAAGCAGAAATAGTTTACAACGATTTAACTCTGGAAGAAACCCCTAAACTTCAGAATAGACTTTTTCGCATCACAATAGATAGAGATCTTCAGAAGAGCAAAGAACTTAGTATCCAAGGTTCTTTTCTGGGACTAAATGACATTCAGATAAAAGCATCTCATTCTATCTTTTACAACTGGAAGATAAGCGATGATTTGGTCCGTTTTGCTATCAAAGCGCGTTTAAGTTTATTACCAACAAATTTCACACCTTATATTTGGAACAGGACTAATGATCCATGTTGTCCCCTTTGTTTTGGTCATACAGAAGGTATTGCTCATTTGTTTAATGGATGCAAGGAATTTCACAATTTCTACAATGGCCGTCACGATCGGATTGTTGGATAACTTTTCGATGAAATAAAGTTAATATTATGTTCAAGCAAGAAAATGTATACCAACAAGTTAATAGAAACTATGTTGCCTGAGTATCGAGAAAAGCTGACCTTGCTTCAACATCGGAAACTGGACATTGTTCTTATTGATGGACCGTCACGAGATATCATCATAGCAGAAGTTACAGTTTGTTTTGATCTTTACATTGGATTCTCGTCTCCAGCGAAGTGTGATCGCTACAGGGACCTGTGTGACGTTCTTCGTGAAAATGGATGGAAACCTTCTCTTCATGTTCTGCATTTTGGTGCGCTTGGCTGTATCAAAGAGGTCGTTTATGAAAGATTGCAGAATATTGGGCTTAGAAAAGCAAAAGTAAAGGAGCTGTTAGCTTGGTGCTCGATTTCTAACATTATTGGAGCGAATTATATCTGGAGGCACAGGGTGAAGAGATTGAATCACTGATTTCTTTTCATTCATCTTTCGTTTTGGTCTGCTGTTGATAAACCTAGCTTTTTTAAGCCCACCTCTAGTATCATCTTTGATACTCAGTGATAAATTAATCACCCTATATGCCATAGCGTTATGAACGATAATTGTATTACCAGCAAATATTTTGTATGCTAACTAAGCAGAAGGTTTTGCCATTTGCTTGGGTGCAGAATAATTTAGGAACGTATTGTTATTGTTATTGTTGTTGGTATCAATTAGTAAAGAACATTTTTCTGATTTTTTATGATTTCTAATGGTAAGAAAATTTTACCTACAAAGTACGTATCATTCAAGACCAATGATGGATCTTAAATTCTAAAGAAATACTGGGTGAGTCAGAAAAAAGAATCCCCGCTTGGAAGGCCACTGCTCCATGAATATCAAAGCAATAGTATTGAAAACTGTCTTTTTTTTATTGCCAATATGTTCAGTTAGGTTCAGTAATTTACCCGGCCTTCATCGGTGATTCTTTCCCCTGGATATGGGTGATTTTCTGCAGAAAGCCCTTCTAAAAACCTGCAAAAATGAATGAAAACAATGAGCAAATTTTCCTTCCTAAAATTGATGACACTCGCATGAATTCATGTATTTTTGTCCTCTTGGGAGAATGGAATCCCCCTGAATAGGTCATCGATACCAGGGGGAGGACTTGTTCAAACTCCCAAGAGGATAGCACGTGCTAAATCGTCCACATGTCATTGCTGTAAGGCCATTGTAAGGCAGAATTGTTAGGGAAATTTGTTCATGATTTTGGGCACGTTTTGAAGGTCGTTTGTTGAGGCTTTCTCGAGAATAGCCTTCATAATTTCAGAATGGAGTGGCCGATTTCAGTCAGGTAAATTTTACAGTAGATTTGAACATTTCTACCATTAAACTTTATGTTTGGCGATATCATTGTCTTGATATCCAGGGAGCCGTTATCTTTCAAACGGGGATTCTTTTTTCTGACTCACCCGGTATTACTAGATCAACAACTGCCAATAAGAGCAGGATTGCTACAAAGACCACTTGATTGCATTCCTTAGGAGAGCATGTACGAGCCATTTCACTGCATACCTTTATAACGCAAGTTAGGTTGTAAACTGAACAAACAATAGAGTGCGCCTTTCTTGTATTATAGGATGGCTTCATACATCGAAAAGAGAAGTTGCATTGGAAATACTTCGTGTTAATGAGCACTTTAAAGATGTTGAAGAACGTTGTCCAAGGGAACCACACAGGCAAGTCTGTAACACTGTCTCTGCATAGATGATTGGATGCTTTTTGTTTCTGCATAGATTCGAATTTTACGTTTCTGTTTACTTTTCGACAGCGAAAGGGAAACACCTAGGTCAAAGGATTACCATGCTATGAAGCACGCTTGCAAGAGCTTAGGCTTGAAATAACTTTCAGAACTGTTTCCATTGGCAAACAAATGAACGTCATCTGTTGGGAATACAATACCTGAGTCTGAATAGACATCCTTCGTGGGCTTGTAAAAGTATAATATGCATCTATTGATTAAAAGTTAGTGACTGTTACCAGCAATTTCACAAAAACATGCTTTGGATGTCTTTCGAGACTTTCATGAGCGTTCATGAAATATCAATTTCTTTAAGATTCCACGACGAGCATTGATAAGTGTTGAAAAGTAAACTTTTTGCAAAATCGTTCAACTTCTTCTGAATGAACTTATCTGTTGACCAACGCTTTTCCCTTTCGATGTCGAAAAGTAAACAGAAATATAAAATTCGATGACAAGCAATCCAACCTAGCTTTTTTTAACCAGACTTGGCAAAGTTGCAGATCAACTACCTAGCTAAAGATGGAACGAAAAAAATGGAAAATTTTTCGAGTAGTTTTGGAGATTAATCCACTTTTCTGAAATCAACAAAAAGATTTGAATTAGGATTTGCGAAGCTAGCGTTGACTGAAACATAGCGATTTATGCATCTTTCGATTGCCCAGACTATACTGAACAACATCCTTTTTACTGCTTTTCGATAGGCCGAATGACAGGGGCGGATCCAGCCCGAAAGTTGACAGTCGCCAGCACGAGCGCGAAGCGCGAGGAGTTTGGGGGTCCGGGGGCGCAGCCCCCGGAAAAATTTTTGGGGACCACGCCCTTAGGATTGCCGGAAAACGCCCTGTTTATTAAAGAGAGTGGCTCATCTGTGCATTTATTAGAGGCAGAAAGCACCCTTTTGGAATAAAGTATTACTCAAATTAAAAAAAGTTTAGTTCATATTACCATCGAAACCATCATTCACTCACGATAGAATGGGGAAGTCATTCGAACTACAACTACTGAACAGCATTGAAAACAAAACTGGCTTGTGAGTAGTATCAGGCAAAATGATCACTGAGCCGTAGCATTTCTTGATGCAGCACTGCATTGCATTTATGTATTGCTCTAATAAACTCTCGGGAGTAGGTTTCATAGCTCACGTTTTAATCTTATCTGATGATATGCTGCGACCAGTATCGAAAGAAATATTTCAGAAATGCTTCCATTATTCCATGAAATAATCATCGGCTTGGGTCACGTAATTTTGGATTTTCTTCTTCTGCAGTTACATCGGCTTCTGCATCGAACAAACCGAACTTGCGCCACTCGCGCCGAACTGAGGAATGTGGGACGAAAGCTGTTTTTTGGTTATTCAACGTTGATCTTTATTGTAGCTTTCAGCATATCGTTGTTTCTTTTGCAGGATTCGACATTTTTTTCCTTAGTTTATTTTGCTTGTTATTCTTTTTCAAGAGTTAACACTTTTCTTCCACAGGCTACAGTACCATAAAATAATTTGAAAAAGTAAAGGCCACGATACCAGGGTCGATTGTCGGATCCGAAGATGCTTGCGGTGACGAAAAAATGAATAAGTTTAAAGGCAGAAACACCGCAATGCGACAAAAAACAACAGCAAATGTGATGAATTTATTTGTTGCCAATATTTCGTCCTGCCATGCAGGACTTCTTCTGGGCTGTTCTACAGTACCATGTCTAATCTTGCGTTCGGGGCTTCATGAGTTCGTTATTAAAGGCGATTTTTAGATTCTGTGTCTGCATTGCAAATCATTTTTTCAAGAAAGAATACCATGCTAATTATTGATGGATATTAGGAAGAATCCGTACGATGGATGTTAAGTAAGACCTTCGCAAAACAATAATACTTATAACGAATAGCATATAAGGATAAGGATATTGTCTATTGGATTTCTTTGAAATAAATAAAAATGCAATTTACCCAAAGCCCAACTGATGTGCATAGAATCTAATTTTGTTTGACTTGCAGCATATATGTGTCAAATACACATATTCTTTTATAAGAAACTGCTCATAAGAAACTCAACTCTCAGATTGCCAAAAAGAGTTAAGAAACTCCAGTACTTGGAAAATATAGCTTGAGGAACTATTTCTTACTGACAAAGAAAATTATTAAAACATATGTTACTTTATTTTTACTTGTTTCCTGTAATATATTACTCGAGAGGTACTTGAGAAATGTCTGAACATTGGAAAGACTTAACAAAACCTTGTTTTAAAATGGCACTGGTAATGAACAAGGAGATAGTTATAGAACCTTCAAGAAACTTGTAAGAAACTCTCATTACTTGAAATATGATAATTTTAAGAACCTTTCCGTACTGACCAGAATTCTTAATTTCCTATAGAAAATGAATAGGTTTATTTTTCTTAGTCTTGCCAAGGTTAAATACCCTGGAATCAAGGTTCCAAAACAAGGGCTTTTAAAGGCAAGTGTCACTGGTAAATATGCCTGTCTATAAATAGAACAAAGAAACAGGAGCACATGCTAATTTAAATGCATTCGTGTTTTAGAAGCAGCTTATAAGAAACAGCAAACTAACCCTATCTGAATTAGAATAGCCAAGAAACTTCTGTATTTTACCCTCAAAGCTTTTTGCAGTAGTAGCAACCATATTGACATTGTTCTGAGTGTGAATTGTGTTACTACTTCTTTGAAGATCTTGCCAAGAAATTTATGAGCCCTGCTAACAAAAATAAATTAACACTACACCTACAGCATTAAAGATATAAGAAACTCATTGAAAACTTTTGGCATCAAAAGTCTTTTATCTATTTAAGAAACTACCTAACAGTCCCGGACCTCAGTTTCTTATCAAAAACTGTATGTAATTCTAGTGGACACTCAAAATAGATTGGGCTAAAGACCAATTTACCCATGTTGACCACTTTAAATACTTTAAATTCTCTGTCTTGTTTTGTCTGATGCTGCATCTAAATGGAAACATAGAGCCTGAATATATGGGGGAGGGGTACTTCATTGTGAAAGTGATTCAACCTGCATCTGGACTTTGAGAAAAGGATCCATTTGTATGACAGAATATTCAAGAATTCTGAGCCCATTTGCATAAATATCAGGAAATCTCTGACCCATGTGTATATGAATTTGTTGAAAAATACAAAGGATAATTTCAGTTGTTTAGGTGGGGATTATCATTATGGGACCCATTTATTACAACATACTCTCAAAAAACTACTACCTACCTACGGGAATTTCATATGAAAACATCCACCGATATGAGCAGCACGTCCAGAACAAATCATTTAACAAGGAAGAACTCCCCCTCTGGCTAAACATCTGGACTAAATGTTTTTTATCCTATCCATTAGAAATTTGGAAAAGAACGATTCATAATTTGTTTTTTACTTTCGGGTGCATGAATCTATATAATTGTTACAACTGAACTGCTAGATATGTGTCTCTCGGCATGCATACAGCTCATTGCTTAGCGAAAAGGAGTTGTACAGTATTTCGCTCAAAACATTGTAAATACTATACTACCTATATGGTATTCAAGAATAGAAGTTCAACAACAATTTTGCTATGATCTTCATTAATTTAGCTTTCAAAAGTTTCTTAGCATTTCTAAAACATAAAGCTATGCGTTGTAGAAATTTTTGGCCATCCTGCCTCTGGTTAGTACTGTATCAGGTTCCTCACAAACAAGCTTCTGCTTGTGAAATGAAAATCTGTGCCCAATTAAACAAGTCAAGAGCCTTTTTTGTCTTTGGATGTGTTACTAATAGTTTACTAATTTGTAATTACTAACAAAACAAACAGATTCAAGCAGACTCTGTTTGAAAGAAATTTGCAGCTGACTTAGGGGGTGTTCTCTCCTCGATTAGCATAGCTATTGAGAGAGTTCCCTCCTTTAAATAATTCCCTCCATACAATTTATCTTATTAGTTTCCTATTTGTTAGATATCATTGTATTAATTTCCTGAATTGTAGTATTATTAATTTTCTGTAGAGTTGGTTGATATTCTTGTAGTTTAATACTTTGTAGTTATGATAAATTGTATGTAGTAGTGGAATTTAAAATATAAACTGAACTGAACTGAACTGACTGTCCATCATGTGTGCGGTAGTTTTGAATTTTCATTTCATAATTTAGTGGCCTAAGTCAACAAATAAAGCAATCATTATTACCTCGCCAGCAAAAGAACAGTTTCATTCCTTCAAGGTGCTTCACGCTGGTGAGGAACAAATGAGACAGGGCAGATTTGGCAGCTTCTTTGCAATAGCCTTCCATGATGCCAATGTTTCCAAATTTAAAAAAAAAATTCCAAGTTTTCAGTCAGTCAAACCTTGCCAGTGCTTAGGCCAAAGTCCAAAGGCAAAGAGTTATCAGAGTGAGGCTGTTTTGCTGGCTGGTGATCTGGCGACTGTGGTAGATCACATACATCGCCACGACAGACTCACAATTTTCCCCCCATACATTTTGTATTGGATGCCATTTATCATCCTTCGCCTCTACAGTCGCACAAGAACAATGCTAAAAAATTTGGTTGCAAAAACGATTGTTTTTTTATGAGCGCGCAGCCTCAAAACATGTTTTAAGTTATGCGTACAGTCGCACGCTTGTTCTCTAATGTATGCGTAAAACTTGCGATTGTTTTGTAAAGAAAGGGCTTCCAAATATAGAAAGCATTCAAACCAGAGGAACCAGAACGAGGCAAATGAAAGAGGGACTCTCCAAAGGTGATAGGCGACATGAACAGAGATGAATGTTAGTACTCGCTTCAATCGAAATTATGAAAAGAAATAATCATACGAAAAATCTGTATTTTAGGACTGAACAAAGAAATTCAGTATAAGTTTTTGGATGTTAATGTCTGACTTTTCCTTTACTGATGACACATCATAAATTATCAGATATTTAACTGAAAAAGATTGCGCTTTGGAAAGTTGACCGTCTCCCGTGCGACTGTGGCGACTGTCTGGATCCGCCCCTGAATGATATCGGGGAAATTACTTGTTTTCTGAGGAGAGTGGTTTTGCGAAACGGCATCTCGCTGTTCACTGGAGCGGAAAGCAGAGTTACCTTAAGTGATGAATTGTTCTTTGTTGTTGTTGTCAACTCGTTCAATTTAATTTCAATTCAATTACAGCAATAAAAGAAGCTAATATTCAAAATTTTGACGGTGTTGTGGCACAGTGGTGTAATCCCAACGTATTCTCATCGGATCCGTCCCCCTTCCTTCCAGACCACTAAGATATGGAGAGAGCTTCGGGGGTTGCAGATCTGGACTAAACGAGAAATGGAGACAGAAAATAAACACACTAGATATTTTTCCAAACATACATAATATAGAGCCCCCTCCATTACTCAAGTAGAATAGGTTCGTAGAAGATCGGCGCCAAATGAAAACAACGAGGAGCACAAATGTTATGATCATAGCAAATTATGAAAGATTATCGTACTCGGAAAAATACATAAATTGGAGACACCTGTGAATTTATTTGTTTTCTATCTTATTTTCTATGTACCTTCTTGGGTTGAACTTATCGGTCTCTGACGGGTTGGGCTGGAAGGTTTCCCCCTAAAATTACATCAAGATAATTTGTCTTTAAACACTAATCCTCTAATAGTTCACTCAGATAGTTGTAGAAGGATGACAAACAATAATTATTTTGGAACTAATAATGAAGACAAATGAGAAGGAGAACCCTCCAACCCAACCATTCAGAACAGCAGCTTAGAGCCGTGTATTAAGGTCTTTAGTTAGGCCCCCGAGTGGTTGAGAAGAAGTAAACGATCCTTCAAATTGCTCTTGAAAAAAAAGCTCCTAAGGCCTTGCGATGCTTGGTCAACCAGGGATATATAATCTCGATTCAAAACCCTTGACGACTTCTTGCCACAACAATCCAAGCATCAGAAAATGATCTTGTTCTCCTCTGATAAGATTGCTCCCGCAATGAGGGCTTCAGTGAGATACTATTATGATAAAAGCCAGTGTTGCTGAAAGAATAGAATATTATATAATAAAGCCTTGAACCATAGAAAACACTGATCTGGATATCAATGAAGCACACTTGCTGTATAAGTGTGGCCGAGATAGCTCAGTCGGTAGAACAACTGCCTAGAATGCAGAAGGTCGCGAGTTCAAATCTCGCTCTCGTCACTCTTTTTCCATTTTTCCATTTGTCGAAAAATTTGCTAAATTATATGTTATAACTTCTACCAAAAATACCGTAAGACAATGGAAGGGAAAAGTGTGACGTTAAGGTGCGTAATTCTGTCAGGGTTGCGTCGAGGGCATAGAGCCGGTCTGCGTTTGTGATATTGAGTCGCGTGGGCTAGACATTATACAGGTTACGTCACCACACTGATCTGGATATCAATGAAGCACACTTGCTGTATAAGTGTGGCCGAGATAGCTCAGTCGGTAGAGCAACTGCCTAGAATGCAGAAGGTCGCGAGTTCAAATCTCGCTCTCGTCACTCTTTTTCCATTTTTCCATTTGTCGAAAAATTTACCAAATTTTATGAACCATAGAAGTATGCCTTGAACCTATCGCTAGCGATACCTTGCTTCATGGCAGTATTTTGGTACCAAAAACATACAGCAAAAAATGTAGCCTAAAACCTAAAGCTAACGATGTCATGTTTAAAAGGCAGATCTTTCGTAGCTTGAAAACATGCAGTAAAATATTTTAGCTCGTAGCTAACGATATCATGCTTAACGCAGATCTTTTGTTGCTTGAAAACATGCAATAAAATTGTTTCAGCCTAGAGCTAGCAATGCCATGCTTTAAACGCAGATATTTCGTTGCTGAAAAAGCATGCATAAAATTCTGAGCCTAAAGCTAGCGATGTCATGCTTAAACGCAGATCTTTGGCTGCTTGAGAACATGCAGTAAAATATCTTAGTCTATAGTTAACGATGTCATGCTAATCCGCAGATCATTCGTTGCTGAAAAACATGCATAAAATTCTTAGCCTAAAGGTCTAAAGCTAACGATGTCATGCTAAAAAGCAGATCTTTCGTTGCGGAAAAACATGCATAGAATTCTAAGCCCAAAGCTAACGATGTCATGCTTAAACACAGATATTTCGCTGCTTGAGAACATGCAGTAAAATATTTTAGTCTATAGTTAACGATGTCATGCTAAAACGCAGATCATTCGTTCCTGAAATTCATTCATAAAATTCTTAGCCTAGAGCTAACGATGTCATGCTAAAACGCAGATCTTTCGTTGCTGAAAAACATGCATAGAATTCTAAGCCCAAAGCTAACGATGTCATGCTAAAACACAGATATTTCGTTTCTGAAAAACATGCATACAATTCTTGGCCTAAGGCTAACGATGTTATGCTGAAACGCAGATCTTTCGTTGTTGGAAAACATGCATAAAATTCTAAGCCTAAGGCTAACGATGTCATGCTAAAACGCAGATCTTTCGTTGCTGAAAAACATGCATAAAATTCTAAGCCTAAAGCTAACGATGTCATGCTAAAACGCAGATCTTTCGTTGCTGAGAAATATGCATAAAATTCTAAGCCCAAAGCTAACGATGTCATGCTAAAACGTAGATCTTTCGTTGCTGGAAAACATGCATAAAATTCTAAGCCTAAAGCTAACGATGTCATGCTAAAACGCAGATCTTTCGTTGCTGAGAAACATGCATAACATTCTTAGCCTAAAGCTAACGATGTCATGTTGAAACGCAGATCTTTCGTTGCTAAAAACATGTTAAGTTTTGTAAAGGGGGCCTCGTTCATATCAACACAAGAGAATCTCTAGTTTTGATCCATTTATCTCAGATATACTTTTTCCAGTTAATGATAAACAATTAGAGAATAAACATTTTTGAAAACGACATGTCTCGTGAGAGTTTCTTCTATCTGAATTATGTTTCTTGAGGGAGTTGACCTTTGGACCCTTCATCATAGACTCGTTAGCGTTCACAACATAAAAGCAAATTTGTCATGCCGAAGAAACATAAAATCGAATTGAAACTCGGCCTAAGAAACAAATGTTTTCTGACATTTCAATGTGAATGAAGATGATAACTTATTGCCTGGACTGCGGCAGGAGTATACATTACATTTCATTTCGTTTCACGTACTGCAGATAGTTGAGACTGACTGTAGAAGCTTCCATGTGTGCATCTGCCTACCTGAGGGCCTTAGGCCATGTCAGCGACGGGAGCAACATTTATTTTGATAAAGATTTTATTACTGTGCACTGCTTGTTGCTCACAAAGAAGGCTGAAATGAGCTCGGATTTTTCCTATATACTGACCTATTCCATAGGGGCTACGAAACTGCTCTCCCCAGGCCTCTCAAGCAATCTCGAGTGTGTAGAACCTTAGAGTCTTGGAATTTCGCGAGACTTCTCCGGTGAGAATACTCTGACATTGCAGCCAAAACAGGCAGCTGGATAGGGTTCGATCCCAGGTAGAGCCCCATCTCTTGAGCGTCATGACAAGGGGTCGCGGACTCGATTAGGCCCATTCTACTTCTGCGATCCCAGCGCTTGGCGCTAAAGAACGCAACTTCACCTTCACCAATGAACTAAATTATAAACTATAGTAAACAAATGTCCATAAATATTTGCAGGTTTCAGTCAATCACTTAGCAGTTATGAAACAGCCCCCTATTTTGGTTGGGGGGGGGGGCAAATTTGCCCCCCCCCCCCTAGTAAACTTTTTGTTATAACTCTGCCAGGAGAACAATTACGGCCCTGAAACTTTCTGACTTTTTGCTGCTACTTATTGTGCAACGACTCAAGAAGTTTTATGAAAATATTTTGACAAATGAGGGGGGGGGGGGGGGACAATTTTCCGGACCTGACTCTGTCAAAATCGCCAATTCTCAAATATTTATTTTCGCAAAAAAAGTAGCAAAATTGCAATATTTTGCAAATATATTTTGCAGGGTAGTGTTATTTGATGTAATCTATCATAATTCTCATGTTTGGATGGAAATAATGCTCCAACTTAAATTTTATCGCATTTTACCTGATTTTGACCGATTTTGCCACTTTTTTTGACCACACAAAGAAAAATGCTGACGCAAGCAATAATGGCGGCTTGTTTTAGATTAATTTCTATATTTTCATAAAGTACATGCCTGGGGCTATTAGTAGACCAAATTTGGTTGCTCTATCTATTTCCAATGAAGAGTTAGGTAGAAGCCCCCAACCAATATAGGACGTGTCAGATAACCCAACCACTATCTATAGGGTTAATGGATTGCCTCCCAGTCGCAGTTAAAATGTATAACATATTTCTCTTTGCAGGAATTTCGAAAAATTTGAAGAAGCAGATGAATGATTGGTCAAAAGAAACGTTCTTTCGATGCAAAATGGATTTACACAAGCTACCGACGTCAGAGAGAGCCATTGCTCTTGATATACTAGTGTATTCAATCATTTGCTGCATTGATATCATCGTCACAACCACAATCGATGATACTGGTATCTTTGTTGTTATAAACTTTTGATCCTTGAATTTTATTTTCTGTGTTGATTGCAAGGACAGGACACTTGGAAAATTGCACTCTCCTCTGGAATGAACATATTTAAAAAGCTACGTCTTAACTTTGGTGTTACCAGGATTTTTCTAGCTCCTATAAACTTCGTTTATTTGCATAAAATTGCTTGCAGCACTTTATTTTGTCATTGTTATCTATTGTTGCAAGATAAGGGTCGTTTTGATCCAAATCTTATCTGCACTTTAACGAGCGCTTTCTTGTGTAAACTAAATGTACTGATTTGACTCAGTGCTATTGCCAGGATTTGTCCATCACGGAAGCTTAGATTCCTGGAAAAGTATACAGTAACTTCTCTGTTGCATAGTCCTTAACAAAATTCTCCCCCTCCCTTTTAACTTGCTAAACTTGCTTTATATAGATGCGCATTATTATTGCATATTAAGTCTTTTTCCTTCTTGCTCAAGGTGCCGATGAAACATGCAAACTTGTTAAGGAACATCTTTCTTCCGCTAAAGACGAATCCAGCTATGTTCTTCATCTCATCCCACTTGTCAAATGCTGCCTTGATAGCATAGGTACTATCGCAGAACAGTTCCCATTGTCTTCCAGGTAAAGTCTTTGCTTTCCTCTGTTTTTGTAGCATAAGCTTTATTGTTAATTTTAATTCCATTACATTAGATGAGTCGGCATTACATGTATACATTAGGTGTATACATTAGGTATGGTTATTTCAATGCGATAAATATCAATGCGATAATGCTGCCTTGATAGCATAGGTACTCTCACAGAACAGTTCCCATTGTCTTCCAGGTAAAGTCTTTGCTTTCCTCTGTTTTTGTAGGATAAACTTTATTGTTAATTTTAATTCCAATACATTAGATGAGTCGGCATTACATGTATACATTAGGTGTATACATTAGGTATGGTTATTTCAATGCGTATCAAAATGCTTCTATATTACTTTATTGCTGCCGTAGGCAGCATCATATTCTTTTTCAATCCAGCGAGCGAGATTAGCCCGCTGTGTGTCTGTCTGCTGTCTGTTTGTCTGGCTATGTAGAGGGGCCACCATGTGGCTAGCTAACGGCTGCGGTTCGCGGCGCGTGGGCTCGCAAGCTCGCAGCTGGTGAGCATTTATCCAACAAACAGCAACAAAAGTTCTCCAACAAAAGATAATGAGTTCTTCCTACCTACGTCAATGGACGACAACGGTTTATTCCTGACAATGCAGAAACCATTTGAACCATTACCCAACTATAAATTCCAAACACAATGTACGTTTCCTTAGCGATAATCACTCAATTCATCTATAAAATTGACCTCGCTACAATCGCATTTGGTTAAAATATTAATCGGCAGCACTCACTGACTGATGTTATATCTAGTTTACTTGTTAATCTTTGTACAACTGCAGGTAGATTTACAACAATAGGACTGTCTGTCTCCAGTTGTATGCGTCTGATCTTTAGTTTAATTTCAGGATGATAACGAGCGAGGAAAAGAAATGCAAAAATTTGTGAGAGATACAATTTGACTGGATTTTCATTGGCATGACAGTACAAAGAATTAACAATTGCAAAAAAAGGACTTGATTGTCATAGGCCTTTGTGTATTCTGATTCGCCTAAGAAGTACAGATTTTGTAACATAATGGCATCAGTTGCTTTTGATTGAATTTGCAATTCAAAGCCATTATTGTATGCAGACGAAGGAAATTCTCTTCACCAGAAGTTCAAAACAAACATAGCTGCTATAGTTTGCCTGAAGCCAGCGGAGAAACTATCGCCTTGGGCATTCCAAACGTAGTTTTTAAGAAAAGGATCAATTACAGATTGATCCAGAAGCTGAACAGAAGGCATTGCAATTTACGCGTATTCAAGGCTTGGATGAAACAATTACCATTCAGCTCCTGAATCAAATGAACGAAATCCATCAGGCAGACCTTTATATTTATCTTTTTTCTTTCGTGATAAACTCATGACCTCTCTTAAAACCACATTTCGCATGCACAAGGTTGCATTATTGGTAGAGATATTTATTTGAGAGATATGTCCACAATAGACCTTTTCGACCATACCAGAAAGGGATTGGGGAGAGCGGCCAATTCTGTTAGTACAACTGGGGGATGATTTTTAAGGTCACTGATATAGAGTCATTACAATCGTCGTACTTACCGTTTTAGACATTTTAGCGTCAGTCCCATTTCAATAAGCGATACCTGCACTCATTGTACTAAGTCGAGACCACCCATGGAGAAATTCAAAGTTGAGGGTAATAGGGGATTTATTCATAAAGCCTAGTGGGCTTTTTAGGTCTTTTACCCCGTATTTTTCTGAATCAACATTCAATTTTGTGAGTCAAGTTCTCAGGTTCAACGCAGTTTTAATCTGAAACCATATGAAAATTGATAACCAAACTTGTTTGGCTGAATAAATGGAAAATCTTTGATAACCACGTACATTGGATACTAAATATTTTGTTGGACAGGAAAGTCAATAGTCTTTGTAAAAATTAATTTTGCTTATTGCTCTCTCTCTTCATTTCCTCTTATTCTTAGCTGCGAACAGTCAACAGTTTTCAGAGTTAAGTTCTGCATGCCCTGTCGTTTGTAATGCCCTCCTTTTTCTATATTCCCATAAAATTTACAATCAACAGACAAAGGTTACAAGACGATGCCACAAGGAGCATGGAAATACATAGCAACCCTGCGAACATAACATTCAACATAGAGATTCAAATTAATGTTACATTTAAATATTACAAATTTCATATTACAAAATAACAAATAGCAAATAACAATGACATAATTCCGTCAACAAAAATTAAAGCAACAAAAAACAAACGTGAGAAAAAACAAATTACAGGAGAGAGGAGGAACTTACTGAAGCCGTTCTGAGACCTGAATATATTTTAACGTTGCCTCGAGAATTTTTTTATTTTTGAATCTAAAGATAACTTTTCGTGGCCTTACAGGATGATTTGGAGTAAATTTTTATTTGAAAGGTTTGTTCATCCATGGGGTTGCAATATGGCATTCACATTGCGTCTATCTTCATCATATGCATGGCAGAGCAGCAAAAAATGCTCCGTATCCTCAATACCATCATTTATAGGGCACAAAGGATTTAAAGTATCGCTGAAGTTATGTTTAAATTTGTGAAAATTCTGCTTGCTAAGTCCTACACGAAGCTGTGTTAAAATTGATAAACCTTTTGGGTCGTGAATGTTGTAGATCAGTTTTGAAGGTGGACGTATGAGTGTTAATAGTTTTTTCTTGAAAACATTCACTGAGCAGGATTGCTGAATCTCAGGTTCAAGTTTTTCCCATTCCGACAGACAGTTTGGATAGAAACTTGATTTAAATCTCTCAGTTCTCGCACGTATTTGCCCTGTTGCAGCTCTTCTGCGAAGACTGCAGTCTGATTCCTGAAGCTGAGGTACAGGAATTCTTATGTAATCCGGAGTCAAATTATTGATAATCTTATAGAAAAGAACAAGGCGTCTACTCCATCGTCGGAGGTTGAGCGACAATGCCCTCCTTGCTGGACTTATAAAATTTTTGTGATTTTGGATTCAAACAGTTTATCATAGAGGTTTAAGAACTAATCATGAAATGCAATGTTTTGAAAAATTAAAAACTGCAAGCAGCTTTTACTGAAAAAATTAGGCCAAGCATATTAGGAACCCTGTAATGGGACAACATACTGCAAAATTCCCAAGCCGACTTTCTTGCTAGGCAGTTTTCCTCTTGCTTTCCTTAGTTTTTGTCAAGGGTGGCTAACATTGCTAAGGGTATAAATTCTGCAGCAAACATAGAAAGAAATAACGATAAGAAAACCAACAGGAGACCTTATTTAATTGACGCGTGCCATATCTTCGCCTTCCTTGAAGAGTGCTTGAAGCCGAAGTGATACCCAGCCGGTTAGGAGATTGCCTAAATATGAACTGTTGACCTTCCACAGCTAAAACCAGGAAAATGTACACAACGATGGCATTAAACACCGTTAAACTACAAAGAACATTGACTTACCTGTCAACACAAGTTTTAATGAAACAAATTCCCACTTTTTTGGGTAAATCCATCAGTTTGAAAGTTCCTTTGCCGGAGGAGTGAGCTGCACGTTGTTGCGATTTCCCAGTTATTGTTACAGAGCGACTTTAAAAATCTACCTACTACCTACTACCAGAATTGGCCGCTCTCCTCAATCCTTTTCTGGATGGTCGAAAAGGTCTATTGCTGATCGCTTTCAATTCCGGGTTTTGATCAAAAGCAACTGATGCTATTTTGTTGCAAAATCTGACCTTGTTGATTCACATTTTTTTTATATCACAAATAAAAACAACTAAATCCAACGAAATATAAATATTCTGTGGCTGCCATAGCTGGAAAGGACATTATGTCATCGAGTTCCAACTACGGCAGCGGCAGCCACTTATATCAATGGAAAAATTGATTCACATGTCAAGCATGTACGGCTCTCCACCCTCATACGATCATCTTGTGAAAGAGAAGCTCCGGAGATATCGTTCAAAGGGAATGCATTTTATTTTCTCAGTTTAAGAGCAAATTATTAAAAATCATAAGACCGGAGCGAAATTCTGTCCATAGTATTTCTGATATTGAAGGCGTGAGATTACTCACGAAGTTGCGTTTAAAGTTTAGTGTACTGAATGAACATAAATTTTGACACAACTTTGATTGTCTTACTCCATTTTGTGATTGTGGTACCGACAGGGAAGACAACGAGCACTTTCTCCTGCATTGCCCCCAATTTGACTCGATGCGGCAAGATCTCTTTGAGCAGCTCTCTGAAATTTCTTGTTTAAATGTCAATCTAGATGTTAAACTTTTGTGTGATTTGCTTCTGTTCGGGGACTCGTAGTATAATGTCATTATCAATCGAAAAATCCTTTAAGCAACAATTTTTTTGTCGAAAAGGTTCTCAAATTAGATTTAAGTACAAAACAGCAGCAACATTTTCGTTTTATTTAAAGTATTTGTAGCGGGTGTCTTTTAAAGAGTACTCCCATTTGTATCACGAATAGCAGATCTGGTATACTACATAATCTTCATGGTATCTTTGGGTGTTTCATCTATTTGTGCTTGTTCGTTAGAGTCAATCATCTGCTGTAAGGTGGAGGGAGTTCTTCTTTGTGAGAGGCCTCAGTTTTTCTTTTCTTAAATTTTATATATATTTTTCCATTGATGTAATGGCTGTCGTAGTTGGAACTCGATGACATCATGTCCTTTCCACCTTATGGCAGCCACAGAATATTTATATTTCGTTGTAGTTTAGTTGTTTTTATCTGTGATATTAAAAATATTTTTTTGTACTCGGAAGACCTTTCCTTCCAAGCTCAAATTGCAATAATTTTGTGTCAATTAAAGTAACCGTTCCCTTTTTATATATTCATTGAGCATAAAGAACTGGCAAAATGAATACAGTCAAGTTGACCACTGGACAATAACTGACAAGAACTGTCTTAACATTTTTTGTTTTTCATTTTTGATGTAGCTATGTGTTGGAGACAGTCCGCACATTTCTCTTGAAGCCATCTCCTATTCTGCAAATATTGTCACATGGAAACCTTGTGAGACTGGCTGACTCCACTCATGTTAAAATTCACGTGTTTGGCGAAGATGTCAAGAAAGAGAACTCAGATGAGAAATCAGCAGAGCCAGTTCAGTACCACGAGAAACTACTTGATTATGCACTGAAAAACGCAGTGAGGTATATTTTGTTTTTAATTCTAAAAATAATGCTGCACTGTTTTGCAGTGACACCAATTGTGAAAGTCTTGTACCGGGTGAGTCACATAAACAATGCCCGTTCGAATGGTTACTGTTCTTTGCATGCCAAAGCAGAAATTTCGGCAAATATAGAATTTTACAGCAGACGTTTTACATTGGATACTTCAATTTTCCAGACAGAAATCGGCTTCTCCAGTTGGAAATTCTTAAAGATTTCCCAGAGAACGCCCTTTATTAAGAAACCTTCAATAACGGCCCAAACTCAGCATAGGAATAACCTTTTTCCGCCGATTTTTGCTCGTGGCCCATGGCTGAAACCTCCAAAGCCTCATGTTCACTAACCAATCAGACGAGAAATATGCGAAGGAGACAAAAGAAACCCGTGAATATTTTTCCAACTTTTACCTACGTTCATAAAACGCAACCTGGACAAAAAAACTGCTTGAAATTTCCCGAATTTTTTGTAGAAATCTGCTCTCCAGATGTTTGGGTGTACAATTTTGGATGCCGGTTAAAATATCTCCAGGTTTTGCAAAGTTAATGCCTCTCCAATAGACTAGGCTTATCGAGGACTATTTAACCCACTTCAAGTCAGGTGATAGAACCTCTTGATAAAACCTCTTTTGAATTATTTCGCACCAAGGAAACTTGTGCCATGAATGCAAAAAGGTATTATAATACCGAAACTTGCGTAGAGTATTGCCACATGACTTGAAATTCGTAAATAGGCCTTTTTAGATTTTTTCAATTCACCCGTAGGGGCATTCAATCTTGAACAAAAAATTTTTAGCCGAAAGAAAACAGCAAGAAGAATTGAAAACGCAGATTTTGGCATTTTCGGATTGTTCGTACAACAATCACTATTGCTATTGCTATTGTCTCTCAGCCAAATTTTCTATTGTTCAAGGTTAAGTGCCTTATCAGTTTGTGTGTAAATTAGAGAGGCCATAACCTCGCCAAACCCGGAGATATTTTAACCGGCATCCAAATTTGTATACAGAGACATCGGGAGAATAGATTATTTCAAACAAATTCGAAAAATTTCAAGCAGTTTTTTGTCCTGGTTGCGTTTTATGAACGTAGGTAGAATTTAGAAAATCTTAGCAGGTTTCCTTTGTCTTCTTTGCTTATTCGCTGTCAGATTTTGAGATTTTGGCCATTGGCCACGAGACAGTCAGCCAAGGGCGTTATGTTATCCCTATGCTCCCAAAAGTTTGATACATTTTTTTCGAATAGTTCTGCCTTACAGCAATGATTCAAACACGTGCAACCTCATTAATAGGATAAACTGTCATTTGGAGCACAGCAATATTTTTAAAGGAAATTTCATCTTCCCACAAGGAGCAAAAGTGCTAAGGCGTGTAACAGTCATTACGGTCATGCAGGAAAACGGATGAAATATGGTTGTAACGCTCTGTGATGTTGTAAATTAAGAAGAAAAACAACTAAGCCCTTGCCAGTTCTGCAT
The DNA here is from genome assembly GCA_039566865.1 of Aurelia coerulea. Lineage (NCBI taxonomy): Eukaryota > Metazoa > Cnidaria > Scyphozoa > Semaeostomeae > Ulmaridae > Aurelia > Aurelia coerulea. The sequence continues at coordinate 18,531,456 of CM076956.1, read as the reverse complement.
CGCGATAAACAGCTCAATTTATACTTCTTCTTATCATGTGATATAGTCATGTGACACATTCATGTGATATTATCTCTAAATGAAGGTTTTGTTTGTTTCCGTTCACCAACGGTTATTGGCAGGGATCTTTTAATAGACCCTGTGTGTTGTATGGTAAGTTATATTTGGTACTTTGATACCTTCTTGTCATATTCATTATTTCAAAATACAGTTACGCGTTTCATGTTATGTCTCAAAATTGTCACTGCTCTTTACTGGCATCTTCAGTGAGATTGTTTGAATCTTGCGAATTTTTGCGTCTTTACAATGTTCGTAAAGTTCAACCCCAAAACGTGATTGGCTCGAATCGGTGGCGTCGTTCTCTCTCTTTAAATCTGTTCAAGTTTCCCCATTCTGCCATAGACCTTATGCGTAATTACGTCACACACGACGCGGCGCGCAATGCATTATGGGACTTGTGGTCACGCATGGCTCTGTTTGCTATCAGCCGTGTTGTTTTCAGTACGCAAAGCTCAGATCCATCGATTGTTTACGCTGTCATTCGCCCTAACACATGGGGAATACGGATAAAATCAATCATATACTTGAAGAAAATCATAGCTCTACTTTTTTAAAACTCTTGTTCCGGGCAATAGGCGTGAAGAAGAAAGTGAAGGTGGGGAAATCATGGCGCAAGAAGATGAAAGATCTGACAGTAGGCCGGCGAACGAAAACGAAGGCTGGTTGAGAACACTCACGTACCTCTCAAATATAACCAATAATCGATAGTATCATTGACAAGCATTTGATTGAAGGATCAAGTACTCTACCAAAGACATCAACAGTACCAAAGCACATCGGAATAAAAACACTGATATCAACTGTGGAAAGAGAGGTACGTTCGCAGCTTTTCCGTAAAGCCAAACGTGAAGGCCAAGTGTATGCTGCGCTTGGTAAAGCTAAAGTGCATGCTTCTTTTTCTTCCTGTCAACTTCTGCTTTTTCAAATAGAGCATCATTGAATTTCACAGCTTTTGTCAATGTCATATTAGCAGATGACGGAACGGAAAATGCCACTTCTGTGCAACCTGAGTGCAGGTCAAGTCAGGTGGTATTTCCTTTGGATCTATATTTGAATAATCCAGAAAAGTAAACTAGAGGGCAGCTACATGTTTACAGCACCCTCCTTGTCCAGCTTTACAGTTACATTTGGCTTCCATAACATCTCTACTCAGCTGAAGAAAATGAACATACACCGTATACGGCACATTCTTCACAGCATCATGCGCTTTAGCTTTTACCAAGAACAGCATATATCTTTGCCTTTACGCTTGGTTTTACAAAGATGCTGCGAACGTACCCCTCTTTCGACAGTCGATTACCCGTGTTTTCTATTCCGGTGTGCTTTTGGTCCTGTTGATGTCTTTGGTAGAGTACTTGATCCTTCAATCGAATGTTTGTCAGTGATATTATTGGTTACATTTGGGAGGTACTTGAGTGCTCTTATCCAGCCAGCCGTCCTTTTCGTTTTCGTTCACCGGCTTACTGTCAGATCTATCGTCTTCTTGCGCCGTGATTTCTCCACCTTCACTTCATTCTTCACGCCTGTTGCCCGGGCAAGAGTTTTGAAAAACTAGAGCCATGATTTTCTTTGAGTATATGATTGATTCTATCCGTATTTTCCATGTTTTCAGGGCGAATGACAACGTAAACAATCGATGATTCTGACCTTTGCGTACTAAAAACAACACACCTGATAGCAAACAGAGCTACGCGTGACCACAAGTCCTAGAATGCATTGCACGCTGCGTCGTGTGTGACGTAATTACGCATGAAATCTGTGACTTGCCGCAGCATTACCTCTTGAAGGTTTTTTGAAGGGGCCTTCAGAAATCCATCATAATTTTAGAATGGAGTGGACGATTTAGGCCAGGTGGAATTGTATATTTAATTGAACATGTCCGCTATCAAAGGGACTAGTTGAACATAGGGATCAAATCTTTAAAAAGGTCGGTGTAAAATTCTATTGCAGTTTTCTTTGAAATAAATGGCTTGGAAGGAACTTAGGGTTTTTTGCTGTAAATCTGCCGTGGCAATCTATTGATATCTTGATTAGTTTCAATATGGCGGCATTTATTAAATTTGAGGCTATGACGTCATCAAATTCCTAAATCCTAAACTAGAAGAGCTACAGATTTCTGCTTGCCACCATATTGTAGACCTTCATAAACTATGGTTTCTTTGGAGGTTATATAATGTTTCCTCTATTTGTTTAGGATTTACGAGTGTTTAAATTTTTTCAAAATTTTCCATGAATTTTTTCAAAAATACTAAAATTGCCGCCATTTTGAAAAAGATCAAGATATCAAAAAATTTCCACGGCAGATTTACAGCAAAGTGCCATAAGTTTCTTTCAAGCAATCCAATTCAAAGAAAACTGCAAACGAATTTTACACCGACCTTTTTAAAGAATTGAAAGATTTGAGCCCTATGCTGACTATTTGCCAATACAGCATAGCCTCCAAATCTTTTCTTTTGTCCGAAGTTCCCCTGGGACGCTGACTCATCCTCTGATCAGATTGCGTTTTCTCCTAAAATTGACCAATCAGGTGCCGTCATTTCATTACTTCCGCGTTTCGCAGCTAGATTTAGGCCATTTTGGGTGACCCCCAATAAAAAAATATTGCACGCTCGAATAAATCGAATTTTTTGAAAATTTCAACGGGAAAAGGAAGCTTATACATAGGACCACAAGTGTTCATGTAACCCCCTTGCCATCACCTAGGATTGAAAAATTACGGCGATTTGAATGTTTGTCTTTGGTATTTTTTCAAACAGGTAGCGGCATCCTGCTCGCCCTCCCCCCAAAAATTAGTTTTTTAGCAAAATTATCAAAAATATACATATTTCCATGAATAATTCTTCCAAAATTTCCGAAATTTGCGCTTTACTTCGCCTTGACTTGCGAATTTGCGACACCTCCAAACTCTGTCCTTCTTCCCTGGATGACAACTTATGCCTCTCTCTGGTCTGGACCCAACATAACAGGAAAAGGCGGGAAAAGAAATCTTTAACGGTGGCGGTGTCGTCATGCTTTTGTTGGTAAAATCATTTATCGTCTCAAATATTTGTTCACAAATCTATAAGAAGATTGTCGATTACCATTGAAGTTGAAGCAAAGTATCGAAATAACTGCCAATATCTTTAATTCCCGCGCTTGGGATGGAGTGTGAGTGAAACCAAACTGACAGCATTGCAAAAAATTCTCAAAGAAGACGACGGCATTGCATCAGGAGCGATCAAGATCACGATGAAGTAAGTTTTCCTTCTACTTCGTCTTGCAGTGAGGGCATTTCAAATTTTTACATTCTTATCAAAAGACGATTTTGACAACGATTTCCGCTCAATTTTTACAAGAAAGAAGCCGCCTGTGCTGTGTGAAATTGTAAAATTCAATTTTGTAAAAAATTAAGAAATCTAGGAGAAACTTTTACCCCGGGAAGAACTGGGGTCAAGTTTGTTGTAAAAGTTAGTGCACGAGTTTATAAGAAAATAAAAATTTGGGCCAGTTGTGAAAGTAATAAATGTTTCTTAAGATTATCAGATTTTGAGTAGCTACTCAAAGTTTACCTGTGCCCCCGTGAACATTTCAAAACAAAGGTTTTTGAAGCCTTTCCAATGTTTAGACATATAACAATCTTCATGTTTACTACCTGTGCCCCGTGAACATTTCGAGACAATGTTTTTGAAGCCTTTCTAATGTTTAGACTTTTCTCAAGTACCTTCCGAGCCCCTTCCGAGCAACATGATACAATAACCAAGTGAAAATAAAGTAAAAATATCCCAAGGACTTCCTCTATCATAATAAATAGTTTCTTCCCAGAACACGTATTTTTTTATAAGAAAGGGTAAAAAACTCAACTCTCAGATCGCCAAAAAATTGCAAAACTCCAGCACTGGGAAAATATAACTTAAGAAACAATTTATTTTTATAAAGATTAAGGAAATCCTTGACATATCTTTATTTTATTTTCACTTGTTTCCTGTAATGCTTAGCATTGGAAAGGCTTCAAAAACCTTGTTTTGAAATGTTCACGAGGGCACAAGTAAGGAACATGAAGATTGTTATGGAACCTCTAACAAACTCAGAGTACTGAAATTCTTTTAAGGAGCTTTCAGCACTGACCCAATTCTTAGTTTCTTATAAAAAAAGTATGTGTACAGCAGTTTCTGATATAAATATTTGGCGATCTGAGGGTTGCGTTTCTTAAAAGCAGCTTACAAAAAGAATACATGTAATGCAATTGTTGGTAATTGTTGTCTGTGAAATTTATTTTGTTTTTACAACTCCAACAAACCTTTTGATACAGGGGTAGACTTTTGATTTTAGTTGGCAAAATTCTTGTATATCCTCTCTTGTCGAGACATATCATCAGGCAGTCAATGCAACAAATATGTTCATGGTGTGTTTCTTTCAATGATGTGAATGCTTTGAGGAAGATCTTGCCAAGTCCAAGACGCGCTTTCAGATTTTAATAAAACTGTTGTCAAGCTCTTCCAGTCAGCATGCATTGCATTTAAACGACATTATTCTTTTCCTTTCCCCATTTTTGAAGAAACGTTTGAGACGATAAATGATTTTACCAACAAAAACATGACGACACCGCCACCGCTAAAGATTTCTTTTCCCGCCTTTTCCTGTTATGTTGGGTCCAGACAAAAGAGAGGCATAAGTTGTCATCCAAGGAAGAAGGACAGAGTTTGGAGGTGTCGCAAATTCGCAAGTCAGGGCGAAGTAAAGCGCAAATTTCGGAAATTTTGAAAGAATTATTCATGGAAATATGTATATTTTTGATAATTTTGCTAAAAAACTAATTTTTTGGGGGAGGGTGAGCAGGATGCCACTACCTGTTTGAAAAAATACCAAAGACAAACATTCAAATCACCGTAATTTTTCAATCCTAGGTGATGGCAAGGGGGTTACATGAACACTTGTGGTCCTATGTATAAACATCCTTTTCCCGTTGAAATTTTCAAAAAATTCAATTTATTCGAGCGTGCAATATTTTTTTATTGGGGGTCACCCAAAATGGCCTAAATCTAGCTGCGAAACGCGGAAGTAATGAAATGACGGCACCTGATTGGTCAATTTTAGGAGAAAACGCAATCTGATCAGAGGATGAGTCAGCGTCCCAGGGGAACTTCGATCCAATAGACCTTTCCCCTGATTACGTCACACACCTGTGAGCGCGCAGTGCATTTTGGGAGTTGTATTTAACACGCGATCAGTTGTTTATGTTTTTCTATGGTGATCGTAAGGAGTTCTACTTTTATCTCAAATTATACAGCGAATATTCAACGAAATTGTAGAAAGTCTTTCAACTTTAGCCAACCAGCACATCCTTTGTTTTTTCAAAACTCTTGCACTGGAACTGGTGCTTCAGAACGGGGAGAAAATGAAGATTTGTCCCAGAATAGCGGTGAGGATCCGATGCGGCCTAAAATGTCTGGAATGGAAGGAAGTAAACAGAGGCCGATCGTTGGAGGGATCACTTGTTGTGTGCTAGCGTGTTTCAGCAATAGACAAAGGGCTATCATTTACACCATTCTGAATGGCAAAAAGCAAGGGAAAGCAAGAACTCAGAAAGAGATGGCTGCATATGCTCTCTCGGCAGAATTTCACTCCAGGTCCAGGACACAGGGTACACTCAAAACATTCCACTGGGGGTCGAAAGACCTACATGAACAACGTTCCAACAATTGTTCCCAAAAATAAGGGGAAAAGGGAGACGAAAGGAAGGCCTACTTCAAAAACAAGGAACAGGTCACTTGATGAGCAGGATCATGCAATATCGTTGCTTCAAAATATGAACCTGTTCAAAGAGTCACCAGCGCAGCGCCTTCTGATCAACAGTTGGAGAAATCTGCCGAGAAATCATATGCAGCCATCTTTCTCTGAGTTCTTGCTTTTCCTTGCTTTTTGCCATTCAGAATGGTGTAAATGATAGCTCTTTGTCTCTCTGACTATTGCTGAAACACGCTAGCACACAGCAAGTGATCCCTCCAACCACCGGTTTCTGTTTACTTCCTTCCATTCCAGACACTTTAGGCCGCATCGGATTCTCACCGCTATTCTGGGACGAATCTTCATTTTCTTCTCGTTCTGAAGCACCAGTTCCCGTGCAAGAGTTTTAAATAGAACTAGGGATGTGCTGGTAGGCTAAAGTTGAAAGATTTTCAATAATTTCGTTGAATATTCGCAGTATACATTGAGATAAAAGTAGAACTCCGTACGATCACCATAGAAAAACATAAACAGCTGATCGCGTGTTAAATACAACTCCCAGAATGCACTGCGCGCTCACAGGTGTGTGACGTAATCAGGGGAAAGGTCTATTCTGATGTATGTGTAGAACCTTTGACGAAAACATTTAATGATTGCATAGAAAAGTCGTCCTTTCCTGATGAACTAAAGTGTGCGGATGTCACATCTCTTCCCAAGAATGGACCAACCAACTCTAGGACCAACTTTAGGGCAATTAGCGTTCTACCTACGGTCTCAAAGATATTTGAAAGAATTATGGATAAACAGATAGTTGCTTATATTACACCCTTTTTATCATCACTTCTCTGTGGTTTTCGAAAAGGTTACAGTGCCCAGCATGCTCTGGTACAGCTCTTAGAAAAATTCAAAATTAGCCTTGATGAAGGTGGTAAAGCAGGGACTGTATTGATGGATCTTTCCAAGGCATTTGATTGCATCAGACACGATCTTTTGATTGCAAAATTGCACGCCTACGGTTTCTCTCGCGAAGCATTAGCACTAATTAATGATTACCTCACAAATAGACAACAAAGAGTCAAAGTAAATGGGTCATTCAGTTCTTGGAAAAGCGTCACACGCGGTGTTCCTCAGGGGTCAGTCTTAGGGCCTCTGTTATTCAACATATACATTAATGATCTTCTACTCTTCATTCAAAACTCGGATATATGTAATTATGCAGATGATACTACAATCTATGCCTGCGATAAGAACCTGGACAATATAGCTCATAGGCTTGAAAATGACTGTAGTGTAGCTTTAGAATGGTTTGCCGACAACTTTATGAAATTAAATGCAGATAAATGCCATCTTTTGGTTCTTGGGCAGAGGTGTGATGATCCTGTTACTGTTAGGATTGGAAATGCTGATGTTGTAAATAGCTCCGAAGAGAAGCTACTTGGAGTTCAAATTAATAGCAAACTTTCCTACGGTAATCATGCTTCCAAATTGTGTCAAAAGGCTAGCAATAAACTTTATGCACTTGCTCGCATATCCCCTTACATGGATCAGAGCAAACTAAGAACACTCATGAGGGCATTTATTACCAGTCAATTTCAATACTGCCCTTTAATCTGGATGTTTCACAGCAGGCAGCTCAACAAAAAAATTAACAAAATACAGGAAAGGGCTCTGAGAATTACTTATAAGGATACTGAATCTACTTATAGTGAGCTATTAGAGAAGGACTGTTCCGTTACGATTCATGCAAAGAACTTGTAGTTACTTATGACTCAGATGTACAAAACAAAAAATAACCTGAGCCCTTCATTCATGCACGAAATTTTCTACGAAAATGAAACTCATTACAATTTGCGTAATAATAACGAATTCTTCCAACCTAGGGTGAGATCGTTCAACAACGGGACAGAAAGCATCCGATTTAAAGGTCCACAGCTGTGGCAAACGCTACCACCAACTATACGAAATTCAGAATCTCTTTGTCAGTTTAAAACAAAAATAAAAAATTGGAACGGAGAAAATTGCCCATGTAAATTATGTCGCGTTTTGATTCCGAACTTGGGCTTTTTATGATGATAATATTTGACTATCTGCTTTTATACACTTTTATGCTTTTATACTGTATACTTTTGATGAATTGTAAATATTTTATCCCCTTTTTTCTGATGTAACATTTGTATTTTAATATTTTAACTAACATTGGAATTAATTAGCTGATTACTTTTAGCTTTATTTTTTTATGTATCCAACGGTAAAGAAATTGATAATAATAATAATAATGTCTAAACTTACAATTAATCATCGCAAGTAATGTGAATACACGTTTTTTCTTTTATAAGAAACTGGTTTATAAGAAACTAGTACTAGGATGGCGAAAAAATTAAGAAACTCTAGTACTATGCTTGAGAATTGCTAAGAAATTTTTAAAGCCAAACACAAGGAAATCATGGGAAAATTGTCGTTGAGCCTTTATATTTTCGTAATACTCATGATAGATTTATGTTTTGAATCAAATAGAACTCTCCTTCTCGCTAAAAATGGTGCTGTCTGTCAAGAAACGAGTACTTGGCAGTGGTAGAAATTACATGCATCCTAAATGCATCCAAAAAAATAAGAAAAACATTAAGAAACTTCTAGTACTAAAAAACTGAAATTTTCACGTAAAAAAATTAAGAAACTGTTAGTACTATGGGCTTATCCAAGTTTCTTATAAAAGAAAAAACGTGTAGGCGAATTATCAAACATTTTGCATCCGCCTAAGGTTTGTCTTACCCATTTCAAGTCATGTGACCATACTTTTGGGAAGTTTTAGTATTATGCTATCTTTTGCACTCATGGCATAACTTGGCATGACACGGAATATTTTAGAGAAATCAAGAGGTGTATTATCAAGGGATTGATCTCATGACTTGAAATGGGTGTAAACAAACCTTAGCCGATTTTGTCTATTGATATCCAATAACATCGTAAGCAAGTGACGAAGCAATTTTTTTTCATTCGCAGTATCATTTAGTTTTTGCAGTAGTTGTACCTCACAAATTGTGTTTCTCACTGCTCTGGGTATCAAGGCAGTGATATTGCAAGTATATTATTCAATAGGGAACATTTTCAAATAGATTTTGAAATTGATTGTCGGTTTCTGCCTAATATCACGACCACAATTTCTGCCTTACAAAAATGGTTTTCACTTGCTGCAGCATGCGTTATTCCATTGGGAGGATGCCATTGTAATCATTCATGGGAATAAAACACTATTCCGCGCGAGTTCATCCTCCCAAGAGGCCGATTTTAGTCAGGTAAATTTTGAAAGGGATCTGAACTTATCCATAATTAAGTGATACGTTTGCCAATATTATCGTCTTGATATACAGGGTGCAATAGCCCTTATTCCCAGCCATACAGGCCGCAGTAGCCCTTATTCTCAGCCATACAGGCCGCAGTAGCCCTTATTCCCAGCCATACAGGGTGCAGTAGCCCTTATTCCCAGCCACACAGGGTGCAGTAGCCCTTATTCCCAGCCATACAGGGCGCAGTAGCCCTTATTCCCGCCATACAGGGTGCAGCAGCCCTTATTCCCAGCCATACAGGGTGCAGTAGCCCTTCTTCCCAGCCATACAGGATGCAGTAGCCCTTATTCCCAGACATACAGGGTGCAGCAGCCCTTATTCCCAGCCATACAGGGTGCAGTAGCCCTTCTTCCCAGCCATACAGGATGCAGTAGCCCTTATTCCCAGCCATACAGGGTGCAGCAGTCCTTATTTTCAGCCATACAGGGCGCAGTAGCCCTTATTCCCAGCCAAGGACACATTTGTTGCATTATATTTAACAACCCTTATCCAAAGTGCCGTGCTCTACCCTTCACGATGCAGGCACTGGGATGCGGTTGAACTGGGGAATTGCTCCCTAGCGGCGACCGCAGCTTAGGATATGCGTGTGGGGGTTCCCTCGCGCGGTGTGTCCGCCGTCTCTCTGGGAGGTGGGCGTCGCTCCGTACCTCGTAGGGAAGGCATGCTTTTATCTTGTATATAATCCACTAAATGTTTTTATTGATTAGCTTTAGGAATTAATTTGTAAATTTTGTAAATTTTTGTAAAGTAGGCCTAAATTAGCTGTAATTTAGCTATTCTTTTTATTTTACTTCGCCTACATTAAATAAATTATTGATGATGATGATGATGATGATGCATTTTACGCAATTAAGTATTGTCATTAATTAGCTAATGTAACTGATCCAGCTGATTAAGAATTTTTAATAAGATTTTGGATGCAGCACAGAGACTTTCTAGCTTACCTAAAGTCAAAAAGGATTCTTTGACATCACAACATTTGAAAGGACTCTTCTCTCACATAGGTGTTTATGATGCACCTTTGCCAAATTTGTGCTACTATACCATGATGTTACTCTGTTTTGCCGGATTCTTAAGATTTAGCGAGGCATGTAATCTGAAATCCAACGAGGTACACTTTACAAAAACTTATTTGAAACTGTTTATAAGCCAAAGTAAAACGGACATGTACAGAGATGGGCATGATAGATATTACTGTTACCTTGCCCGAACAAAGACGGACACGTGTCCGGTGAAGTGTCTAGAATATTATATGGAAAGATACCAGTTATCCTTTACGGTAAGAAAAATATTTCTCGGCCAGCAACTTATTACAAATCAAAACACAGTTACAGCCTGAGAAAGACTAATCGGCCAATTAGTTACTCCACAGCAAGAGACAAATTGGCTTGAATGTACGAGACTTTAGACTCCATAGTATACGTTGAGGAGGAGCCTCTGCAGTTGCCAACCTCGGTGTTAAAGATCGCTTATTCAAACAGCACGGCAGATGGAAGACGAAGTTAGTGGAAGATGGTTATGTAAAGGACGATTTGAAAGAGTTGCTATCTGTTATCTAGCCTTGGCTTGTGACAACAATAATTTGCCCTCCTATTAGGAGAACATGCGTTCACTAGACTGAGCCTACTATACCTAGTGTTATACTGTAATATTTATATCTTATGTTAGACTTTTAGTTTTTGTAACGTAATTAGAATATAGGGTGTCGGCGGTGGTAATCGGACGGCGGTGGTAATCGGACACTTGCGAAAATATTTCGAGAACCAGCAGAAAAGTATGTTACAAATGAAATCCACCAAAGAGTGTATTTCTTGGTACTGAAAGCTAACATTAGAGATACTAAACAACTTTACGAAAAGCCTTCATGAATGTAAAACACGCTAGAAGTTGCTTTGGTTGTGGCGAATATCACACCCTAGATTCAAAACTCTGAATCCGTTCCAGAAAGAAGCAAAAATCTTAAACAACCAAAGAAATTTGATGTCTAGCATGCAAATAATGCATAGCATTATGCCAAAGACGTAAAACAGTTTCACTGAAGGGAGGACAGCGAATGCCATATCGAATGGTCTGAAAAGTTCATGGCGGTGGTTTTCGGGCACCAAATAAATCAGTTGTTTGGGAGCATGAACAAAGGTCGGACTTCAAACGTGATTTGGATCTTGACATTTCATTCATAAATATTAATATATACATCAGTCGGAAATATTAATGAGATCAAAACAACATTCTTCCAACGCATCTCCAGCTTTAAGATTGTTTTTTGTATACCAAGAGCTCTCCAGAATGTAATTACGAGAACCGACAGTCAACCATTGTTTTCGCATTCAAGAATAGCAAAAAGACAATTTTCAAAATGTCTTTTTTTAATTTGTATTGAAACGATTTGTACTACCTATTAGAGGTTTTTCAATTTTACTTTTAGAGCCTTAAGATCTGGTCTTGAAGTGGATACTAACTGTGTACAGGCTTTCATAGCTTCAGTTTCAAATCGATTGTACTCGACGAAGAAAGAAGATTCTATGCCTAACCTACGACAGATCAATTGTATTACAGCTCTTGGTTACATTGCAATCAAAATGAAAGATGTCGAAGGTGTCCTTGAATCCGTGCTCTCAATTCTTCAGCAAAAATTCTGTCGCCCTCCTTCGCAGCTTGATGCAAAAATCATTGATCAGTTCGCATCGCTTCTCCTTACTGGCCATGTGAGTTGTATTATTCAATACGTCTCAGAGACAAGCTTTGAATTCTTGCATGCCTAAATTTCTTTGAGAAGCTGACTGGAAAGGAACTCAACGAGTCACCAAGCTACCGGGTGTCCCAAAAAAGTACTCCCGTTTGAAAAATCACAAAAAATTTGATTACACACCTGATCTTCGATTTTCTTTTTTTGTCAAGTAGATCAAGGACCAAATTATTTTCCCAGATATAGCAGATTTTGTAATTGCTTTAAAAATTAGCAAATTTAGCTCTTTTTGGAGTTACCTGGTTTTGAATCATACTGCAAAAATCACTGATGATTGCCAGATCAATTATGTTTTTAACATAAAGCTTCTAGTTTGTTTCATAAATGACAGGAAGAAATGCGCACTATCCTTGGAGACTCATATGATGTTATAAAATCTGAAAATTTGGACTCTTAGCCACGATTGAGAATTTTGCTTAAGTATAGCTCAAAATAGTGTTTTTCAACCTGTAATTTGTCTACTTTGTTACTTGTTGTATCAAAAGCAAACCTTTTATAACCTAGAAATATTTTTTGGGTCCTTGAAAAAACTAGCCTGCGTGCAGACTTTGCTTTCCACTGCGAAGGAGAGCTTTTGAGGATACAAGTGAAAAAGAAAATTTTATCAAAGGTTTGATAATTGATTTTTGGTGATTTCTTAAACCGGAGTACTTTTTTGGGACACCCGGTAGCTGTAAATTGTTTTTGAACAGTGGAAATATTTCTCTGAACTATGCTTATGGTTTTGATAACGTCTTAATGGATCGTGTCCAGAAATATTTCATATTTGCCCGCTATCTAATATGATTTCTTGCATTAGTAGCTATTTGTAAGGCAGCCCATATTACATTTGTAAATTAGTATTGAGTTTTCAAAACTATTTTCAAAGTCTTTGGAAACCTTATAAGGTCTACAATTTAATAATGTCATCGATAACCTTTTATTCATTCGCTAGGAAGTAAACTCTGAAGTCTTGAAAAAAGTTCAAATACTAGAGTTTTTGGTAGAGTTACTGTTGTGACAATTGATAAAAAAGAATGCAAGATTAGTTCAAAATATGGGCAAGTTAATGCCAGTTGCTACTTGTGATCTTTCTTTGTAAGACTTTCGTCGATACAACATAACTATTTTACAGTCGTTTGAACAATGTTTATTTCTTTTTTGATTGATATGTTAGTTGTTTGCTCTAGATGCTGTAGTTTAGATTTGAATCTGATATTGTTTAAACCCCACAGGAGAGTTGTTTTCAGCCAATTATGAATATTCTGGTAAAGGTGGCAGTCGAATCGGGTACCAAGTCATACTCTAGTGGCAATGCTGATCAGCTTCCTCATTCCTACAGGTATAGCCTCGTTTTGTCCTTCCTGATTCCATTCGTTCATAGAATTTAATACGGTCACTGCAATTGTGTACTTGATTGATAAGGTGGCTTAAGTTATGTGCGAAGCTTAATGTTCTATTGATATTCACCAAATAACACCGATCTAACTTACTGTTATTGCCCATATGGCTCTTCTATGCAACCTTTTCAAAGAGGTCTGGGATGGCGCGCTACTTTTCTGGAAGATGGTATATACGGCGGAATCTTCTCCGCGATGCTCAACTGGAATTGCAGTGGGAGAAGTGGTGGACACGATATGGCTTATAACTCCAGTGATATGGTTCATAAAAGACCAGAAAGGCTTCAGCATGATCAAAACAAATACTTGCCTACCACATTAACGCAATGTTTGGTACTTTTTACCGCTTTTTATGAGGAGGAGATGTTTATTTCTTGAGTTGTTTCAGCGAAGTTTGAACTTCATGATCTTTGAGGATGAAGGCCTCGGATTTGGTCAGATAAATTTTGGATTTCTGTTTTTGAGTGGAGTTTATTCCCCATAAATTGCACGAATTCTAACAGTCCTGCATGTTAAAAACTGCCAAGAAACGAACAAAGATTTATACTTTTTCAAATGCTGAAGCAACTGGGGCAAGACTTTCCAAATCAAGTTAACTAAGAATAAATTTTTTTAAACAGTTTCTTCGTTGTTTTATTTTCTGTCATATGAGTGTGTTTATTGACTAAGTTTGGCTTACGATGTTTCAATAGAAAGTACTTCAGTAAACACAACTTCATCAAAATTGTGCTTCTCAGCCAATATGTCACCAAGACCATATGTGCCTCCAAGCAAAATAGTATACGTTAGCAAATCTTTGACTTGGCATCTCTTCCACATCGTACAATTAGGAAACGATAACACATTTTCTATATTTTCTTTCTGATATTTATTAAGGATCTGTTGCAAACCAGTTTTCCTTTTCTCTGATCCCCAGAAGCAGAGAACGAAATGATGAATACAAATTTGATCACGAATGTTGTCCCGCCAAAGTCTCTCTTTTGATACGTGGCTCAATAGGCATAGGAGACCTTTGCCTCCATACGTTTGTACCAAAAGCGCCTTCGTGTTCCTTTAGTTAAAAGGGCAATAAATAAGCTCCATTTGTTCATTAGCGAAAATCTAACATTGGCAGTAACGATCGTACTATCTAAATTCGCCGAAGTTCGAAGAAATAAACGTTTCCATGTTGAATATAACTTGAGTGTGATAGATAACTAGTGATAGATATTGATAGATAGATATTGATACTGATAGATAGATGTTTATCAATAGATAACTCTTTATTTTCAAGTTGAAAGCCTTCGTAAGCCCTTCTAGTCTTCCAAGCTCACAAAAACGTGAGTTAAATTCACTTTGTCTTGCATTACTTCGCCCATTGCAACTGCATTTCAACGTTTGCAGGGAGAAGGGGATTCCCTTCGCAGATTATTCGCCATCTTCCAGAAAAGTAGCGCGCCTTCCCAGACCTCTTTGAAAAGGTCTATTGTGATTCGTGTCGTCTAATGTACACAATAGGTTCAAAAATCTTACCATGAATGCCGCACGTACTAATTTTGGATCCTGTGCCGCAATTTTGCATTCAGGGTAGGAGCATCGAGGTACTAGTTTGAGTGAGGCTCAAAACAGAAGGTAATGGAAGGAAAGAATGATGGAATTGACTTAATTAAGGCAACGGTAAACGTTTGTTACGCGAGATTTGGTTTTCTCTCCCTAAAAGCCAAACTAGTAACGGGATCTAGTTAAACTATACATCACTCAATGCACAAGAATGTGGGGGTTCTAACCATGTCAAAATAATCGGAAAATATTGTAAAATGATATTTTCCAGGCAAACGAATTGCTTAAAAGAGTGTACCACCTTCAAAAGCTATTTTATACCCTTGCGTTTGAGGTAATATGATCTGACTTATATACCAGCAGGAAGTGCAGATCCTAAAACTTCCACAGTGTGTCTGGAATTTTTCAATTTCCTACACCTCTTAAAACTGTACGCTGAGAGGACATGAGCAGATTTTGAGACACACTTAGGGAGCAGTCATTTTTAATTCTGGGTACCAGGGCAGAGGATTTTTGACAGGGGTATGACAATTTTTCCAATTACTTTGTGGGGGTATGAAGATATCGAGGGAAAATTTTATGGGTTGCAAAACTAATTTGATTGAACAACGATGAAGTCATCAGTCAACAATTTAAAAGTTATTTAAATCTGAAATTTCATGAAGTCATCAGTCAACATTTAAAAGTAAAATTAGCAGACATTTGGATATGATGAATCGCTGGACTGGTATGAAAATCGCCTGGGACAAACTGGTATGCATGCACATATATTGTATACGTCCTCAAAGAGTTCTGGATGGGGTACCAAACCATTTTGCTAAAAGGTGATGGGGTACAAAAACTTTTTGCTATATTGAAGATGGGGTATGAAATATTGTCTAATTGTATGAAACTATCCTCCACCCTGGTACCAACGATTAAAAATGACCGCTCCCTTAGCATGCTCGAAGTCTGTCCTGGCCGTGTGGCAATTTTTGAGCCATTCGAATGAATCAAAAGGGTAGTAGATTTTCAGTCCTTGGAAAGGGGACCTTTACTAATGCTATTTCATTTGTAAACATTGAAACCAAAGAAGCCACAAGATGATCTGGTCAAGCAATTAGGGCTTAAGCTTAAAGGCAATTTACCCATTTATTCAAGGAATAGACGATTACGGAAAAGATGGCGGACCACATTTCACGCAATGCATGATAGGAATATGCCCCCTAGCAACGCATAGCTACCAAAATTTACGATCGCAGCATAAATCTTGACTGCAGCTGCGATAGATTTAGGCAGTCGCAACTTTATCGTGAGATCTACGCTCTTCCAAAGGCATCTTCTTTTTGGGCATCTGAAGGGCCCTGAAGTCTGCACAGTCTTCTGAAAATGGCACTGTACGCTTCGCAGAGAAAAATCTGAGTTGCCAAAAGAATGCACATTCAGAAAGGCAGACTTGGCAGAGAAAAATTCCAAAAGAATGCACATTTTGATTTCTGAAAGTAAGAGAGTTCGAATCGTTCGAATGTTGTGTTCGGCCGAGCGAATCGAAGCCATTGCAATACATTTTACTTTTGTTATGCAAATTTCAAGAGAAAAGAATTTACAATATTTCATTCTATTTTCGAATGTCAGGGTCTGTTCAACGCCTCAACGCCTCGACCCTCGACAGTAAAGGTAAACAAAGTCAAAAATCTTGTTGAAAATCTTGACGAAGACGGAACGACGAAAACAGCTGGTCACTACATCTTGATATTGTAGGAAAACTGAAACTGTACTACATAACTTATTTGTAAAAAAAAAGACTACATCAAGACGAATTTTCCTTTAAAGTGAAAATGAATCGAAATTTGTTTTTATTCTTACTAAACAAATCGATATCGTGGATTTCATTTTTGTTGGTTTCATTTCCATATTTCTCGTACTTTTCTCGAAAATTCGAATCGAAAATCGCAAGATTCGCCCCATTATGGATTTGCAGTTTGCTAGGCAACGATAATCGACGAAAAATGGTCGTTGCTCTAGCGCTAATTCTGAAGTATATAAATTGAGAAATTAAAAACAAACACTTTGAGGACCCTATTTTAGCCCTTTTTAAGGTATTTAATCAGTAATCCGGGGTTAGCAAGTGCATTTAGTAGGAAAACGAGCACGATCCATTTGGGTAGAAAAGGGCCTAAGTTGAAATTTTCGAGAATTCCCTCACAGCTTTGAAAATAGAATGGCTCGTTATTCTGCAAATTTTAGAGATAAATTGGAGATTAAAAGTGTTTTAGTGAAAGAATACAGTTTTCCGTCGAATTTTGACAAGCCGCGGCCGTTTACTCTTCGCAAAACGGAGTTACGGCGTAAAATGGGGTAGGCCGAAATTATTCCCCATTTTTGGGGGGCGTGCGCTCCGCTTCTGGGGGCAATATTGAACCCCAAATTGCGTTATTAGACTTGCAGACGAATGTTCTCTTGAAAACTTTTTTCCGTTTTGAAATCGGGCTTGTAACCATGGAGCATCGACTCCCAACGTAACCTCGGGTCGGAAAATCGCAACATTTATTTTTAACCCCCTGTTATGACGTCATAATGACCCCAACATTTCCTGAAACCCCGAAATTCGGATGCGCCGTGGTCCATTACCCCTCTTAAACTCCTCACTTGCCCCATACACCCCATTGATTTTATGAAATTACCGATTCAATAAAGGCCATTTTTGAATGGGAGCCAGTTATAATCTGATTTTGCTATTGTTTCCGAATAGCCAATCAAATTGCCGAATGGCCTTTTCATTTTCATTCATTTTTTAATTATTTATACACGGTGGCCCCATCAATCAACGACTGCTTTACAGGGGGCCGTGTTAAAAAGCTTACAAAATTAACAATACTTTACTAAAATAACCTAATTACAAGTGATAAAATCTAAAAAATCTAACTAGAATACTTATGATAAAAAATTAAAAAGAGTAAAATCAAAACTGGTGAATGGAACGAAAAATCACAATCAAATGGTCAAGCAGAAGGCTGCAGATGGTTTTTTAGTTGGCATTTAAACGAATTAAGCGAATTAAGCGAATTGTATTCCAGAGTAGAGGTAGAGCAACGAACTCACTCTGGGGACGAGATTGACGAGGGTGTTCATTCGGCTTCGTGACCAGCGTATGACGTCAGAACACCCTGGGAACGAGGTTGGATTTTTCCCTCTTCAACATTTCTGTTACTTCCAAAGATGGTATCTTTGTGTTTCTCAAAAGTTGGGCAATTATGTTTCCTGCCTTTGTTCGCCAGTGTGCATCATTTTGCGAAGATAGTAATTTACACGACTTTTGAGCTTTTCAAACGAATTCCGCTGGGTGTCATACGCCTTGTTCGATATAAGCACATGGCTGTCAAGCGCTATCTTTTCCTGTATACCTATTTTTGTATTGGGTGCACAACATGCAACACGCTTCATATGCAATGGCTGGTTTTCAGGACAATTCTGCTTAGTGGAGATGTTGAGACAAATCCTGGCCCCGAGACACTGAATTTTTGCACTTGGAACTTAAATAGTCTTACTGCCTATGACTTTTTAAGAGTCTCACTTATCGAGGCATACAACTCGGTATATAACTATGACTTGATTGGGATTGTAGAAACTCACCTTGATAGCACCATTGACGAAAATAAACTGTCACTAAATGGCTATACCTTTATGAAAGACAACCATCCGCAAAATGTGAAAAGAGGTGGTGTTGGTTTATACATCAAAGATTCTCTTCCCTCAAAAAGGCGTTCTGACCTAGTGACCCTCCCCGAGTGTATTGTGTATGAGATCCAAATAAACAGGAAAAAGTACTTTTTCGCCGTAATCTATAGAAGTCCAAGTCAGGACCAGAATGAATTTGATAATTTCACAATAGATTTTGAGCTGATGCTATCCAAAATGCATGCTGAAAATCCATTTTGCGTGATCATTACTGGCGATTTCAACTGTAGATCAACTCAGTGGTGGGAAAATGATATCGAAAATAACGAAGGAAAACTGTTTGAGCCAATAACGGCTGACATTGGTCTTCATCAGCTAATTTCTGAGCCAACTCATATAATGGGTGATTCTAAATCTTGCATTGATCTCATTTTTACTGATCAACCAAACCTCTTTATCGAGTCTGGTGTTCATACGTCATTACATGAACAGTGTCATCATCAAATTATCTATGGGAAACTTTCTGTTTCAAACATATCATTACCTCCTTATACCCGCAGGATTTGGCACTATGATAAAGCAGATTTTATTGCCATTATGAAAAGTATCGAAATGTTTAGCTGGCACGAGCATCTTGATAAAATTACACACCCAAATGAACAGGTGAAATTTCTAAACGAAGTCCTTTTGAACATATATTCTAACTTCATTCCCAACCAAGTCAAAACGGTTAAACCTCGCCAAGCACCCTGGATAACACCAGCTGTCAAAAATTTTCTGAGGAAAAAGAATCATGCTTATAAAACCTTCGTGAAGAACGGCCAGCCAGATGACAAGCTTGAGGGAATAAAAAGTATGATATCGGAAGGTGCAAAAATGATTGAGAATGCCAAACAAAATTACCTACGCAAGACAGGGCAAACCTTAGCGAATGCTGGAACCTCTAGCAAAACCTACTGGTCTTTGATCAATACCGTTCTTAATAAGGCGAAGATTCCTATCATACCACCCCTGTTGGAGAATGGGTTATTTATAACTGACTTTGCTGAAAAAGCTCAGTTGTTTAATGACTACTTCATACTCCAATGTACGACAATAGATACAGGTAGTGAAATTCCACTTGAAACCCTAAGAAATCCTATTTTGATAAGCGATTTCGTCATCTCTGATGAAAAGATACTGAAAATCATAAGATCGCTTAATCCTAACAAAGCACATGGCTGGGATGAAATTTCTATAAGAATGATAAAACTAAGCGATGTTTCATTGGTTACTCCTCTTAAAATTATATTTACAAACTGTCTGAGACGTGGTGTATTTCCCGAGACATGGAAGTGTGCAAATGTAGTCCCGGTTCATAAGAAAAACGAAAAAAATGTAAAGAGTAACTACCGTCCTATTTCTCTTCTACCGATTTTTGGGAAGGTGCTTGAAAAACTAATATATGATTCCTTATACTCACATCTTGTTTCATGTGACTTACTTAACCCCAATCAGTCAGGTTTTCGTCCAGGTGATTCAACGGTCAACCAATTAATTTCCATTACGCATACAATCTTCCAAGCATTCGATTGCAATCCTCCGCTTGATGTTCGCTCCGTGTATCTTGATATATCTAAAGCATTTGACAGGGTATGGCATGATGGCCTTATTTATAAATTAAAGCGATGTGGCGTTGCGGGACAACTTCTTTCTCTCATCCAAAGCTTTCTTAAGGATCGAAAGCAGCGAACTGTTTTGAACGGTCAGTGTTCTAATTGGGGAGATATTTTGGCGGGAGTGCCCCAGGGATCTATATTAGGACCATTGTTTTTTCTTGTGTATATCAACGATCTCACCGCTGACTTGAAATGTAATGTTAAGCTCTTTGCCGATGATACATCTTTGTTTACGGTTGTTCATGAACCAAATGCAGCTGCCGAGGACATGAACCATGACCTGGAGTTGATAAGCCAATGGGCCCGTGATTGGAGGATGTCATTTAATCCCGATCCGCAAAAACAAGCTGTCGAATTACTTCTTTCAAAGAAAAGACATGAAATGGATCACCCCGTTATTCTCTTTAACAACGTACCAGTGAAAAAAGTAACTGAGCATAAACATCTGGGTATTATTCTGGACTCGAAGCTATCTTTCTCAGCTCATATTAAATCTGCTATCTCTAAAACGAGGAGGGGCATTGGTCTGCTAAAATATCTCTCCAAGTATCTGCCAAGGCATACTCTGAACGAATTATATAAGCTTTACGTGCGACCCCACCTGGACTACGGGGATGTTATCTATCATATTCCAGCTAAAGTTTGTGAATTCAGTCATAACATCGTTTTACCAAATCTAATGGAAAAAATAGAGTCTGTTCAGTATTCAGCTGCTCTTGCAGTGACAGGAACATGGAGGGGAACATCGCGCGAAAAACTGTATGCAGAGCTTGGCTGGGAGTCACTAAGTTCCCGTAGGTGGAGTAGACGACTCACTTTGTTCTATAAGATTATAAATAATCTCACCCCCTTGTACACAAAGGAGCCAATCCCACCACTTCATCAGTCGAGCTACTCTCTTCGCAATCAGGATGCTATTGGACGAATAAGGGCAAGAACAGAAAAATTTCAGTCCAGCTTCTATCCTAACTGCACCTCTGAATGGAATAAACTTGATCCTGAAATCAGGCTAGCACCATCTGTTGCTGTCTTTAAGACAAAGCTTCTATCAATAATTCGCCCCCCTGCAAAACCTGTCTTTGGTATTCATGACCCAATAGGCCTTTCATATCTTTCCCAAATAAGGGTTGGTCTCAGCAGACTAAATTTTCACAAATTCAAGCACAATTTTAGGGACACTGTTAACCCTATGTGTCCAACGAATGACGGTATTGAGGACACGGAGCACTTTTTGTTGCTTTGCCCTTCATTTGATGTTCAACGACGAGATCTTCTCGCTGGAGTTTCGGTATTATTACGACCATTTGTAGAAATAAACAGCCTCTCTAACGACGTTCTTGTTCAGATTCTATTGTATGGGGATAAAGATCTGTCTAACGAAATCAACAAATATATACTCGAACTGACACTAGATTTCATCCGCAAAACAGGTCGGTTTGATTAAAATGGATCTGAAAAGTTTGTTTCACGCCACTCAGTCACTAAGTCCTTTTCTCTTTTTTTTTCATTTTTTGTTCACTTGTTTACGCCTGTTTCACATTGGATGTTGGGTAATTCAGTGTTATGATAGTGCAGACGACAGTTTTAACTCACACTTAATTCCTGAGTTCAGTAAAATTTTAGCGTCTGTCCAAGGTGACACTAAACTGATACATCCAAAACACAGAAGTTGCCCTACATCCAATGTGAACCCGACTCTAGTATTTATAGTAGAAATTGTATATGCGTAGCCCTATGTATTAGTACTTGTTTGTATATTTAGATTTAGTTTTTAGTTACCTGTTTTCTATGTTATAGCCATGGGGTAGTCATGGTCTTCTGCTCCTCATGGCATCGTCCTTGTAGTGTAGTAAAGTAGTTTGTAAGTGTTGTTTTAGGTAATCTCGTCTTTGTAAAATTTTATATTGGATAAAAAAAAAAAAAAAAAAAAAAAAAAAAAAGCCTACCTGTTATCGTTAATTTTGTAGCTAAACAACAATTTGATTTTATCTGTGTTTTCATATGTAAGTTGTTTTTAAAAGATTATTTCAGAAATCAGAATTCGTCAAAGGTTCATTTCTGAGCCATTTGTTACTTTTTTCTATTCCTATAAAATGTTTAAAATAAATGTTACATTCTACTATACTTATCTAATCACTATACAACGCCACAGGACGATACACGATGCCAAGAGGAGCAAAAGACAGTTACTACCCCAAGACAATGACTACCCCATGCCATTACTTTCTGAACCATCCTATATTCATTAAGACGTATTGAAAGGGGTTGCTTTCTCTTTCTGAACTTTATTTTTCGTACCATGGTATGGCATGATACTTCCTTTATAGGAGTCCAGCCATAGTTTTCCATGGTTTGGGTGCAGGCTTCCCGTATAAACTTGTAAAGATGTTTTCACTAGAATATTTATGTTGAATAGATCGGCCTAACTCTCTTTCTGTATTTTCCTTTATGTGCCTCCGCGTGTCACCTCTGTCCTTACTCTGTTTCTAATGACATCAATTTTCTTTTGTTTAATTTCCTGCAAAAAAGTTAATTTTTTCTGTCAAATTATTTGTTGTTTGCAGGAAGGTATTGCTACGGTAAGAACCGGCAAATAAGAAATCGCTGTTTTCAATCAGCCAGTTTAATTTTTTTATTCTATTTTCAGTGGGAAATAGCCCGAATAGGGTATTATTCTTTTGGTTGAAAATAAGTCTTGGAATTAAAGTTTGAAACGTGAATATCTTGGCAAAGATTGAATGTAAAGGGCAACAGCTTTATATTTGAAATCTTTCGTTTCAGCCAAAATGTCAGTCTGCACTTTCTCAAAACGTGATTTCTTATTCGCAGTTCCTTGCTTAGCTTTGGAATATTTATGCTAAAAATGTTAGCCAAATCAAATTATAAAATGTAATTGACTCGCCTAAATATTTGTTTTACTTGATTCTATCTTCAATTAAGGCCTCGTCCAGTGCTGGAAATCTTGGCGTTCTTATCCCAATCATCGCTGCTCACGTGAAAAATTTGCCAATGATTGTAGACGCAACGCCAAGAGAGCTAAAGTTGTTCAGAGATTTCTGGCTATATGTTGTTTTGTTTGGATTTGGCATTGAAGGTTCGAGTATCTGGCCTCCTGAATGGTATGAAGGCACATGCCAAATTGCTGGTAAAGCTCCTGTGCTTCTTGGTGTAGGCCATTTGAGATCTGAACTGCAGTACAATTTGGCATTGAAGAATGACCATATTGCTCCGGTTAGTGAAATTTATGTCAAATTTTTTGAGCTGCAATCAAAAAGCAAATGCAACTGAGCAACTGAGCAGAGACATGTGTATACAATTGATTGCGATGTAAGTACATCGTCAATGGAGGATGGAAGTACCGTAAAAGCTCTTTTAAGCCCCCGGGGGCTTATTTGATTTTGGACACTTTTTTAGTCCATTTTGCACCACATTTTGTGGTTTAAAGATACAATTTTACGAGTTAAATACATGAATTCGACAAAGTGTTATATCAAAACACATCAAAATTAATATGCAGACTTATTTAGCTCAATAAATGGAGAAACTTTGTTAACCTTTGGAATTTGATATAAGTGGGGGAGGGGCTTAATAGCTGCTGCACTGGCAGTAACAGGAACGTGGAGAGGCACTTCTCGGGAAAGATTGTACAATGAATTAGGATGGGAACCCTTAAGTTTAAGAAGATGGAGCAGGCGGCTTATTCTTTTCTACAAATTTGTCAACGAGTTAACACCTGATTACACGAGAGACCCTATTCCACCTCTCAATGAAACTATCTATCCTATTAGAAGTCGGCCCATCGTGGGACAAATAAGGGCAAGAACGGAAAAATTCAAAGCCAGTTTTTATCCTCACTGTTTATTGGAATGGAACAAACTTGATCCTGAGATCAGAGCATCACCCACTGTTAGCATTTTTAAAAAGAAACTATCTGCACAGATAAGGCCACCTGCGAACTCCGTATATGGTATTCATGATCCAAAAGGGGTTGCATATTTAACTCAACTCAGGGTCGGGCTGAGCAAACTCAATTTTCACAAATTTAGACACAATTTTAGAGACACAATAAATCCAATGTGTCCAATCAATGATGGTATAGAGGATACGGAACACTTTTTGCTGCTTTGCGATTCTTTTAAAGAACACAGATGCAATCTTCTCACTGATGTTAATGTTGTACTTCAAAATAGTGGGCATTCTGTCTGGAGCAACAGCTTTTTGCAACTTCTTTTGTACGGTGATGAGAGTCTGTCTTATGAGGTAAACAGATCAATTCTAACTTTGACTATTACGTACATCCTCAAGACAGAACGTCTTGATTAAAGATTTTTCATATTATCCCAAGAAATCTTCCCGTTTCCTTCCATTTCCTTCCATTCCCTTCTTCACGTCGTTACGTGTAGTGCTAATGAAAATGAAATAGTGAAAATGAAATCTTGAAATCTTGAAATCTATGTTCGTGTTCCCTGTTTTATGTTGCCATGAGGCAGTCATAGTTTTTTGCTCCAAATGGTATTGTAATAGTAGTAGGGTATAGTATTTTGTAAGTAGTGTAATTAAGTAATGTGTATTGTAAGTTTTTAGATTGAATGTAAAAAAAAAAAAAAAAAAAAAAGGGGCTTAATAGAGAGGGGGGGGGCTTAATAGAGCTTTTACAGTAAAGTTCTAATGCAAAATGCAACTCAAGTTAGTCTTAAATTCACGCTTCAGATTAGCGGTGCACTGTGTGGTCAGAGTCCTGTTTTGCTAAAGCTCATTAGATGCAGAATTAGGTGCTTGATGCAACTTGGTGCAAAAAGGTCCATTTCGAGGAGACTGGAACATCATCTGGAATGTAATATCAACACAGAGTCCCTTTGGATTTATCGACACTTTCTTATTTTAAACCAAATGGAAAATTTTTCTGTTTCATCAAAAAGCCTATTCGCCTGATTTCAAATCTAAAATATCATTTCCTGTGACTGACATAATTTCGATTATTTCCAAATGATATTGACACCAACGAAGATGACTGTCACTATACTGGGTGTCCCTAAAGAATTGTGCTCCGTTTGCCCGAGGATTGCAAAAGATCCTTATCAGAGTTTTACGTGATCTTGCTCTTCCAATAGTCAATGAAAGTTTCCCACCATCTCGTAAAAGTCAAATGAAGAGTGATGGAGCTATGACCTAGAAGACCAAATATGCTTGATGACTGGAACCAAAATTTAAAAATTTATTTGCATTATTTCATATTTTTACATAATTTCCCATTAGGGTGAAAAATTAAGGTTGTGGTAAACGTTCTTTCTCTCTGACTAATCTGTTGCAAGTAAACCATGTTAAACAGCATCTGCGAAAATCAGGAAAACCTTTTTTTTTCAGATTAGCCAAAGCTCGAATGTTTTTGGAGGGACCGGGCTGAAGTCAAAAGCTATTGACAAATGCTTTGTACATAGTTTAGTTAAATGGCTTCGCTATCTTTTGAGATGCTAAATGGTCATTTTAGTCAATGTTTACTGTCCGAAAAACCGGATTCCAAGCAATCTTCGAATCCCGGATTCCTTAGTTTTGAGTGAAATAATCGCCATCATCTTCCAGTCAATGTTTCGTAAAAACTCAAAACGTAGCGATGGATTTGAACGTTTGGGGAAATATTTTGTTTGCAAGATGATCGACCTTCGCTCTTCATTCAATTTTCGTGCTCCAAAGCAAATTTGGAATTCAGCTTTTTTCATATCTTCCAAAACATGGACTGGAAAGGAGGCAGTAGTCCGAGAAATTAACGAATTAACATATATTTTAAACTGTTTTTTAAGACGGCAGGCAAAACTTAAACTGGCCAAGCAACATCTATTAAATATAGCTGTGCTTTTCAGCTCTTGCTGATGCCTTGTTTGTGTTCATAACATTTGCTTTCAAGAAACTATGTGCGATATAGCTCGTGAAGTTTTTTTTTTGCGTCACCCGGTATAACTGTTTCAATAGCTTTGATAGAAATAAGAAGTTGTTCACTAGCAGCTTGATCAATTATTGGATTAATTTCTGAAGATATTTGCAACTTTATGCTTCGACAGAAGAACGATTAATTAGGGAGAGAGCAAAATGGTTTTCTGTTTCAAAGAGTTTAACGCTTACTTTTTATCTAGCGCCATGAGGTAGTCATAGTCTGTTGCTCATCATGGTATAGTTCTTGTAATATTGTTAAGCACTTTGTAGGTAGAGAAATCTGTAACATGTATTGTAAATTTTTAAAGATACGTAAAAAAAGTATTTCCAATGAGAGAAAAATTAAACGAAATCTTTCTGAAGAAAGTGATTTGTCAATTATTTCTAGGTCTGGGCACACTATTGAGTAAAAACAGTGCTACGTTTGTTTCTTTTACCAGGAACCTGATAGCTAAAAGAGTCTCGTTCGAATGCCATTTTCGATATACTGGCTCGCATTGACAATGCTGTCATCTCCATCGGTCTTGTCACGGGACATTTGGTTTTACACATACTGTAGATTTCATGCGCTTCTAACTTTTATACTGATAATCTTGGAAGAGAATACCTTGCAAGAAATGTTTAATATGATAACTGTAGATTCTCACAATGAGGTTTTTCTTGAAGAATTTTTTGGGATTATTTAAGAATTTTCTTCTTGGATTCCACAGGAGGGTTTTCCCTAACAGCATCTTTTATCTCTGTTTTGACAGGGCGAGCTTATTGGCATCCGACAATCTTTGCTGGATTCTCTTGGGAACAATCAAGAAATTTCACCGATCATCAGCAAACTTGATTTTGCTCAATGTGCTTATTTGTGTTGTGTTTATCAATTGGAAACTCTACGAATCACAGCTGATACTTGGTTGATGCAATTGTTTTTCCAATATTTAGAAGATAAAGCAGTTCAAAGAGACAAAATGGGTAAGATATTTATTTTTTTCTATTAGAGTATTTGCAAAAGCTCTACCAGTTCTTGGCTCAAGAAGCTTGGTATGCACTGCGCGATAAGTGGAATTGCTTCGAAAATCGACACAGCTATTGAACGCATTGTGCAATATACCATTTTGACGTTCAGAAATGTTTGCCGTTCATAAATTGAAACGTTAAGAGACGCTCAGAAATTGTTATTCAACGTTAACGTTCACCTTCAGGAAAAAGGGGAGCGGCTTGTTTTGGTAAGTTTGTGAAAAGAAACGATAACATTAACACCCGATCAGACAGCAAGTAGTTGCGGCACACAGCTAGACTGGCCTTCTTTTCAACCTAATAATCATCGACTATCTTGCCCATCTTTAGTGATGTTTTGCGAGGACTGATTCAGTTTCGATGTAGGGAAGTTTTTAACGCATTTGGTCTTGCTGTTGGGTATCTTCGTGTTATATGGTCTCGTATTTCAAATTTGTTTTAAGTCGATTAACTATATGCGATGGCGCATAGCCTAATCTTAACTCTGTATGTACCGTCGCAGCTATATGGGTATTGATTTTTATCACCAGGCGCTTAGTGCAATCAGTACCAAGACTCAGTGATATTCGTTTGTTTACCATTCTTGCAGTGAGCAATAAGTCTTGCTTTCGACTAGGTCTATAGCAATTCATACATAAACGAAGAAATTGTGTTGTTAAAGATGTGTTCACTCCTTCTCCTCTAATTAGATAATAACGAACATTATCCGAACTCGCACATTTTATTTCAGATATTTGGAGATGTATTCGTCAGATTGGTGAACTGATCTTCAAGAGATTCCTTGAAATCGTTTCAAAAAGAGGATGCAGTAGGGAACGAGACAGAGAACTGGAGGCCCACACACAATTCTTGTTGGCAAAATTCAATCATGAAAATGGTTCTATTAGACGTGTAGCTGATAGATTGTTGTCAGATATGGTAGACAGGTACGTTCAATTTTCACTTATCTCGTCGCTAGCTACAATGCCTCATGTACATTGAAACTGTTTTCAGCAAGGGAAGATTGAAGATTGATCAAAGATGATGCACCTTAACTTTCGTGATGATAGAGCAGACTCTGTGTCTTCAAGTAAGATTTTTTGGCAATATGATAGCAACAGTAAGAACCCGCAAAATAAAATCCAGTTCTTTCAAAAAAACCTATTAAAGCAACATTAATTTGGAAACAGGCTGAAAGGTATCTTATAATATGGTATCGTTTTATCAAAGAACACGAAGAGGAAACAGTATTAAACAGTATGTTCTTGTTACCTATAATTCCTCTAAATTTACTTAACCATAACATACATGCCATATTTTTGCTACGTATACACAGATGTTTTCGCAGTAAATCTTTAAGAGCACCTGATATTGGCAAATATTATTGATACTGACAATTTTATTTGCATTGGCTAGGTCTAACTAAGCCTTTATGACTCACGAGGTAAATTAATATCATTCTCGTGAATCAAGAAATCTTTTTACATTTTATCACTTTGCTGGCTATTGACAGTTCATTGATTTCTTGTCATTTAATAGATTCCCTTACCTTCTATGGAATGATGCAGTTTTGAAGGCCATGCTGGATTTGCTGCACGTGCTTGACGAGGAAACCAGAAAAATGGTATGGAGTTTTTATTTCTATGTAGCTACTTCTGCCCAGCTTGATTTCATGTATAAAGTAAGCATGTATGTATCATGTCATGTATCAACTCCAGTACTGAAGTTGAGAGGTGTCTGAAAGGTATAAAACGTTCGAAATCAACCGGCCTTGATGATCTCCCGCCGGGGTTATTAAAGGACTCTGCAGCAATCATATCGTTGCCTCTGACCCATATCATAAATCTCTCGTTTTCCACTGGCGTTTTCCCAAGTCAATGGAAAAATGCAAGAATTGTTCCAGTGGACAAATCAGGATCAAAGTCAAGCTTTGATAACTACAGGCCGATATCGATACTGCCAGTTCTGTCTAAAGTTATCGAAAAATTGGTTCATCAGCAGCTCATGAGATTCCTTGATGAAAATAAGTTGTTGTCTGAGTTGCAGTTTGGTTTCAGACCGAAAATGTCTACGGAGCTGGCAGCAACACTCTTTCTCGATAATATCCGCAAAAATGTTGATCAAGGATACATGGTTGGTGCTACTTTCATCGACCTCAGCAAGGCATTCGATACAATAAGCCATTCAAAGCTATTAGCTAAGCTCCATAGCTATGGTTTAAATGGAACTGAGCTTGAGTGGTTTACAAATTACCTATTCAATCGAAATGCACAAGTATTGTTCAATGGTTCTATCTCCAATCCACAAAAGATGATAAGTGGGGTGTCGCAGGGATCAATCCTAGGCCCTCTTCTATTTATTCTCTTTTTCAATGATATTGCATATTCCACTAAAGGTGCCAGCATAATAAAATACGCAGATCATATCATATCATATCAAATTATTTAAACACAAAATCCCTTCAGCTGAATTAAATACAAATCAAAGTTATGATACAGTAATTACAGTATAATATTTACAAGAAGAAAAGAAAGTTCAAAACTGTTCTAGGGGCCTATTTGCTGCTCTTCCAGGGAGTCGTGTTTCAAGTTTGCTTCAGCTCTTAAGGTGAGTTTTTAGATTTCTTTTGAACTGTGGCAAGGTTGGCAGCTCCCTGATGGTAATAGGGATGCTGTTCCATGCAGTAAGAGCTGAATAATGAAAGCCTTTTTTCACATATTCAAGGTTGTATCTTGGAATTTGGATATTCCTGCAGTTTCTCGTACTATAGTTTGAATGCAAGGATATCTGGGGCAATTTATCCCAAAGGCTCTCTGGACACATCCTGCTCATAATCTTATAGGTCATGGCTGATCGATCGAATTTAATTAGTTGTTCTACATCGAGCCAATTGTAAGACCAATTATCTTTAATCCTAGCCCTCTCAATTATTGTTCGGGCTCGGTCCTGTAGATTTTGCAGGATTTTTATTTTAGAACTAGGAATGCTTCCCCAAATAACATTTGCATACCGCAAATGACTTTCTATGAGGGCCCGGTATACACTATCTAGTTGTTTTTGTGGCACAAGGTTTTTCAGTTTCTTAAGAGATGAAAGACCTCCACGAACCTTCCCTTTAACAACTTTGAAGTGTTGTTCCCAGTTTAATCCTTCATCTACGATGACCCCAAGTGACTTTGTCTTCTTTGCGCGTTTAATTTCTGAGTTATTTAGCATTAGTCGTTCAGAGACATCCATTTTATTGACTTTACGGGGATGGCCAATCAACATATATTCAGTTCTCTTTGGATTGGCTGTCAGTTTATTGATACCGTTGACAAGCTGTCAGTCAGATGATACCGTTATTTACGTAGCTGGTAAAGAGATCAAAGAAATAAATGCAAAATTATCAAATGCCATGGCAGAACTTTCAGTCTGGTTCAGTGAAAACGAATTAATCCTCAACCTGAAGAAAGGAAAAACTGAAGCCCTATTATTTGGAACAGCTCAGAGAATCCGGAAATGCACGGGGCCTTTATGCATATTACACGAGGATGGTCAAATCAACATCACTTCGACACACAAGTATCTAGGTGTGCACCTAGACTCTTCATTGAATCTTAACAGTGATTTTGATGCCAAATACAAGAAAGCCACAGGTCGTTTACGACTCTTAGCAAAGATCAGAAGCCATTTGGACATAGAATCAGTGAAAGCCATCTACCGTGCAATGGTATTACCAGTGCTCACTTATTGCGGCATATTGAATCTGAAATTGAATAGGACACAAGAAAACAAGCTCAACTCGTTTCACAATCGTGCAATGCAAATAGTCGCAAAAAATCAAAGATGTGAAGTTATATCACCAATAAATGCAGTTAAAAAGAGAGCCTGCGTGCTAGTATACAATGTCCTGCAGAACAATGTCTGTCATGCTTTAAACCAATACTTTATGTATCAAGAACATTGCAAGAACACAAGGAACAATCATTGTAGTGTATGTCTTCCACGGATAAGAACTGAATACGCGAGGAAAGGTTTCTACTACATGGGTGCAAAGACTTTTAATGAGCAACCACTGAGTGCAAGGACGTCTGACAATGCATCTGATTTTATGAAAATTATGAACAAAATTTATACATAAGATTTTAATTTGTTATACTACAAAATTGATTTTTTGAGACCTGCAGTTGTAACATATTTATATATTTTCTTTTTAAGCACCTTTCTTTTTACAGGACAAACATTGATAACAGCAATTTCGTAATTGTTGAAGTTTTTATCCTGTTAAATAATTCGTTATTATTATTATTATTATTATTATTATTATTATTATTAAGCGCGGCATAATTTATCCGTTGGGCACTATGAAAATTAAAAGAAAACCAAGAGGTCTTAAGAAAATTCAAAAGTTAAAAAATCCAATTTTCAAATTTATTCGAGAATGAATGCGATACTGATGCACATTTGGTGGCATTAATTTATAACTTAACATCCGGCGGCATTCTGTGTAGCTTGAAGGATAATACACAGAAACTACAGCAAGTGTTTGGCAGTATTTGGGGTCGCATGTCAATCAAATTATATGTGGTAATTTTATGTATATATTCTTTGTAAGGTCCAGGGGTACAATCTCCCCTGTGGTAAGGGGGAGATGGGGCCATGCTGGTATGTGGGAGCATGGCAAAACCGCCTAACTGGAGACATACGACCCACCTAACGGACCGGTCCCGGGGGTTAAGTTTAGTCTCCATGATTGAGCCGCTTAAAGGGTCGAACTTTGACCCATCAACCGGGAAAATGTCTGAAAAGTGTACCAATAAATCGTGAAAGAGGTGCCCATGAATCTGTGAAAAACTCTGAACGCGTACCCATAAATCTGAAACGATGTCTGAAAAGTATACCCATGATCTGTAAAAAGTCTGAAAGTATTCCCATAATCTGTCAAATTTCTGAAAAGTGTACCCATAAATCCGAAAAAATGTCTGAAAAGTATACCCATAATCTGTAAAAATTCTGAAAAGTGTACCCATAGATCCGGACAAACGTTTGAAAAATAAACCCATAATTCGTAAAATTATTGCAAAGTATACCCATCATCTGTGACAATAGGGGCATAATCTGCACGCAGGCTAGGTTGCTTTGCAATTGATCCAGTTATGTTGCCCATACTTGGGTTCTTTTATTATTTGCTGGGTTGCTGTGCAATTGATCCAGCTTTGTTGCCCATTTTGGGTTCTTTTATTATTAGCTGGGTTGCTGTGCAATTGATCCAGCTTTATTGCCCATTTAGGGTTCTTTTATTATCAGCTGGGTTGCTGTGCAATTGATCCAGCTATGTTGCCCATCTTGGGTTCTTTTATTATTAGCTGGGTTGCTGTGCAATTGATCCAGCTTTGTTGCCCATTTTGGGTTCTTTTGTTATTAGCTTTTTTTATGTTGCCCATACTTGGGGGTTCTTTTATTATTTGCTGGGTTGCTGTGCAATTGATCCAGCTATGTTGCCCATCTTGGGTTCTTTTATTATTAGCTGGGTTGCTGTGCAATTGATCCAGCTATTGTGCCCTGTTTTACCTGATCTGAGCTGGGTTGCTGTGCAATTGATCCAGCTATGGTGCCCTGTTTTACCTGATATGAGCTGGGGTTGCTGTGCAATTGATCCAGCTATGTTGCCCATCTTGGGTTCCCTGTTTTACCTGATCTGAGCTGGGTTGCTGTGCAATTGATCCAGCTATTGTGCCCTGTTTTACCTGATCTGAGCTGGATTGCTGTGCAATTGATCCAGCTATTCTGCCCTGTTTTACCTGATATGAGCTGGGTTGCTGTGCAATTGATCCAGCTATCCTGCCCTGTTTTACCTGATATGGGCTGGGTTGCTGTGCAATTGAGAAGCTATAAAATTCCGCTCAATTTTTTCTTATCATATCTTGTGTGTGCTGGTTGCTGATATCCTATTTTGTTTTGTATGCAATTGAGATTAACGTGCATGATTCCAATGAGTTATTGTGCAATTTCTTCAAAATTTACCATGAAATGTCATGAACTCCAAAGGGGGGTAAATTACAACAAACCCCTGGTAACTACAACTACTACCGAAACCATAAAATCTACTAGTTATGCTGATGTGCAAATGAGATCCGCCCATAGGCCATTGTGAAATTGCCAGGTGAATGAGCCCAGATTTCCTTTGTGTTGCATTGTTATATTACTGGGTTGCAATTGAGACCAATTTGTATGCATTTAATGAGGTGCAGTGTGGCTGCCCCTGAGAGCCCATTTCAAATTTACTACCTACAAATACAACTACATTACAAAAACCTCTAATGCTGATGCGCAAATGAGATCCGCACATAGGCCATTAGTGAAATTGCCAGGTGAATGAGCCCAGATTTCCTTTGTGTTTCATTGTTATATTACTCGGTTGCAATTGAGACCAATTTGTATGCAGTTAATGAGGTACAGTGTGGATGCCCCTGAGAGCCCATTTCAAATTTACTACCTACAAATACAACTACATTACAATAACCTCTAATACTACAATAATTAGCAAACAACCAGATGTCTTGTTTTAACTGGGTTGTTATAAGTGCTGAGTTGCTATGCAGCTGAGATAATTTGCCTGCTATTAATGACTTGTGGTAATGAGCCCAGATTTACCATCAATTTTCATGAGCCACACTAGGGGCTAATTTACAGCAAACCCCTTGGATTACTCCTGACCTTTAGTTCTATTAGTTACAGTATGTTGCTGTGCAAGAGAGACCAACTAATGTGTGAATGAAGAGTTGCTATGCTAATGAGCCCAGTTTTGCTTCAAATTATGAGCAACAAATGCAGCAAATTAGAATGATACTAGAGTATTCCAATTATTACCAAAACAGAACGTTAACCACTGTCAATAGCTGTTTGCTGAGCAATTGATATGGACTCGGGTGCTAGTTTGCCTTCCAAATTCCTGTTGAGGCTGTATGTCTTACATAAGCAGGGTAGATGAGTATGGACCAGCTGCAACAACTACAAGCCAGTAATGGTCTCTGTATATACTCTTCATTGGCTGAGTTGCTGCACCAATAAGTTTGTATGCCAATCTTATGATGAATTACTGTATGCCGCCCAATTTACAAATCGGCCCTTGCAGTACCTCGTACAAACATCCCTCGCCATTAAACCTATCTCGTATTCCAATTGTTCACTCCTTCAGCTCACGGTACAGCCCCACATGTGTGTAGATAAACATTGCAGATTTTTTAAAATACTATACACCTGCCTGTTACACCAAGATAACGAGTTAGGCAGCTACTTGCTGTGAGAAAGCAAAAAACCTGACATCAAAGCGGGTTACTATGAAACAGGCAAAAACATTCCTGATGTGTGGGAGAAAAATGGCAATGCCACCCCTGTTGCCATTGTGCCAACCTTCTTGCCAGACGTAGTTTCTCTGTTGCCCTAGGGGCTAATGTTTCTTATGCAGGGAGGGTGGGAGGAAAATCATTTGAAACTTGCCAAATTGATGAGCCATGGCTGCTCCTAGCTGCCAAGACCATGTTAAGCTGTACCATGTGATTAGGCCCAAAGGATTATGGGGAAGCCCATCATGCCTTGCTGTTAACCTAAATTTATTACATAAATTCTCACTTAACATCCGGCGGCATTCTGTGCAGCTTGAAGGATAATACACAGAAACTACAGCAAGTGTTTGGCAGTATTTGGGGTCGCATGTCAATCAAATTGTATGTGGTAATTTTATGTATATATTCTTTGTAAGGTCCAGGGGTACAATCTCCCCTATGGTAAGGGGGAGATGGAGC
The DNA here is from genome assembly GCA_039566865.1 of Aurelia coerulea. Taxonomy (NCBI): domain Eukaryota; kingdom Metazoa; phylum Cnidaria; class Scyphozoa; order Semaeostomeae; family Ulmaridae; genus Aurelia; species Aurelia coerulea. The sequence continues at coordinate 18,496,668 of CM076956.1, read as the reverse complement.
CATGCTGGTATGTGGGAGCATGGCAAAACCGCCAAATTTCCCCCAAAGAACCCCAACACCTAGGGTATGCCCAAGGGGTGATGCATTGCTGCTACCTTCCTTTGTAGGGATGACCAAGGACCGTATGCCCCATTTTTATGATATGATTTTGATTAAAGAAAAAACCATGATTTGACCCAATATTTGAAGACCCTTAAAACCGAACAACCGGAATTTATTGGAACAGTCAGATAGACCCAATATATTTATTCAAACTATTAGGTGGCCCTTGAGAAGGACCTTATGCATCTAATATAACTATCAGGTGGCCCTTCATAAAGGTCCTTAAGATTTAATCAAACTATTAGGAGGACCAGATTTTGCCAGGATGTACACAGCACCAATATAACCCAATTGCGAAGAGCACTTGGTTGATTTGTGGCTCTGACTAATACCCAGGTTGTGCAATGTGCTTGTTGACTGTCTCGTGGACTAAACCACTTTCCAGTATTAATACTGTTCCACTTTTTAACAAATTCCAAATTGATTTATTTTCATTAGATAATGAACTCCTTACACCAATATTATTTACAACAAAAAAATGCAGCGGCAACCAAGCGTGGATCCTTCTTGAACTTGATAAACCATTCACAATATGTCACCTTGTCAAAACAAAACATGACTGAGCTTTAAACACTTCCGATGATAGGTAAAAGTGTGTTTACTTTCTTTCAAGGTATATTTGCAATTAATCAACCAAATCTAATCTCCAGATGAAAAGATCTTTGAACTTAAACCAGCCACTGCTCTGCACTGTCTTGTCTTGATTGACCTTGTACACAATTTGCCAGCCAGCTAGCTCTGATATGTCAATAGATACTCCCAATATTTGGTCCTTTTGTTTTCTCAAGTCTTACGAGTACGACGGACAAATACAGATCTGATTCTTGCCAATCTGGCAGCACCTATCCCCTCCATTTTTTCCCAATGTCAATGGCCATGCCGAATGGAGAGGAACAACAAAGTTTTTTGCTGCACTAAAACTGGATCGAGTTGGGCTGCTAAAATTGCTAAAATTGCTTGATTTGACAATACCATGGATTGAGGGTGATTTACCTGTTTGTGTTAATCTGCAAGAGCAGCCAAAACATCAGACAAAAAACCTTCCTTGCTATTCAGTTGTGGTTACGGCCTAATTTAGCTCGTTTCGTTTGAGCCCGTTTTGTCACCAGCGCCGAGCACGACTCTCTTCTTAATTCACGTTAACTTGCATATGACATGCACCAGAACTGCTCATAAATCTCTCGGTCTTTCTGTCTTCATCTTATGACTTCTGTTGAATTGATGTCTTCTTAAGATCCCCGATAAAAATCATTTGAAACTTGCCAAATTGATGAGCCATGGCTGCTCCTAGCTGCCAAGACCATGTTAAGCTGTACCATGTGATTAGGCCCAAAGGATTATGGGGAAGCCCATCATGCCTTGCTGTTAACCTAAATTTATTACATAAATTCTCACTTTTGGCTGGAGTGGGCTATTTTCGAAGTCCAAGATTTCCACAGGCATGTTATTCATGTGCATGCTTGATGAAATAGTTATAACTGCCAGATGTTTAATACATGCAACCTGATATAATAAATGCAAAATATTGGAACAGCAATCCATAACAGGAAAGTTGATTTGCCATTATTTGTCTTTTGAATTTGAAAATGCATTGATTTTAGGCAACGTAGATTCTAGAAATGCACTGTGAGACGCATTGCTGGAGGAGCGATGAGTATATTTACCATAGAGGGGTCAACTCCGAATTTCAGATATAACGACCATAATTTTCCTTATTTCAGGGGTGTAGATTTGTATCATCAGTGATCACGATGCCAAGAACGAATTACACTCTCACTGTTTCACCAGATCCTGCTAAACGAAAGCAAACAATGCGTGATTTTGCCAATCGCTGCAATGGAATTCTTCAAGAAGCTTTGAAATGGGCGCCAGGAGTGACAAGAGCTTTATTGCATGTGAGTTTTTGACCATTCAACGAGAAGAAAATCATTTAGAACGACTCAAAGGGGAATCATGAATCCGATTGAAATTTGATTTTCTATATTTCTTCGTAACGGGCCATGCTCTTGGATTCTGAAGGTAATATTTTCCCTGCTTTTTTGCTGACAGCTGTTTGCAGTGGGCACAATTCTGGAAGTATGTTTTCTTTCGTGTTTATCTTCGGAACTCTATGTTTTTAATTGCCAAAGTGATAAAGGCTCCTGTACAATCAAAATGCAGTTGAGAAAGTAGCCAGGTTTTAATAGGTGGAAAAGACGTTTTTTAATGTCTCATGGTTTCAGAGACAAATGATTTTAGGACGCGATAAGATATAAAACTTTGTTCTTGCACTGTTGTGTCCAGAGTAGTTCAACTTTCTGGAAATGTGAACAGAATTAGAATTTCAAGAATGCAATTTTTCATCTATTTCTGCATCTGTGCCCACTGTGGGCAGAGCTTGCTGAAATCACATCAATATTGAATCGTACGAAGGAGCTCTAAAATACGACTTTCAAAATAGATTCAAATAGTGGCAAAACGAATTTTTTTCGAGAATAATCAAATATGTCAACAACTGAATGGAAATACGAATATTCAAATATTTTAAAATTTGACCTGTGTATTATCTTCTTGTGTGTGGTTCTTTTGTTTTGAGAGTTTTCTAAAGAGAAAGGAGCAACCATGAATATGGCTGTTGTTAAGTGAAGCTTCCCATGCCTAGACCATGCTCTATTGTTATGTAAAAGGTCAGGAAGATGCTCAGCAGCCTCTACTTTATCATTTGTTTCCTTTCCTTATCTATTGTTTTACTTTCAGCAATATGTCGTTGAACAGCAATGCTCACTAGGAACGAGGCATTATGGAATTGAAATTGCTTCCGAGAACATAAGCACATTTGAGAGACAATCTACAAATGCTGACATCAACAGTGCTATTCCACTGACCAGCCGATCTGATACCCAAAGTATTTCATACGATTCTGCGGACTCAACCAGCTTCATTGTTGGCTTGAGGTGCAAAAGTAGATTTGCTGGCCAGGTTCGTCTGAAAATCCTTTTTGCAGCAATTAGTACTTATAAAAGTATCGATTTGCCATTCTAGCTTGTGCTGAATGGTTTGAAGCATGTATTGAATATAGAATAATACCTAGCCATGGAACCTTTCTCTGTTCTTGATCAAGGAGAAGAGAGCAGAAATCTGGTCAAAGTTGTTCGTTTGTTGTCAGAAACATAGCAGAACGGCTTGTGTGCATGTAAAGAAAACAAGACCGCTAAAGCACTCGCAATTTGAAGTCATTGAATATTCCTTCTGGGACTTAACTCGTGCTGATATTTTTCACTGCAACTAAGGGTTTTTATGACTAACTAAATTTCGTCATGCCTGTTTTTCCCAAAAATGTCCCAACATTCGAGAGACTCTTGCTAAAGGGCAAGCTATATAGCTTGGAGATATTCATTTTATATTTTCATCATTCCAACCTGCATAGAAATATTGGTATTTACATTAGACAAGAGAGCTTCTTTTGCATTTAAAATATTTAGTAGACCCGCTTTTTAGATTTGTCTAAAATCTGATCATTGTGAATGCATAAGCCCGAAGAACAATGTGTCAAAATCTAGATAGGCTTTTGAGGTGTTAAAATGTATACATTTGGTTCACTCTTTCTTCACTACTCCACAAGAGCAGATCAACATATAAAATTCTACAAACTCAAAATTTGTGAGAAAATGAAAATATTTATAAGGTCTGTGTGATATTTTAATTTTAGGTCGATGGCTTGGATCATGTATTAAAGGGACTGTCCCATGGAAATGATGTTACGTTATCTCAAAGTCTGCTAGCTCAGTTAGCAGCAGTCAATGATGATGGGGAAGAATTTGTCACCACCATGTACCGCAGTTGTGCATTTTTAGCAACGAGTAAAGGTACACTCACAATGAATAAATTTGACATAATTTCTAATCTGGTTCTGCCTCTGAAATAAGGAATATCGAGTTTGGTGTGCCGCAGGGGTCTAGTTTGGGTCCACTGTTGTTGTTTTTGTATATAAATGATTTACCGTTTGCCTTAAATCAAGGGGAAGGAAATATGTATGTAGATGCTACAAGTATTTCCTACTCACCTAAAGACATGGAAGATATTAATCTGGTCCTAAATGATGAACTAGCTTCTTTCAATGGATGGCTGCAAAGTAGGCAACTGTGCCTTAACGTAGTAAAAACTGAGTCCATGGTAGTTAGTTCTCGACAAAACCTGAAAAAGATCGATATCGGACCACAGCTATCCCAAATTTTTCTATAGCCTTGGAGCAAATCGAAGTCTTAGATCAAGCTAAGTACTTGGGCGCTACAATTGACAAACAACTCTCCTTGGATAATACTATCAAATGTTTACGTACCAAAATCTCTCGTGCTCTAGGAATGTTGAAATACTCAAAGAAATTTCGTCCAAAATGGACTCTGGGCAAAACATATCGCAGCCTGGTGGAATCCTACTTTCGGGTTTTTTGCTTGCTCTGGGGTTGCTGTGTCGATACTAAACTGCAACTATCGCAAAAATCACAAAATGGAGCCGCAAGAATTGTCACAAGCAGTGCTTGTGATGTATCTGCCACTTGATCCAGCGTCTTCCCTGGCCAATAATTGCCGACATGATCAAAGCAGAAACATCGACAATGGTCTTTAAGACAATTAATGATTTTGCGCCTGAATATTTGTCAGAAATTGTTTGGAAAATAGGCACACAGACTTAAGAATTACTGAGTCTGATCTTCGTGTCCCACTGATAAGAACTAAGAATGTGCAAAATTCTTTCTCGCATCGTGAGACTCTGGAAGCAGCTAAATTCCGATGCTAAAACGGAGCCCTTTGTTAGTATTTTCAAAAGATTACGAAAGAATTGATACTGCTCATACTGCTCTTTTTCTTTTTCATTTTTCTTTGTATTTAGATACGTATCATTTAGTTTCCTTTGAAAAATTGTAAATATTTTAGCTATTTTTAATCTTTTTTTTATATATCAAGTAAAATCTAAAACTAACTATAATACATTATTGGTCCCATCCACAGCGAGAAAAGACACGGGGTCACCTAGTTCCCACTGCAGATGGAATTTACAAATTATGGCACACAATTTCAAAAAGTAAAACGAACAAACAGACCAACAATCAAACAACGAGAGACAAGGATAAACAAAAAAACAACACTAATAACAAAAACCCAATCCAAAACCAAGAAAGGAAAAGAGAAACAGAGGGAAGTCGCTGCTATGAAATTACTTGAAAAGAGTTGCTAGCAAAATCTCTTGGATCGTTCAATGAAGGATGTTGTTGCCTCAATAATCATTCTATTCTCGACTACATTCAAATCAGAAGTCCCGTACAATAGCAATTCACACAAATCTTTTGAATCCATATTTGTGATGTCTAACCCAGGTACATCCACGAGCTGAATGAAGAGATCTGTGCGCATCAAGTCAAACTGAGGGCAATGCAGGAGAAAATGTTCGCTGTCTTCGTTTCCCGCACCACATACACAACGAGGACTTAAGCAGGGCTAATTTTCTTTAACAAGGAGGGCTTAATTTTCTTTTCAACAGGGTAATCAGAACTCATCTGTAATAATATGTTTGAAATGAAAACGAAAAATGAAACAGATGGTATTTATTCACGAAACAAGTTTTTCAAGATGTCATTACATATGTTTTCAGCGATGGGACGAAAAACAGTACGATTTTAACAGTAGTGTAATCATGGCAAAACAGAGCAAATAGTCATTTTAACGATAGGCTTGATACTAACTTTACGAAAGGTATGTTAATCGAATTTTGGTGATTTTCAAAAGGTGTCTAGGTCAGTGTGTGCTTTTTTTTATTAAATTTGTACTGGATTGGTTTGCATGTAACTGCTGTATTAAAACTTCAGGTGAAGAAGCTTTTCTTTATTCTGTTATACTTTTCTTTTCTTAAAATAGGAAAAGACAGGTCGTTGATCGAACAAGTCTGCTTCTGTCCAGTCAAACTGTTCACGAAAAAGTCCTTAGAAGATGCAATTGCATGTTGGGAATGGTTGCTCGTTGCAAGAAAAGATCTTGAGGATGAGGTAAAGAGAGTTTCTTAAAAATATGGATAATTTTAAAGTGATACGGTCATAAAATTGCGTTAAGTAATGGGACCTAAATGCATTTTATCTTCGCTCTTCTGTCTGAACTGAAATGTTTTGCTGCTGATACAACTCGTGATCTTAATTTTCAAAATCATGCGAAAGTTTTGAAAAGTGTCGTGACAGAGTGAATTAAAGGACTGATGTCAAACCTCGTTGTACCTTGGAGATTGGTAGACCCAGAGCGCGAAGCTAACGAGTGGTAGTAGGATGAACAGTAATAAAACTACTATTTTATTATCCTTTAGTTTCACTCTGGGCAGTGGAAAGCATCTTCAACTTGTAGGGACTCTGCCCTTCAATGGCACTTTTTTCGTAAGAAGGGAACTTTAATATACATCAGATTTTTGACTTGTCAAAATGTGATATATAGAAGAAAATAGTGTGAATGCTGCTAGATATCCGATTTCCTTCACAATGAATCAAAATGAGAAGTAAACTTAACCAGATCACACAGTAGCTCCCTTCAAAGACAAAATTCGCATGCAATAGTTTTTGTGTGCAAAGATAAAATAGCTGCCGGGAATTTACTCTCACTTTTGAGTGTGGGCACTTATCTTTGCTTTCCACTGGTCAATCAGATTATGTCACAATGCTGTGTTACTCTATCATTGGTTAGGTGAATCAAAATTGCTGTACAGTTTGCCGCATCTCATAAAAGTAAGATGAGAAGTCTAGACTCTTGCCGCTTCACATTCATTTGGAATCGTTTTTTTTATTATCTTAAATTTAAGCTTAATTTGAATTTCCATTCTCTGCTCAATGTGTCAATACTGATCCTAGATACAAAGTTATATTCATGCTGCATGGCTTTGGACAGTTGAACAACGAATGGGAATGTTTGAGGCCGACAAAAAAGAAGTCAATCCTCTGTCTATGTCAGAAAATGCAGATTTGAGCAACAAAGAACCTTTAGTTGGACCTCATGATATCTGGTTGGAATTTTTGATCAACAGATTCAAAACAGTGAAATATTACAACAAATTCCAGGTAACATACTAATTGATAATGAACTGCTGCAAATAAAGAGGAAATGAGATATTTTCTCATGTATCTTTGCTTTATTCAGCCCTTTGACACCATATTTGACCAACAAATGAAGATTTGTAACAATGGCATATTTACATTTGATTTATATGCCAGAACAAAGCAAGGAGCGGGTCGATCATAGATAAAGTGATTTCTGATGTTACATTTGATTTACCTGCCAGTACAAAGCAAGGATCTACCACAGACAAAGAGATTTCTAGTTTCGTGTTTGTAATTCTTTGTAGTTGTTTTATTTTTATGAGATTATATATGAAAATAATTTCTGCTGTCAGCTGACAAAATGACAAATGACGAAAGTCGAGCTACAATTTGTAAATAAAGCAAATTGCCAATAATGTCCTTGGAGAGCTAACAAACCCATTGAACGTGAAGAGCCAATAAACCCATTATGCATGCGAATCACCCGGCAGTGCACGATCAGGTTGAAAATGTCGATCAAACTGAAACGAAAATTGTTTTGATTTTGCAGGTAGAGATGTTTGCTGTGTTGGTAAATCGATCGTTAAGCACTGCAGTTGGAAATCACAGCATCATTTCTCATCATATCAAAAACATTCGTCCTCGTTTTCGATTGCTTCATCTTGGTTTACTTCTCTTGCAAGGAAACATCACCAGTCAACCAATTTTGAGAAATGTCCTACGCGAGAAAATATACCATGGTGCTCTTGATTATTTCAGGTACATCGTATTATTTTTGTTATTTTGTATATTTTAATTTTCCTATTCATATTCTTTCATTGTATCTTAGCTGTTTGAATTTTTGCTGTCAATGGTTCCGTATAGTTTCAAACATTTCGTTAGCTAAGTTTATGAGTTTTGCAATGTTGTTGTGCACGGTTATATTATCGCCTGGCACATTTTTAGTTGATGGTAATTGAAACAAAATGATAGTTGTACTTGGAGAGCCAGAAATGCGTGGGGCGTTTATCTAGCAGTATTTTGACGAGAAATGGAGATTGTGTCTTTTAAAGCTTTAGAATGCAGAAGAAAGATTTAACTGAGCCATAAGAATTTATTTTTCTTAAATTGGTTACTTTCTGCGGTTATCGGTAAGTTTGTCACAAAATGATACTTTATTTTTTTTGATACAATAAAATTTAGATAAGCTAATTTGTGAAGAAAGTTACAGCCATGTCAGTTGACAAACGCCCCACGTTTCACATACCAAGTAGACATGATAGAAATGACATGGTTGATTCAAGAACTAACTCTTCTTCGAATCTTATAATCTTATAATCTGCAATTGCATTCATTGCTGTCCCACTATTTTATACGCCTATCAAGAGTGTATAGAGTATACCCAGAGGAAGCTGCATACAACACCTAACCTCCATTTATTCATCGCTAGGGGCTGCTGAGTAACTTTCATTGTATCAAAGCAGAATGTGCACCAAGTGTCCTACTTTAAAAAAAAACCAATCTGACAAATTTGATCACAGCTATAAGTAGCCAGAGGTCAACAAACTAAATTTTAGGACCGGTTTAATATTTTTCTGCATCATATGGCTGTAAGAGCTTACGAAGTGTAGTGTTCCTACGAAGCATCCGCCGATATTCACCAAGTAATGAATGGTTTAGCTCGATCCATGCTTTTGATCAACCCTTTATTCTTGTAGCTGTCCACCAACATGGCCAGTCCCTGACTTGGATGAAATTCGCAAAAGCTTAACATGTTTGATCGAGTTTTGGCATTGCTTGATCGTGGACAAGAAACACATGCGAAATTATTCAATTAGCGGATCGCTTGAATCTGTGCAGGAAATTCAGGATGTTATCACTTTCAATACTCCCATGTATCCATATCGAGTACAGACGGAGACTCAACAGGTAACTTTTTGAATTCATTTCATAAGAATTCTTTGTTACGGTCTACATATATCACGGTAAAACAGAGTTCCCACTGGCAGCATGAGAAATGCTTCATTTAAATGCCCTTAGGACTCACTGAGTACACCAAATGCACTGTGATCCAGGCATCGAATTTATGCCAAAATTTGAAGTTTTACATTCCTGATCGATTTTTAGCTAGAGATATACACCATAACCTACGGGTTAATTTGCTGCAAAGATTTTCAAGACCGGTCCACAAAAAGCGGAGATGTTGATTTTTAAAATTGGGCCTAAATCAGAACTTTGTTTACATGACCTTTAGAGGCATAGTACTGTTTTTATGGTGGCTTACAATTCCTTGTTTCTAGTTTCAGATTTCACCGATCTTTTTATGTTAGTCTTATTCTGATCCCCTCAATGTGTACTTCAAGGCAACGTTGATCATGTTTGAATTTTTTGCCTTTTTGTGACCGTTTTTAAACAATTGAACAATAATACTTCTCTGAAAGATTTTTCCCTCCAAAATCAATTGTAAAATTCAAAGCTAAAGACAAAAAAAATATATGTTTCGCTATGCTTCAAAACGATTTCAAAAATCAGAAACACTTTTGTAACAAGTTTCTACCAAAGGGCTCGTGCCAATTCGTACCCAAAAATTGTATGTATGACCAATTCTATTTCAAAAATGTCGATTCTGCTTTTCAAAATCTTTAGATGCTTTAGTAACTAAATTTTAACAGACCTCCAATGAAAAGACTTAAGATGACTGGACCTCATTTACATGTTAGAACAAAGTGATAGTGAACATTTGAGACATTTTGAAAGGCATTGTTTGTTAAATTTTTTGTGAAATTTACAAATTATGAATTCTTTAAGGGAAAAATGACAACAAAACATGATTTTGGCCTTTAAAATGTTGCACTTGCTGCTTTAGCAGGCTTAAATGCAAAAGCAATGACAAATCTTGGACCTTGCATCGTTTTTCAACAGAGGGGAAGCTTTCCATCTTATTTGATCTAATTTTTTATCAAAAAATGTGCAGACATGTCAAAATCATGTACAAAACTTGTGAAATGAAAAGCCCCTAAAAATTTGTTGGGCATGGATTGGCACCAGCCCTTTGGTAGAGACTTGCAACAAAGGTGTTTCCAATTTTTGAAATTCTTTTGAAAGAATATAGCGAACCATATATTTGTCTTTAGCTTTGAATTTTACAATCTATTTTTGAGGACAGAAATTTTTCAGAAAAGTACCATTGTTCAATGACATAAAAACAGTCACAAAAAGGTAAAATATTCAAACATGCTTAACACTGCCTTGAAGCACAGATTTAAGGGTATCAGAATAAGACTAACATAAAAAAGATTGGTGAAGTCTGAGACTAGAAACAAGGAATTGTAAGCCACTATCAGAACAGTACCATGCCTCTACAGGTCATAACAAAGTTCTGATTTAGGCCCAACTTTAAAAATCAATATCTCCGCTTTCTGCTAACTGATTTTGAAATTGTTTGCAACACATTAACCCCTAGGTTGTGCTCCATTACGCCAGCCCAAAATCTAGCTGGCATTCGGAACTCTATTTTTTGGCAATATTACATAAAAAGGGCCTAATAGATCACAGTGAAATAGTTTAGAAACTTGCGTTATTATTTATGTTGTTGTTATCTGTAATTTTCCTTTTTTCCCAGTTGTATCAACGTTATCCGGATTTTCCTTTCAGTTTTCGGTATTTTCATTTCGTAAGTCGTGCTATTGGTGGTTTCATTGAAGTATATTGTTCCTAGGACCAACGGGAAGATATAATAATAATAAATAATAATTACTTTGTTTAATGTTGGCGTAGTGTATAGCACCAGGCTAATTAATGCCAACTATTATTAATAAATACCAAAATGTATCCTAAATGTAACCTAAATTTATAATAAAATCTGATATAATTTATGCACGCAAACCTAGGACTACAGTTTTCATCATTGTGATGCCTGTTGAAATATAGCCAAGATTGTGCTTCACTTTGACGATGGCCAAAAGTCCTCTTTCCTGAGCAAAACAGTTCGGCCATTTTCGATTCTTTTTCAAGTCGTTAAGCTCTACTGGTTTTGTTGTTGTTTCATTGTGACCTTGATCCTCGTTCTGCCCCTCACATTATTAATGCAAACATTTTGTGTAATGCACTCCTCTATGACAACATAGTCAGGTTTCTTGCCCCGGTTCGCCCGCGTACGTCTCTTTGTGAAGATTTTAATTTACACGACTGTTGAATTTTTCAAGCGAAGCCCGCTCCTCGTCATTAATCCAGCTTGATACAATAATTTTGAGCTGAGGAAATTTCGTTCCTAGTATGCATATATTTACATGAGTTGCATAACCTGTGTCACACTTCATACTGAGTGGTGACGTAAAAACCAATCCTGGTCCAGAAACACTTGATTTTAGCTGTTCGAACTTAAATAGTATTTCTGGGCATGACTTCTTACGAGTTTCCCTTATTGAGGCTTATAACTCGGTGTATAACTATGACTTAATTTGGATTGTAGAAACCCACATTGACAACGAAGCTGACGAAGAGAGGTTAGCACTCAATGGCTATATTAATTTATTAAAGACAACCATCCACAAAGTGTGAAGAGGAGTGTTGGGCTGTACATCAAGGGTTCCCTTCCATCAAACAGACGTTCTGACCTGGCGACCCTCCCCGAGTGCGTTGTGCATGAGATCCAATTAAATAGGAACAAGTACTTTTCGCTGTAATCTATAGAAGTCCAAGTCAGGATTTGAGTGAGTTTGATAACTTCACAATTGATTTTGAGCTGATGCTATCCAAAATTCAAACTGAGAACCTTTTTGCGTTATTATTACCGGTGATTTCAATTGTCGATCAGCTCAGCGGTGGAAAGATGATATTGAAAATAATGAAGTAAAGCATGTTGAATCGTTAACATCTGATCTAGGCCTTCGTCAGTTGATTTCAGAATTAACACTTTTCATGGGTGATTCTAGATCCTGTATTGACTTGATTTTACTGATCAGCCCAACCTCGTTTTTGAATCTGGTATTCACCCGTCACTACACGAATAATGTCATCACCAAATAGTTTGTGGCAAATTATCTGTTTCAAATATAAAACTACCCCCCTACACATTCAGGATTTGGTACTATCACAAGGCAGACTTTGTCGCCATCATGAAAAGCATTGAAATGTTTCGTTGGCAAGAGCACCTTGAAAATATGACATGCCCTAATCAGAAAGTTGAACTAGTCAATGAAGTTTTGTTAAACATTTATGCCAATTTTATACCTAACAAAATCAAACCGATTAGAATTCACGAAGCACTTTGGATAACCCAGAATGTTGAAAAATTTGAGGAAAAATAATCACGCTTATGGAAATTTCTTGAGGCGAGACCAGTCAAATGACAAGCTAGAGGGAATATAGAAAATTATATCCGAGGGTAAGAAACTGATTAAGAATGCCAAACGATATTACCCCCTTAAGATAGGAAACATTTTAGCAATCCCTAGGATCTCTAGTAAACATATTGGTCTGTAGACAACACCGTCCTAAACAAGACCAAAGTTTGAATAATACCACCTCTTCTTGAAAACGGGTTATTCACAACGGACTTTGCTGAAAAGGCACAGTTAATGAAATTTAATTGACACAGGTAGTGAATTTCCACAAGGTGCTCCAGCATCTTCTCTGATAAGTGATTTTCCCAGCTCTGATGAAAAGATACTGAACATCATAAGGTCACTTTTTCCTAATGAAACACATGGCTGGGATAAAATAGCTGTCAGAATGATAAAATTAAGTGACGGCGCATTAGTCATTCCACTTAAAATGATTTTCAAAAGCTGCTTGATGCGTAGTTTATTTCGCGAAATTTTTGAAAGATGCAAATGTAGTGCCAGTTCATAAGAAACATGGAACAAATGTGAAAGGGAACTACCATCCAATTTCTCTACTGCCAAGTTTTGGGAAAGTACTGGAAAAGCTTATGAACGACTCTTTATACTCGCATTTTGTTGGATATGAATTACGTAACCCGAATCAGTCTGGTTTTCGTCCCGGTGACTCTACAGTCAATCAGTTAATTTCCATAACGCATACAATATTCAAAGCATTTGACTGTAATCCTCCTTTTGACGTTTGTTCTGGGTATCTTGATATTTCTAAATCATTTAACAGAGTATGGCATGACGGTTTAATTTATAAACGAAAACGATGCGGCGTGTCGGGAGAACTTCTTTCCCTTATTCAAAGTTTTTTTAAGGATCGAAAACAGCGAACCGTTCTGAATGGACAGAGTTCAAATTGGGGAGATATTTCAGCAGGAGTACCTCTGGGCTCTATTTTAGGGCCTCTGTTTTTCCTTGTATACATAAACGATCTAACTGCAGGCTTAAAGTGCAATGTTAAGCTTTTTGCTGATGATACTTCATTGTTCACCGCAGTAGAGGACTCAAATGCAGCTGCCAGTGACACGAACCTTGATTTAGAATTGATCAGACAATGGGCCTATGATTTGAAAATATCATTCAATTCAGATCCACAGAAACAAGCTGTGGCATTGGTATCTTCTAAGAAAAACGTCGAAATTTATCATCCAGAAATTTGTTTTAATGATATACCAGTGATGAAAGTATAGAAGAACATAAACATTTAGGAATTATCCTAGACTCAAAGCTTTCTTTTTCCGCTCATATCAAAGAAGCCATCCCTAAAACAAGAAAATGCATTGTCTGCTGGAATATCTCTCTACTTATCTTCCCAGACACACTCTTAACAAATTATGTAAGCTCTATGTGCGGCCCCATCTGGAATACGGAGATGTAATCTACCATATTCCGGCTAAAGTATGTGGATTCAGTGGCAATACCATATTGCCAAATTTGATGGAAAAGTTAGAGTCCGTCCAGTATTCTATAGCCTGCGTCGCAGACCGAATTCCTTTTCCTTTGTATTCTGCGGCTCTAGCCATTACAGGGACATCGAGGGGAACGTCGCGAGAAAAGCTGTACGCAAAGCTTGGTTGGGAGTCACTAAGTTCCCGAAGATGGAATAAAGGCCTCACTTTGTTTTATAAAATCATAGATATCCTGACCCCCGAATATACAACGGATCCTATCCTGCAACTTCAGCAGTCACAATATTCTCTTCGCAAACAGGATATCATTGGGCGAATTTGGACAAGGACAGAGAGGTTTCAGTCTAGCTTCTATCCTAATTGCCTGTCTGAATAGAATGAACTATGTCCAGACATTAGACTTGCACCAACCACTGCTTTTTTGAAGAAAAAGCTGCTTTCCATAATCCGCTCCCCTGCTAAATCTGTCTTTGGGATTCATGACCCAATAGGACTATCCTGTCTTACTCAACTTAGGGTTGGTCTTAGCAAATTGAACTTTCACAAGTTCAAGCACAATTTTAGGGGTACCATAAACCCATGTGCCCTGAACGACAGTATTGAGTATAGGGAGCACTTTTTGTTGCTTTGCCCTTCCTTTGAAATTCAACGCCGAAATCTTCCCGCTCGAGTTCTTGCATCACTACGACCATTTGGAATGTTAATATTCTAAACGAGGTCTTAACGCAACTTTTATTATATGGTGACAAAGCCTTTCCCAATAACCTCAACCAAAATGTTCTCGAAGTGACGCTAGAATTCATTCAAAAAACTGGTCGATTAGATCAGGACCACATTATATCTAGCTATACCTCACTCAACCACCAACTACGTCTTCGGTAAGTATCTTGTTGTAAAGTTCCGTATTGTTGATTTATTTCTTCGGTAGTATTTACGTGTATTTTTACATAATGGGTGGGTCAGAGGTGTGTTGGTTGCTAGGGGACTTGTCATGGGTGTCACACACCCGATTCGTCTAAAATTCAAACTTCAATAAATCCTTGACTGAGGCATGGACATAGTTTTTTTCAGAACCTTTTCGATACATTTTCAGCGTGGTATTATCGTCCTTGTAGTGTTTCGTAGAATATTTAGAAGGTAGCGTAGTAAGTAACTTGTCTTTTAAAATTGTTGATGGGATGCAAAAAAAACCTCTATTTGACGAAATAGTTTATTTTGCATCACGAAGAAGACGATATTATTTTGCACGAGTACTTCACAAAGCAGGCAGTTAAAGATGTCATGGGTTGAAGTTACAAGAATAATTGCGTTGGGGATTTCAAAATTGCAGTGATTGTTTGATCTTGGATTATGGTAGCCTGATAACCAGACCCGAAATCGGGTCTTGGTATCAGGCTAGGATTGTGGTTATTTTGCCAGCTAACATATGTTGCAAAGGGCAAGTGCCTTGACATCTTTATATGTTCCTGGTCTAACTTTTGTTGCACGAGAAAAAATAATGATAATGAAATAGCGTTCAATTTGCGAGCAATGTGATATTTTTTTTAATCAGAGCCATGACTTGTGCAGATATTTGTAAGCAGGAGAGCATGACTTGCGCAGCTAGATTTGGTTTTCATGTAACGTTGCTGGCGAGGGTCCACATATTATTGCTTAATCACTGATTTTTTATTTATAGTTATTCGAAGACACAGAAATCTTTTTTAACCAACCTGGTTGTCAGCTGATACCTCTAGTCTGTAACAAAAGTCCTGTACGACTTGTCGAGTTCGCAAGTGAGGCTCTTTGTGATCAATTTCAGGATATGCTGCATATCTTCAGGTCTCCCGTTTTGAGTGAATGTTGTCAGTTTCAGGCGTGAATTTATCAAACTCATCAATTATTTTATGAAAAATTTATAGTTTGTAGGAATGGCCGGGTTAGGGAAAATTAATATAGGTTTGAAGGAGTTCACGAGAAACTAAATCCCCTCAGTGTGGTCGCTTTTAAAAGCTCGAGAGTAGTGTATCGGGAATAAATGCAGGCTTCTGTCAGGCTAAGGAAACTGAATTTTTCAGACCAATAGAAACCAGTTAGGTGTTTTTCAAATATGATTTCCAAGCAGTAGATGCGTTCTTTTAATCTTCCAATATTTATGTTTGATTTCAGGGCTGGTTGAATACAGTTCCATTTGCTAGCAATGTCTCGCGCAAATCTGCAAATGCTCCTTTGTCTACGAAGAAAGATCTGGGTGATTCAATTACCCGAGAACATTTAAAGAAACGCGGTTTAATCTTGCCCCTTGTCAAAAGAGAAATCGAGAGACTTTCAGCATGGAGAAATCCAAAAGGAGTCAGTGAATTGCGCGTACCTGGGGAGGAATCGATCGCCGCCATTGGTAATCAGATTACTATGACCGAAAAGATGTGGAGAGAATGTATACGACTTGCATGGAGGCTGTGTCCTCGTCTCAGTGTTAATCTCGCTGCAAGGTTTGTGTATTTGCCTTCTTCCCTTGCCCCTTCTGACCCACAAAGATGAAATGTGAAATCGTGAGTCATGCATTGATTTTTGTGAGCTACCCATCAAAAACGTATGTCATCCCAAACAAAGTATAAGCGTTTGAACCGTTTCTGCGGAGGAGCCGTACTTTCAAAAATTTTCATTTGACCTTTATAGTATAGACGAGAGCATAACTTACAGTTTGTGACCTCAGTTGTGCTAAAAAGTATTTATTGGAGTACCTACAGGGAGAAGCAGATATTTGGAAAGTTTCACAAAGATTGGTTCAACAGTTTTCAGTTTAAAGAGACACATTTCTGAGGCACCTTAAGATCGACGGCAGCTCACAATTAAATCATTTGTAGGACCTTTGTTGAGCTATTACAGTTAGAAAACCTTCACTTATTCCACAACCTGAGTCCTATGTTTTTTATGGCTGAATAATCACAACTGAATCGAAGGTTAGGTGAGAAAGTTCCGTTGGCGTTAGAAGACACTATATGAGGAACTTCCCGCTGTCCCAGAAAGGTACTATGTGACTGTTCAAGTGTAACTGCATCTTCAATTTTTGTCTAATCAATGTAATAGTTTAATTGGTCAAGCAAACTTTTAGAAATAGAAAGTTTACTGTATGATCAAACTCGAAATGAAACAATAGTAACACAATGCAATAACCATCTATCTTAGTCTGCCTCGGAACTCATGCGTGTTTAAGTGAATTACTCATTGAATACACAGCCGATCTGACCGTGCAAGGTAGTAAACTGCAAGCTAAGATGTCAGTTATGTTGTCACTTTCAAATAACAATCTTTGGACATGAGGCTCCTCCGCAGGAAATGTTCAAACACACCTTTTTGTTGACTTGATGTTGCGATCAGAAGTTGTTCTATTCTCGGCTTTGTTTGTTTGTTTGTTAACTTATTTTACATCGATTATCTACATCTAGCTTACTATATACAATTTTATATGTACAAGCAAACTAATCCAAATCGATAAACAAACTAAATGGATAAATTAATTCTATTATTAGATAAATATACATGAATAAATATTTTTTACAGTGTTTTACTAATTAATTGGAATACACAAAACTAACTTTCGAAGGCATACTGGCAAGCATTGCATTTGCAGTTTGGGCCATTCCACATTTTTATCATACGTTTAAAACTACTTAAATTTTCGGCGGATTTTATTTCATTTGGCAGTCCATTCCAGATTTGAGGTCCCAATGATTGTAGGCTATTAGAACCAAAGGTGACTTGATTTGGTCTATAATGTTGCAAATCATTTGGGTTTCGTGATGAGTATGCAGAGGATCTAATTTTGAAAATATCATGCATGAAAGATGGATTTAGATTTTTTAAAGTCTTAAAAATCTCAATACAGAGAACTCTCAGACGGGAAACATGCATTGTACACCTTTCTGACTTGACAAGTAAGTCGATATAAGATGTATGATGATCATTGTATAAAAATCTAAGGGCACGTTCTTGAATCTTTTCGATTTTTTGCAAGGATTTAGCTGATGAGAAGTACCATACTCATTATGAGCTGAAATAAGCAATGTTTTATGTATGCAAGAGGCCTAAGCTAAGTATCTGGAATGGAAATTTGACGAATTAGAGCAAAACTTAAGCCTAGGTTAAACGTCGCTCTTCTCATGCGCCGAACCTAATACAATTAGGAGCGACTGTAGAGCGACGGTAGAGCGACACTGAATTATACGTCGCTCATAGTGTGTCGCTCCTAATATAAAGACAATTAAATTTCTGATATCCTTTGTAGCCTAGCAACAAAATCATTAGAACAGGTCCTTCAGCTTTTGTTTTCAAAGTAACAACCAACAAAAGCATGTTGAAAAAACTGACGCAACCAATTTTGAGAAAGCAAAACACAACAAACTCTCAACTCTGGGCAAGCAAAATAATGTTTAATCTTTGTCATGGACATAACTGTACAGTGTTTTATCGTGTAAAACGAGGAATAATCAACAACATCTCAGTCATAAGTTATACCTGGTAGCTAGCCCGGGACGTGCGACTTTTGCAATGTCACACGTCTGCATTCAGAGTTGAGTTTGTGTCCATCATGCGGAAATCAAGCTATACTATTAACTGAAAGTTTTGTTTTTGTTTCGCTCGATTGAAAATTAGAATACAATCCCCAATATTCTGTCTCAGTCACAACAGAATCAAGAGCATCATTGCCCTTTTAGTCACTTCCGGCAAATTCCCGTTATTCGAAGATATACGCATGCTCCGCCTCGCTTGAAAACGGAAAATTATGAGGAATAATTTATGCATTAAGTTCGGCGCATGAGAAGAGCGACGTCTAACTTGAAGTCGCTCCAGAGTCGCATAATGCGACAGGACCAGTCGCTCCAAGTACATTCTGCTGCACTTAATTCAATCTGCCGAACTTAATCAAGTTAAACGTCGCTCTTCTCATGCGCCCAATTCAACTATTAGGTTCGGCGCATGAGAAGAGCGACGTTTAACCTTGGCCTTACAGTGACGAAAATCTCTCATTGATTTTAAATGTGTGTAAATGTCCTTACAAATTATTCTCAAGCTCTTCCCAAAGATTAGAGTAATTATCGTTACCTTATTGTATTTCATAATATCCACCCTACCTTGCGCGATCTCTTTGTTCGTCGTTGTCATTGTGTAAACAAGATGAAAATGTTATTCTCATTGAAAAGATTGCTGTTAAAATTTGGATCAGTTATTCAACCTGAAGCCACATCTTATCGTGCCAAGTTACATGTTCCAGGGTCACAGCAAGATGTTCATCAGAATATTATTGAGCAAGTGGTTACTTTAGGACTATGATGCGGAAAAGGGCTTTCTGCATCATTTTTTGTCTGCAAGCCTCTCTTTATATGTTTTTCCTGCATATTTTCCAACACAGTTTTCAAAATTGAGATTAGATTTATTTAGAAAATGGAAAGAAATCAAGTTTTACCAAAAGAGCGTTAAAGCCCTTGATTGTTTCACATTTTTTAGTTATGACATAACCTGGCTTAGTTCCACCCAGCTCTGAGCCCGGTTGCAGGGCCGTCGCGAAGGAAGTCGAGAAAGGGGGGTGTAAACCTTAAATTTGCCGACAAGAGGCGTGGTCATTGGGCGTGGCCGTTGAAAATTCAACCTTATTGTTGATACATCTTCTATATGACAGTCACCTTTTAAAACGTGATTGTCGAAAGTATTGGCTATGGTTCTTTTTTCACCGGGAAATATCAGTATTTGGAGCAAAGAAATATGCTTTGGAGTAATGTTAACCAGATGAAGAAGTAAAGTGAGACTCGTGAACGTTGTCGCATGTATTTCTGACGTTTTCTGGTAAAAGAAACTAACTGACCAATTTCCTGCCTACTTTCTAATTTCTGCTAGTTGACCTATCATGAATATTGGGTCGTCCATCTCTATTTTATCAAAGACATAAAGGCAAGATCTCGAGACTGCATGGCAGCTCTAAGGACTTAGATCTTCTCTATAGACCAATCGATTGACAATTCTTTCGTATTTATGTGACTTGCCAAAATTACTTTCTTGCTCGAATACTCTATCATTGTGATATAATCAGTAACCAACGATGTAACACTTTCTGCACAAAAAGAATCGGCAAATGGTAGTGGAGACAGAGAATCTTTTCTGCTGTGATACTTGCAGCATGAAATATTGAGAACACAAAATCAAAACACCGACTGACAATGAAAAAAAGCAAACCAAAAAAGCTTCTTATTTCACCAGCAAACTTGAGTGATTTATAGGCCATTTCGTTTGGTTTCATCATCATAATAAAAAGAATAGCTAAATTACAGCTAATTTAGGCCTACTTTACAAAAATTTACAAAATCTACAAATTAATTCCTAAAGCTAATCAATAAAAACATTTAGTGGATTATATACAAGCTAAAAGCATGCCTTCCCTACGAGGTACGGAGCGACGCCCACCTCCCAGAGAGACGGCGGACACACCGCGCGAGGGAACCCCCACACGCATATCCTAAGCTACGGTCGCCGCTAGGGCTAATGGCTGATAGAGAGGAATTGTATTTTGACAACGATTTAGGGAATTTAGGTAGGACAGTGCGAGCGAAGCGAGCAACAAATTTGCGCATCTGCAACGGTTAGATTACCCTAGGTGTATGCAATCGTAATGTAACAAAACCATCTTAATTTACAGTCTGAAATTCTCGTAGTATCAGTGCTCTGAAGAATAGAATATAGCTGAATCGGGGCTTCCCACCTTTGGATGGAAATTTGTGGGCAAATGCTGGTTCGAGGATCGCACTTGATTTGCCGACAACCACTTTTCCAGGGGGGTGTCACACCCCCTACACCCCCCTGTGGCGACGGCCCTGCCCGGTTGAATTTAAACTCATTTATTCAGCTCCATTTGAATGTGTTTCTTGTTTCCTTTTCTAGATTTCGAGAAAATATGGCGATGTTGAAAGAGCTACAACGTTTAGTGCGCTCTGATCCCGTTGCAGCGTGCGACATTCCTGAAGCACTTTCTCTTTGTGCTACTGAAGAGTCAACGAATCAGGAGACAGTGGCTATGGTCAATGTTTTAATTTGGGAAAATGTTCCACCTGTTTCAGCTTTGGCATTCTTTTCGCAACAATTTCATAAGAATCTTTACACAGCTCAATACGCAGTTGATGTTCTCCGATCGTATCCTCCGGTTAGTTAAAGATTTCTCAAAGTAAGGTCCCTGAATTAATCTTGTTATACTCCATTCTGTTAGTTTTAATCTGATATCAAGCGGTTATAGGTATCGGATGAGCAATGGAATATTGTACATATTGCGCAAACATTGCCAGATTTGTTATTTTAGGATTACTCTGAGCTATTGTTCTTTTAGGATACAATGCTTCTTTATGTGCCTCAACTTGTCCAAGCACTTCGATATGACAAATTTGGGTACATTGAAGACTATATCTTGTGGTGTTGTGAAAGCTCGCAGCTTTTAGCTCATCAGGTGAGATATTCGATTATCTTTGCCTGGATACTGCCACAATAAGAACTTTTTTGATAATTCTATAAAGGTTTCACAGCTTTTACTGTTACAGAACCTGAGTCCAGGGTGTGTATTCAGGGACGTGTGCTTTTTTATATTCAATAGAGAAATGTACATGCAAAAAATGAATTAATTACGACGATACTTACGAATTGCTTTACTACATTACAAGGATGATACTAGAGGGAGCAAAGGCAATGACTACCCTTAATTAACGTCCCTTAATTGGCAGCTATCTACTACCGTAGATATATTTGAATAAAGATGGACACAAGAAAAAGATGACTTGGAGTTCTACTCTTTCCAACTTTAAATAAATTGAATAGAAAAAAACCAATGGCCATCATGTAGAAGGCATGCAAGTAAATTACACCTAGATATACAATTACAAAAGGCTGCACATAAGGGATTTTTGTTGATGAATACTAGCGTCAGTTTCAAATGGATGTCAGGTCATCATGACGACAACGTTGAACAGTAGGACCCCACCGAAAGAACAACAAAGAAAGCAACTGCCGATGTCACTTCTCTGCCCCGAGTCTGCTAGCCCTAGTTTTATATTGTGTTGATTGTTGGCATCCAAGGGTACATTTAACTGCATTGTCTGTTATGATGTCTCTTCTTCGCTTGTTTCTATTTGCTTCAGCCACGCGTTTGTTCATGATATCCACATTTGCCGGTCCTTTAAAATGCCGCCGAGAGAGTAAAAAAACAAAGTATTTGTCAAAGACTCTGCGCTAAAACCAGAAGCCTCTGCGCACTGAAGCTATACCACAATGTAGTTTGTTCAGTCCCATCTTACCATTCTCGAACGTCCACTTGTTTATGAAAATATTTCGAGTTTTGCAATTCTGGAACGTCTTCACCTTGTGAGCTAATTTTAGAATGCCAACATACGGCATGTTGAATTTTTTCAAAGCAGAGCTTCCTTTCAGCTATATGCACGAGAACACTCTTTTCTTTCTGATAACAAGATAAATCACTGCATCAAGGTTCTAACTGAATAGAGCTTTTGACAGACAAAACCAGTAGAGTCCAAAATTTGAAATTCGATAGTTCTCTTTACTCCAGTTTTTAAAGGGGCCTTTGCAACCTGCATACCTCACACTTGCATCAATTTGGGTCGGAAAAGAATGTTGGTTGGTTTGTTTTGCAACGAATGCAAACAAATGCTGCTGGTTAGCTCAGAGTCTTTAACATGAAATGTCTGGTATTTCTCCGGCGAGGATTACTGAGAAGGCGAGAGATGTTATGTGAAATGAGAGTTTAGCTGGTTGAAGTTATTCATTGCTTCCAATATGATTCATGATAAGTGTTCGATCTTGCATTTGATGTTTTGATATTCCTGCTTTACTTCTGCAGGTAATTTGGAACATGAAATCGAATATATACATTGACGAGGAATGTCTTCAAAGAGATGTCGCCATTGGTGATAAATTGGAAAGTCTGATCGAAAGAATGACGAGGACACTGACTGGCCCAGCCCTTAGTTTTTATGAACGAGAGTTTGCGTTCTTTGATAAAGTCACACAAATTTCAGGCCAGATAAGGTCAGTATCTTAAAGGCAGTCCATCCCCTATTTTTTGAGCTTAGTTCTTATTTGCGTAGCCATGAAATTCATGCATCTGCAAGTCTCTATGACCCTGATTTCTCAGGATAAAGCAAATTATGGCAAACTTCAGGAATATGCAATAGAGTTTTTTATGTTGTTTATTTTCATTAATCAAAGGGGACAGACTCCTTTTAAACTGGAATGAATAGCCTTTCATTTTCCTGGCTTTTGCATCTTTTCTACGTGAAAGGGTAGTAATATGAATTACTGTGTTCAATCGTTTTCAGTTCGTCAAACAGTACTTTGGAGGTGCTAGGTTGTTGAAATAGAAACGATAATAACATGTGAACGCTTTACTTGAAGGAATTGCAAACCAAACTGAATAGTTCACAATAAGAACACATATTTTGCCCACTGATGACTGATAACGTCAAATATTCTGGTCTGCCAGATTTTGAAATTTAAGATTTTGCTGCTAGAAGTGAGATCAATTTCTGAGAATATAATGAAAGACTTTATTTGGAACAATGAAACAACTGCTTTAGGAAGGTATGTAATATACATATATACAATGCTATGGTTGATGAATCAGGTTTCTAGTTTACTTGATAAGTTGTTTAAATAGATTATATTATTATTATTTTTTATTATTAAACATCTATTTAAAGTAGGCTAAAATAATGAATAGCTAAATTACAGCTAATTAAGGCCTACTATTTACAATATACATAATTTACAATAAAACTATTAATAGATATTACAGGACAAATCAGAGTTAAAATCTATCATGTTAGAAACCCAACTTGCGGGATATATACTTTGCAAAGCCTACAGTTGCATTTTCCACCATTCCAGCATCTAATTATATAGTGCTACAAGACCAAATATACAGTGAGCTCCTGGGCCGGGTTGTTCAAAGCACGATCAGCGCTAATCTCGGATTAAAGGCAAGATTCTGTAGTCGTTTGCATAGTCGTAATCCGGTATTAGCCTAATACCAGTTTTGAACAACCGGGCCCTGGGATACTTCTAGTGTTGATTTTGAAATGTTGCGTAGACACTGTATCCTCGTTAACATTTCAGTTCTAGTGTAGTTTTAAGTGAAATAAGTTAATTTATGTCGTTGGTAAATGTATAATGCAATTGTGGTCATTCGCAAAAGTGCTTTAGACCTATAATAATTGCAGAATATAGAGTATAATTGCGGAATATTTTTAATGTTTCTTTTTCCACATAAGGCCTTATCCGAAAGCTGAAAGAAAAAGACATTGTCAACAGTTACTCAAAGAAATTCAAGTTGACAGTGGTGTTTATTTACCAAGCGATCCAAAAGCTGTTGTAATTGGCATTGATTATAATTCTGGTATTCCCATGCAAAGTGCTGCCAAAGCTCCATTCCTTGCAAGATTTAAGGTTAAAGAATGTGGGTTTAAGCAACTTGAAGATCTCAACATCCATAAAGGTAGTGAACCGAAGAAGAACTCTTTTCTTTCTCTCAAAATAGTGAGCAAACTATTGATGTGGATGATCATTTTGTTCTTTTTTAGAGATTTGATTTATGTGGCTGCGCTCAGTTGAAGAGTTCCAGAAAATTGATGCCGAGGGGTGTCCTTTCATGACCAGAGGATATAGATACGTTGTAACACGACATTTAGGGTGGCGAATTCTGAAGTCATTAAGATATGGCCAGAAGTAGATTGAATATGCCATTAACCTTTTATTCACAGAAAATTTAGCCCGTTAATGAAGGCATTTTTTATATAATCATTATTTTCTAACTTAGATCGTTTTGTTGATTTATGAAAGAGATTCATCTAACTTTTCAGACAATTTAAGGGCAACGTAACTTCTATATTGACTGGGCTAAGAATGAAATAATGTATAATGAAATAAGACAATGCACTGACATTGAGACATTTACGAAAATGCTAAAGACCTTTCTTTTGATAAGTTTTAGATTGACGTTTTAGGATTTTTAGAGGCTTTTAGGAATTGTAAAGCGCATTTGAAGATGCTGTGGGGTGTCGGCGGTGGTAATCGGACGGCGGTTGTTTTTTCCTTGGGCGTTCCGCCGCCGGCACCCTATAAAAAACTGTGCCTTATAAGTGATTCATTTGTATTTGTTTAATGATAGATTTGTCAATAACTGAGGAGGGTCTACTATGTTCTAAGCAAAAAGTATGTTGCTTCTGTCATCTAAGATTTAGCAATTTGCTGACGCTACAGTCAATTTGCTGCCTATGGTGGCAAAAAGTCATAACTGGCTTAGGATTAGTATTTCGAGCTGTATTAAGATCAGTGATATTTGTTGTCTCAAATATATGCTCAATTTTAAGGTTCCACTTTGAGTTGTTAGCATTGAGCTCCTTCGTCATACATACGATTTAAAGCATACGATTTGTTTTGCAAGTTGGGTTATTTATCTAATGGATGAATATCAGAAACATACTAATACCGGGTGTCCCAAAAAAAAAGTACTCCCGTTTGAAAAATCACCAAAATTTGCTTATACGGCCGATCTTCAATTTTCTTTTTTTGTCAAGTAGATCAAAGACCAAATTATTTTCCAATACATAGCTGATCTTGAAAATGGTTTAAAATTGAGCAAATTTAGCTCTTTTTAGGGCTACCTGGTTTTGAATCATACTCCAAAAAGCACTGATGATTGCCAAATCATTTCCTTTGTGTGTGTAAAACTTCTAGTATGGTCATAAATGACAGAAATAAATGCGCACTATCATTGGAGGCTTCAATGATGACAAAAAATCTGAAAATTTTGACTCCTAGGCAAGACTGAGTATTTTGCTAAAAAGTATAGCTCAAAATAAGGTTTTTCAACGTGTAAATTTCCTACCTTGCTGTATCAAAAGGAAACATTTTATCATCTGTGAATATTTTTGGATCTTTGACAAAGCAATTCAAAAAGAAAATTTCATCAAAAGTTTTATAATCAATTTTTGGTGATTTATTAAACAGGATTACTTTTTTTTGGGACACCCGGTAGATAGCTTGTAATAACATCTCTCTGTGCCATTATTCATTATAATGATTATCTTGTTTCCTTTCAGACGAAAGTGGAGATGATTCTCATTTTGACCATCTTGGTCCTGACAAATGGCTTGGTTGCATTTTCAAAGTTGGAGATGATGTACGCCAGGTATGCAGAAAACCATTTCTGATTATATCCTCTGCTGAATCAAATTTCTGCCAAAAATTCAATTTATATTTGTCCAGTCGACATTTTGTACACGACTTTAGCAATTCGCATTCCAAAGCCAGCATAGGGAACTGTACGTTCCCAAGCACATATGGATTTATGTACTATACGTAATTCCCAAGTACAGAGCTTTAAAGGCTGAGGCCAAAACCCAAATGCTCTGGTTGGGAAGTGGATGCAGGTTTGGACTTTCAAAATTTATATTTCAGCTCTCCTTGCATCAATATCAACAAACAAGGAAGGATCCGCTGCGGCAAAGTTTTTATGTTGAGTTTCAAATGGTGATTGCTGGAGAGCAGTAGACCCTGAGCTGATAAATCAACATTCACTATGTCAATGAGGGTAGCTCGAGCGCTTGTAGGAAATGAAAACCTGTGAACATAGATTTAGTAAAGTTTATCAAAATTTTTCACCTAACCCATTTTACTCAAAACTTACCCATTCTACTCCCAGTAGACTCTATTTATCTTTAAGTTAACGACTGAGGATTATTTTAAGAACTATTTCTAATTGATGCAAGTTAAATTCCTATTGCTAGCCGTGGCCAAATCTGTTACGTTTTTCCTGGGACAGCCGGTAAAGAATTGTTTTTATACTTGCACAGGACATGCTGGCTTTGCAAGTGATTCAACTTTTCAAAAACATATTCGATCAACTTGATATCGACGTCTTTCTCATGCCTTACAGAGTAGTTGCAACTGCACCTGGGGTAAGTTAAAAGAAATGTTCCTGCTGTGTCTTCCTTGCTCCTTTTTTGCAGGAAAGACGATTAATTTCCGACCCCCACCCCAATACATTACCTCGTGTTACCTCCAGGGTAAAGTCATACCATTATAAAGAAAAAGTAAAGTAATTTTTTATGCTGCAATTTGTCTTCATATCATGGAGATATATGAAGTATGTACTTTTAATTTTTCATTTACTGGGTGTCCTAAAAGGAACGCAACAGATTTGAAAAATTCGAATGCGAACTGTTTCAAACTCGTTCTCAAATGATTTTTTCATTCAAATCTACAATAATTAGATTAAATTTTGATATCTTTTCCAATGTTTTTGATGACTTGGTTGTAAAGTTAAAAATCAGCAAACTTCAAAGTATCCTCTGGGTCAAAACCAGAGTTGCCGCAAATCTACTTGTAAATCTATAATGGTGAATTATAATGTCAAACTACAAAACATGACGACCCCTGCAATCCCTGAGCATTAGTGACAAATACACAAACACACAAATTAATTGAACATAAAACAGACAATTTCATAAATATTTCTGTCCAAACAAAGCTGTGCTTCTCGTAGTGTCTATGATAGTTCTTTATTTTCTTCTAAAATGACTAGAGATATACTTTTAATTATGACTGAACACTGAGGGCGACTTTGAGACTGGATAACTCATGAATCAGCAAGGGACCCCTTTGTTATAGTTTCTTAATCAAGTTGTGTGCATATTCGTAATCCTGTGAAGTTGCAAATATTGCCATGCTTTTGAATTTTCAGTTCAGTATACTTTGCACTAATGCTGGTAGCTCTGGTTTTGCCCTGATAGCAAATTTGAAGTTTTTAACTCTGAAGGCAAGTCACCAAGAATTCTGAGAAATATATCAAAATTTAATATAATCATTGCAAATCTTGATAAAAATTATAATTTGATTATCAATTTGAAACAGCTTGCGCTAATTTTTTAAAAAATCTGTTGCGTTTTTTTGGGACACCCTATAATAATAATAATAATAATAATAATATATATACCTCTTCTCCATTTCGGAGCAATTACTACTTTAAAACTACTTTGCACAAGTGCAGTGAGAGTAGTAACACGGGTTTTTGACTGGTCTTGCTTTAGTTCAGAAAGCAAAATTGTTCCACACATTTGTTTATGTTACTTAGTAATTTTGGATTATTTCCCTGTATGCTACATATTCTTGGTAAATCGTTGTTTTGGAAATAGGAGCATTCCCACAGGTGCTCTAAATATTCCTCATGTTCTCCACACCTTCTGCATAAAGCGCTTTCATGTTTTCCTTTGTAATTTGTCTTTAATTCAGTCATGTTTAATTTTAGTTTTAGTAGTTTTGCACCTTCGTTGTGTTTAATATACCGTTTTAGACCAAATGAAGTTTTTTTGATAAATCTCATTTTTGTTTTATTATTTTGACTCATATCATTTTCAATGGATGTTATTATTTTTTGGTTTATTAATTTTTTCCACCCTTTGGTTGTCAAGTTGCAAATTTGTTCTTCTGTTAGATCAATGTTAAGGTTTTTTAAATCTTCCATAATTTGATTATACCAGCAATCTACAAAGTTTAGTCGTTTTTGTTCTTCGTACACTTGTTTCACAAGTCTTGTTTCTTTCATATTTAGTATTTTATGCAGATATGTAAGCCTTTTTTCCTTTATTCTATATTCCATTGGTTTGAGGCCACATTCATATAATATGCCTTGGTATGGTGTTGAAATTGGGAGACCGTTGATTATAGTTAAAGCGTCCTTTTGTATGTTTTCAAGTTGTTTAAGTTGATTTTTAGAAATTTTTGACCACGTTTCACACGCGTACAGTATTTTTGGTATTAATAAGCATTCTATGAGTCGTATGCTTATCTCCAAACTTTTCTCCTTAAATGGCATTTGATTTACTAAGAATTTTATTTCATTAGTTACTGCTTTTGCAGAGTTTCGTCTGTTGCTAATGGCTTTGTCTAACGAATTTTTATTATCTTTTAAGTCCCCTAAATACTTATACGTTTCAACCTCTTTGATTATTTCGTTATTTAATTTCAATTTTATTTCAGTACTGTTATGTTTTGTTCTATCAAAATGCATGTGCAAAATTTCACTTTTCTCCAAATTAAAGTTTAACAAGTTTTTGTTTTGAAATTCTTCTGCAATATTAAGCATTTCTTGCATTTTTTCAATTGAAATTGATGCTAGTAATATATCATCCTGATACAATAACGGAGGAATTATCATGTTTCCAAAACGTATTCCTAATTTTTTGTTATTATTGGCTGCATGCCTTTGTCAATGTGATTGGCACAGATTGGGGCTGTTCCTTTGTTCCTTGTTTCAGGTTCTCATCAATTTCAACCTCCTTTGTCATCCCACATGGGGTCTCAATTTGTATAAAACCTTTCTTGTTAAGTTCATAAATGCTCCTCAAGCATTTACCATTTATTCCACTTTTAAATAAGTCCAGTAAGCATGACTTTAGAAAAAGTTTGTCAAATGCCTTCTCTAAATCAAGAAATGTAAACGTAATATTACACTTAATGTATTTATAATAGTCATTAATTGCCTCCCAAACAAATAAGTGATCAAGTGTTGATCTACCTTTACGTCCTCCTGCAGCAGCTTCTGAAAAGCTTTTTTCAATATCTTGTGATATTCTATTTAAAATCAATTTTTCAAATATTTTGCTTATGCTCAAAGTTAGGAAAATGCCTCTCCAGTTTTTTAATTGTCTTCTGTTTCCTTTCTTTTTGTACAATGTTTTTATAATTAATTTCTTCCATTTGGTTGGTGTCTGCCCTTTTTTGAAGACAAGGTTTATTATTTTTAATATTGAGTTTTTAAATTCCTTCCCTGAATCTATAAATAATTCATTGCTTAATTTATCATGGCCAGGACATTTTTTCTTCTTCAAATTTTTAAGTACTTTGTCTAGTTGGAACATCTTAAAAGGGGCATCTGTGGGATAATAGCACTTATTCTGTCTTTTGATTAACTTAGTGAACAGATTTTTGACATTTTTTATGTGTTGTATATACTTTTCTCCAGGATTTCTATTTGTCATTAGTTTTTTAAAATAGTTTTCATGTTCCTTAATAATATCATAAACATTCGTTATTTCATTTCCATTATCATCTATTATTGAAGTAGGGACTTCAGTTTTATGACTTCCTAGTATGCTTTTTCTTAGTTTAAAGAACTCTGTACTATTTACCTTGAGTCGTTTTATTTTATTTAATTTAGCATCAAGCTTTTCACTGTTTTCCTTGTTATTTAGTTTTATTAGTTTTCTGTTTAGTAATTTGATCTTTATTTTCATTATATCAGTTTTAGCTTCATTGCATTCATTGACATATTTAGTTAATTGTTTTTTCAAGCATCTTTTTCTCATCTGCAACTGTTTATGTTCCTTACTCTTTGGTGAATATCCCTTTTGGCATTTTTTTACTTTCCTTTTAAAACATTTAGCCATTAAGTTGTTCACTTTCTCATCCCAGGTTTTATATATTTTATCAATATCCTTACTCCTAGATTCTAAAACTAGATCTTCTGTACATTTCTTGAATTCTTGCAATGAATCATCTGTAAAGCTCCATTGAAAGGACTTCTTATCTTTTAAGTTAGTAGTTGATGAATTCCCTAATTTTAAGTTTAGATCAAGGATAATGGCATTATGATCTGATTCCTTAATAGAATTTCTTGATATTCTTTCCATTACAAAGTTTCTATCTTCATCTATTATCATATTTTGTATTTTATTGAAACATATTTGGTTAGTTATTGTATAATCTAAGACTGATTTCTTTTCAATATTTTCACACGGGTCCATAAACCTTTACATTTTTTGCTGCTATTGAGTAGAACAAGTTTTCGTTTTTCTATCATTTTGTTAAGAATTTTACCACCGTTACTTCTTTTCGTATGATTCCCTTTAATTTTGTTTCCAACTTTTACATTGAAGTCCCCAATTACCAAGAACGATTTGTTTTCATTTTTTGCTTTGATCGCATAATAATCAATGTTGTCCATGAAACTTTGAATATTTTCTTTTTTAACTCTTGATTCTTGTTTACCATATACAACACCCAGAATTAGATCCTTGGCTCCTATTTTAATATTTAGCCAGACTTGTTCTATTTCCTCATCTCCTATTTCAAATACAGTAATTCTATTTTTGAATGATTCTTTATAGGTTATCCATATGCCACCTCCTGTTTTGTTATTTCTTCTTAATTCTATTGGGTCACAAAATCCAGCCAGCTTACAGTTATCATATTTATTAAGTTTTGATTCTGTTATACATATAATTGATGGGTGGAGGTTATCAACAATATCATTTAAACTTTCCATTTTAGACTTAATCCATTAGCATTGGTATAATAAATCTTTAGGTTGTATTTTTCATACCTTTTTTCTCTGTTTGACGTCCTTCTCTTACTTTGTTTGCCCAAATGATTCGCTTTCACACAAGGTCTGGAGCCCATGAAACACGTGGGGGGTACTGCACTTGTGCTTGCCCTGGTTGAGTGATCTCTTTTTTGAAAGCACTCAATGCATCAGCTATTTGTTGCTTAACTATCAGTTCAATATTGTTTATGTCCTGAACTTTCTGTTCTTCTCTCTTCTGTCTTTCTTCAAATCTTGCCATGTTCATGTATGTGTTTCCTTGATTCCAGTTTTCTTGTGGTGTTTCGTCTCTTCTTGTCTGTGTTGTGTTTGCGTACTGGTATCTGTCATTCCATCTTTCTTGTGGTGCCTCTCTCCTTCCTTCTTTTGGTTGGTTTAAAGGTGGGTGTAGATACTTGCAATAGAAGTTTGCACATCTTCCATTCATGAACTGAAAACAATATCCCATTTTCCTCCATTCATCTCTTTGATCTTTGGGTGATATATTGTGTGAAAATCTACACTGGTCTCCCCACTTGCAACTTCCTCTCATGATCTTTTCATATCTGCATTCTATACGCTGCTCTGATTTGGTGACATACCTAGCTTCTATTGAACCATGAAGAGCATTTCCCAAGCTGATTTGATGTTTTATCAACCTTTCCATTTCTTCATCCTTTTCCCTTTCCTTTGCACCTTCCTCTGAGCTGTTTCCTTCTTGATTCCTTCCCTTGTGTTCACTTTGTTTCTTTGGATTCTTTCTTTTTGCCTCTTCTTCTTGGACACTACTTATGCTTTCCTTTTCACTTTCTTCTATTTTATCGATAATATCTTCCAAATAATCTTTATCTTTCTTTGTTTCTCTGTAGGCCTTTCTAAAAATTTCTCTTTCTTCTTTTAATTCAATGATCTTTATTTCCAACATCTCTGTTTTCTTTTCCAGCTCTTTTACTCTTTTCTTTAGTGCATTTCTTTCTTTGATCAAGTCTTTTTGTTTTTCTCCTTCTTCTTGATCATATTCTTCTTCATCACTTTCCCCATTGTTGGTCTGGTTTTCGTTTCTTGGTTGCTTTTCACTTTCTTTGCCTTGCATTTTATTTCCTTTTGCTTCATCATTCATCTGTGAAGATTCCGCATTGGCTACCTCTCCGACATCTATTATTGTTAATTTCCCCTTACTCCTTGGATTCTCAGTAAGTTTGTTTGCGAATGATTCGGTTTTAGACTTTTTTAGGATCTTGCTGTAGCCTTTCCCTTTCATCCCCATCATCGCTTTCAAAACAGGCACTTCAAAATCAATCCAGTCATGTGCTGCATGACCAGCTAACACAATTGAATTCTTTTTGCCAGTCAAATGGAAAGTAATGGACATAATCTTCAAATACTTATTGTCTTCTTTATGCCAATATATTTCCAGTCTCAGCAACTTCATTTGATCTATGTCAAATTTGCCATCTTTCTCTTTCGGGGGTTCCCCTTTGTCATCCTCCCAAATCACGAGGATAGACTCTTCTAAATTTGGCTCTACCGCCAAATGATCATAGTACCTGATGTTACATACTTCTATCCAAGCCTGCAAATCCTCTTTCGACTCCAGGGATACACACCCTCCACTCTGGTATGTCTTGAAATCTCCAGGCCCGATATTTTCTTTACTCGACGCTCCTTTCGTCAATCTCTGCTTCTTTTGCACTGGGCGCATCTCTTGTTCTTTTAGGCCTTTTCTAGGTTTTTACGGCTTCAGCTAAACCTCGGCAGATTTTCCGTGATAATTCGAGAATTAACTCCGTGAAACGTCCAACAACGAAAGCAAAGTTCACTAGTGATATCTACAAAGATCGTTTGTACTCAAAGTTCGTTTCCAAGCAAGCAAAATTTGCAAATTCCTGTCAAATTTGCAAATTCTTCAAAAGCTGCATTCACATTTGAAACGTTGTTCTTGACGCATTCCCTGTATATTTTCATGTTACAGCTTTATTGCACTCTGCTTTTTAAAAAAAGTGAGCATGAATCATTTGATTAATTGAAAGTAAAACATTTGTTAAATACTAATTGTAACATGTAGCTCCAATATACTTCAGGATTCTATGTATTAGAATCTTCCTTCTGAAAGGCCTCACCTATTTTTCTGATAGACACTGACTTGTGTCCTCTTGACCATAATAACCCTGATGTCTTTCTTCCTCAACTAATGTGTCCAGGATATGATTTCTTCCCCACTGTTTGTTAGTCTGGGATGATATCATGGCATCTCATTTAAAACCATTTGACCTCTCTAACCCATTTTTGCAACTTAGCTGGTATAAGCTCTGTTTTCTTAATATCAATAGATACATATGTGCCCCCTACATATCTCCAAATGCAAATAATCAAGACCTCTTTGAGAGATTTCTATTGATCCAATCTTTGTATTGAACCAAAACTCGCAAAATACTGAAATTTGAATTTATGGTGACTTTGATGCTTACAATAATAATAATAAATAATAAAGAATTTATTTAAAGTTGGATACAAAGTTTAGTTTACTCTATAAATAGGGCAACTAATTCAAACCAACTATTTACAAAAATACAATATTTAAAATTTCAGCTACTTACAGATATTACAATTGCAACTGTTTCCATTCCATTGTTTGACATGTATTTTGAACGAGGCTATAGATTGGCTTGACTTTATCTCATCAGGTAAAGCGTTCCAAAGAATACTGCCTCTGAAGGCAATTGAATTTAAGCCGTTTAAAACAGTTCTAGCTTTTGGTAGCTGTAATAGATCTTTTGCTCTAAGGTCGTAAGTCACTTCCTTTCTTATGAACAGATCCCACATGAATGTTGGATTTTGGCAATTTAAAGACTTATAGACCTCAGTCATTAGCTTATGGAGGTTTTTTACATGGACTGTCTGCTCATTGTTTCTTTGTAGAAGCTCTTCGAATGAGGCTTCATAATCATTGAAAAGTATACGTAGAGCACGTTTGTGGATTTTGTTTATCTCCCTGTTGGCGGTTTTTCCACAAAACATCCAAATTAACGGACAATAGCTTAGGCTTGACAGTATAAAAGCATTGTATAGCAGCCTTGCTTTCTTGAAGTCAAGTAGTCTTGCCACTTGACATGATCTGTAAACTTCAGTTCAGAGTCGATGGTAATTCCAAGAAGTTTCACATCATCTTTTGGGACTAAAACCAGATCATCAATTTCAATACAGATGTTTGCACTTTTTGGTAGCCCAAGGAACATCACTTGAAATTTTCCAGGATTTGCCACCATGCGGTTAGAGTCGAACCATTTAAGAACATTTTCCATATCAATTTCTAAACATGTGGCTACATCTCCTATGTTTTCTCCAGAGGCATACAATGTATTATCACCAGCAAAATTGCATATTTCTGATTTCTCAATGCAAAATATAAGATCATTTATGTATACATTAAACAATAGCGGGCGAAGAATTGAACCCTGTGGTACACCTGATGAGATATAGTGCCAATCACTGAAGGTGGAGCCAATTTTAACACGCTGTTTTCTGTGTGAGAGGTAACTATGCAATAAATTTAAGCTACCAGTCCCAAAGCCATAGGCTGCAAGTTTTGCTAACAATAGGTCGTGGGGCAAGCAGTCGTAAGCTTTTGAGAGGTCCATAAGTACCATGCCCATGATCCCTTTATTGTCTAGACATTTGCGACATGCTTCAACTAACTTAATCAAGGCATGCTGGGTGCTATATTTCTGTCGAAATCCACACAATAGATGTGAAATCTTGTCCTTCACGAATATGAGCATTTGAGTGTACATTAGTCTTTCATATATCTTAGAAAGACATGATAGCACACTTATTGGTCGAAAATTCTTCTTTGTAGCCGAATCCCCAGTTTTGAAGCAAGGTGATAGGTCAGCTAACTTAAGATTAGATGGAAACGTGCTACTTTGGATTCCATTATTTATGAGGTGGGTGATTTCTTTGTAGCAATGGTTTGCAGCTAGCTTAAGCATGTTAACAGGAATACCGCCACTTGTTTTCTTTGATTTATCTAATCGATAGATTTCGCTAAAGACTTGGGTGGGGTCTACCTTGGAGAATTGAAAATTTCCCTGGGTATCATACATATCCTTGATTTTCTTAATACTTGGGTGATTAGCATACTTATTGATTGCATCTACAACTGGATCAGGAGATGTTTCATATTCCCCTAAAGCCTCAGGGGGATTATTAAGTGTTTCTACAATATTTGCAAAGTAGGAATTAAAGCACTCGGCAACCTCCTTATCATCAGTAAGTATAGCCCTAATGCAACCCTAATTGTCTAGCCATTTCTGCACCTGTCATCAACCCAGCATGCCAAGATACTGCGGTTTTTGCAACACTGAAGGATCTTGATCAAGTAGTAGACAAGCCCACCTGCATCCTTGACCATGCATGGGGACCATGCACGCACTCCTGACCTCTTTTCTTGCCACTAATCCTAACATCTGCAACTCTCTGTACTGTCCTCTTGCTACATCTGGTTATTGCCTCATAACCCTTACACACAATTCACTCCTGCCTTCAAAACTTGCTTCCTCTTCTCATAAGGCTTTCATGTTAAAAGCTCTGACTCGGTCTCGTTCCGTCTACTCTATTTTTTCCTTCCATGGAAATCTTATTTTCAAGCGACCCTTTCCTTACTGTAACTAAAATTTCTGAAGCAATACTCATGTAATTGGTATGAACATTTTCATTCTAAAGGGTGTTTCAGACAAAAATGCAACCCAAATATAATTGAAAATCTTGAAAAATGATAATATTTGGGTAGCTGTGATCAGGAGCGGATCCAGGGAAAAATCTGACTATAGCTGTAGGTGCTATGCGCCGAAGGCGCAGGCAACTGGGGGTCCGGGGGCCCAGCCCCCGGAAAAATTTTTGGGACCACGCCCTTTTGCATAACGGGAAACGCCCTTATTTGAAGGGAAACCTCGTGGAAACGCCCTAAATAGTACTTATCCGAAAAGAATCTAAAGTCTCCTTAAAATGAGAATATCTCGTAAAACCCAATACGGTGTCTTAAATATCATAAAAATATCTAAGACACCATACATGACTGACAAGGACTCATCACCAACCAGAGCAATAGGTTTAAAGTGCCTTTCCAGAGAATCAAGACTCCAGGACGCTTACTCTTATCAGACAAAATGTTTAATGTACTACTACACGTTTTTTATAAGAAACTATCTATTATATAAAAAACCAGTAATATGGCCAACATTTTGAGAAACTCCAGCACTAGAGTAGCGTCGCCCATTATGGCCGGTTGCCCATTATGGCCGGCTAGCAAGAGAAATTAAATTTCAGGGGACTGAAGACTAATACTAAAATTGCAATTGCGCGGAAAATCTTCGCTGACATCTGTTTTATCATGATTTGACCTTCACTGAAGTTTCAGTTCATTTGCATTGAAACCCAACGAGATTGTTTGTGCATATCTCTAATTGATTTTTTCAAGTATTGCAAATTTCATGATTCTATTTACATTCCTTCCTTCTTTTTCGTTCGCTCGACACTTTGCGGTTTGAAATTTTTCAAATATGCTTTGATTTTTTAGAAGTCCTGTCTCTAGAGAGGAAATCTACGGTGAAAACAAAGCAAAGTGACTTCTGATTCAGATTTAAGGTTGTGAAGTCTTAGTGCTGCTAATTGCTGTTTTCGTCGCCCATTATGCCCATCAGTTTTCCAGAGAAGTTTCCAAACGCTTCAAAATATCAAAATGCAAAATTTATCAAAACAAAAACACCTATTTGGCTTAAAATCTTACTTACTGACTTGGAAAATCATTGAAACCCAAAAAAACGCATCATTATATTAAGTATATTTTCATTTTAGAAACTACGCCAAAAACTCATCCGTCCAATCACAAGAGATACGGCAGGATTTAGAACAACTCGAAGCATGTATTTCGATTGCCGAAACTCGAAGTTTAGGTTAATTCTTATTGATATTTTTGGGTTTGAAGTACCAAATGATAAACAAAGAACAGTAATTAAAGCTGTTTTTCTTATTAAAACTTTTCACCGGAGAGTAGTGTTCATTGTTTCTCCTGCGGCCATAATGGGCGACGCTAGAAGAAAACGACGTTTTTACCCCCTTCTTTAAAATCTTCTAAAATCAGTATAAAGAGTTTACGTCAAAAATCAATACTCTGTGATCTTTTTCTCCATTAGTTGGTGATATAATCTGGCTATATGGTTTTTTCATTAATTGCTCTTTTTGGATCTAACTCAGAACTTCGCGAGGACATGGGCATAATGGGCGACACCACTCTATTATGTCTGAGATAAGTCCTGAGAAAAATTTGTGAGTTACTGTAATGCAAGGATGTTATTATGCCAAATATATTGTGGTCTGCGCGCAGGCTAATATATTGTTGAACTTTTAATATGAACTAAACGTACATTTTTTGAACAACATCTCAAAGTGAAGTTATAGCTGATCGCAATCAACTGATCGTTCACTCATCACCCTTACAATGGTTTAATCAATAACACAAGATCAGTGACAATGTAGAGAATACGGCCTATTAGACCAAAGCATTGAACATAATAGCCCATTGCATGAGGATCCCCGCAGAACAATATCCCTTTGTCAGGGTCCTTTTGTCACCGTTCTGTATGAAATTCATCCCAAGAGAAAACGTGACACCGGGATAGTACATACATATTTCATTGACTCGATGGTAAAAATTGTTCAATGCTGCTTTGAGTTGATGGAATGAAAGAATGAGGAGGAAAGAAAATTAGTAATTGGAAAGCTGTGTAGCATACCGAATAGGGCAAAAGTTTTGAGGAGCCATTTCCAACTGCGTCTTTGGGAACTGCAGTGCAGAAAGATCACATTCCCTGGGCTTAGGCCTAGTAGCCTACGAACGTCTTGAGGACTCCTGCTCGCAAGCAAAATAGAATCCACATTCTCCTTACTTCTCTTATAATTCGGCTTTTCTCTCTTTCTCGGGCAGCGTTGCTCTATGCTTCACTATTTCTTCAATCTCAAGTAAGGTTTCGTTCATTCTGAAAGGTTATAGTAGCAACGACGGCTTCTCACAGCTTCATGTTGACCTCCAGTTCTCGAATAAAACAAAGTGCAGCTCTGGAGGCCAAAGTCCACTGTTGCTCCCGCCAAAATCGAGCATCAGTCAACTCTAACTCTGATTGGCTATCACCCACATTTTCAAATTTCACTGTTGCTCCCGCTAAAATTTGCCTACAGAAGGCCATAGCTGGTTGAGCGTGGGGTCGCAGTAATCTGCGGACCACTATTGCTCGGAATGTCAGCCTTTGTTAAACCTTCTATCGACGGACAGAGCAAAGGTAAATATCAAGCAAAGTGGTCTACCAAATATGCGCTCTCCTTCGCAGTAGTTCTTATCATAAAAGCTTAGTATACGGGGTATAAAGCCTAGTTTTAACTGCCGGAATCGACGTATTGCGACTTGAATGATGAGATGAATTCACGGAAGGAAAATCTCTAAATTGAACAACTATATACATCAAAAATTATTACTATTGTTTTGAAAATCTGACTGTTGATTGAGCATCAATAGCAATAGTCTGGATCCGCCTCTGCTGTGATATACATCGGTTTAAAGTACAAGGAACAAAGATTCGATCATAACTTTGCTTGTAAAAGTCCCATGAGTAAATGTGATTTAGTGGTCGAGTCTACGATCCACTATTTCCTGCACTGCCGCCAATACACACGTCACAGAAGGAACCTGCTAGATAAGATATCTGATATAAATGGCAACGACATAACTCAACTGCCTGACGACCATTTATCTGATCTTCTTCTTTTTGGAAGTAATGCTTATAACGAGAAAGCTAACGAAATGATACTAAAATGTACTGTTGAATTCGTCAAGCAAACTAAACGATTTCAATGAGTTTTGGTCGTTGTCTCCTATATCTGGTAGATTGAATTATATGGCCTTGGACTGCGACGATGGCGTATGCATTGTTTGTACTTTGTACTGTATTGTAATTTTTATTTTATGTATAGTTTTGTCCCTAAGGGCGATTTTGCCCTCCCCTCTGGTGAGCTACGGGCTTCCGTTGATCGGGGCTTGTCTTTCGCTAGAGTGGAGGGTAGAGTTGCCCTAAGCTGAATTTGCACTTGAGGCGCCGTTCTTGACGCTCTTTGGACCTATAAAGTGCGGCAAAGCGGCGAAGTTGAATTGATCTGGCTTTGCTGCGTGCGCCGCATCGAAAGATCGCCTCAAGTGTAAATTCGGGCTTTGTCTCTTATTAGTAGTGTAAATTTAATTTTATCTGTAAATCGTTGGTTAATTTTGTGATGTTGTGTGTGGAGGCAACTCGATCACGTTATGCTTCTTTGCCTCCACCTCAACAATAAATTATTTTGAGTTTTGTTTCTCGTATTTTAAATTTTAATGATATAGAAAAAAAAATACAATCTTTCTTCTTTCTAATAATTTACAGTTGAGATACATTGGTGGAATTCTTCCTCGTTCGATTAATATTCTAATAGGTTTGACCGATTTATAATGCACCATGCTGTAAGAGCAAATCAGCACCTTTTTTACCATGAAAAATTAGCAAAACGTTTTTTTCAAAACTTTTCATTCCGAGGAGCACTTCCGGTGATACCCTCAGGTTTGAAAAAGAAAAAGTCATTCCCGTAAAATGAATTTATTAGCAATGATAAGATAAGGTCTAACAAAGATTGTCTATGTAATTTTCCTATCACTTTCCGGCATCTAAAATAGGCTATAGCTATACTTACGAAAACGTCAATAAAATGATGAATAATTGATTTAATATGCCTAATCTGAATATCATAGGAAAGAAGATAGATTGTGCTTTCAGATGGTATGCATCAAATTGATTCAAATGTTATCATATCCTCAAGAATCTTGAATAAAGTTGGGTTGCTTTTTTTCTAAAACACCCCGCATTTGCAATTAAACCAGACTAAAATCCTTCCCTAAATGGATTAACACTGATTGCGTGAAAAAGCTGTTAAAGAAAAAATCTACTCGTGTAAGACGTGGCAGCAATCACCATTACCAACTACCAGAGCAGTATGTGTGCATGCAATGAACTTTTGTTAAAACGATGAATAAATGCAAAGTTGTCTTGTGTCCTTCATCGCCATAAATGTCACAGTTATTGTAAGTGTAGTTTTGTAGTTTTAATTATACTTTTTGTTTTTAATTGATAAATAAAAAAACTTCTTTTCCACCTGCAAAACCCTGATGGCTTTATTTCTGCCGATCCGTCCTCAAAGGCAAGTACTTTGCAACTATTTTTTCAACCACATGTAAATTGCTTATTACCTCTTTACTTATTCACAAGGAATGTTTCCCCGTTCTTGGAAACTCGCTCATGTTTTCCCTGTTCCTAAAAAAAGTAATTTGGATAAAATGTAACGTATGCTCAAGGGTATGTCTATTCAGTGAGTCGTTGAAATCTTTCCTGTCTTTGCCGCAATGCAATAAACAAATTATGTACATCCAGAACGATGGTACTACCTTATTGATGTGCTGCGGAATACTACGTATTTGTTACGGATATTTCGCAAACTTGCAAACAAATTAGTGCCTTGCCTGTAATATACTCGAGGGAATGCTCCGGCTAAAAGCGAGGCTGAGCCATTAATGATATTCCTCTTATTCGTATGTTTTCGAAAAAAGTTTGGGAGCTGCGTTTCAAATTTTACTCTGATCCAACACGATGTACAGAAACGTCAGAAACGCCAGGGGAAATTTTTCCTGTTCATGTTTCCAATGTTCTACGCAAAGAACATGCTCCTATTTATTTTCTATGAGATACTTAAAATTTTTTTTTTTTTTTTTTTATATATCATCATAAAATATTAAGATATACAAAGCAACGACAACAGTTAAACTAGAATTGAGAAAAGAAAAAAAATTATGTCGTTCGTAGCGAGAAAGGACACAAAGTCATCGAGTTCTCACTACGAACGACACTTACAACAGTTCAATACAACGACAGTATCTAGTCTAACAAAAAAAAAACAACGTTACCAAAATTAAGGTGTTCCAGGTGCGTCAAAGAAATATATCTCTGACTCACCTGTTGGGGTGCGCTGTGATTTGATGGTTTTATTTCTAGCCTAATCGCTGTGTTGATTTGATGAAGGAAATGATCGCTTCCAGAATTATTCTGTTCACAATCACATTTACGTTTGGGCTACCAAATAGTAGTAATTCGCAAATAGTCTTCCTATCCAAACTCTCAATGTCAATGCCAGGAAGGTCCCCGAGCTGACCAAGTAGATCTCTACGCTTTTATTATATACTTAAAATGAACCCCGATAATGATCTTTCGAAATCTGTTTTTTTCAGTGTGGTGTTATAGAATGTGTACCAAATGCAAAATCACGTGATCAGTTAGGAAGACAGGCTGAAGTGAATTTATACGAATATTTTGTCAATACATATGGAGACGAAAGCAACGTTGAATTTCAAGAGGTGCGATTTACATTGCATGCTTTATCTCATTTGGTGTTCATCTTTGCAAGAAATAGTTAACACTTGAGCATTCGAGGATGATAATCTCAGAAATAGTATTGGATGAGTCAGAAAAAGCCATGCTCCTTGAAATGCTATTGGTCCCTATATATAAAGATTTATCTAGTATTTCTTTCCAAATTATCACATAATTTCGAACTCACATGATGGACTGGAATAACACAACAATTCTGAAATTAACTGGACATGGCTGTACAAGCAAGAATATTCTTATCAATGACATTGTTAACACAGCTAATTGTTGTTGCTTTCAAAATGTTCTCCATTTTGGTCAATTTACTTTTTTGCAGTAATAATTTTATTTTCTGTACGTAGGCAAGGAGCAACTTCATAAAAAGTATGGCAGCATATTCAGTTGTTAGCTATATCTTACAAATCAAAGATCGACACAATGGAAATATTATGATCAATGATGCTGGTTACATTATTCATATTGGTAAGCTTCTTCGTTCTATATCTATGAGCAGCTTGTACCGACGGTGAGCAAGCAAGCTTTATTTCCGTTCATTCTACAAGTTATAGTCTTCAAATTTGGCTGCAGCTTCATTGCATGTTTTCTTTCATAAAAGAATCGTTCATATGAAAGTAGTTGCACAGCAGCCTTGCCAAAATTTGAGTCGTTTGACAATCACCTGAGAAACTTTAAAAATTAAGTTAGGGTGAGTGATATGAAATATATTTTTTTTAATTTTGAGCACTTCTTATGTCAGTCTTTATATGAAGCCTTCTGTCAATCTTTATATGAAAATAGAGCGGCGTTGCCTCAATTGAGCACCCTTCGAAGAAAATGCTGTGTATTTTCCCAAGCAAGTCGTTTAAAAAAATGGGTTACAGCGAAAAGGTTCCTTAACTTTTGTGACAGGTTGCTCATTAAGGCCAGCATCATCCGAGTTTTCTCCTTTTCTAGCGACCAACTTAGACAGGAAGCAGTCTAAAGGGCCCAATTCTAAAAATTCGCCCTTTTGAGCACCCCTGCGTCTACCATATTTCTCCAACAAATATCCATAGAAAATAATGTCCTTTTTTCTTTGAACGACCCATTCTCGTTGAATTTAAAGTAGTTCCCCTTCAATAACGTCAAAAAATAACTGTAATGCAGCCGATTACCTTAAAAGACGAGAACAATGAGCGATGAGATACCATGAGCGATAGGACACCAAATGTGTGAAAGTTTTATTGGTAGCGAGCCACATTAACCAATTGTTTTTTTGTGTGTTTTTACCTAATTGTTACTTGGTAGTGAGCCACCTTATCGCTGTTTCTTCATTTTTGAAATTTTCGGTAGTGAGCCACCTTAAGTGCAGATCCACCTTAATCGTAAACACTACAGAAAATTTCAAAATGGAGAAACAGTGATAAGGTGGCTCACTACCAAGTAAGATATAGGTAAAAACACCCAAAAAACAATTGGTTAAGGTGGCTCGCTACTACTAAAACTTTCACACACTTACTTTGGTGTCCTATCGCTCATGGTAATACATGCTAATTTACAATCAAAGGAATTCAGTGTCTATTTACAAATTGTGCAAAGGCAACTGGTTCCATCCCAAGTTTTAATTTCCTTTTTGAAAGCAGCAACAGACGCTACATTCTTTACATCCTTATACTTATAGCACGTTTCAACTCATTCTATCGGGTGTCCCCGGGTGTGCTCCGCATTAGGCCCTATTCTTTTTAACTTTTTCATAAATGACCTGATTCTGTTCATCAAAAAAGCATCTGTTTATAACCATGCCGATGCTAATACTCTTGTTTATTCTTCTAAGACTATGTCCGATCTAATAGATGTTTTGGAGGGCGAAGCAAATATTTCTTTGGAATGGCTTAAGAATAATGATATGATTGCAAATTTTGAACAATTTCGTGGACTTTTGATTAAAAAAGATCAATCTGATACTAGTGGTGTCAATATCAGTATCCAGTGAAAGAGCATAAAATCGGAAGAAAGTGTAAAGCTCTTAGCCATGACAACAAGTTAAACTATTATCATGGATCTCTGGGTGGATCGTTTGCTGATTTGCTCGGTTCTATCCTGTGGTACCATTATTGGTGATTTGGGGTGGAGCTGGAACGATTGGGTGGCGGGTGGCCCTGTTTGCTGTTGGGTGCGGCTGCTGGCTCTAGTCATTGCTGGGGTGGCGGGCCGGGCTGGTGGGGCGTTGTTGTCTGTCCGTGGGCTGGGTAACCTGCCCTCTTGCACTTGCGTCAGAGATTACCTTTTATGGGGTAGAGGGTCTTCTTTTTCAATTATCGCAATGGTCTTTAACAGGGCATTTTGATGTGGCTGCACTTATTCATCCTCGATAAGTAAAACAATATTTCTTTTCCTTGAAACATCCAGATAGAATTAGAGCATATTTATTTAATTTAGTTTATTTTCGAATTTGATTCGTTTCTTTTTATCATGTAATTAGAAGCTACATTTATTTATTCGAATTAAAACAAGATGACAACAACCTCCTTCATCAAACTTTTTGTTATTATCCAAGGGGGGGGGGGTGTATCTCTGTTTCGAAAAAGCTAACGAGATTTTTTAGAACTATCGGATTTTGGGGATTTTTTAGAGATATTTCGTGAATATAAAAGAATTTTTTATGAAAGGCATACGAGACTTTCATGGAGTGACATAATTACTTCACAAAGAATCTTAGTACTACAGGGTGCTCAAAAGGGTGACAACTGATAGTATAACTGCGTCCTAGTCACAACCCCCTGGAACACAAAATTAAAGTAGGATCTTGTCGATTTCTTTCCGAAATATTCTGGAGAGGCAGATCAAGCTTTTGTAGCATGTTGTT
Source organism: Aurelia coerulea (assembly GCA_039566865.1). Taxonomy (NCBI): domain Eukaryota; kingdom Metazoa; phylum Cnidaria; class Scyphozoa; order Semaeostomeae; family Ulmaridae; genus Aurelia; species Aurelia coerulea. Next base: position 18,452,013 of record CM076956.1, on the reverse strand, counting down.
TTCATTTGCGGTAAAATTTAAGCTTTTCACGGAGTAAAATAAAACCACCTCTATGAAATACGAAAGAGCTCAGTTTCTTCATTTTAAATTTCCACTATATACAATCCACTACATTGAAAAAAATTAAAAGATCAACACAAAGGAAAAAGTACAACTAAATCTGATTAAACTAAAAACTAACGACAATACAAATTAGACAAGGACAGATTTTGCAAGACAAAAACTGTCCCAAAAACGTGCCCCCACTTTTAAATCAACTAAACAATTTAAGGGAGTTGTATGCAGGGGAATTTCTCGAGGAGGAGCTCTCTCAGTAGCTAGGCTAATCGAGGAAAAGAGAATTCAAAGGCACTTACGATTCAATTCCAAGAATGCCAACTTACAAAAGTGACCATAATTACGTTTATTTTCTAATTCATTGCATTCAACCGAAAATAACTTTATTTATTAACTAAACTACAATACACAGATAGTAGTGAGGTCAGTCTAGCAAGATTGTATATAGGTGTGCCAAATAGAGCTAACACGGAAAACACATTATTCCTATCGCTCGTACGTTCATTTGATACATGTAACCTGAATCTCTGAAAACAGGGAAGGGATGGGTGGGAGGGATCCTATCTTTCATAAAAGTACTTGCTATCGACCTGTGATTCTCCACGCCTTGAAGAGCTTTTTATATTTGCCTACTAAGCACGCCTCCACGGAGATCTTGCAACAGTATTCCCTTAAGAAACTTAACAATGCTACTACAAAATAGTTTCCTATTGTACTGTTAATAAATTCATTTATTTTCTAATTCATTGCATTCAACCGAAAATAACTTTATTTATTAACTAAACTACAATACACATATAGTAGTGAGGTCAGTCTAGCAAGATTGTAATTTGTCAAGAGGGGGCACTTTTTTCTGAGCGTATAAGCAATGGCAATGGCGAAACCTAAATTAATTACCTACACAACCTGGTTATCAAAATCATGAAAATATGGTATTTCTACTATTTGTTTATTTCAAACACAACATATCTCCATCGATGATTGTATATATACTAAAGTCCAAATGAAGCTGAAAGCAGTTCAGGTAAACTGTCCTTTACATAACCATGCTTTGCGAGTTCAGACTTCCAACGTCCATGTTTTTGAACAGTTTGTCTTTAATCCCATCATACGCCGCTGCTGACGCGCCTCCGGAGCGCAAACGATGTAATCCGAATTTGTTTTGGATTCAATCCTATTTCTCCAAGTAATTTCATGACGGCCTCTCCCTGGCTGTTGCATAGGATACCGGGTGATTGTTATTCCTAAGTTCGTAACGATTGTGCGTCTTAAGGTAAGATACTGAACGAAAGAAGTAGTCTTCAGATTCATCGCAAATTTCTGCCATAACAAAATATCGCTGCAATGTTTCAACTGGGCAAAGAGCAGTATTTGTCTTTTCAATGAAGGAATAATTGCCATCTTGGTAAATGTCAGTCTTGCTCTTTCCAATGGAATTCGCCATTTCACTAAATCTGAAGAAACCGGCAAAAGTCAGTAAAACTATAACAATGTTACGCAACTGCAATAGATTAGCTGAAGTACCACCAATATGATCCATATAAGCTTTAAGTGCAATGATGATATGGGCTCTTTCTTTTCAGTAGCTTTCTTGAGCATGTTCTTACAAAGGTCTGAATTGGTTGGGTCGTCAAGACAGGCCATCTTGTGGAAATGCTTGATTGTATAAAATGCACTTTCGATTACAGGCTTTGCAGGAAAGTGTGATATTTCAGGAATTTTTTTTTTTTTTGGACCAATTTAACCATTTGTTAAAGCCAGATTTATATCTATCTTGAGTGTTCTTAGACCTTGATTTTGACAACAACAACAAAGTAGGAATGTTCATTGCTAAATGTTTCAGTTGTTCATCTTGAATTTGATCTTTGAATGCTGTTTCAATTGATGCTAGAGGTGAAGAAGGACAATCTATTACGGTGAAAAGCCTGTGTCGTTACTGCTGCCATACAAGAGGCAGACTTATCAACTTTGCTTATTACGAGTACAAGAAACTATTAGCCATGCATATCTTTCTGCCCTCTAAGGCGCAGCAGAGGTGTTCTAGCCTCTAAGGCACTAGTTATTTCAAACATTACGAATAATTAAGTGTATTACTAGCCTCCAAGGCATATTACTCGCCTCCAAGGCACTTAGAGTTACTCTACATAGCTATCAACTGACCTCCAAGGTTCAGCAGAACACAATTAACATGATAAAGATGACTCATGACTCGATTTTAAATACACTATGATTCCTCCTTTGATACAAGTCAAGCCAGTGACAGAAAATGGGCAAGAGCCAGGTATTATAACATCTCTCTTTTGCTTATTACGAGTACAAGAAACCATTAGCCATATGCATATTTTGCTGGCCTCTAAGGCGCAGCAGAAATGTTCTAGCCTCTGAGGCACTAGTTATTTCAAACATGACGAATAGTTAAGCATATTACTAGCCTTTTCTTTTCCTTTTCTTTTGAGGGGACCATAATGGAAATAAGGTCAGTATGACCTTTTAATGCTATCCCTGCCACTACAATTAGGGGTGTTTTTACCGGTATTTATCTAATGATTTGTCATTCTATTTGATCTATTTTTAGCTTTCAAAACTTATAAGTTTTATTCATTTCTTGTAAATCTTTTATTTGTTATGTGGCAAAATTGTACATACATGTACATACATACATACATACATACATAGCCTCCAAGGTAGATTACTTGCCTCCAAGGCACTTAGAGATACTCTAGATAGCTATCACTGACCTCCAAGGTTCAGCAGAACACAATTAACATGATAAAGATGACTTATGATTCGATTTTAAGTACAATGACATGATTCCTCCTTTCATACAAGTCAAACCAATGACAGAAAATGGGCAAGAGCCAGGTATTATAACATTATCCACATTTCTAAATATCATGTAATCCTTAACAAAGTAACGAAAAATGTTATTTTTTGCACATAGCATTGGCCAGTAGACAGCTGATTCCCAGAAAGGTATGACCAAGGTACCACGTACCCTCCTTTCAATAATATATCTAACAACCGGCGGAATATCCTCGACAGGAGGTACCAGTCAGTTTTTTCCGCATTCCCAGTTTTTCAAAAATGCAACGACTGCCTCGGATTCTGGGCAGAAAACATTTTTAGTTAAACCGTGAAAGTTCCCTGTTTTGAGAGTTTTCAAATCCGTCCATTGTAAGTGGACCCCATTTTGAGTTTAGAAAGGCGAAAAGATGGGCGTTATATACCAATCTCCAACATCTGTACTTAGAAAATTTGTCAGTATCAGCATTCATCATTCTAGGAATCCAAGAGACCTGTAGTAATATGTCAATTTCTCTACAAATTGAACTAATTTCTAAAGCAATGGAATGCAGTTCATGGATTTTGCTCCCAACGTGGACTGTTCTCAATGCTGTGTAATTATCAACTTTCCACACAACTCTTCTCGATTTAATAATGGGGAGACAACGTTTAGGCAAAAAAGTACAGTAGTCAATTCACGCCAAGAAGAACTTTTCATCGTTTCTTCTAAAGAAAACCCCCTATAGGCTTTAAAACAATTATCGAGCATCGCTCCTACCCCTGTAGCGCTAGCGTCAGAAGATATAATAACCGATGTCAGATTCGAGTCATGTATGTTGAAATTTAAAGATTTGATATTATTTTGCCCAAAAATAATTTCTAAGTGAGCACCAGCGAAATTAAGTATGTTTAAAAACAGCATCCTAAGCAGATCAGCCCTCAATTACAGGATATAAGTATCTTGATTTGAGGCTTATGATGTTTCCTAAAACATATTATGTTGACGATAATTTACCAGCGAATCGGGCTAACTTTCTTGTAGTTGTATAGGGTTTTTGCAAAAGTGTATAGTTTGATTCAATATTCAATCTATTCGATTTTGTGGTATGAATAAAATATTAGTACGGTGGCCCACAACTGCCACGGCAAAATCAATTGTTCACGGCACAATTTCATTTCCACAGCCACCAGCAAACCACTGTTCACGGCAAAAATACAATTCTCACAACACAAAATGACTTTCACTCTTTCACTTTCTCACGACACAAACACTTTCTCACGGCACAAACACTTTCTCACGGTACAAACACTTTCTCACAGCACAAACACTTCTTCACGGCACAAACACTTTCTCGCGGCACAAACACTTTCTCACGGCACAAACACTTTCTCACAGCACAAACACTTCTTCACGGCACAAACACTTCTTCACGGCACAAACACTTTTTCACGGCTCAAACACTTTTTCACAGCACCAGTACTTTTTTACGGCAAAATGACGAGCCAAGGTTTAATGCAATGATCATGAAAGAATGCTCCCACGAGAGGGCCTACCAGGATGGATGTTCAAGGTCAACATGAGAACGAACTGATAACGTATTATTTTACCAGGGGATTTGAGTATGATGAGATGGATATGCTAATGTTTAGAGCTTAGAGAGCATGGCGTGAGGATGTCAGTGCGGACCCTCATGAGACGTTTAAGCATTCTTTGCACAAACCCCTTTTCCTCCTCTTTAGAGCCATTGTTCGCCGCCATCACTCACGGGGGGGGGGGGGGGGGGTTCTTGGCCAAATTTTGAGTAGGGATCTGCGGCGAGCATATTCAAAATGGTACCGTTGGCTAGACCAATTTTTACGAAAATGGTACCCTTGGCTAGACCAATTTGACCATTGTCTGGACCAATTTTTACGAAAATGGTACCCTTGGCTAGACCAAATTTGGCCATTTCCTGTGCCAATATTGTCAGATTTGTACCAAATATGATATCATGACCGTTCGCTAGAACAATGTTGTCAAAAATGATACCCTTGGCTAGACCGTTGTAGGCCAAAATTGCAAAAAGGATACCCTTGGCTAGACTAGAAGTCTGAAAAAGTAATACCCTTGCTCCCGGCACATCCCCAGGTACCTTTACTATGGAAGAACCTCCTCCCCTGTGCCATCACCAAACGCATCCACGTCAAGGGTTAAAGGTTATGAGACGAGAGGACAAAAGCAACACAAACTCTTTAATTAGGGTATTGGAATCCGATTGAAATTGACTCCTCGAGAAAGTATTTGTGCTGTGAGAAAGTGTTTGTGCCGTGAGAAAGTGTTTGTGCTGTGAGAAAGTATTTGTGCTGTGAGAAAGTGTTTGTGCTGTGAGAAAGTGTTTGTGCCGTAGAGAAGTGTTTGTGCCGTGAGAAAGTGTTTGTGCCGTGAGAAAGTGTTTGTGCCGTGAAGAAGTGTTTGTGCCGTGAGAAAGTGAAAGAGTGAAAGTGATTTTGTGTTGTGAGAATTATATTTTTGCCGTGAAAATTGGTTTGCTGTGGCTGTGGAGATTGAAATTGTGCCGTGAACAATTAATTTTGCCGTGGCAGTTGTGGGCCACCGTAGTTTGTGCCGTGAGAAAGTGAAAGAGTGAAAGTGATTTTGTGTTGTGAGAATTGTTTTTTGCCGTGAACATTGGGTTGCTGGTGGCTGTGGAAATGAAATTGTGCCGTGAACAATTGATTTTGCCGTGGCAGTTGTGGGCCACCGTAACAAACACTTCTTCACGGCACAAACACTTTCTCACGGCACAAACACTTTCTCACGGCACAAACACTTTCTCACGGCACAAATACTTTCTCACGGCACAAACACTTTCTCACGGCACAAACACTTTCTCACGGCACAAACACTTTCTCACGGCACAAACACTTTCTCACAGCACAAATACTTTTTTACGGCAAAATGACAAGCCAAGCTTTAATTCAATGATCATGAAAGAATGCATCCACGAGAGGGCCTACCAAGATGGATGCTCAAGGTCAACGTGAGAACGAACTGATAACGCATTATTTTACCAGGGGATTTGAGTACGATGAGATGGTTATGCTAATGTTTAGAGAGCATGGCGTGAGGATGTCAGTGCGGACCCTCATGAGACGTTTAAGCATTCTTGATCTAAGGAGAAGACATCGTCAGTATGATGTTAATTTAGTTCGCGCAGAAATAAGGACATTAATGGATGGTCCTAACTCATCCAGGGGTTATCGTGCGATATGGCACCAACTCCAAATGCAAGGTATTTCAGTCCCAAGGAATTTAGTGGAAAATCTACTGAGATAAATAGACCCAAATGGTGTACAGCAGAGAAGAGCTCGTCGTCTGCAGAGAAGAGTATATCGCAACGAAGGACCAAACCAAGTATGGCACTGTGATGGGTATGACAAATTAAAGCCATACGGGTTTCCTGTTCACGGGTGCATAGACGGATGGAGTAGGAAGATAATCTGGCTTTTTGTAACCCGTTCAAACAACTTACCAAGCAATATTGCGGCTTACTATCTTGAATCAGTGGCACGTTATGATGGTTGTCCTGTGGAGCTCGTAACGGACCTTGGCACAGAAAATGGCTTGATGGCAGGAATCCATTCATTTTTTCACAATAATCCTGATAAGCATCGCTACGTTCCATCGCCAAGGAACCAAAGAATTGAAGGCTGGTGGTCATTTTTTCGAAAAAGTCACTCTTCCTGGTGGATGAATCTATTTAAAGATTTGTGCGAAACCGGTGTTGTTGATTTGACTGACCCTTTATCAAGAGAGTGTATGTGGTATTGCTTTGCAAACTTATTGCAGTCACATTTAAATCAAGTCATGGAACACTGGAACACACATTATATTCGCAGGTCGCGCTTTGAAACCGTTCATGGTAGGCCAGATTCACTTTACGTTTTTCCAGAACGTCGTGGGGGCCAACCAAATCTTCTTACCAATGTTTCTGAAGAAGAAAGATTGTATGCTTGGTCACACCTTATCGACAATGATGGGCAGAACGAATATAGTGATTATATCGAGTACCTGATGAATGCGCTAAACTTGGAAGAACCTAGAAACTGGCGAGAGGGGTAGACTTGTTGCACGCTCTGATGAGGTCTGCTAATGGAATGGCTGCCTAGCACACTCCAAGAACTGTCACGTTTTTCCAGAATGATTCAAATTTAAACTTTCTGCAAATTTTTTAAACGGTGATAGAATCGTGAATCTTTTGTCACTACTAATTCGCAGAAAATTGTCCCCAATCTTTACCCACCTCGAAGAGGGTGCAACTCCTGTAGGGGATTTGGTATAAATGTGTCTCTGAGAGTCCAGAGGGGGGGGCATAACCAGGGCAACATTTTCTACAGGTATTGTGATAAGACAACGTTACGCATCATTTGTTGAGCTAAATTCCTTTTCACGAAATTTTTTCTCACAATAGCTAATAATGGAAATAAATTGCTACCCATTCCTACGGCAAATCTCCGTAAAAGAGACCCATTACCCGAACAAAATTCACGTAACATTTCTGGTTCAATCTATGGGACAGTAAATACATCCTGCGCGCAGCCTCAACTCCTGCGAATTGAAAAGAGCTTGCTTATCCCTGCGCAGCAGAGGCAAAGGTTCCTAATTTGGGTTTTCAATTGAAGGATAGTGCATCTTTGAGTAAAAACCACAAATATTACATCATCGATGACATGTATTTCAAACAACTGTCTTTACTGTCTTAAAGCAGTTTTCGCAAAGCTCAGACGATTTTCCTGCTTGAGGTTCTTAAAGGTTATGGTTTTCATATACGGATTGATTTTTTCCAAGTCTTGCCCTCAATTACTACGCTCTCTGAGATTAAAACTGAGACTTGTAGCAAGTCAATATGCGGGTTACACAGTGTTCCTCCCTTCTATGCGATTGCATATTAGTGTGTTCCAAATGAAATGCCATTTTCACGGACTGCCTGCCATTCATCATTTTATCTGAGAAGGAAATTCTATGAACCTAAGGAGGGGTGATGCGATATTGTAGCTTCAGTGTTACCAGTACATTAAAATTTCCAAGTTCATAAGAACATAGTCAGAATATTGAAGGAGATAAAAGGAAAACTGATTTTAAAATGAATGTGCAACGAAACTTTATTTATTCAACAGAACGAATCAATTTTTGTCAACATAACATAAGATTATAATGTCTTTGGTTAATGCAACGAAACTTTATTTATTCAACAGAACGAATCAATTTTTGTCAACATAACAGAAGATTATAATGTCCTTGGTTAAGATACAACGATCAACATAATTCACTTACATATGTTTTTGCAAGAAACTACACATTTTATAATTACTTGAATGGTAAAGTTCTTACATGTTTCTCAAGTTCTCGTTGTTTTCGTCGGCAGGGGATCTCCTGTGCCGTTCAAAACAAATTTGAAATTGTAAATCCGTGTAGAAATAGGACCACAATAATATCGAACAATCAATACAGGTCAAGTAGTACAAGGTCAAGGTCAAGGTCGAATTTGCTTTGACATAAATGAAGGAAATTTGTTATCTGATTTGTTTTCGATGGTCCAGTTTCGTAAATTTTTCGGTTATTCGAGAGTGTGGTTTTATTGTAAAGAGTTTCCTGAAGAAAATATGTACATCTCAAACATAATTTCATGTAAAATGTTCTACTTTTACAATGATCCCCACGGGAGAATTTGAACCAGATTTTGGCTGAGAACCTGTCACTTAAGTTGAAAAAACATGCCCATTCATTATACCAATTTTTGCAAAATGTGTACCCGAACCTTATACCAGTTTTCCCTTTTTATTTGTTCTTCTTAACAAATTCACAAAAATGGATAATGGATACCATTCTTTACCAAAATCATGAAAAGAGGTACCCTTTCAGATGGCCTTAACCCCAATAACCAGTCCCCCTTTGTGCTAAATTCTGTCAACTTCATAATAAACCACATCCGTGACTTTCAGGTCATGGCAAATGGAAGAATGTTATGATTACAACACAATTCTTTCTTGCATAATTCTGAGGCTACCGGGCAATCAAAAATTGAACAACTCCTTTGTAAACTCTTCAGAATTGAAACAAAGTGTTGCTTTTGTAGATATCTACAAAATCTCTATCAACTGAGAAAGCTAAAAGCGTCAGCAGTTGTCCACACATTAGCAAAATATAATTAAAAGTTCTGTTCAGTAAGCCTATATGTTGCACTTAATGCCTACCAAAGGCGTGTCCTTTGCAAAAGGCCATTATGAAAATATCATGAAAGCTTTGCCCTGTTTGCATGTGAATCACTGGAAAGGTTATTTCTCTAGCACATGCACTTACAATTGGATAACAGATCCTATGAGCGGGATTTCGGGCCAAGCAATCATGATCAAAATAGCATCGGATAACTGGGGCTTCCACATTTCCAACTGGTTTGCATTGCTGTCCAGTAAGCCACCCCATAACACCTTCAATGCTTACTTCTGGTGCTTCAAACATTGTAGTTGATTCTTCATTGGTTGAATCCATTCTTTCCCCATCAGCAAACTCTCTGATTGCAAATGCTGTTTCGTAGCTACAAATGTCGAGGTCTTCAATGTGATTCAGCAAATCTTGGAAATGATCCATTATTTCCTCTTCAACCATTCGTCTTGATGTGCCAGTAGGTGAATAATCTGGGACCATTAGTGAAAAGAGATAGTTTGCATCAGGCTTCAAGCTTTGGCCTTTATCCTTCACAAACAAACTTTCACAAGCTGATGGATTCGTTGACATGATTTCTTGAAGTCCATAGCTTTCAAGTCCCTTTGCAAATTCTTTCATGTACAGCATACGACGACTGACAAATGAGACTTTCAGAGACCTAATAATATCTTGAATATGAGCATCATCAATTGGCCCAGTGTAACCATTTTCAATTATGAAATCTGAACCTTGCAATCCTTCTTTACCTCTTCAATCAAAGTCATCTCATATACTGTCAAGTGGTTATCTTCAATGTCTACCATGTCAACATCTTCAAAGATGCAACGAAAAGCACAAGGCTCAAGGAAACAAGGTGGTGGGCCACCTTGTGCTATGGATACTGCTGCTATTTCACCACAGGTTCTAAGGTTTCCATTTTGAACATGGTAAGTAGATGAAATAGGTGTTCCATTAGTGAACATTTCTTTGCCAATTTTGTTAATTGTGTCATGGAGGAACTCTTTGGAGATTGCTCCTTGGTCTATGCCATCTTCACCATTAAATTTGACACGAAGGATATTTGTGACTGGCGAAGCATGCTTTTGCCTCTGCCAAAGGCGTAATACCCTCTGCAAAGGGGCTGAGCGGCGAGTTATGAGAAAGAAATGCTTTGTTTCGTCCACTTTCTCCTTTAACTTACAATAAATATCGTTGACATCAGTTACAACTGGGCCCATTGGGTAATTTGCTTGTGAAATGATTGGACCACTTTCTTCATGAACCACAGCGCTTTCTTCTATCTGGGACACATCTTCTACTTCCCCCACCTCAGGAATGAATGCTTCAACATTTGTGTCGAAAGGTGGCAACGAAAAGTCACACAGACTTTCTTGATCATTTTCATCTGACTCAACGAAAATTCCATCCAAAACACCTTCACACGCAAGATGATCCATTAATGGGCATAAGAACAGTGTGATTCGTTTGTAATCTTTCCCCAACTCATCCCTGTAGGTACTGAGCTTAAAGAATTCCTTGAAGCTACCAGGCATAAATTGTGCAGATCCTCCATCGTCATATACCAACAAATGCTCCACTTTGTCGTCAAAGTTTCTGTCAAATGCCTTCCATTTGCTCAATGCCTTTTCAAGAATTACAGAGCAAGAAGCTGATTTTGGCACTTTTATTGGCAAACGCTTCCCCCAAACATTTTTTAGCTTGCCATCTATGAAGTGTTTGCGACCAATTGTAATTGTGACATCTTCATCAATCTTTCTCATCTTCTTTTTTTCATAACCAGGTGTAAGATTCCTGTGAGATGCTTTGCTGGTTTTGCTTTTGTGGAACTCATCAAAAGTCATGGCTTTTTTTGGTCTCCCAAACTGCTGGCTAGGGGTTGCTGCGGAAGTTGGCTCAACTCTTGGGCTGCAGCTTGACCCATTGCCATCAATGGGAACTGACCAGCCTGGTGGGCCAACCTTCGACTGATCACATTGGCATTTCCAGCAGTAGCGCACATCTGTCCTGATCTTAGTGGCACACATGCTGCAGTAACTGCAAAAAAATTGAAATTGAAATTCATATCCTGGCAAATGAACCTGGCACTCTTGAGTAAAGATTAAACGGAGGGGGATGGGGATGAGAATGATCGGTGTTCAGCTTTCCTTGCCAAATTTGGAGATCGATGCTGGGTACAGTATCTATGGGAGTCCTTTCCAGTTTGTATCTAATAAATAGAGGAATTAACTAACTCCTAAAATCACGTCCTGTTCGGATCAATTATGTATGTATGTATTTATGTATGTATCATGGTCCCCTTAGAGGTGCCGGGAAAAACCCAGGACAAAAGGAAAATAAATTTTTTTTTGTGTTTTCGATGCGTGGTTTGTAAGACCAAACCATGCTCGGGAGAGATCATCTTCTTCTCTCTGTAGATTTTGGAAAAAAATTTCTTTGATCTTCTGTTTGAAGGTATCAATATCGTTTGTTGATTTCAACTCAGACGGAAGTCTAATCCATATTTTTGGCTCAGATCAGATAGGTATTTGTGTTCGCATTATTTTTATGAAATGGAAATTCCAATTTGAACTTGGACCTTCTGATTGTTTGGCCCTGAGTGACTGGAAGGAATCCATCAACACTGCAAGCTGGGGCAGCTCCGAAGGGGGGGGAGGTAACTCCTATAGGGGGTCTGGTATGCATGTGCCTGCCGGGTTATGGGTAAATTTGCGATATTTTTCCCCGGTTATGGGTCATGTTTCGTGAATTTGACGAGAGGTTATGGGTCTGCTTTATGGAGATTTTTCGTAGTTGTGAGCATTCTTGTTGAAAAAGGTGTGCCCTGTTTATGGGGTCATTTTTCAAAATTTTGCCGTGGTTATGGGGTCATATTTTCAAAAAGTTGACTTGGTTTGGGTTCCAACTCTGAATTCTCAGAGGCACGTATATACTAAACCCTGTATGAGATTTCCCCCCTCCGGCAGTTTGATACAGATTATTACCATACTATACTGTAATAATTATTGAATAATATTCAAAGGACTGTTTACTGCATCTTACTGTGATTAGATATTTATTTTGTGTGTTATGAGAATTCATCGTATACGAATCACTGTCTACTTTCTTCTGCATGTCTGATTTAGAAACAGATTCTTATTCCTTTGGGCATATCCTTGTAACTTTGCAACTGAACTTGGTACTCTTGAATACCGGATAGACAGGGAGGGGTGAGAATAAGCGGGGGTTGGAAATGGTTCGAGAGGAAAGAAAGTAATGTCTCATTCAATTCCTACCCTGACCATCCCCCGGACACCCCGGGCATTTGCACAAAAAATATTCACGTCCCCCGGGCATTTGACCGTAAATTTTCCCCCGCCACCGGGCATTTGACAAGAACAGGAGCTTTTTGCTTTAAACAGTAACTGGGAATATGGCATTTTCTCATTGCCCAGCCCATCAATTTTTCCCCGGCCCCCGGGGATTTGAGGAAGGAATTTTTGTTGACCCCCGCCCCGGGCTGCCCGGAGGGGATGGTCTGGGTAGGAATAGAATTGAACGTCCTCCCCGACAACCAAAGTCGACGTTTTCTTATATGTAACGTGCAACTATTTATTTCCCTCTTTGTGTTTCAATTGTATAGAAGTTTCAGTCATTATCAAGGGACAGGTATTGTCGAGAGACAGTTATTGTCAAGGGACGGTTTAAATGATCTTCGTTATTTTGTTTGTTTAAAGTTTATTTTGATCGTAAACATGTTTTTCGACTTTTGACCTTGTGATACGTGGCAGTTTCTTATTTGTTTATGTCTTGTATTTCCGTTCTTCGTGTTTGTCTAAATATGGTTTGATCAGCCCAGTCTCCGTAGCTATAAATACCTTTGCGCGTGTTTCTGGGCAGTGTCTATGAATCCAGTCATCCAAGTTGGAAAGCAGAGTGCGGATGCGGAGGAGAAGAGTCGTGGGAGCTGAAGGCTCCAGGGGCCTACTTGCTAGCGTGGTTTGGCCAAATTTATAGCTATGAAGTACGAAGGCAAATAGATTCAAACCACATTTCGAGTTCTAAGAAACTTTGCTGTTTTTTGATTGCTGTGTTTCTGCGGAGTCAATTAGGACCCGGGAGTGCGTTTGATCTGACCCAAAGCCGATTTTGGTGCTTTACAGTTTGAATCTATTTGTTTTGTGAAATGGAAGAGCAGAAAATTGACGAAGGGGAGAGGCCCGAAGAAGATTTAGTGAATTTTGGAGAAAGACGAATGAGGCTGCGAGGAAATGACATTCGAGATGTGGTGTCAGACACGAGGAGAATGCAGCATATGACAGTGGATTGGGAAGCCGACAGCTTGGAGAATACACGGATACTGAAGACATCCAGAGCAAATTCAAAGCGTGAATTGACGAAGGCGATCAATCGTGTGTCCGATGCATTGACAGTTGGTGGCGAATCTGGTGGGGTAGAAGCCGCTGCGAAATGGATGGAGCTCACATTCATTGAATTTGGCAAAGCATGTGATATCTACCGTCATTCATTGGAAAACGAAGATGATATCGAAGAGTGCATGGCGTATTTCCATGAAGCAGAAACAAGATTTTTGAGCATGAAAGATAGAGTGGCTTTCTGGAATGATTCATCAAAAATGGAAATTCATCGAAATGAGGACGAAGGAAGAAAAATCAGACCAGAAGACTCGGTAAGTCAAACAAAATCTCATTCTTCTCGTAGAAGCCTGTCTTCAAAGAGCTCAAGAAGTTCAAGAATGTCACGTCTCAATGAAACAATATTGAGAAATTCAACGAAAAGAGCGTCATTGCTGGTTGAAGCATCGATGATGGAAAAACATCAGAGCCTTGCGAATGAAGAGATGCGATTGAAATGTGAAGAAGTGAGATTAAATCAACTGAAACAAAAGTTGACATTGGAGACAGAAATTGCGAAAGTCGAAGCAGAAGAGAAGGCTTGTGCTGAGTTTTTCATGTCAACCGAGAGACACTGCGAAGGAGTGTCTGGTGAGATTATGCAGAGACCATTGGAGAATGTCATGCCAACCGAGAGACACTGCGAAGGAGTGTCTGGTGAAATCGTGCATAGATCAAGAGAGAATGTCATGCCAACCGAGAGACACTGCGAAGGAGTGTCTGGTGAAATCGTGCATAGATCAAGAGAGAATGTCATGCTAACCGAGAGACACTGCGAAGGAGTGTCTGGTGAAGTGGTACATATTTCAAGGATGGAAGAAAACTCCTCATACAAACCCCCTGTGTCTATGACACGCCCCTCCCCTGTGTCTTTGACACAACCCTACCCTGTGTCTATGACACACCCCTACCCTGTGTCCTCGACACGTCCCGACCCTACTCCAGTGATATACCCCCACCCTGTGAGCAGCCAGTTGCAATCTGCAGTCGATGGCGAGTTAGCATTTCCGAAGTCAGTGATGAACCCTGGTGCTCCTCCATGGCGAAAACCAACTATGAGAGAACCTTTGCAACAAGTGATGAAAACCGAGCCTGTGAGAATGTCAGCATGTCACCATTCGAGCTCACATGATTCAGATGATGCTGGTGTAGAATACCTCGAAACCATGAAAAAATTGGCTGTTGCTACAATGTTGCCGAAATCAGAGCTGACAGTTTTTGATGGTAATCCTTTGAAGTATTTCATTTTCATGCGAACCTTTGAAAACAATGTTGAAAAGGATACTGATGATTATTCTAGAAGATTGCAACTTCTCATCCAGTTTTGTACAGGGAAAGCCAGAAGGGTGATTGAAAGCTGTATCCTACTAGAACCAGAAGAAGGCTATCTGAAGGCAAAGAGAATGTTAGCAGAGAGATTTGGTGATGTTTTCAAGGTGTCGAATTCATGGACAGAGAAGGTATCAAATGGACCTATTATCAAACCTGGTGACCGGGAGGCATTACAGGAGCTGGCAGACGATCTCGAAAGTTGTGCGATAACACTCAAAGCGACAGGAAGACTGGCGCAAATAAACAATGAAGATCGATTGGTTAAGATTTTGGAGAGATGCCCTGGATTTGTAAAATCACGATGGCAATCACATGTTCAAGATATCAGAGCCAAAGGACGAGAACCAAACATTGAAGATGTGCGAAGACTTATCAAGATCGTTGCCTTAGAGAAGAATGACCCTGTATTTGGTAGACTTATGGATGGTGGAGGAAAGGATTCTGCAGCCACAGCGAAGTCTGGCAGAAGACTGGCACACTCAACTGTGAGACCAACATTTCAGCGAAACATGAACTTCAGTGTACAGACGCATGGTGAAAAAATCAAGGAGATTGGTGAACATGTAAAGTGCTACTACTGTGACAAGAATCATAAAGTTGACAGTTGTGAAGAATTTAAGAAGTTGAATGGCGAAGAGCAGTTCAAATTCATACGTGCAAGGAAGCTGTGCAATAATTGTCTTTCTTCGTTTCATTTTGCTGCTGGGTGCAGCGAAAGCATGAATGTAGAGAACCGGGATGCCAAATGAAATGGAAACATATGACCTCCATCCATGGCCAAGTGTTGGCATTTGAACAAAGACACAATGAGCAGTGGAGGCAGACGGTTGGTGGAGATCAAAGAGACAAGGCACGTGACCAGAGGCAGTTTGTTGGATTGGCAAGTCAGACTGGGGCCGGATGTGGCAACCAAGCGTTATCGATCGTTCCAGTGAAGGTGAAAGCAAGAGGAAAAGGTAAACTCATTGAAACTTATGCTTTACTTGACAGTGGCTCGACAGCAACATTTTGCAGTGCTAGTTTACTCAGGAAGCTTGGTGAAGAAGGGAGAAGGTGTCAGATGTCAGTGGCAACAATAGATGGTATTAATGAAGATTGCAAGTCCTCAGTTACGAGCTTAGAAGTGTTGGATCTTGACGAAGATGTGTTAGTTGAATTGCCCAATGTGTTTTCCATGCAACAGTTGAATATCACAAAGGATGCAATCGGAAGACAAGAAGATGTCGACAGATTGGAGTACTTACAAGGTGTACAATTACCAAGAGCACTTGACCATGGTGAAGTCAATCTGTTGATTGGTGTTGATGTGCCTGAAGCTCTGCAGCCAGCTGAAATACGCAAGTCTAGAAATGGAGGACCATATGCTGTCAAGACAAGGTTTGGATGGACTCTCAATGGACCACTGAATCGATCTAACAGAAGTAAATATTGCTTCTTTATGAATGCAACTTCTTCAAGTGATGAATTCCTGAGCAATCAACTCAAACATTATTTCAATCAAGATTTCAATGAGTCCTTAGCTGATGATGGGAAGATGATGTCAGTTCAAGACAAACGTGCTTTGGAAATCTTTGAAGAATCAGCTCAGTTGGTGAATGGTCATTATCAGATTGCGATTCCATGGAAACAAGGTCAACCGTGTATGCCAAACAATAGACGAATTGCAGAACAGCGTCTGGGACATTTGAAGAGAAGACTGGTTCGTGATCCTGCTCTGAAGCAAAGGTATGCAAATTTCATCGATGACCTTCTTGATAAGGGATATGCACGCAGAGTTCCTGACCAGCTGCTCAGTTGCAATGATGAAAATGTATGGTATCTTCCACACCACAATGTAGTCCATGCAAAGAAGCCAGACAAGGTGAGAGTGGTTTTTGATTGCGCTGCAAAATATCATGGTGAATCATTAAATGACAAAATTCTACAAGGTCCGGATTTAACAAATTCCCTGGTTGGAGTGTTATGCAGATTCAGGCAGGAAGCTGTTGCAGTAATGGCTGATGTGGAGGCGATGTTCCATCAGGTACGTGTACACCCTAAAGATGTGAACGCCTTAAGATTTCTCTGGTTTCCTCATGGTGATGTGTCTGCTCAGCCTCGTGAATATCAGATGATGGTACATTTGTTTGGAGGTGTCTGGTCGCCTAGTTGCTCAAGCTTTGCTTTGAAGAAGACAGCGGTAGACAATCATCACAAATTTGATCCTGATGTCATCTCTACATTGAATCGAGACTTCTATGTTGACGATCTGTTGAAATCAGTGGAGAATTCAGAAGAAGCGATCAGGATGTACAAGCAGTTGTGTGAGTTACTCTCCCTTGGTGGATTTCGCCTGACAAAATGGATCAGCAATAGCCGAGCAGTGTTGAATGCAATTCCAGAAGGAGAATGGTCAAAGGAGTTGAAAGACATCAGTTTAGAAGATGAAAACCTGCCAACCGAGCGAGCTTTGGGACTTCAATGGAATGCAGAGACTGACAAGTTCACATTCAAGATTTGCAACAAGGAGAAGCCACCGACTCGCAGAGGATTGTTAAGTATACTTTCTTCAGTTTACGATCCTATTGGCTTTGTTTCTCCCTTCATTCTGA
This sequence comes from Aurelia coerulea, assembly GCA_039566865.1. Taxonomy (NCBI): domain Eukaryota; kingdom Metazoa; phylum Cnidaria; class Scyphozoa; order Semaeostomeae; family Ulmaridae; genus Aurelia; species Aurelia coerulea. Next base: position 18,434,653 of record CM076956.1, on the reverse strand, counting down.
AAGCAAAGATCATTCTTCAGAGACTTTGCCGTGAGAAGATAGGATGGGATGCAGACATAGCTGATGTTGATCTTGTACAATGGAATAAATGGTTACAAGAAGTCCCAAAATTGGAGCAATTCTCAGTGGACAGATGTCTAAAGCCTTCATGTTTTGGCAATGTTGTGTGCAACGAACTGCATCATTTCTCTGACGCTTCAGAACAAGGTTATGGTGCAGTGTCTTACCTGAGATTGATCAACGAAAATGGTGATATTCATTGTTCCTTTGTCCTTGGAAAATCAAGAGTCACACCCGTGAAGAGAATTACCATACCGAGGCTGGAACTTTCTGCTGCTACTGTGGCCGTCAAACTCGACAAAATGATCAAGAAGGAGCTGGAGATAAAGGTACACAAATCTGTTTTTTGGACTGATAGCACGTCTGTTTTACGCTACATTCGAAATGAAGACAAGAGATTTCACACTTTCGTGGCGAATAGAATTGCAACAATTCATGATGGATCTGAGGCTGATCAGTGGCGATATGTCGATACGAAGCTCAATCCTGCAGATGATGCATCTAGAGGCCTCTCAGTTGACAATCTTCTCAGCAACACTCGATGGATTAAAGGACCTGAATTCTTGTGGGAGACAGAATTGACGTGGCCAAAATGCGATGCAGTGCTTGGAGAAATACCTGAAGGTGATGATGAAGTAAAGAAAACAATGCATTCATATTCAACGCATGTGGAAATGACAGAAGGTATGACAAAACCATTTTTCTCGAAGTTCTCAAGCTGGAAGAAATTGCAGAAAGCTGTAGCATGGATGTTAAGATACAAGAGATGGCTTATGAGGAAAGCTCAGAATGGAGACACAGGTGGTGATTCAATGAAGGGACAAATCACTGTGGAAGAAATGCGGAAAGCCGAATGTTGCATTGTGTCATGCATACAAGAAGAATGTTTTGTCGAAGAAATCAGCATGTTGAGGTCAGGCCGAGCAGTAAAGAAGTCAAGCCCGATATGTCGACTGGATCCTGTTATTCTCAATGGTTTGTTATGTGTTGGAGGACGCCTCAAGCACGCACCAGATGGTTATGATCTTCCTAGACATCCACCGATTCTTCCAAAACAGCACCATGTCAGTGATCTTATCATCAGATATCACCATAAAACATCCGGACACTTTGGACAGGAATACGTCTTATCACTCATCAGAGATCACTTTTGGATCATCCAAGCAAGAGTATCAGTGCGACGTATTGTAAGGAGCTGCTTCGATTGCAAACGAAGGTGCCAAGCCCCACATGAACAGAAGATGGCCGATCTTCCATCTGACAGAGTGACACCTGACAAGCCCCCATTCTCATTTGTTGGCGTTGACTGTTTCGGGCCCTTCATGGTAAAAAGAGGACGCAGCCTGGTGAAAAGGTATGGAGTAATTTTTACCTGCTTGACTATTCGTACCATACATATTGAGGTGATTCACAGCATGGACACCGACTCATTCGTTAACGCTCTAAGAAGATTCATGGCAAGACGAGGAAAGCCAGAGATAATACGTTCTGACAATGGCACCAATTTTACCAGTGGAGAAAGGGAAATCAGAAAAGCAATTCTTCAGTGGAATCAAAAGAATATCCATGAATTTCTCGTTCAACGGAATGTCCAATGGATATTCAACCCTCCAACGGCATCTCACATGGGTGGTGTCTGGGAACGTGTGATTAGATCAGTCAGGAAGGTAATCAATGCGCTATTGAAGAAGCAAACTATGAATGACGAAGGCATTATGACGTTGATGTGCGAAGTTGAAGCAATAATAAATGCAAGACCACTCACAAAAGTATCAGATGATCCTCGGGACATGAATGCACTAACGCCAAACCATCTCTTGCTCATCAAGTCAAATGAAAGTTTCCCTCCAGGAGTTTTTAAGAGGAATGATCAGTACAGTCAACGAAGATGGCGTCAAGTACAGTACATGGCAGAAATATTTTGGAGAAGATGGGTGAAGGAGTACCTTCCAATTTTACAGTCCAGGCAGAAGTGGCAACACGTTAAAAGAAATGTTGCAGAAGGAGATATTGTGCTTGTTGTGGAGCAGAACGTTCCAAGAGGTGATTGGCCATTGGGCAGGATCATAGAAGTAAATCGTGGAAGAGATGGACTTGTTCGATCTGCAAGAGTCAAGACAATGAAATCAATGTTAGTGAGGCCTATTAACAAACTATGCTTGTTGGAAGCTGCTGATGTAGAATGAAGAAGTTTGCACGTATTATTAGAAGAAGAAAACTGTCTATATGAGGTCGCCAGTTTGGGGCCGGATGTAACGTGCAACTATTTATTTCCCTTTTTGTGTTTCAATTGTATAGAAGTTTCAGTCATTATCAAGGGACAGGTATTGTCGAGAGACAGTTATTGTCAAGGGACGGTTTAAATGATCTTCGTTATTTTGTTTGTTTAAAGTTTATTTTGATCGTAAACATGTTTTTCGACCTTTGACCTTGTGATACGTGGCAGTTTCTTATTTGTTTATGTCTTGTATTTCCGTTCTTCGTGTTTGTCTAAATATGGTTTGATTAGCCCAGTCTCCGTAGCTATAAATACCTTTGCGCGTGTTTCTGGGCAGTGTCTATGAATCCAGTCATCCAAGTTGGAAAGCAGAGTGCGGATGCGGAGGAGAAGAGTCGTGGGAGCTGAAGGCTCCAGGGGCCTACTTGCTAGCGTGGTTTGGCCAAATTTATAGCTATGAAGTACGAAGGCAAATAGATTCAAACCACATTTCGAGTTCTAAGAAACTTTGCTGTTTTTTGATTGCTGTGTTTCTGCGGAGTCAATTAGGACCCGGGAGTGCGTTGATCTGCCCGCCTAAAGCCGATTTTGGTGCTTTACATTATATTTTCAAAGTCTACGTTTTCTACTTTTTCGTGTCCAAAGTCTACGGACAACCAGGTGCAACCAGGCTACGTTTTCTTATTCACATATCATGTTCACTATAATTTCAGTCTTGCAAGAATTGATAAAATGGGGCGGGCTTGGACTAAGAGTGGGGGTTGGAAAATTTTCCAAAAATTAACAAGCGGGAGGGGGGCGATTATTCGGTACTCGAGAGTAGGCAAATACGCAAAATCCTAAATTGCACAATAAAAGCTAAGGATGGACTTTGAAATCTTCCAAAAAGATCTTATGCTGTGATATACTCCAGTAGAGATATCAACAATATCGAACAATATTCTTCATAGAGATTACATCTGTTTGTCAAACTCATTCTTCTAATCTCCCCTGTGCAATGGCATTCAATTATCCACAACAAAGTCCATCTCATAATTTTCAACTTTCAATCTACATGGTTAGCAGCATCATAATACAAGGCATTTAGTAAAGCAGTTAAACAATGCCAAAGAACTTTTAAAATGTTCAAAAAGAGGGAGTGTTGTGCTAACTGAATCGACTTCTGTAAAATGCGGGTCCGCAGGTCCGATAAAATGCGGGTCTGCGGGTCTCTTTGAATGTAGGTCCCGCGGCCACATACAAATGGCCGCTGTATGCGGCAAGGAGCCCTTTGTTCAGAACGAAGCGATAGAGCCCAGAGCAATTCATCATCGCTGCAACTGAAACCCATATCGATGGGATTGAATGGTGACGCAGATCGTCACAAAGGTCACAAAGAGAAGAATACATTGTGAAATCGTACCTGATCAATGAAAAGATCCTGAGTCATAGCTTCCAAAGAATTTCAATTCCAATACAAATATGGGAGAACTTTGTACTTTGGAGGGGACCCCTTCACATGGGGAAGTCCCAGTGCATCGCTCGATACTTTTTACACGGCTAACAATGAATAGTATCTGCACGGTATTCAACGAAAAAAATGAAATAACGAAATAGCAAAATAACGAAATAGCGATATAGTGAAATAACGAAAAAGATGGCCTTTAAGATTTTGACACAGAGAAGATCACCAAATTTTCGTAATGCTGAGCATTGGAAAACTTGTTTATTTTTTCTAGGAATCCGAAGGGTACTTCCGCTTGCTCGTTTATCTTTATAAATTATAACTTGCTTAATTTGATTGGGAATAAACAAAGACATAGTTTGATGAAAATGTTTGCAGCATATTCATTAGGCTTTTTTATCGATTTTTTCTGGAGTCTGGAACAAAGGCTAGGTTAAACGCAAGCATTCGAGGATGAAAAAAGGAAGTGGGCGTAAGCCTCGCAAGACCCGTCGACCGCTGTAGCGCGCCTTACACAACGAGACCCGCCACCACATTTGGAGTGGGACCCGCATTTTATCGGACCTGCGGACCCGCATTTTACAGAAGCCGTAACTGAATCAATCTCACCTCAAGGGTGCAACTCAAAAAGATCTGCCACTTTTGGTTAGGCTGGATGAAGCATCCAAGCCCCGGGGGTTACTTGACCACGTTTTGGTCGGGGACGTGCCATCGAAGCTTCAAAAACATACCCGTTCCTTATATCAATTTTCCGAAAAAGCATACCCGACTTTATACCAATTTTCCGAAAAAGTACACCCGACCTTATACCGATTTTCCGAAAATGTATATCCGATCTTATATTTTAACCAAATCGTGGAAATCGATACCGTTCCTTATACCAAAATCGCGAAAATCGATACCCTTCCCGGAGGCATGTCCCGGTACCCAAAATATGTGAAGTACCCCCCCCCCCCCCGGGATCCAAGCATCACCAACAAAATCAAAATCGTGTTGATGTTACAGGTATCTTTTTTTATAAGAAACTAAGAATTTGGGCTAGCACTGAAAGTTTCTTAAAATTATCAGATTTTGAGTACTCAGAGTTTCTTACGAGTTTCTTAGAGGTTCATAACAATCTTCATGTTCACTACCTGTGCCCTTGTGAACTTGTGAACATTTCAAAACAAGGTTTTTTAACCCTTCCCAATGTTTAGACATTACTCGAGTACCTTAGGAGTAATATGATACAGGAAACAAGTCAAAGTAAAGTAGAAATATGTGAAGGATTTCCTTGATCAAAATAACTAGTTTCTTAACTCATATAGTATCATGTACGAAATCTTGAAATCCTCTGCAGTAAGGGCCCAGGAGGGGTACTCTGAAATATTTCGGATAGCAACCTCGTACCCAGTGACAATGACGGTTTTCCGTAAACTGTAACGCCTACATTGTATCTGTTGAGGTCTAGCCTCCTATTGAAAACAACAGATACCCTTGGGAACGAGGTTGTTCGGAAAGTTGTTGTCAGGTTACTTTTTTGGGTCTAAAATTTGTGCAAGAATAGTCTTTTTGGGTCAGTCATTTTTACAGTTATTTTGTTGGGTTCGTACAATTTTGGCTTACTTTTTTGGGTCTCAAATGTCAAATGTGGAAATAAGTAAAAATGATAATGAAAAATATACTTACAAATAAAATCAAAATTAAGCAACATTACTATAATCAAATAATTAGATATACTACGTGAAATATATATGTTTAGGTGCTTTTTCATAGATTTAAGATGCAGACATAGTCTATGATGCAGACTTAATAATTTTTGGGTTGGTGCTGCTGTGTACGCCAGCCTGAGCATCACTGTCCTAAATAACCAGAGTCCTCCATCTGGTAGCCTACGCGTAGACCCATTATCCCAAAGGAGGAAAGGGTCCACGAAACAAAGAGCAAAAGTTCGCTACTGTGAGGTTTCTAGATTTCTGGAAACTTAATTAGTAAGAAGGGCCACTTTCAAATGTAAAAATGGACCAGGAAAATGGCATCTTTTAAGGGATCAGCATGGGGGATACACCTAAAGAAGGGGCTAGGAGGCAATTGCCCACCCAGCTAGTATGTTGAAAAAGGCCCTGTTTTGAAAGATTTTGGGGACACAAAAGATGCATTTTACAATCGGAAAATAAAATCCAGAGAGACTTCTCGCAAAAGAAGTCTCAGTAGAACGCCCAGGCTATATTCCCGCCTTGTTTTACAGTTCTCTCACTCCCCGTTTCAACGATTTCGTTTAAAAAGAGGTCGACAGGGAAAATACCCTTACAAATAGACATTGTTTTGGAGATGTTTTCGCAAAGCAATGCAGATAAAAATGCAGAAAAGTATGTCTACACTCCCGTCACGAAAGTATCCGGACAGCCGAAACAAAATGGCGTCGAATTTGACCGTTGGCCCTTCGACCCCCAAACGGTTCAGCCGTCATACGGCCATTTCAGGGTGTGGAAACAAACGATTTTACCGCCAAAATTGTGTTTATCGATCACGCAATTAAGGAAGAAATAAAAAATTGAAAAACAAAGCAAGATAAACGTGTTTTGGTAATAAAACATGAAGTTAGCTGCGAGAAGATAATGTAATCGATAACAAAGTAGCCTCCCAACTTAGAACTGATATATTCCAAACAATTCGTTCACTGGAACAGCATCACTTGGTGCAGAAAAGTCTGAAATTTGCAAATATGAAAGAAAATTCAAGTAAAATCCTGATATAATGAAGTTATAAATGAAAAAAGGAACAGTTGCTGCGATCGAGGTAAGGTTTTGTAACAACAGAATTATTGCAATCAAACTCAAAACCAAATTTTTGCAAAGAAAATTCTTCAGGGACTTCATGATTTTTCTCAGATTGATTCCCCTATGTAAGATGTACAAAATGATACAAACTTTAGGCCACCCTCTGGCATTAATTATATTTTTGAGGCTTTGATACAAATTTAAACTTACCTTGGAAAAGATGATATCGCAACCCCACAGTCATGGAGACTCAAATTTAATTTTGCCATTTTATAGCCAAGTGTCTTTTCGTTATCATTCACATGATTCCTAAACCTGCGATCTTTTCTTTTTCATTTGACATAAAATACAATCTTCTCCTGTCATGTGGCAACCTCCAAGACTGGAGATTTGTTGAACCTATTGTCTTGTTTTGGATTGCTTTTCCTTCTCACAGCTAAATTCATATTTTGCTATCAAAACACTTTATTTTGCTTTGTTTTTCAACTTTTAATTTCTTCCTTGCTTGCGTGATCGATAAACAAAGTTTTGGCGGTAAAATAATTGGATTCCAGTCCCTGAAATGGCCGCATAACGGCTGAACTGTTTTGAGGTTGCAGGGCTAACGGTCAAATTTGACGCCATTTTGTTTCGGCTGTCCGTATACTTTCGTGACGGGAGTGTAGTTATATTGGCCTATATTATTGAGCCTGTCATCTCCATCGACCATGAATCACCAGCGAGGCTCACAGGGGGGCTCGCCCAGTTTTCAGCTACTAGCTCCGGCTAGCTCCTCACCTCCTCACTTCTGAAAGGCTTGTTGTAGAAATAAGAAAATAGAAGAAAATACTTACACAAATCCCTTTTCCTCCTCTTTTGAGCCATTATTGTTCGTCGCCATCACCAAACGCATCCACGTCAAGGGTTAAAGGTTATGACTATGAGACGAGAGGACAAAAGCAACACAAACTCTTTAATTAGGGTATTGAAATTCGATTGAAATTGACTCCTCGAGAAAGTATTTGTGCTGCGAGAAAGTGTTTGTGCCGTGAGAAAGTGTTTGTGCCGTGAAGAAGTGTTTGTGCCGTGAGAAAGTGTTTGTGCCGTGAGAAAGTGTTTGTGCCGTGAGAAGTGTTTGTGCCGTGAGAAAGTGTTTGTGCCGTGAGAAAGTGAAAGAGTGAAAGTGATTTTGTGTTGTGAGAATTGTTGTATTTTTGCCGTGAACATTGGTTTGCTGGTAGCTTGTGGAGATGAAATTGTGTCGTGAACAATTGATTTTGCCGTGGCAGTTGTGGGCCACCGTAGTTTGTTTTTTACTCCATCAAAATATCCAGGAAAAAACCGAGAAAGGCTTGATGATCTGGAAAAATATCCATGTGATGATAACCTTGTTTCAAGTCAAACTTAAAAACATAATGGTTCGATTGTAAATAGTTCTCAAAGGAACGCCAATCATCAAAACGAATGTTCTCAAAAATTAAATGTTTGTTTACATGTCATAAATCAATAATCAATCTAAATTTTCCTGAAGAACTCGCAACAACCGATAGGGGACTCACAACATGTGGGGTAAAACTGACTTCCACCGCTGAGCCACGCCTTAACAGTTCTAAACTGCTTTAAGAAACAAAATCTTGATACAAATAAGAAGATTTGTTATTTCTAAATAAAGCCTGCTTCGGTGTATTTATAAGAGGTCAAATGGCCACATTTTTTGCCAAATTTTCTTTCACACAGGCTTCATTGGACATATCCAAATCAAAATCAAGACACAAATCTTTTTCAAAACGAAAATCGAATTCATTGATAAATAAAGCATTAAAATACTCATCTTGGTTTTTGCTAGGATTGAAGTCTCCAAAAAGTTACTGATGACTGTCCGCAAGCCAGGCAAATGTCGGTTTGCTAAAAACTTTTCTTTCAATCGTCGTCTGACTCGTGCATCAGCTCACGTTTTAAACTCTTGCTGTCGAACTACGACCATTGAACTCTGGTACGACTGCTTGAGGGACAATGCCTCGCTGTTATATCCAAGGTGTCCTACCACTTTGCGAATGTGTTTCCCTGGTTTCCATTTCATCGTCTAGCGTTTGTCTTGTCCCACTCTCAGATTTTCCGTATGTTATAAAAGTTAAAATCACCTGAAATCACCTGCAATCACCTGAAACCACCTGAAACCACCTGAAATCACCTGAAACCACCTGAAATCATCTGCAAATCATCTGAAACCACCTGTAAATCACCTGCAAATCATCTGCTCATTGTTTTGATGAATGGGGAAAAGTCTTATTGTCTTCAACTTTGATCATTAACACCTAAGATGGCAAATAATCCTACTGGTGTGATCGGTTTTTCTTAGGTCTCACGCCTTTTGTCTCATTCAAATTGCTTTTGGTCTCACTGGGCTGATTTTAGTATTTTATCTAAATTGTATAAAAGCTAAGCTACGTCTTCACGCATCTGGATATTTTTGAAAACGCATCTTTTTTAGCCGTTTTGGTTTCACGCACACAAGTGGACGGCGTTTTCGGTCACCCAGTTTCAAGTGTCGCAGGGTTTTCATGTGGACAATTTCAAAGATGCTGCTCGTGTGGATGCGGAATGCGGATCTTTTTATATGGATAGACCTATAAATATATTAGACTAATAATACAAGTTCGTAGACTCATTACATAAGTCCCTCTATCCTTCGCTGTTGTTGTTGTTGAATATAGCTTCTGTGTTGCAGCGACAAGTCTGCAGTGGGGGGGGGGGGGGGGGGGAGCGAAACAAGAGACTTTTTTGGAATTAGTCTAACCAGATCGTAGTTATCGCTATACAAATGTTGTTCTTGTTGTTGTTGTTGCTGGTGTTGCGATAACTGGGAATATCTCTTGAGTCTTGAAATTTATATGGAGCATAGAACTTTTCAAAAATATCCGGATACGTGTTAGCCTGCGTGGCAGACCTTTTCCTTTTGGAATTCGGTCTGCAACGCAGGCTAGATACGTGTGGACGTAGCTTAACTCTGATCAGCCCAATGAGACCACAAAGCAATTTGAATGAGACAAAAGGCGTGAGACCTAAGAACTACCGATCACACCAGTAGGATTATTTGCCTCTTTAGGTGTTAATGATCAAAGTTGAAGACAATAACTCTTTTTCCCATTCATCAAAACAATGAGCAGATGATTTGCAGGTGATTTACAGGTGGTTTCAGATGATTTGCAGATGATTTCAGGTGATTTCAGGTGGTTTCAGGTGATTTCAGGTGATTTTAACTTTTATAACATACGTTGTAAACAAATGAACTTTTTTATATACACAATCTAAAAATATACAATTTAACAAAGTCATACCGGGTGACCCAAAAAAAGTGACCCAACGCAATCTGTTATAGGAAAAAAATTAAGAGGTTAAACGTCGCTCTTCTCATGCGCCGAACCTAATACAATTAGGAGCGACTGTAGAGCGACGGTAGAGCGACACTGAATTATACGTCGCTCCTAATGTGTCGCTCCTAATATAAAGACAATTAAATTTCTGATATCCTTTGTAGCCTAGCAACAAAATCATTAGAACAGGTCCTTCAGCTTTTGTTCTCAAAGTAACAACGAACAAAAGCATGTTGAAAAAATTGACGCAACCAATTTTGAGAAAGCAAAACACAACGAACTCTGGGCAAGCAAAATAATGTTTAAACTTTGTCATGGACATAACTCTACAGTGTTTTATCGTTTAAAACGAAGAATAATCAACAACATCTCAGTCATAGGTTATAGCTGGTAGCTAACCGGGGACGTGCCACTTTTGCAATATCACACGTCTGCGTTCAGAGTTGAGTTTGTGTCCATCATGCGGAAATCAAGCTATACTATTAACTGAAAGTTTTGTTTTTGTTTCGCTCGATTGAAAATTAGAATACAATCCCCAATATTCTGTCACATTCTGTCTCAGTCACTACAGAATCAAAAGCATCATTGCCCTTTTGATCACTTCCGGCAAATTCCTGTTATTCGAAGATATACGCATGCTTCGCCTCGCTTTAAAACGGAAAATTATGAGGAATAATTTATGCATTAAGTTCGGCGCATGAGAAGAGCGACGTCTAACTTGAAGTCGCTCCAGAGTCGCATAATGCGACAGGACCAGTCGCTCCAAGTACATTCTGCTCCACCTAATTCAATCTGCCGAACTTAATCAAGTTAAACGTCGCTCTTTTCATGCGCCTAATTCAACTATTAGGTTCGGCGCATGAGAAGAGCGACGTTTAACCTAGGCCTAAGTGGCTGATTGAAATGCTTCAAACGTTGTTCTGTCGCTAAAAGACTAGCCTTCGTTATGAGTATTTTTCGCAATATTTTTCGGCACGGTAAATTTTCCGAATGAAGGATTATGAGAACAATGGCATGCTTGAAATCTTCAAAAAGTCGTCAAAAACTGGGGATCGATTTGCAGCCATCTCAGATCTTGAAAACAACGAGGAGCGTGTTTCATTTCAGCCTGGGAATAGGCAACTCAGTCGAATGTTTCCAGAGCAAGTTTATACTAATAGTTTATAAGATGATACCATTGGGAGCCTGATATGCATGGCTACCCTAAATGATCTTTAACAAATAACAATACAGATACTAAAGGCTTTACCAAAGTTCTGTTGGTCTCTCCTTAGGGAGAACTAGCTTATTGCAGAGGTATAGATGACACTGTTGCAGAGGTATAGATGAAACTGGCAAATGGAGATTTCATCTTTTTTGACTCCATGGACGATTTGAAAGAAAAATTAGATACAATAGACCAAGGCTCAGAAGACTGAACTGATCATCTTTTTCCGTATATCTAATTTTCCTCTCCAGACCGTGGTAACTATATATTATGTTTATTTTGTGTTGTCAGACGATCATTTGATGGGTTAGGGAAAGGATGTGGTAATGTGAAACTGCGGGAGATAAAATGGGAATATTTAAATTGTTTTGTTATATACGAATATTCTTCCTCGTAAAAGCGAGTATGGTAGAGGTTTTTGCTCAATTTAAACCCGGATTACATTGCCTCACCCTGCCCTATTTGGTTCCATGTCTTTTTTCTTAAATAGTACCGCGGTCTCTCGCAAGGAAGAAATATAAATAGTATCACTTTGTTTTGTTCAAGAAAATATTGTTTTAATTTTAGGTTTTTTGCTTCGACTATAGTTTGGCAATACTTCTCAGCCAGCTTTTAAAAATCTCACGCGAAAGGAATCGAGCAAACACACCGCGCGGTATAAATTTTCCTCCCCTACGACGTTGTTTATCCCCTTGAATTGAAAAGTTCATTGCTTTCTTTTTGAAATTACAATATACAGTAGAGTTTATCTTAAAAGCAATCTGTCCCCTATTGTTCTGACCTTGGTTACTGCTTTATTTACCTTATTTACGCTGCAGCTAAATTCATGCATCACTGAGTCTGTATGACCCTGGTTTCTTTGGATAAAGCAAATTAACACCAACTTCTGGAATATACAATGGAGATCTTTATCGATTTTATTTTCATTCATCGGAGGGGACAGATTGCCTTTAAACAATGAAATGATATACACAAAGCCGCCAAGCTCATGAATCAATCCCCTAGTGTATGACTTGCCATTCCCCTGGTGAAATGGTGTCAATGCCTTCTTTGTGTTACATATGTTGTTTTAAGTGTTTTAAGTGCTGTATGTTTTTCTTTTACTTGTTACGTCGTCCATGTTCCTTTGTCTTCACGAAGTTAGCCTGTTTTCAACGGCTGTTGTTCATTGAAATTCTGAGTGGCCAGGGAGATGGATATACTTCATGCAAATAGGAATTGAACAGTGGCGTGCAGGAATAGCTTCCGGTGGGATTCATGTATAAATAAAAGATCTTCTTCTTAATAAAAGATCAAAGTCAAGTAACATTGACTGTCTCAAAGAAAATGGTTCAGAAACTGTGCACAAAAAGAGTATTTCCAATGCAATGAACAGTTTCTTTTGCTCAGTAGGCAAGGATCTAGCAGGCAAGATAGATCCAGCTCCAAATCCCCTTCTCTCAGGTGGCTACAAAGTTAACGAAAATAAGGCAAAATTTCACTTTAAGACAATTGAGGTTCAAGAGATCAGGGATGCATTTGCCACCGTCAAAACAGCAAAGAGCTTTGGGACTGACAACATCTCTAGCTACTTTCTGAAACTCGCACTTCCTTTTATCGGGAATTCACTTGCTGTCTTGTTCAATACATCTATTGAAACAGGTCAGTTTCCTGACTTATGGAAGGTAGCTAGAGTCACTCCAATTTTTAAAGAGGGAGACAAGACTAACAAGTCTAATTACAGACCAATATCAGTCTTGCCTGTCATCTCAAGGCTCTTTGAAAAGCTTGTCACTGACCAACTGTACCAACATATGAATGAAAATGGTCAGTTTTCCAATGACCAGTCTGGTTTTCTACGCCTACGTTCCACAGTTACGTGCTTACTTAAAAATACTGATGACTGGTACAACGGGTTGGATCTTGGTAAGCTTGTGGGATTGGTATTCATTGACCTGAAAGAGGCATTTTATACCGTTAATCACAAAATTCTATGCAAAAAGCTTGAGCTTTATGGAGTTCAAAACCGTGAACTCTCCTGGTTTGAATCCTATCTCGCCAACCGCAAACAGTTTTGTCGGGTTAATGGTGTAGACTCAGAAATTGGGGACATAGAGGTTGGTGTACCACAAGGCTCATGCCTTGGCCCCCTTCTCTTCCTCATCTACATCAACGATCTCCCACAAGCTGTCCAAGACTCCACTGTGTCCATGTATGCTGATGATACCAGTCTGTGCTATCAATCCTCAGATATAACTCAGCTAAATGAGGCTATTAACAGCGATCTTAAGCAAGTAAATACCTGGCTGCAGGGTACCAAACTTTCTCTAAATGTGGCAAAAAACTCATTCCATGCTGGTTTCTACTAAACAGAGGCATAACATTCTCAAAAGTCAGAATAAAGATTTAGAATTGAAAATTCGAGAGAATGGGCTTGAAGTTGTTCAAAAAACAAAATACCTTGGCGTAGAAATTGATTGTTCCTTGGACTGGAAAGAGCAAATCAAGGCTGTTTCTAAAAAAGTTTCTAGGGCAGTAGGCTTTTTAAAACATGCCAAATCTTTCTTACCAATGGAAACTTTGAAAACTATGTACACAGGTATTGTGGAGCCCCACTTTCGATATTGCTGCTCTGTTTGGGGCTGCACCGGTTCAACTGAAATTAACCAGTTGCAAAAACTCCAGAACCGTGCTGCTAGAATTGTAACAAACAGCAGTTTTAATGCCCCAAGCAATCCAATTATTGAGAGTCTGGGTTGGAAGACCATCCAGGAACTCATTCAAAATGAGTCTCAAACGATGGTCTTCAAATCCCTACACGGATTGGCTCCGCAATCCTTGTGTAACCTTTTCACAAAAAGCTCACAGTGCTCCTCTTACAGTCTCCGGAATACTGGGACAGATCTAAGGCTACCTCTTAAGAAGACCTCAAATGGTCAAAAAGCCTTTTCTTATAGGGGAGCAAAGCTGTGGAATAGCCTCTCTGCTGAGTCTAAGCAGGCATCCTCTCTAAGTTGTTTTAAACAAACAATTTAGGTTATCTTTTTCCTTTTGTAAATGTTAGAACATATTGTAAATAGCATTTAAGGTTGTAAATAGGTTTTGGTATTTATAATAGTTTTAAATTTTAATCTTTATTTTTGTAACTAAATTTTAATTTTATGGGAGGGCCCCTTGAAAATCGGCACCTGTGCCGAAGGGCTACCCTCCCCGTAGAGGGGTATCGCCCTTTTGGAGCGCTTTTGTAAGGAGAGCAGGTTTTCACAATATAAAGCGAAATTTTGAATAAAACTTACCATGAGTATGATCATCTACTCTTCCTCTCCCTTTTGTGTGAATCTTGTGACTAATTGTGATTTCAATTTGCCATAATATCAATTTTTATGCCGAGAGGTCTGAGCGGCCTAATTTCAAAAGGTCGCCCATTTGGCCCTAGGAAATTGTTAAAGGAGCCATAGCGACCCATCGGGATTGTTTTTAAATTGCCTGACGAAAACGAGGCTTGAGCATGTGACATAGCACGAGCTCATACAGAACACAGGTGCACCATTAGGGCGATTTAGGCCCGAGAGAATGCTCTGATAATCGAGGCATGCGGTAGCAAGATCGCTTGCGTGATTTCAAGGATTCCTGTTAATTCGTCATCTCAAAGGTTGAAGCTCGACGTTAGGCCATCCAATTTAGATCAGGGTTGCAATATTTGAACTCAAGCAACGACAAGAGAAATGACCATGAAAAAACAGATTGTAAAAGAACATACCTTCGATTCTCCTTCAGGTTAGTTCAATTTTATTTTCATTTCGTGAAGGAACAAAATGATATTACACAGCGAAGACAAGTCACGATGTTGGAGGTGGCATCAGCAAACTATTTTCGCGCGCTTTTTGTGAAAAACTAGCCCGAGACTCTTTTATTCAGCGACTTTTGCAGTGCGATCAAATTTGTCAAAATTTGAGGGCGCTCCACAAGGGCGATACCCCTCTAGTTAAATATATGAAATGAAATGAAATGAAAAAATGTGCTTCTCAAAATAACGAAAATTTTTCCAATTGGATGCATTGTCTCAAATTGTATTCGTTCTATTGCCTATTTGTATCTTTTCCTATGGGCATCGGTTTTTACTATTCCTATTTCTATAATTATTGCTGGGTTCCTTCATTATTCACTGGATTCTGTCAATGAAAAGGTGCTAAATATTCAAGATCCAGTTAAAATTTACATGTTTATCACGCCCCTCGTGGTTGTTCACGTTTTCTTCATGGCTACCATGACAAGACAATGCGCAAATTTGGTTGTAACTAAAATTCTTTATCGGAAACATTTCATACGTCTCTCTCTGTTTGCAATGCAAATTAGCCTGTATCTTGCCTACCTTCAATCTGGTGAAAATGAATTGCTCCTTTGCGGGGATATTGAAACAAATCCTGGACCTGAACGAAACAAGATTTTGAACTTTTGTCACTGGAACCTCAATAGTATTTGTGCGAGGGATAAAATAAAAATTTCTTTGCTTGAGGCTTACAATTCAGTTCATCATCTTGATATCATTGCCCTCTCAGAGACCATGTTGGATAGTACGATAAGCAATGATCAAATTATTATTGAAGGATTTAGTAATGAAATTTACCGCAATGATCATCCAAGTAACACAAAAACTGGAGGCGTTTGTTTGTATTATCGGGAAGGGTTGCCAATCAAGCGCAGAAAAGAATTTGAGCTGTTGCAAGAAATTATTGTCACAGAGGTATCTATCTCTCGCAAAAAAATATTCTTTGTTACTGTTTATCGCAGCCCAAGTCAGGATAGCGGGCAATTTGCATTGTTCATGGATAGGTTACAATCCATTGTCAGTAAACTAAAGACAGAAAAACCACATGCGTTAATATTGACAGGAGATTTTAATTGTAGATCGTCCCAATGGTGGCATGGGGACACTGAACAACCTGGGGGGAGTGACTTAGATGAACTCATTGAAACCAATAATCTATATCAATTAGAGACTGGTATCTATCCTTCTTCTTGGAAGAAAGCAAATGTTGTTCCAATTCATAAAAAGGGGAGTCGGCAATGCAAAACTAACTATCGTCCAATCTCTTTGCTTCCTATTTTTTCTAAGACTTTTGAAAAACTGCTATTTGATGCAATCTACAGTCATTTGAGTGAGAATCAATTACTAACGCCTAACCAATCTGGTTTCCGACCTGGAGACTCCACCATAAATCAATTATTGTTTATAACTCATAAGATTTACTGTGCGTTTGACGATACTCCGAGCAAAGAAACACGGGCAGTTTTCCTTGACCTATCAAAGGCATTTGATAGGGTATGGCATGAGGGACTTATCCATAAACTTAAATTTAATGGAGTATCTGGTAACATACTTGCTCTTATTCGCAACTTTTTGATGAATCGGAAACAAAGGGTGGTTTTGAATGGGAAGACTTCAGAGTGGAAGGATGTACTTGCAGGAGTACCGCAACGGTCCGTGCTGGGTCCTTTGTTTTTTCTCATTTATATAAATGATCTTTGTGACAACCTGAATAGTGATGTCAGGCTATTTGCCAGGGGGGGTGGGTGGCAAAGCCCCCCGCGAAGTTTTTGAGCGCCGTTCTTCGAAACTTCGCAAATGGCAGAAAAAATTTCGTTCGCTGCTGCACTGGGATTGAAAATTGGCATTGTAGAGACAGAACATTCAATCTAGGTAGGTGTATTGATTCGAATTATGACTAATGGGCATTTACACATAATTTTATTATGAATTGCCGTTATATTCAGTTATCAATCAGCTTTAATCGGCCATTTTTGTCGGAAGTTACTGTGGGCCTAAGTACTGCAGTGTTCGTTTTCTGACAGACGGGGAAGGGACTTAGCAATGTTTTGCTTTGATTTATACTTCGAAAGGCTTTGGCTGCCAGAAAAACATCTAAGTCCCGCTAAGTCCCAACATCTAAAGCTTTATTTCACCTGAAAACAAGATGCGGTTTTCGTCCAATTTGTCCAAAGAAACTATACGTGCCCCACAACAACGCTGAACAATATTCTCGTCTGGTTTCACTGCTATATCTTCTCCTGGTAGTTGGTCAATGCTATAAAGCTTTTGGGTGGATTTATTTTGTTTCAAAATCGGCGAATTGACATCTCGAAAAGCTTCCATTATTTTAGGCCAGCATCACAGCTTTGTCCTTTCGCGCTCGTGCAAAACTTCCGACTGATCAAATTCCAATGCACAATTCCAATAATATGAATGGTACGCAAAGCATTGTGGGATACTATTCCAACCCCCCCCCCTGGCTATTTGCAGATGATACTTCTTTGTCTTCGGTGATTGAAAACGAGATTGTCGGCGCTGAAGAATTGAATCGAGATCTTGAGAAAATACGGCTTTGGGCATGGCAATGGAAAATGCAGTTCAATACGGATAAAACCGAAGAAGTTATCTTCTCTACCAAAATAACTAGAATTGTCCACCCACCTTTACAGCTAGGCAACGATGAAGTTAAGAGGGAAAACGAACACAAGCATCTGGGAATGATTTTGGATTCAAAATTAAACTTTCAGAGTCACATCAGAGCAGCCATCCTAAAGGCAAGGCGAAGAATTGGGCTTATAAAATATCTCTCCAAGTATGTCTCTAGAACTGTCCTTAATCTAACTTACAAACTATATGTCAGGCCTCATTTTGACTATGGTGACCTGTTGTACCATAAATATGACCCTGAAATGCGACTAGGTTTTACTCAAAAACTGGAATAAACTCAATACTCTGCAGCACTAGCTGTGTCTGGTGCATGGAGAGGTACAAATAGGCAAAGACTTTACAATGAATTAGGCTGGGAACCCTGTACAGTAGAAGATGGTACCGGCGCTTGTGTCATTTCTTCAACCTAAAAAATAACCAATCTCCTGAATATCTCTTCAATGAAATCCCTGCTGAACGGCAAACAAACTATGTTCTTAGAAATCAGCGCATATACACCCCGTCTATTAGTAAACTGTCCGTTTTTCTAATACATATTTCTGTAATGCCCCTTATGAATGGAATTTACTTGATAGAATTATCAGGAGTTGTAAGTCTATTGCTGAATTTAAGCGAAAACTCCTTTCCAAAATAAGGCCAACTGAAAACTCCGTATATAGCATATATGATATAGAGGGTGTTAGAATCTTAACAAAGTTGCGTTTGAAATTCAGTGCATTAAATGAGCACAGGTTTAGGCATAGATTCAACATCGTAAGTCCACTATGCAATTGCGGTACCGCGAACGAGGATAATGAGCATTTCCTCCTGCATTGCCCCTTGTTTGATCCTCTTCGCAGAAACCTCCTTGGCCAGCTCTCCGAAATTCTGAGCTTGGATGTATCCAACTTTGATGACGATTTCATTTGCTCACTGATGTTGTATGGAAGTTCTGAACTTCCACACATTGTCAACAGACTGATTCTTGAAGCTACTTTAGAGTACATCAAATCATCCAGGCGTTTTGTTTCAATAGACTACGAAAATTGACATAGCCCTTGAACACAGGAATTTCGTGCACTGTATCTGTCTAGTTTATGCCTGTAGTGTTCTTGTCGTATGTCTGTGTCTGTGTGTACTTCTGTTAATTTTGCTTTTTCCTCTTTTGTTGGAATATAGTCGTAAGAGAGAGACGGCCTGGAGGCACTAAATTCCTAACTCTTGATAGATTCCTCGAGCCTGGACCTCAGAAGAATCTCTGAGTTGTTCATGTTGCTCGTCATACCTTAAAGCGCCATGCCAATCACAATGGCGAATTGTGTGCTCTTGGGCTGTCCCTCTCTTACGACTATTCTTGGAACAATTTAAATTTAAATTGTAAGTGCCATACATAGTGGGAACTCGCTGACTGTAAGTCCTTTCCCACTATGGATGGCACGTAGTTAATTAGCCTTGTTGTTTTTGTAAATAGTTGTTGTTTTTAAATGAATAAAGAAAAAAAAACACTGTTGCTTGGGTCGAAATTAAAATTTGACAGATTTTGGTATAGTCTTTTGTAACATAGATACATTTACATTTATTGTGTTATAAGAAGGTTAAAGATTGATAGAGAAGGATGAGACAGAAGATTAATTTACCTAAGTTTATAATTGCTGGTGCTACAAGAAACGCTCTGATGTATGAATGAATTTTAGCGCTGATTCCAAAATTTTTTTATTTTGGTTATGAGAAAATCTCTTATCACTACACAACATTATTTGCACAAGGGTTTGATTTGGCAGGTTTAAGATGTTGTGTAGTTGGAATATTGGAATACTTCGTTAGCCAGGTTAGCCGCGCCTAGGAGATCACACCTTTGATCATCATATGCATGGCATTTCAGCAAGAAGTGTTCAGTATCCTCAATTCCATCATTAATTAGACACATTGGGTGAACTGTGTCTCGAAAGTTATGATTGAATTTGTGGCAACTTAGCTTACTGAGGCCTACGCGTAGCTGGGTGAGGATGGCAACAACTTTTGGATCATAAATTCCATAAACAGGTTTCTGGCTAGGGCGGATAAGAGAAGAGAGTCTGTTTTTTAATGAGCTTACTGTATTTGATTCCCTGATCTCAGAAGCAAGACTGTTCCATTCTTTTAAAGAATTGGGATAGAAGCTTGACTCAAAGCGCTCTGTTCTTGCATTTTTTGTTTGTCATCTTATTTTACATCGATTTTTTTAAATCTAGCTTACTTTATAAATAGACTAATCCAAGTCGATGATAACGAAAAATAATACAAACAATTACATGAATATTTTCTACTATTTCATAATCTATAATAGTCTAAGATTCGCATACAATTTGGCAAGCATTGCATTTGCAGTTTGGTCCATCGCTTTGTTTTATCAAACGTTTGAAAGAATTTAGATTGTCGGTGGATTTGATTTCGTTTGGCACTGCAGTTATTCGCTCAACAACAGCCTGACTTCTGAGAGCATAATTTGACCAACGAATTTGTGGAATGGGATGTCTTGTATATTCCGGAGCAAGTTTATTGATGAACTTAAAGAAAAGAACGAGACGCCTGCTCCACCTTCTGTCATTTAATGATTCCCAGCCAAGTTCCTCGTATATTTTGTGTCTTGATGTACCTTTCCACGCGCCAGTTATGGCTAAGCCAGCAGAATACTGGACGGATTCAAGTCGTTCCATCTGACGATGAAATTTATTTGAGCAAAATGCGTTAGCGATGCTCAGTATTCGCGTTAAAGATGTAAGGTGATTTCCTAGCTGAAGTCACACTTTCTGCGGGATATGATAAATGACGTCACCATAGTCGAGATGTGGACGAACATAGAATTTATAAAGTTCATTTAGAGTTTGTCTTGGCAAGTAGTTAGATTAAAACCATAGCATACCAATCCCACGTCTCGCTTTATTGATAGCAGATTGAATATGACTTGAAAACGTCAGTCGACTATCAAGCAAAACACCTATATGTTTATGTTCGTTAACTTTCATAACGGTTACATCATTGAAGAAGATAGGCGGATGGTCAACGGGGATCTTTTTTCTTAGAAAATGTCACTTCGACTGCTTGTTCGCAGGGTCAGGATTGAAAGACATCCTCCAGTCATGCGCCCAGCGTTTGATAAGATCTAAGTCATGATTCAGATCTGCAGCGCATTCATCTGGGTTGTAAACAACTGAGAAAATTGATGTACCGGGTGTCCCAAAAAAAGGTATCAGATTTGATTGCGGCTAGCGATAAGAATTTAAGTTGAATCGACCCCTGATAAGTTTTGAAGTACTCTTAGATAGTTAACTTGAAGATTGATACCTTATTTGTTGATATTGGTGCATCAAGAGTTGGAATGTTAATCTTGAAAGTCCGAATTTTTCTCCTACTCCAAACCAGAGATTTTGGGGTTTGGCCTAAGCTGTTAAGGTAACTCTGCTTTCCGCTCCAGTGAACAGCAAGATGCCGCTTCGCGAAACCACTGTCCTCAGAAAACAGTTAATTTCTCCCATATCATTCGGCCTATCGAAAGGCGGTAAAAAGGATGTAGTTCTGTATACTATGGGCAATCGAAAGATACATAAATCGCAATGTTTCCGTTAATGCTGGCTTCGCAAATCCTAGTTCAAATCTTTTTGTTGATTTTAGAAAAGTGGATTTATCTCCAAAACTACTCGAAAAGAGTTCGATTTTTTTTCGCTCCATCTTTAGCTAGGTAGTTGATCTACAACTTTGCAGAGTCTGATTGAAAAAGCTAGGCTAGATTTCCTGTAATCGAATTTTACATTTCTGTTTACTTTTCGACATCGAAGGGGAAAAGCGTTGGTCAATAGAATAGTTCACGAAGAAGGAGTTGAACGCTTTTGCCAAAAGTTTACTTTTAAATACTTATCAATGCTCATTGTGGAATCTTAAAGAAATTGATATTTCATGTGTGCTCATGAAAGTCTCGAAAGACACCCAAAGCATGGCTTATGAAGTTGCTGGTAACAGTCAGTAACTCTTAATCAATAGATGCAAATGATACTTTTACGAGCGCACTAAGGATGTCTATTGAGACTTGGGTATGGTATTCCCAACAGACGACGTTCATTTGTTTGCCAATGGAAACATTTCTGAAAGTTATTTCAAGCCTGAGCTTTTGCAAACGTGCTTCATAGCACGGTAATCTGTTGACCAAGGTTTCTCCCTTTCGCTGTCGAAAAGTAAACAGAAATATAAAATTCGATTACAGGAAATCTAGCCTAGCTCTTTCAATCAGACTTGTCAAAGTTGTAGATCAACTACCTAGCTAAAGATGGAGCGAAAAAAAAATCGAACTTTTTTCGAGTAGTTTTGGAGATAAATCCACTTTTCTAAAATCAACAAAAAGATTTGAACTAGGATTTGCGAAGCCAGCATTAACGGAAACATTGCGATTTATGTATCTTTCGATTGCCCATAGTATGCAGAACTACATCCTTTTTACCGCCTTTCGATAGGCCGAATGATATGGGAGAAATTAACTGTTTTCTGAGGAGAGTGGTTTTGCGAAACTGCATCTCGCTGTGCACCAGAGCGGAAAGCAGAGTTACCTTAAGTCGCTGTGCTATGGAATCTCCTCAATTATAGCCCAGTACAAACAAGAAACCTCGTGCTTAGTGGAAATCTGACTCTGAACTTTACAATCAGATTCAAGAATTTAGCCCCGAAGAGACCCCTTTGTTGATTCTACAAAAACTTTAAATTACACCTGCCTGAGAAAAGTTATTCATCAGCGAAATAAGTCCCGTAGGCTTTAACACATAGACTATCTTGCAATCTTCATTGCTTGAATGAAATGTTTTTTGCATCATCTCTTTCGAAATCATTACGAAACAAGCAATCGTATATGCCCCAGGGAACATAAAAAATGCTCATTCGTGCATGGCTTTGTGTTCTTTTTTAAATGCATTTTGACTGGAGAAAAATATTCCTTGGTGACTATATTCATTAATTTGTTTGTTAGTTTTCAGCTTTTTACGTTCTTTTCAAACGGGTACCCAAAGGACCGATCCTTGTCCAAAAATGTTTTTGACTGAGGAGATTCCCCTAACCAGCGCGTTAGCAGTTTAGGCCAAAACCCAAAAGCTCTGGTTTGTAGATAGACGCAAAGTTTGGCTTTCGAGATTAATATTTCAACTCTCGATGCGCCAATATCAACAAATGAGGTATTAATCTTCAAGTTAACTATCGAAGAGTACTTCAAAACTTATTTTGGATCGATTCGACTTATACTCTCATCGCTAGTCCCCATCAAATCTGTTACCTTTTTTTTGGGACACCCGGTATCATTGGCAAATAACTTAACATTGCATTTGAGATCTGTTGTAAGATCATTAATGTAAAGAAGGAAGAAGAGGGGACCTAAAATCGATCCCTGTGGAAATCCGGCAGAATTGTTTCCCAATTGTGATGCTCTACCATTCAATACCGTACGTTGCATACGATCCGCTAAAAAACTATGAATCACTGTCAAGAACTGCCCAGATACACCATTACGCCGCAATTTGTAGATTTAGCCATCATGCCACACTCTATCAAATGTCTTTGAAATGTCTAGATAAACTGAACGTACATCTAAAGGAGGGTTGCAGTCAAATGCAACAAAGATAGAATGAACCATTGAGATCAACCGATTAATAGTAGAATCTCCAGGGCGAAAACCAGATTGGTAGGATTGAGCAGTTCATGAACGGAAAGGATTGATCAAACATTAACTTTTCTAATTTTGTACCAAGAATTGGAAGGGGGGAGATGGGACGATAGTTCTGCTTGAGGTTTTTACTGTTCTTTTTCTGAACTGGGACGACATTAGCTCTTTTCCATACTTCCGGGAAAACACCTTGTCTTAGGCATGCTTCGAAGATCAGCTTCAGAGGAAAGACTAGGCTATCATCACATATTTGAATCATGCAAACAGATATATCATCCCAACCATGTGCTTTATTTGGGTTTAAGGAATGAATGATATTAAGTATTTTCTGCTCCGAGATTCAGAATAATATAGTTAATGGAAGTGCGTTTGACGAAAGCTGACCTGGTAATTCGCTTCCAGTATCTATTGTAGTACATTGGAGTACAAAGTAGTCGTTAAAAATGTGTGCTTTTGATTCGAAGTCCAACACAAAAATGTCATTTTCCAAGAGAGGAGGAATAACTGGTATTTTCGCTTTCTTCAAGATTTGTTAATCAAGGACCAGTATGTTTTCTGACCCGTTTCGGGATTTGAGAGAGTTTTCCAAATTTTTGTAAAATACTGATTTTTAGCATCTTCGATGATTTTGGAACTTTGCGCTATCATGTTCTGTATGTCCACTAGTTTGTTATCGGGTCTACCATTCTTGACAAAATTTCTTGTACGCTCGATTTTTCTTTCGGATGAAGTTTTTGATCGACTGTGTTATCCAGGGTGCCTGTCGAGGCCGAAATGTTTTGGTCTCGTTTGGGATGAAGTTTGAGAAAATGTTTGATAAGACTTCATTCAACTTTCTTACTTGCAAATTTGGACACTGAAGTTCCTGAAATGTATCCTGCCAGTCATACAATTCAATGCTTCTTCTAATTGCTGGAATATTTGCTCGATCATCGTACCAAAGTTTTCGATTATAGGGAGGGGGAGCTAAGCTATCTGCAGTTATTTTGGCAAATACAATATGATGATTACATTGCTCATGTAAGGTTGGGTGGACGCCAGTTTCTAGAAACAAATTGGGCTGGTTGGTAAATATTAGGTCAGCGCAGGATTTGGACTCGCCCATAGAATGGGTTGGTTCACAGATCAACTGTTGCAAACCAAGTTCATACGTAAATAGTTCAAAAATTTTACCTTCGTCATTTTCACGCTCATTCTCCCACCATTGTGGAGAACGGCAGTTGAAGTCACCTGTTATGATTACACAGTATGGCTCTTCGGCAGACATCCTGGATAGCATGAGTTCAAAATTTCCATAAAATATCAAATTCAACTTATGTTTGGCTTGGACTTTTATAGATCAACGAACAAAATGTTATCTTCGGTTTAACTGAATTTCGCAAACAATAGATTCTGGAAGTGTCGCCAGGCCATGTCTTCCCTTAGCAGGAAAAGTTTCCTTTATTTAAAGCCCCACAACCCCACGTTCAGTGTTTGATGGATGGTTGCTCTTGACAAAAGTGTAACCAGGAAGAACTAGTTTAGTCTCATCAACAAAACTGTCAAGGTGAATCTCAACTATACCAAGTAGGTCGTAGCTATATAGAGTTGTAGGCCTCAATCAATGGGATTCTAACGAAGTCATGTGCGCAAATGCTGTTCAAGTTCCAAGAGCAAAAGCTGAATATAGAAGTGTTAGGCCCCGGGTTAGGCTCTATATCACCACTCAATAAAATGGAGCTGATTTGTGGTATAAATTTGAACATAGTCTTAAATAGCGGGCTCATCGTACTAAACTCAAACCCATAAACGCGGAAGTTCGTGGAGGTCCTTCATCTCTTAAGAAACTGAAGAACCTTCTGCCACAAAAACTACTTGATAATGTGTATCGGGCCCTTATACAAAGTCATTTGTGCTATGCAAATGTTATTTTGGGAAGTATCCCTTGTTCAAAAATAAAAATCCTAAAAAATCTACAGGATCTAGCCCGAACCATAATTGGGAGGGCTAGAATTAAAGACAACTGGTCGCATAGTTGGTTCGATGTAAAACAACTAATTAAATTCAATCGATTAGCCATGACCTACAAGACTATGAGCAGGATGTGTCCAGAGAACATTTAGGATAAACTGCCCCAGATATCTTTGCATTCAAACGACAGAGCGAGAAATTGCAAGGACATCCAAATTTTAGGATATAACCTTGGATATTTGAAAGAAGGCTTCCACTATTCAGCTCTTACTGCATGGAACAATATCCCTATCCCAATTAGGGAACTCCCAACTTTCCCGCCGTTCAAAAGATATTTAAAAACTCACTTCAACAGCTGAATGCAAATTAAAACACGACTCCTTGGAATAGCAGCAAATAGGTCCCAACAGTGTGCAAATTGCTTTTTCTTTCTGTATTTTAAATTAAATTGTATTATACCGGTGTGCCAAAATATACTATGCACGTTTGGCAGGCCAAAATATATCGTACACTGGACATATTTCGAAGCTTTATGACTTAATCGTTAGCAGAAATCCTGAATTAGATATTGGGATTTTTTGCAAGTTTCTTCATTTTCAGTTTTTAGAGCAAGAAGCGAGTTTCCTAAAATTTTAGTTTTCGAAAACACTGAAAACGAACAAAAAAACATCGATCAAGTTTTCTAAAGAATCGACATGAATGGACAAAGAGAGAACTTGTTCGTGGTGATTTGTTATTTAGAAATCGACCAATTGTATTCTGGTGTAAGATAGTTCGTACTAAACCCCCAAATCCTCCTGAAAACGTTTTCTCCTTGTTCATACATGTTGAATCTTTTAAATTTGATCGACGATTTTTGATCGTTTTCAATGTTTTCGAAAATGAACTTTTTAAGAAACTTGCTTCTAGCTCTAAAAACGGAAAACGGAAAAATTTGCAAAAACTCCTAGAATCTAATTCAGACTTTCTGCTAAAGATTAAGTTAAGTCATAAATCTTCAAAATCGGTCCAGTGTACGATTTATTGTGGCCTGCCAAATCGTACAAAAAAATAGTATATTTTGGCGCACCCGGTAGATGAAACTTTAAGTTGTATTATTTTATGCTGAAGGTATTTTATGTCAAACTATTTTAGATTCGATTCCTTGATAACCCCGATTCACAATTCACATCTCTGGATAATAAATGAAACAATGAAAGGTAATATAAATGCATATCAACGAAGACTTC
This sequence comes from Aurelia coerulea, assembly GCA_039566865.1. Taxonomy (NCBI): domain Eukaryota; kingdom Metazoa; phylum Cnidaria; class Scyphozoa; order Semaeostomeae; family Ulmaridae; genus Aurelia; species Aurelia coerulea. The sequence continues at coordinate 18,408,320 of CM076956.1, read as the reverse complement.
TCAACATAAGGTTGCAAAGAAAATATCAAATGACTAACTCAAAGTCAGTATTAAATACACAAAATGGACCAACACAATTGAGAAAGCAAGTATCAGACTGATTGGTCACTTATTGCGCATTCCAGCTAATGCACCTGTAAAGATAGCACTTGAAGAAGTGGAAGAAATTGTTAGAATGCACAGGAGTCGACGCAAACCACTTGGTTGAAAACTGTAATAAAACAATGGGCATGGTGGTAGCCCATTATAGAACGTATTCAAAATCTTTGACAAAAAATTAAAGAGGATTAAAAAACGTGTATTTGCTGACACTGTCCGGTGCCTAGAACTTTTCGTAGATTACTATTATATTATTTCACTGTCTGACCCCTATACTCAATTGCGGTTGGTCTTGTGTAGCTGTCATTAAGTCTACTATGCAATGTCGAAGTCATATGGGGACATTGCTCTTTTAATTTCTAGGTTTGAATGAAGAGCCTTGAATTAAATTTGACATTTTCCAGCGAAAAATCAGTTCCATGCTCGAATTGGGGAGGAGAGTTTGGTTTCAGGAAAATTTTTGTGAATTTGACTAAGATTTGTCTAAGATTTGACTAAGATAAGTTTTGTATGGAAATGCTGATTTGAATATCATAACAAACAGAATGTTAACTGAAGCTACAATTGTAAAAACTCTCGTTGGTTAACAGTTACCTCGGGTGTGCCTCAGGGCTCAGTACTAGGCCCAATATTCTTTCTTGTGTATATAAATGACCTCGTCGTTGGTGTGCACAGCGACATCAAGCTCTTCGCTGACGATAGTTCTATTTTTTCAGTTGTTAATGACAAAGATGAGGCTACTGAGAGTCTTAGTCAGGACCTTGAAAGATTGCGGCTTTGGGCTTGGCAATGGAAGATGCAGTTTAATTGTGATAAAACAGAAGAGGTGATTTTCTCAGTCAAAAGGACTAAAATAGAACACCCGCCTTTGAACCTGGGGTCGGATGAAGTGACAAGGAAGGATTAACACAAGCATCTTGGATTAATTCTTGATTCCAAGCTCGACTTTAAAAGTATTAGAAAGGCTATCTTAAAAGCTAGACGAGGAATAGGAATTATCAAATATCTTTCTAAATATGTATCTCGAGATGTCCTTGATCAGGTCTATAAGTTATACGTTCGGCCGCACCTGGATTATGGTGATATCATTTATCACACATCCGATCCTGACATGATTCTAAATTTTACAAAAAGAATTGAACAAACCCGGTACTCAGTGGCTCTCGCTGTTGCGGGTGCCTGGAGAGGAACTAGCAGACAAAAGCTCCATAATGGTTGGGAAAGTATGTACCATCGAAGATGGTTCAGACGCTTATGTCATCTTTTCAACCTAAGGAAAACGGGTACTCCTTCCTATCTGTTCGCAGAATTACCAACTGAAAGACCACTTCAGTATGGTCTCAGAAACAAACGTGATTATGACATACCTTTCAGTAAGACAAAGCGCTCTTCAAATACATACTTCACAAATGTTCTTCATGAATGGATTATGCTTGATGAAAATGTTAGAAATTCTGCGACAATTGCCGAGTTCAAACGAAAATTGCTTACTTTGATAAGACCGGTCAAAAATTCCTTGTTTGGAGTATTCGATATATTTGGCGTAAAACAACTGACAATGCTAAGACTTGAATTTAGTTTGTTAAATGAGAATAAATTCCGCCATAATTTCCAGTGCCCGAGTCCCATGTGTACTTGTAATACTGGAATTGAGGATAATGTGCACTGCCCTTTGTTTGTTCCTATGCGCAATGATCTCCTTGGACAGCTTTCACACCTTCCAGATTTTGATGTAAACAACATGGATTCAAAAGCCCTGCTTAATTTGCTTAATTTGATTTTAGAGGCATCCATAGCATATATGAAAGCTACTAACAGGATTAACTGAGGTGTTCCCGGGGATTCTGTGCGCTGGGGGTGTCTTTTGGCCATGGATCTGCCGCTTTGCTGCCGGGTGCTGCGGGCTGGGCGTCATTCGGGGCGCTTGGTGGGTGGGGCTTGGGCCCTGTGGTGGTTGCTGCCATTGCGGGGCTTGGGCTCCGCTTGCTCGGCTCATTCGGGTGATGGCTGGTTGGTGGTTTTTGGCGGTGTAGTGGCGGTTTTGTGGCCGGGGGCGTTTCTGGTCTGTGGGGTCTTTGGGGATTCTTCGGAAGCTTGATGGAAACCTGACGATTGGCGACCCCTTATTCTTATTTATGTTTAGTCTTGTTTTGAGTAAGCCATTTGTGAACCATGGCACCAGTCATTGGTGACTCACATCCAACCATCTTGCACAGGTTTGCACCAGTGCATAGTTTTTTGTATTTTTTTTGTATTTTTTTTTTGTTTTTTGTTTTTGTTTTTTGTTTGTTTTACAACAATTCACCTAAACTAAGCTGGCGTATGCTAGCGTCTGTCAAAATGGAATGGTGCCATGGTACACAAAGTGCTTAATAAGATTGTTGTTAAAGAAATTGTCAAGTGCCGTCCATAGCCAGAACCAGATGACGTCATGTCTATTTCTGCTATGGACGGCACAGAATATTGTATTTTGTAGCTTGTTGAGTTTTTAACTGTGATAAAAAAAGCTACAATTTCGTTCATTGAAAAGACGAAGCGGTTCGGATAACAATGTTAATGCGCATGATAATATTACCGTCGCAGCGACTCTCCTTTCCCTTTTTATTGTTTTTTAACTGTTGAATTGTTAGAGAAATGTAAATGCCATTCACATTGGCAACTAGATGACCGCGTGTCTTTTCCCGCTGTGAATGGCATAAAAGTTATGTATATTGTTTTGTAGTTAGTTATGATTTGCTTGTATATATATATATATATATTCTCACAAGCTCCTACTCAATATGTAATAAAATAGATATATAGACTCAAGAAAAAACACATTCGTTAAACGTTTCGGCGCAAGCCTTCATCAGTTAACAAAACAAGCAATAGAAAGATCCAAAAGCGGATTGGCAGAAAAGAGATCCTTAAAAAACAGCGTGTGACCTTAACGCTGTTTTTTAAGTATCTCTTTTCTGCCAATCCGCTTTTGGATCTTTCTATTGCTTGTTTTGTTATTACACACATTTGTTTAGCTCCCGCGAGACAGACCCCTGCCGCCGACTTTAGCGGCTCTATACTCTGCGCTTTCTTTGATCTTCCTCTTGCCGCTTCTGGTAACATCCCTATTTTAACACCTTTTGCGATTTATTGTATTTAGCGGGATCCCGCTTAGGCTATTGTTTTATATTGTGTTTGAATTTCGAGATGTATATGTATGCTCTGTCTGATTTTGAAAAGTCATTACTGATGAAGGCTTGCGCCGAAACGTTTAACGAATGTGTTTTTTCTTGAGTCTATATATATATATATATATATATATACTCATAAGCTCCTTATCAATGCGTAATAAAATAGGTATATCAACTCAGAAAAAAACACATTCTTTAAACGTTTCGGCGTTAGCCTTCATCAGTAATGACTGTTCCAATAATCAGACAGAGCTTAAATACACACCTTCAAATCCATAAACAATACAACAATAATAGCCTAAGTGGGATCCTGCCCACCACACTGAGTGACAAAAGGTGTTAAATATGGGATGTTACCAGAGATGGGAAGAGGAAGATCAAAGAAAGCTCAGAGTAAAGAGCCGCTAAAGTCGGCGGCGGTATCTGTCTCGCGGGAGCTGAAAAAACGTGTGTAAAAACAAAACAAGCAATAGAAAGATCCAAGAGCGGATTGGCAGAAAAGAGATCCCTAAAAAAACAGCGCGTGTCCCTAATTAAAAGCTGAGCGCAAAATTTAAAACAACCAAACAACCAAAATGTAAACCAAAATCAAATCTATGTATCAACTTGTCTAGTGTTTAATCCCTTAGGGGAAAAGCAATCCAGCCGATACTGCCAGAAGCTTTCCCGCATCCTATTTCTTATGACTGCACGCCTTGTAATTGTTAAACCTAAGCCTAAAAGGCGTGCAGGTGCTACCAACATATTGTACACCACAAACAGTACATTCCAACAAATACACAACATTTGACGAATCACAATTAAACGAATAGTTAATCCTATATTCCCGGCTATCTATGTTTGAATGAAAATGTTCACTATTACTCATGACATTACACACTTGACAACGAGATTTACCACAACGAGAACATCCCTTCTTATCAGTCCCCCCATTTCCCTCACTGAGCCTAGCCCTAACAAGTATATCCTTAAGGTTCTTACATCTCCTAAATGCTATTAAAGGTGGCTCAGGAAACACCGCCCTATGCTCCTCCGAGTTTGTGAGCATAGAATGAAGTCTCCTGGCAACCTTCCCCAAACTATTGAGTGCTGGATGGTATGTGGCAACAAGTGGAACCCTTTCCCCCCTCCCTTGGTTATTGGTCCTATTTCCCGCATTTGCTAGAAGAGTCGTCCTATCCAACCTACGTACCCTATCTATTTGTTCGTTAACTAAAGACTCTTCGTAGCCCCTGTCCTTAAGCCATCCAGCTAACTCTCCTACCCTCTCCTGAAATTGGCGATCTTCCGAACATATCCTACGAAACCTAAGAGCCTGACCATAGGGGATCGCCTTCTTCGTGTGCCAGGGATGACAAGACTTCTTATGCAAGTACTGATGTGTATCAGTTGGCTTGCAAAACAAGTCTGTCGAAAGGACTCCCCCCTCCCCCACGCTAACCTGAACGTCTAAAAAACTAATACTATCCCGTGATTGCTCGCTAGTAAACTTAATGGTTTCGTGGCTACTGTTGAGATGGTTGATGAAAGACTTCAGCTTTTCCTCCCCGTGCATCCAGATAAAGAAAACATCATCGATGAATCTCATCCAGATGAGCGGCTTGTCCTGTGAAGCCTCCAACAACCTCTCCTCTAACCGGGTCATGAAGAGATTGGCATAGGCCGGAGCGAACTTCGTCAATATGAAAGAATAGAATTAGGCAGGCTTCAGTAATTTCGCTGTACACTGAAATTCACGAAGAGGATAACTATCAGACTCCCTTTATTCTCGAAACAAAGTATGATCTAAGAGCATAAAGGCTTTATAATGATCCAGAGGCCACGTCTTTTGTTAGGGATTTCAACATCACAAACAGCCAATTACAACCACGACAGTGTGCCTTTAACATTGCTAAGTCCCTTGTGGATCTTAGGCAACAAATAAAATCTACCTAGCTTAGAATCTTTAACTTGCAAATAATCAGTCACTTCCTCTAATCCCGGGTCCTCCTCCCTCAACTCTTTCAACCTAGAATTTATGGTCTTACCCAAATCTACCGTGGGGTCCACCTCAATCTCTTCATAAACCTGCCTATCATCTAGTTGTCGCTTAGCCTCACTTATGTAATCCCCCCTATCCCAAACTACAACTGCTGAACCCTTGTCCGCTTCCTTGATGACTATGTTCCTATCACATTTAAGATTTTTCAAAGAAAGTTGTTCAGAAGAAGAAAGATTACTAAAATTCTTACCCTCCGGCGAGACAGACATCACCTCCTTCTCCAGCAGCGAAAGATAGTTTTCCAGAAGTGGGTCATCCTTGGGGGGTTGCCATGTAGATTTAAGTTTAAAATTACTATCCTTGTCCGGTACATATTCTTCCTCATTATTTCTAAAATGCCATCTCAATCTCATTCGCCTGTTATATGCCTCTAGAACACGAAGAAGGCGATCCCCTATGGTCAGGCACACGAAGAAGGCGATCCCCTATGGTCAGGCTCTTAGGTTTCGTAGGATATGTTCGGAAGATCGCCAATTTCAGGAGAGGGTAGGAGAGTTAGCTGGATGGCTTAAGGACAGGGGCTACGAAGAGTCTTTAGTTAACGAACAAATAGATAGGGTACGTAGGTTGGATAGGACGACTCTTCTAGCAAATGCAGGAAATAGGACCAATAACCAAGGGAGGGGGGAAAGGGTTCCACTTGTTGCCACATACCATCCAGCACTCAATAGTTTGGGGAAGGTTGCCAGGAGACTTCATTCTATGCTCACAAACTCGGAGGAGCATAGGGCGGTGTTTCCTGAGCCACCTTTAATAGCATTTAGGAGATGTAAGAACCTTAAGGATATACTTGTTAGGGCTAGGCTCAGTGAGGGAAATGGGGGGACTGATAAGAAGGGATGTTCTCGTTGTGGTAAATCTCGTTGTCAAGTGTGTAATGTCATGAGTAATAGTGAACATTTTCATTCAAACATAGATAGCCGGGAATATAGGATTAACTATTCGTTTAATTGTGATTCGTCAAATGTTGTGTATTTGTTGGAATGTACTGTTTGTGGTGTACAATATGTTGGTAGCACCTGCACGCCTTTTAGGCTTAGGTTTAACAATTACAAGGCGTGCAGTCATAAGTTTAATTCGGGGGCCTCAGTACCCCAGGCGGAATTCTTCAGGCATTTTACTGGAGAAGGCCACCACGGGTTTCTGAAGGATATTAGTATAAAGATAATCGATAGGCTAACGGGGGGAAATAGGATGCGGGAAAGCTTCTGGCAGTATCGGCTGGATTGCTTTTCCCCTAAGGGATTAAACACTAGACAAGTTGATACATAGATTTGATTTTGGTTTACATTTTGGTTGTTTGGTTGTTTTAAATTTTGCGCTCAGCTTTTAATTAGGGACACACGCTGTTTTTTTAGGGATCTCTTTTCTGCCAATCCACTCTTGGATCTTTCTATTGCTTGTTTTGTTTTTACACACGTTTTTTCAGCTCCCGCGAGACAGATACCGCCGCCGACTTTAGCGGCTCTTTACTCTGAGCTTTCTTTGATCTTCCTCTTCCCATCTCTGGTAACATCCCATATTTAACACCTTTTGTCACTCAGTGTGGTGGGCAGGATCCCACTTAGGCTATTATTGTTGTATTGTTTATGGATTTTGAAGGTGTGTATTTAAGCTCTGTCTGATTATTGGAACAGTCATTACTGATGAAGGCTAACGCCGAAACGTTTAAAGAATGTGTTTTTTTCTGAGTTGATATATATATATATATATATATATATATATATAAAGATTTGTCCCAAACCAGTTGTTATTCATTATTTGTACGGATTATATTAGTCTCAGTCCCATTTTAATTTGGAGACTAGAATTACTTGTTCTGAATTAGAAATAAGATCCCACTAGGTAGGTCATCAAATTATCTCACACGATTTGCAATTGCTGACTACAGTAGTTTTATGAAGCAACAAGCCAAGCAAACTAAGCTGCAAAAGATGGCCAGCAGCGTTGTTTTGCTTGTGAAAAGAGTTTTTAAGAGTATTCTGGAACGAGATTACTATTTCGTTCCGCTGATTACTTAAAGGCACACTGTCGTGGCTGTAATTGGCTGGTTGTGATGTTGAAATCCCTAACTAAAGACTTGGCCTCTGGATCATTATAAAGCCTTTATGCTCTTAGATCATGCTCATGCTTTGTTTCGAGAATAATTGGAGTCTGATCGTTCTCATCCTGGTGAATTTCTGTGTACAGTGAAATTACTGAAGCCTGCCTAATTCTATTCTTTCATATTATCCCATTCATCCTATCAGTGCCACGACAGTGTGCCTTTAATGAAACATCTCAGAAATAATTTTGTGATTTTCAAATCAAATCTCGGAAATCAGGATTTTAAATCTCGGTGATGTTATATCTCATGATATTATTCGTGACTCGACTGGTTAAGAGTAGAAACAGTATGGAATCGATTTAGATTTTTCCTGTCTAGTCATTCAAATGAAGTTGCTAAATTTTTTTATTCAGATTTTGGTTTCATGTTCGAATCATCTCCCGGTGGAAACATGGGTTTCGAACCAGACATGAAGCTTACGTATGACTGGGTCGTTCTCATGGGCTCAGAAGTGGATTCATACACGTTCAGGTATGTAGCAAAATGCTTATTTTTAGAAGTTCATCGCTGCAATATTTAGCGTAATCGTGTATTGTGTTAGATTTTGTTGCAGGTTTTCGGTCGGCCCGTTGTCATAATTGATGAAGACATTATGTTCAATCGTTCTTTATTGCAGGTGGTTTATTGAACTTTGTGTGAGAGCTTATCTGGCTGTGAGGTAAGTAATTAGTCTTAATTTCAATTTATTTCATATAGTTAGTTGAAACGAAAGATGTTGCTTTCTTCCGTCTGTTGAGAATCAAAATGCTTCAAGAGGCCTGTTTCCTGTGATAGAATTTGCATATTTTTGAAATAAGTTACCTATTTTTTGGCAAGCGGTGGACAAAATATGCGAAGTACGGATGTAGCTTCGAATGAAGATTATTTACGATTCAAAGAAAAATTGGACGGGAAAAGTAAGGGCGGTCGGAAGGAAAGACGGAATGAAGGAATTATGGAAAGCATCAAGTTTAATTGTAGTATAAATTTGTTGAGGATAACTACTTTTAGTAGAAGAAACGTTAGCGGTAAGAAACTTTCGCAAGTTGGAAAAAACGCGAAATGTTCTGAATTAACTTTCGCGAAGCGGCCATAATGGGAAATTTATGTATTTTATCAAGTTCCTAATGTCTCAAATATTCCTTGACTCTTCAATGACCCATCCGAATCTTCCAAACCTATGCTTGTTGTTGGTAGCATAGTTCGACAGGGTTGGTGTTAAAAAATCTTATGAAATTAATATATCATAGAAAATTTCGCGAGAAGAAGCTTTCGCGAGTTTTTCATTTTAGGAAATTTCGTGGAATAAACTTTCGCAAATTTTTAGCGAAAATTTTTCAAATTCTTCATAATTCCTTGTTCAGAAAGATATGTTGTAACTTTTTTGAGCACACAGGAATTTTCCTTAATCTGTTAGTTTTCTTAGGAAATCATTTATAGTTCATCTCATTTACTTTTTTTATTGTTTTTGTAAACTGAGCTCTCCAGATAGCTTGTATATCTTGGTTCACACTACAGGAAAAACAATTGGAAACGTGGTTGCATTATTGCAATGCATTTCTATTGAGTTTTCGCTTCCAAAACCTTTTGATTTTATTCAAATTCTTTGTAACGTCTTCAGAGGCATTGAATCATCTCAAATTGACGCAAAAATGATTTTGACCCCTTTTCCGTTGCATTCATATGTATATCTGGCGCGGGTTTTTTGGTCTAGCGTGGATCAAGTTTAAAGTGGAGCTGATGAAGACTAAGTTTTATGATCTTTTCACACTTTCTTGATCTCGAATATTAGGATTCAGCAAGATCATGCATTTGAATTGAGCAGAATCAGTTCTTATCTAGGGAAACTCTTGTGTGAACGCACATTGTATTTTCTCAAATTTCAGGACATATACAGAAGAGATTGTATCCTTAGTTGGTTTGATGTTAGATACTGGCTTACCATGTTTCCGAGGTGACACGCTCAAACGACTCAGGTAGCGATAACGACATCATTCTATATGATCATATTTATATACCAGGTGTCCCAACAAGATTTTACCCCGTTTGTGTGGCTGCTGTGGAGGAGCCTTGGAATCAATTGTCTCTGGTTTTTACACTGTTGCATAGGTCAGGGTTTAACGTATGTTTGATCGCTCTTTTGAATCAATCTGACCATTGGTTGCTGCTTCATGGCAGAGGAAAGGCAAAAGAAGTGGTTGCTTCAAAAACAACGCTTCTATTGTTCTCCAGCTATGTCAAAGTAGATTGAATCGTCAAATAAATGGTTCTTTCGTTGTATTTAAAGTTTTCTGCATTTTTAAAAGAGCAAATAGTGTCTTTTCTCTGCTATAAATCAGCAACCATCAATTGTCAGATTGACAAAAACAAGGCCTCGAATTCCAAGTTGAAGCTTGACCTTTGCAGCTGTGTAAGAACCGAGATAATTAATGCTATAGCTCCCCCACATCAGCCACACAAATGTGGCACCTTTTTTGGAACATCATACAGGTTTAAACTTGTTCATCTGAGACCCCGTTTATACGACATGACGCTAGCATGAAAATTAATCGCAATATGAAATCGAACTCAAAGCAACGAACAAACAATCACAAACGTAAAATGAAAACAGCAAACGAGAAAGGGTAGGAAAAATCAAGAGAGAACCAACTATATCACGCAACACTGACTGTTGATAAAGCACATACGTCAGAATTTGCATAATCGTGTCCATGATCCTGACAATAATCACCCTTTTTGTGATTTGATCTGATGATGTTGCCAACGTGCCTTAGTGTACGCCTTTGATACTGATGTACTGATGTTTCGGTAAAACAGGCAAAATAAGTATCCACTATTTGCACACGAAAATTTCATGAAAAGAAACTTTTGCGGCGAGAAACAATCGCGAAATTTTCGGAATTATCTTTGCCGGTTTCATAAAATCAAGGTATCTCAGAAGATAGATATCCGTGAATATGCTCTTTAGAGGAAGACAAGACACGGATTATTGGAGCATTTTAGATAAAATAATGGTAATCTTTGCAAGGTTTGGTACCGTCAATTGTGATAATAGCGGAAAGAGCCACTTTAGGCGTAATAATGCCTACCGGGGTACATTTCTTTGAGCACTCATTCGCGTATGACTTGCTAAAGGATATTTCGTGGTAATTTTCACGAATAGAGAATTCTAGGCTTTTTTGAGAAATAAGCTTTCGCCTTGCCTCAAAAACATGAAAATTGTACAATGTCTCCCAACAAAATTTCATTGCTTAGAGTAGCAACATTCTAAGGTGCATTTTCTTTGCTTTTCTCTTAGAATGAGATTTGCTCCTCAAATGACAGAACGGGAAGCAGCGAACAACATGCTGAAAATCATCGAGAATTCTCACATGAGTAAAAGGTATTATCGTACTCTGCTCAACAAGGACAGATAATGTTACAATAGAACTCGTTACTTTTTATTCACACCTAGACACAAAGCGATTTTTGATTGCAGACAAAGGGAATTCCATGCTCGGTTGGTCAAGACATAAACAAAAACAAAGCAAGCCGCAAAAATTGCCCTGAAACCCAGGTCGCTAGCTCGGTCGTCGTGCATTCCAGAAATGGGTTTAAAGAGCAAATATTAGCACATATCGAAAGAAGAAGGATATATCTAAACTTCTGCCTCGGGCATTTTATTTATTTTGTGTAGAAGCCAATTGGGAGGGGATTCAATTCTCGTACTTTTTAGGTGTAATTAAAACACTTAACTGCTCAGCTTCTGCACGAAAAAAATAAAATGCCCGAGGCAGAAGTTTAGATATATCCTTCTTCTTTCGATATGTGCTAATATTTGCTCTTTAAACCCATTTCTGGAATGCACGACGACCGAGCTAGCGACCTGGGTTTCAGGGCAATTTTTGCGGCTTGCTTTGTTTTTGTTTATGTCTTGACCAACCGAGCATGGAATTCCCTTTGTCTGCAATCACAAATTGCTTTGTGTCTAGGTGTGAATAAAAAGTAACGAGTACTATTGTAACATTATCTGTCCTTGTTACTCTGCTCAATAACGACAGATTTTGTAAACAATAGCAATAAAAAAAAATGAATGAAAAAATATGCGGGAATTGCAATGTCTAGTGTCCGGCTTCTGAATCACATAAACAAAATCTTCCAGGCAGATCTTTAGATTCATCCTTCTTTTTTATTATAAACTCATACCTTCTCTTAGAAACTGTCTTTTGTGTGCACAAGGCGATAGTCTACGCTACTGGTTTCTGTGCAACTTTTACGGCTTTTTTGTTTTGATTCACTGATTGAGAGAATTTCCTTTGTCTGCAGTTGATCACCTTGTATCTCGATGTCAATCAAAAGCAACTAATTTCAATTGTGTTACAAAATCTTTCCTTGTTATTCTGCGCATAATGTCCCGCCCCCTCAACATGATGGATCGAGCGTCCAATCTGATACATTTTATGAAGGAAAACATGCACGATCTCTGTTTAAAGCAGAAATACTGCTAGCAGCTGTTACGCATTTCGGAACTTATTTAAGAATGATAAAGATTCATGTTTGTGATGTGATCATATATTTTGCTTTGAAGTTCGAGCAGAGATTATCATGTCAGCGGCAGTATGATATCATTATTACAGTCAAAAGTTGTATCATCAATGCAATTTGTAATTATATTTGTTTTCAGGGCTCAAATCTACGACTACATTCAGTTGGTGCAGAACCAAATTCCATGTTAACGAACGACCATTCCAATCATCTGTATATACGAAAGGAGGTGTATTGTAAATGTTGCAAGTAGTTCAATTGATAATATAGCTTTAGACCGAGAATCTGGAGAACTTAAGTGTGTGCGGTAGGTGCTCAGTGTGGCTTTCCAATGATTAGTTAAAAGAATTAATTCTATTTGATCAAATGAAACGGAAAGAACAATCATTTTGGGTGGAAATCTGAGAATTTACTCAATATCTTCTTCTCTGCTTTGCTGCCACAACTCGCAGTTGATGTTTTTCAAATGGCTTTTCAAACCTAGACTATCACAGTTTCACGTTTCCACTTCGTTTATTGAACTGAATGACGGCACTCGGCTTCAACTTGGACTTGGACTGACAAAGAAACTATCTGAATATCTGCCCAAAATCGCAGAGTAGAGCGGTATCACTACGCGAGTTACATCGAATTGATATACACCTCCACCTTCCGGTTGGACAATCCCTGTTTGAAAGGCCACTACCCCCGGCATTTCAAGACGAAAATATTGGCTAGAGAATGTTTTAGAATGGTAGACATGTTCATATCCATTTTAATGTGTGTTGTGTACAATCCATTTTCAAATGCTAGTCACACTTTGAAGAGAACGTAAGTTCAAAAGGCCTCAATGTGCTGATTTGAAGTTTTGTTTCTTTGCCTCCATCTTCTTACTAATTTTTAGCATTTCACCTACCAAATATGATTCAATGTGTGTGTGTGTGTGTGTGTGTGTGTGTGTGTGTCAATTATTTATAATTTCAAAAATTTACTTAAAACCAGAAATTAGATGAATTTATAAATTTCAAGAGTCATAAATTTTGTCAGGAGATCCCTTCAAGAAACCTTCAAAACAGGCTTTAGGGTGTCAGAGTGTCATGATGTTGGTGTGTTGGGTTGTTGGGGGTGCTGGGCCCAATTACCCAATGCCACCGGGCACTTCAAGGACACGATTGGACAAAGGCCAAACTAAATCAGGCCTGGCTTTTAGCATCCTATTTTCTATTTGAAATCAGCACCTTACTACTACTCAAAACTATCCCAAATTATGGAGGGTGGTTGGGCGAACACAAACAAACAATCACTAAACTTTTCGCTGCCCTTGCCAACCAAGGGCAACTATACCCCGTGAAACGCTGGTGATCGATTAAGAGGATAAAAAAAAGCTTGAACTTACAATAAATCCCTTGTGAATGCGACATGCGAAACAAATAGCATTTCCAATGACATCCCATCTGCATGGGCCAGTCACTTATCATTTTTATTGCAATGCCTATTTTTCTCTTTATTGAAATTGATTATAATTTCATTAAATGGACCCTTGAAGTCGCTGGAGTCGTTAGAACAAACAATCATAATGGCCCCAAAGATCCGAGGCCCAGGCGATTGAATATGAGCCGCGAAAACATGCTTCTTAACGACTCAGCGACTGATTTTTGCCTATCATATTAAGTCTTTTGACGTTCATCTGACGTTTTTCTATTTCTATTTCTACTTTTACTTTTTTAGGCACGGTAGCCCCATCAGTCCTAAAGAACTGCTTTTCAGGGGGCCGTGACCAGCAGTGTGACTCCAAGGCCAGCAATGTGACGACTTATAATCAACAGGCGTCCTATATGTTGACGCAGATATACGGGGTGTCTCAAAAATTATTCTAAATTCGACTCAATATTAAGAAATAATGATATGATAAACGGACTCCCGGGCATGACACTTTTTTCCTGAGATCCTAAATTTTCATTTCATTTTTTATAGGAGGGTAACCCTTCAACAAATGCTGATTTACAGGGGGCCCTCTGTCAAACATCTTACAATTTAAGGAATAAACTAGTAAGATAATAGGCAATATTTGAAATTTGAAATACCGAATTGTTCGAATTTACAGAAGAAAAATGCAAAAAAAATTCCTTGATACTGTAGTTGTTTTAAAACTATTAAGTTTTACGGCTTGCTTTGACTCAGCTTAGAGGCTGTTTCAGTATTTTACTCCTCTGAATGAAAAATATCTTTCACCATTTCCACTTTTCATTACTGGTAACGTTAGGTCAGTAGAAGTATTTCGGAGGGTGTGAAGGGAGCCCTGCGAGTTTCTCGAGAAACATTCTGTCAAGTATTGAGAAGCAAGACCATTTAATGTCTTAAATACCATTATTTTGGTCTCGAAACCAATCAATTCCTCAATTGTTTGCCAACCAAGACGTCTTCTAAGGGGCACTATTGAAGCATCAAAATTAATTTTAGGCATCATAATCTTGCAAATCTGCCAAATATCCACTTGGCTGCAAGCTTTTAAAGTTCAAGTTTTGTGCTGAAGCTGAAACTAGAGGCCCTTCGATAGCAGTTATAGTGAATGCAGCATGAGAAACTCGTTTTTCTCTCGTTTACTTCAGACCAAATCAAATGGGATTTGGAAAGGATTTTCAAAAGTCTGACTTGATGAAGCCATAGGACTATGGATGCTTCGAGCGTTGACTATTTTATTTTTGGACCAAACTTTGACTACCGGGCCGGGTATCTCAAAAAGTACCCCCTTTTGACTGGAGAGAGGAGCGAAACGAGTTCACAGCTAAATTCGTTAATCTTCAATTTAAATGCACGTACCCTGCATTTAAAAATCGTCCATAAATCACCGGCGGTACGACTGCGCGAAGGCAAAATTTAGTTTGCACCTGAAACCAGAGGTTTCGAAAAAGGGCCTAGCCATGATTTGATATGGTGGGCATTTTGCAGAGCACCTGCAAACTTTAATTTTTCAGTTTTTTATTTTGAAATGAATTATGGACGCATGACCACGACTCTAATTAAGCGAATAGAATAAAAACGTGATATTAATGATAAACTCGTGCGACATCTTCAAAATAAGCATGCATGTACCACTTTCCTATTCTTTGATAAGAATAGGGTCTTCAATAGACTGCTACGCAAGGATCGATTCCTCAAAAGAAAAACAATATCAAGAACAATTGAAGCATCTCAAAGTATAATTCTTTTCAAAAGCAGATAGGCACTAAATCCTTACTGGCTAACAAAATTGACACGTGACACGCCCTAAACGAATCAAATGGAGCCAACAGCCAACCGGGAAGTTTGAAATATCAGATTTTAGGCCACTTTTTGACGATTTTACCACACTTAACCAAAATATAAATCGACAGAAGGAGCACAAAGGTTTTCAAAAAATTTCTTCACAGATGTGTTCCCAAAACTGTAATACACAGTTAATCATCGTCGCTACAAATTATTTCAAAATTTGGAGAAATGCCTGAATTTTGAATTTGACCTTACTGACCTATCTGTGATGTGCTATAGTAAATATCTCAGTAATGGCTGAAACGTATGCACATGGAGAATTGATAATTTGCTGCGAAAGTCTTTTCTGTGTATTCCGTATCTTCATAGCTTGTTCAATATGTGGATCTTTTTTCAGTTTGAAGCTAACATGAATACATCAAGATATATTCAAGATTTAATACTGAGGAGAAGGATTAACAACGGAATGCACTTTAAATACCTAACAAAACACCGCACTGTTGATATAAATTATAAAAGAATGAACAGGTACTTACGTTTCTATCTCGCAAAGAGGTTCACGAACTGAAAATGTGAAAGCAGCACAAATGATAAACGTACCTACTTCAACTGGTTTTGATAGTAAAAGTCCACTTTTTCTGCCGCAGTCTGCTGCCAGTTTCTGAGTTTCACCATCAGCAAATCGTTCACATTTTTCCTCTTGCAACAACATTGTCAACAAAACGAGTGCAAAAACGTCAATGATTAACTACATGCCAGCCATCGTCAAATAGCATACAATGCTACCAAAATTTGTGACTGCAGCATAAAATCTTGACCGCAGCTGCGATAGATTTAGGCCGTCGCAACTTTATCGTGAGATCTACGCTCTTTTCAGTCTTCACTCACAGTTTTAAGGAAAATTCGTCTTTTTACAGTACAGTTTCAGTTTAGTTTTCCTACAATATCAAGATGTAGTGACCAGCTGTTTTCGTCGTTTCGTCAAGAGTTTCAACAAGAGTTTTGACTTTGTTTACCTTTACGGTCAAGGGTCGAGGGCTATCTTTAAAACGGGGAACAGGGAACGGGGAACGGGGAACGGGGAACGGGGAACGGGGAACGGGGAACGGGGAACGGGGAACGGTGAACTTTAAAATGGGGAACTTTAAAACGGGGAACGGGGAACGGGGAACTTTAAAATGGGGAACTTTAAAACGGGGAACGGGGAACGGGGAACAGGGAACAGGGAACTTTAAAATGGGGAACTTTAAAACGGGGAACGGGGAACGGGGAACGGGGAACTTTAAAATGGGGAACTTTAAAACGGGGAACGGGGAACGGGGAACGGGGAACTTTAAAATGGGGAACTTTAAAACGGGGAACGGGGAACTTTAAAATGGGGAACTTTAAAACGGGGAACGGGGAACGGGGAACTTTAAAATGGGGAACTTTAAAACGGGGAACGGGGAACGGGGAACTTTAAAATGGGGAACTTTAAAACGGGGAACGGGGAACGGGGAACTTTAAAATGGGGAACTTTAAAACGGGGAACGGGGAACGGGGAACGGGGAACTTTAAAACGGGGAACTTTAAAACGGGGAACATTGGGAATTACCATAGCCATTTACCTTTTCTTCATGGCACAGGCATACACGTATTTTTATAAGAAACTAAGAGTTTCGGCCAGTACTGGAAGTTTCTTAAAATTATCAGATTTTTAATACTCAGAGTTTCATACGAGTTTCTTAGGGGTTCCATAACAATCTTCATGTTCACCACCTGTGCCCATGAATGTTCACACGTTTCAAAACAGAGTCATTGAAGTCTTTTCAATGTTTAGACTTCACTCAGGTACCTTTCGAGTGGCTATCTTTAAAACGGGGAACTTTAAAACGGGGAACGGGGAACGGGGAACGGGGAACTTTAAAATGGGGAACTTTAAAATGGGGAACTTTAAAACGGGGAACGGGGAATGGGGAACGGGGAACTTTAAAATGGGGAACTTTAAAACGGGGAACGGGGAACGGGGAACTTTAAAATGGGGAACTTTAAAACGGGGAACGGGGAACGGGGAACGGGGAACTTTAAAATGGGGAACTTTAAAACGGGGAACTCTAAAACGGGGAACTTTAAAACGAGGAACTTTCCAGCCGTATATTTTTCTTGGTGGATATGCATTTCTCAGCTGTAATTTTTCCTCCACCTTCCCTTTCAATTTATCTACTCACATCAGTTGCTCTGGTCTTCAGATGTTACGACTTCAATACGGCACAGTTTTAGTTTTCGGCCTGTGTACGAATGTTCAGTCGAGGACACTTACTTTATTCATAAGTCATGTCCAACACGAATTTATTTCAAATATGAAAAATAATCGAGTGGAAATGGCAAAATGTACTCTAAACTAGTATTTCGTCTGTTTCTATCTTAGGATACTGTATAGCAACATTAAGAACAGATGTAAATTCAGAGCATCCAGAACATGCAACATTGGGCATTATGACAGTCATGTACCTATTCTCACAGGACCGAATGCTCGGAATTTTTAATATTTTAGTCCCACGGGCCTAACTTTTGCAAAATCGCCTATCTTGGGACTAGTCCTAGTCCCCACAGTCCAAGGGTCATATTTAAACCTTTGTAGCAGTCAGTTTTAGCCCTCTTCAAGAAAAAACGAACATCGGTGAACTCGAAATCGACCCACCCTCCTCCCTCAGTGGCAGCGCACGTTTGATACCACTCTCCTTACCACAACAGCAAAGTCTCCTTCGCACTCCCCATATCTAAATATTTGGTAAGGAGAGCATAAGGTCTGTGAGAATATAACACTTTTCCTTGTGGCACAGTCATGTAAAATAGCTGCGATGGAGATATGATAGCTGCGAGGGGCACCCTCATTGCCATCAGGTTTTACGGGGTTTTTACCAACTGCTTGCAAGCGCACCTTTGCAACTATTTCAATTTTCCTCCCGTAGCTAGCGACATAAAATCTGTCCTAGGTATGGTTTCCATTTCCCTTCATTAATTTCAGAAGATTTTTAATTTGTAAAGTTCTTGGCACAGCCCCCTGAAAATCAGTCATACTGACTGACGGGGCTACCTTGGATAAATAATTTTAAAATGAAATGAACTGAAAGCAAGAAAAAGACTCTAGATTATTGGACAATTTAATCTGATGCTATGAAACTGAACAAAACTCTGAATAGAACTAGCTTCTAATAAAAACAAAATAAACAACAGATAATTGTTGAATGTTTGAATGTATCTAGCTATTGAATGTTTCTTGAAATTATCAGATTTTGAGTACTCTACTTTAAGATTTTCCTATGTTTAGACATTACTCAAGCACCTTCTGAGTAATGTCAAACAGGAAACAAGTGAAAATAAAACAAAAAGATGTCAAGGATTTCCTTTTTCCCAGTAGTGGAGTTTCTTAATTTTTGGTGATCCGAGAATTTAGATTCTTATAGAAAATATGCAGTTTCTTGTAACAAATACGTGTAAATTCAAATATAAATACCACAATAAGGATACCGTGCTCGTTTCAAATCTGAGGATGGTGCTTTCAGGCAAAGAAGCCCAAGTTCCCCATTTTAAAGTTCCCCATCTTAAAGTACCCCGTTTTAAAGTTCCCTGTTTTAAAGTTCCCCGTTTTAAAGTTCCCCATCTTAAAGTACCCCGTTTTAAAGTTCCCCATTTTAAAGTTCCCCGTTCCCCGTTCCCCGTTTTAAAGTTCCCCATTTTAAAGTTCCCCGTTCCCCGTTCCCCGTTCCCCGTTTTAAAGTTCCCCATTTTAAAGTTCCCCGTTCCCCATTCCCCGTTCCCCGTTTTAAAGTTCCCCATTTTAAAGTTCCCCGTTTTAAAGTTCCCCGTTCCCCGTTCCCCGTTCCCCGTTTTAAAGTTCCCCGTTTTAAAGATAGCCACTCGAAAGGTACCTGAGTGAAGTCTAAACATTGAAAAGACTTCAATGACTCTGTTTTGAAACGTGTGAACATTCATGGGCACAGGTGGTGAACATGAAGATTGTTATGGAACCCCTAAGAAACTCGTATGAAACTCTGAGTATTAAAAATCTGATAATTTTAAGAAACTTCCAGTACTGGCCGAAACTCTTAGTTTCTTATAAAAATACGTGTATGCCTGTGCCATGAAGAAAAGGTAAATGGCTATGGTAATTCCCAATGTTCCCCGTTTTAAAGTTCCCCATTTTAAAGTTCCCCATTTTAAAGTTCCCCGTTTTAAAGTTCCCCGTTCCCTGTTCCCCGTTCCCCGTTTTAAAGTTCCCCATTTTAAAGTTCCCCGTTCCCCGTTCCCCGTTCCCCGTTCCCCGTTTTAAAGTTCCCCATTTTAAAGTTCCCCGTTCCCCGTTCCCCGTTCCCCGTTCCCCGTTTTAAAGATAGCCAAGAGTCGAGGCGTTGAACAGACCCTGACATTCGAAAATAGAATGAAATATTGTAAATTCTTTTCTCTTGGAATTTACATAATTTGCATAACAAAAGTATAATGTATTGCAATGGCTTCGATTCGCTCGGCCGAACACAACATTCGAACTCTCTTACTTTCAGAAATCAAAATGTGCATTCTTTCGGGATTTTTCTCTGCCAAGTCTGCCAGCTCTACCGTTTTCTCAATGTGCCTTCTTTTGGCAACTTAGATTTTTCTCTGCGAAGCGTACAGTGCCATATTCAGAAGACTTTGCAGACTTCAGGGCCCTTCAGATGCCCAAAAGAAGATGCCTTTGGAAGAGCGTAGATCTCACGATAAAGTTGCAACGGCCTAAATCTATCGCAGCTGCGGTCAAGATTTTATGCTGCAGTCATAAATTTTGGTAGCTATGCGTTGCTAGGGGGCATATTCCCTTCATGCATTGCGTGAAATGAGGTCCGCCATCTTTTCCGTAATCGTCTATTCCACTGAACTTTCATCAATAACAAATATATGACTTTGCCACGCTCAAGAATGGCAAGAGCTGTAACATCCAACCTAGTCGCCAGAACGAACAATTTCGTTCTGTCCTCTTTGATAACCAAACCATTGCTCCAAATCCTTCATCCAACTCTGCTCTCATCGTTGTGAGATCATAATAGTGGGCATGGGCAATTACATTAACCAAAACCTCACATAAATTCATCAATCGGGTCCCTTGCTTTTGGCGCAACAAATGGCTATCGTCTCGTCCTACACTACAGTGTAGCAGGAACATGAAATAGATATGAAATGCTGAGTTCAATGTACGTAAGAATAAAATAACGAGCGAAAGAAATGAGCATCTTGTTTTAAATGTGAAGAATAGATTGGTTACTTCGTCAAAATAACATTTGGAATACTATTTTTAAAGCTCCTTCGTATCAATCTCGCATTTTCGCGGATATCAAAATAAAGATATCTATCTTTGGACTATTTGCATTGAGGTCATCCATTAGAAACTCACCCCTTTACAGCCAAACAACACAGCAGCAACGAGCAATAAATGGCTATCGTCTCGTCCTACACTGCAGAGTAGCAGGAACATGAAATAAATCAGCTATCTCCAAAACGAGAAAGGGTATTGGCTTGCTGAAATATCTCTCCAAATATCTGCCCAGGCATACCCTAAACGAGCTATATAAGCTCTATGTGCGACCACATCTCGACTATGGGGATGTTATTTACCATATTCCAGCAAAAGTATGCGAGTTCAGTGGTAGCGTCATTTTACCGAACTTGATGGAAAAATTAGAGTCTGTTCAGTATTCTGCTGCGCGAGCTATTACAGGAACTTGGAGAGGAACATCGCGAGAAAAGTTGTACTCGGAGCTTGGCTGGGAATCACTGAGCTGCCGAAGATGGAGCAGACGCCTCACTTTGCTTTACAAGATCATTAATAATTTAACTCCTGTTTATACTAAGGACCCAATCCCACCACTTCAACAGTCACACTACTCTCTTCGCAACCAAGATGTCGTTGGGCAAATAAAGGCCAGAACAGAAAAATTTAAATCTAGTTTCTATCCTCATTGCTTATCCGAATGGAATGAACTTGATCCTGAGATTAGACCTGCACCGTCTGTTGCTGTTTTCAAAAAGAAGCTACTATCTATAATCAGACCCCCGGTAAGATCTATATTTGGCATTCATGACCCAATAGGTTTATCATATCTCACTCAACTCAGGGTTGGTCTCAGTAAATTGAATTTTCACAAATTCAAGAACAACTTTAAGGATACCATAAATCCGATGTGCCCTACGAACGATGGTATTGAGGATACGGAACACTTTTTGTTGCTTTGCCCTTCCCTTGCAGTACCACGTAGAGACCTTCTCGCTGGAGTTTCTGCTTTAATACGACCATATGGACATACCGATCTCCAAAATAGTCTTCTAATGCAGATTTTATTGTATGGTGATAAAAATTTCCCAGATGAAGTTAATAAAGATATACTCCTGCTAACGCTTAAATTCATCCACAAATCTGGTCGATTTGATTAGAAAATGTCAAACTCCGTTATAAGTCATAAAACCACAGCCACCATCTCCCATGTCCCATGTTCCTTTTTCCCTTTCTTTTATTTTTAGTCGTGTATTTTTAAAGTCTACCTCAAATTAGATGCCACGCAGTAGTTGCGATGATACCTAAACCACCCTTCTTAAATTCGAATTGATCGCAGACATTTCTCGTGGCATGTAATTTGAGACAGACTATAGTAGTTTATTTTTAACCTCTGTGTCTATGGCCCCGGGGTAGTCATAGTCTTTTGCTCCTCGGGGTATCGTCCGAGTAGTATTGTAAAGTAATTTTGTAAGTAGCGTAGCTTGTATTTATGTATTGTAACTTTTTAATGGATATAGAAAAAAAAAAAAAAATAATGGGGCCACCTGCAGATGCAATGTATGCCTTCGAAATTAATCCTGCATATGATTTATTTAAAGCATTTATTAATTTGTATTAAATAATCGAATTAGACTAGTTGCTATTGTAGCTAAAATTTTTTCGATTTAAAATAAAAGACACACACACACAGATATGAAATGCTGAGTTCAATGTACGTAAGAATAAAATAACAAAAGGAAGAAATGTACATCTTGTTTTGAATGTGAAAATTAGATTGGCCACTTCGGCAAAATAACATTTGAAATACTACCTCTAAAGCTCCTCCATATCGATTTCACATTTTGTGCGGATATCGATAGAAAAATATCTATCTTTCAACGACTTGCATTTGAGGTTATCCATCAGAAACTCACCCTTTACGGTCAAACAACACAGCAGCAACGAGCAAAGCTGGACATTTGTATGGCACTTTGTAGACGCATGGAAGCATATACATATTTTCTGAAAGATAATAAAACGTTGACCCACTATCGAAAGATTCTTAAAAATTCTTATTACTGGGTACACACCGATGAAAATGTTCCCTAGGACTTCTACAAGAGGCAACATTCCATCGGCAGGAGATCTCAAATTTTATGAAGTCATGCCATGCCAAGATCCTAAATCATGCAAGGGATCTTGAGCAAAAGAGGACCAAGTAAAAAATGAGAAAATATACTCCTTTTTTGTTGTCAAGTTATTTTAATTCGAAATACAAAAAGCTAGCTTCTTAAATATAAAATAAAAGAAACTAATCAAATTCGAATATTTACAGTAAACTAAATTATAAGCTAAATTAAACAAAGGTACATACATATCTACAGTTATCCCCTAGGTATCAAACAGACAGAACCCACCCTAAGACCTCTAAAGCATATTGTACTGGCATACGTTGCATGTACATTGTATTCCATTCCATTGTTTCATGATTTGTTTGAAAGTTTTGAGATTTTCAGTTGATTTTGTCTCATTGAAGAGGCTATTCCATACCTGTGGCCCTAAAGACCTGAGACTATTAGAGCCGAAGGTTACTTGATTTGGTCTATAATGTTGCAGATCGTATGGATTTCTCGTTGAGTGATTCACGTTCATAGAGGATTTAAACTGAGATAAATGTTCCATGAAGGAAGGATTTAATTTCTTCATTGTCTTGTAGATTTCGACACAGAAGCTACGTAAGCGAGAAACATGCATAAAACATCTACCAGACCTCTGTAGTAGTTCTTGATATGAACTGTTGTGATCATCATATTGAAATCGTAAAGCACGTTCTTGTATTCGTTCGACTTTATGCAGAGACTTAGCAGAGGCAAAATGCCATACAAGTGGACAATAGTTGAAATTTGAATACACAAAACTCTGAGCTAGAAGTTTCCTTGTTTCGAAACCAATAAATCGTTTTAGTCTTTTTAAAACATTCAGCTGATTCACAGCTTTTTTGCATAGATCGGAAATGTGAGGGTCAAAGTTCAACTTGTAATCAAGTTTGACACCAAGTAATTTGACAGTGGATTCTGTTTTTATGTTTTGACCCTTAATTCTAATGTTGATACCAGTAGTGTCAGATCGGTCCTTCTTTACAATTATGGCATGAAATTTATCTGGATTCGCAATCATTTCATTGTATGCCAGCCAATCCAAAGCAACATTGGACTGTTCTTCCAAAACTTTCACTAGATCAGGTATATTCTTTGAAAAAAATCCCAGGGTATTGTCATCAGCATAATTGTAAACAGTTGCTTGTCTTATAAATAGAAAAAGGTCATTTATGTAAAAGTTGAAAAGAATTGGGCCTAGTACAGAGCCTTGAGGAACACCTCACAGAATGGTCTGAAATGAACTATAGGTGTTGTTAATTCTAACACACTGCTCACGTCGTTTGAGGTAAGAATAGATATAAACTAAAGAATTTTCATCAAACCCATATGCAGAAAGTTTAGCTATTAGTAGATCGTGGGGAATGCAGTCAAATGCTTTTGAGAGATCCATTAGGACTGCGCCTACAACGTGATCTGTATCCAGCTTAGATCGCCAGTCTTCGACTAGTCGAATTAGTACATGCTGTGTACTATATGATTTCCTATAAGCAGCGATAAAAACAGAGAGAGCCTTGTCAAGATGCATCATTAACTGTTTCTTAATTACTTTCTCAAAAATTTTAGAGAAAGCGTTTAGCACGCTCACAGGCCGAAAGCTTTTCTCCTTCGTTTGATCTTTTTTTTTTTTTTTTTTTTTTTTATCAATCTAAAACTTAAAAACAACAAGTTAATGCAAATTACTGTGGCATTTGCAGCGAGGAAAGACGCATGGTCACCGGGTCCTCACTACAAATGCCACCATCGTTTGATCTACCTCTCCCTTATCAAGTGGACAAACTGCTGCACGTTTTCCCTTTTCCGGGAACCTACTTTCTCGAATTGAGGTGTTGATTGCATTAGTTAAAGGTAATGCTAAGTCGTTGCCCGCTAAAGACAAAAGCCTAGGAGGGATTTGGTCTTCTCCAGTTGATTTCCTGCAATCAATAGCCCTTAGCAATTGCCAAACATCATATATTCCAACTTCTTGGAACAAAAAAGGTTCAAAAAACTCATGTGAATGTTGTTTGATCGCTACTATGCTTGGATGGTCTTTATATTTTTCTATACTTTCCTGAACAATTTCTCGATCATCATCGCTACCGATTGTGTCTGCTAAACTAGTCGGTTTCCTACCACTAGTTTTTTCTACGATATTTACATAGTGATTGTTAAATATTTCTGAAAGTTCAAATTCATCCGTGACAATGTTCTCGTCCGTTACAAGCATTATGTCGTTTTTAGCTAACCCACCTTTGTTGGACAGGAAAGGTTTTACAAGATTCCAAAATTCTTTATTCGACATATGGCCATTTTCCGTGGCCTTCTTGAAGTGAGTTTTGATCGCCTTTTTCCTTAAAGAAACACACCTATTTCGTTGCTTCTTAAACTTCAGCTCGTTTTCCTTACTGGGATTCTTGTTAAATTTCTTCTTCAGATTTGATCGAACGTAAATTGCTTTATATAATTCACGATTCATGAATGGGGCACTATTTCCTCTTTTAATTCTAGTTTTAAGGGGAGCATGTTTATCAATCACTTTTCGAAAACGCTGTGTGAGGTTATCATATAACTGATTAGCATCATCAAATCTACTTCCAAAATCTAAGCTACGAACGTCAGCTAAGAAACTATCTGCATTAAAATTCTTATAAGACCGGTACTTCACTTTTTTGGTTTAAGGGCCTGTTTATATGAGGCGAGCCAGCCCGCCTGACCGGGCTGGCTCGTCTAGGCGGGATGATTTTACTTTGTGTTTATATGAGTGAAAACTATCCTGGCCAGACGGGCTGGCCTCGTAATGCTGCATGTTATGACGTATCAAGGGATTTTGAAAGACAATGGCCAGACAACCACTTTCAAATTAAACAATGCAATCTCGCCTACGCAAATCAGTTACGCAAATCAATCAATCAATTATACCGGGCCAGCCCGCCTGACGCTGTTTATATGAGCTCGCTTCACCGGGATCCCGCCTACCCAACTCACAGATCTCGGCTGACCGGGCTGGCCCGCTGCTCATATAAACACAGCTTTATTTAACAAAGAATGTCTTTGTTCACTCAGATCTCACCTAGGCGAGCCAGCCCGGTTAGGCGGGCTGGCCCGCCTCATATAAACAGGCCCTAAGGCGGGGAATGTGTCTCTTCATAGCAGTCGTTACAAAAGAATGACAATCACTAAGACCAGTTTCAAACACTGAGGTAGCTTGAAAGGACCTAGGGCGATTAGTTAGAATGACGTCTATCGATGAACTATGGCTGCCAGTAAAGCAAGTTTTACTAGATACTAGATTTGTCAGCCCAAAAATATCACAGAAAGAACTCAACTTACCAAATCCAGGATGTTGGTGATCATGGGTGTCAACGTTGATGTCACCCATTATAACTACATTGTCAAATTTATCCAAAGCAGAATTAAGGGAGGTCGAGAGTTCTCTAAAAAATGTATCAATATTTGAATCTGGTGGCCGATCAATACTAAAAATGACCCACTTTTTCTTGTTTATGAGAAATTCAGAACATATGAGCTCAAGAGAGGACCTTTCATAAACAGGAAGTCTATTGCAAATAACCCCTTCCCTGACAAACTGCATTAACCCCCCACCAAATTGTGTCCTGTCACGACGCATGGGCTTCTTGTAATGGGGAATGAGAAATACATCCGTATTAAAAGTTTCACAAAGTTTCGTTTCTTCAATGACAAAAATGTCAGGAAGACATCGTTCAATTATCAATCGTAAGTCGTTGATTTTGTACCGAATACTATTTATATTCAAGAAACCGATTATGGGATTATTTGGATATCTGGTCCTAAGTTCGAAAAATTTTTCAACATCACAGGAGATATCAGATTCCTCGAGACTGGTCTTGTTTGTTGCACTTGTCTTGAGTGCATGATTTGTTGACTCCAGTATTCTTAATTTTACTTATTCGGGGCTACTTGCATAGCAAGAAAGTCATTTCAAGACGTTGAGCTCTACGTACTGCAGAATGATTTTGCGCTGGTTGCTCGATCTTGATATTCGAGGAAATGCCTCTTTTCGCCACTTTATCATGGTATCTTATATGCAAGAAGCTTCTGCAAGAGAGATTGTTGTGGCAATTTGACTCATTTGAAGTAAGTCAGAGTATAGCTCTTCAAATCATTTTGATGAGATTGTTTCAGTAGCAAATAGGGATCCCTATACCCAATAGCACAGAGATCCCTATACCAAATAGGGATCAAATAGGGATCAAATATTCAAATAGGGATCCCTATACCAAATTTTATTGCCTTTCTATATGAATTTTGAGGACCATCTTTTTGAAAAGTGGGGGGTCCGGACCCCCCCCATTCCCCCCCTTGGGTACGCCACTGGTTGGTTCTGTTTGATTATTTTACGGCGTGTCAGGTGTCAATTTTGTTAGCCAGTAAGCATTTAGTGCCTCTCTTTTTCAAAAGTAAAACCTAAAAATTGAAATTCCTTTCCGAACTGCGGTGATATCAGATCATGTGTCTATGCCGTTTCTCAAAACCTCTGGTTTCAGGTTCTCTCTAAATTTTGACTTAGCGAGCTCGTATCTCCCGTGTTTGGTAGACGATTCTAAAATGCAAGGTATGTGCATTCAAGTTGAAGATGAACAAATGTGGCTATGTTTTCGGAAAGTCCCGATATTTTATTGTTTTGCTGCTTTATCCAATCAAAAGGAAGTACTTTTTGGAGACACCCGATATGGTTACAAGAATTTGGTATCTTTTCAACTCCTGTTTGGTTCTCTCTGATGTTAACCAGAGGTGTGGTATTGCAGGGCTTTGGTTTCAGCTTTCGCACAAACATGAACTTTAAATGCTTGTAACTCCATGAATTTTTAGTCGATTGGCAAAATAATGGTGCCTAAGATTTTTTACTTCTTAGGAACAGGTTTATCACTGTTTCAAATCTCTTCCTTTTCTCTTCCCCTCGGGATTCAAGCATATTATTCCATAGCTCGTGCACGCACAACAAATTTGTGAGAAAACAGGTATATCTGCACTGGCAGTCTCGAAAGAATGCTGAAATTTTTCACAAAGCATGCAAGCGCTTCACTACTTCTTTGGCTTATGCCAATCGATAATCGACTGACCAATTTTTACAGTGTGTGTTGTTGACCAGGCTTATAAACGTTCAAATTTATTGCAAAAACTAGCCAAGATTTTGCCTTCAAAGTTGGCTGTGCTTCTGCGAATGAATACTGTATTGTTAGTAGTAAACAAGTTTGATTGAAATCTTTAGATAAGCGGAGTGGGTGATAAATTTCTTCTGAAACTTGTAATATTTTGAAATGAGCTTCCTGAATATGCGGCAAAAGCAAACACGTTCGTTTAATTTATTTCTCGATTGCCTAGAATATGGGTAATGCCATACTTTTTACAGAATTTTGATAGACCGATTGGTTCCAGAGCAATTAATATGTTTCTGAAGGGGAGGACCCGGCGGGGTACTGTTAAGCCATAATGGGAGTACCCCCTCCCCCTCTCTGCAATCTTGGACATAAATTACTGGACTTCTGCTGGACCTTTCAATCCCCCCCCCCCCCTCCCCCAAGATCAATGTTGTTATTGACGTCGAATTTCAGGCTTGATGGGAGCATAAAATTTTCCACCGAAATCTCACGTTAGACCAACATTGATAGGTGGGGGGAGGGGGAAATTGGGTGTTAAAATTGGAATTGTTGTGATAATATACAATTCTGATATATATTGTCCAAAATTGTCTGAAAAACTGTTAGACATAGAGTTTTTTTGACATCGTTGTTTAATGTTTCGCAAAACATTAAACATTGCTTTTGTTTGTTTCCTCGATATATCCAACACTTTAATTAACAAAATGTAATCACTTAGAAATATTCATGCCATATTGGCACAAAATTGTGGCACATAAGGCATACTTGGGCCAAGCGTATTAACAAGGGTGAAATATGTATTATTTGGAAAATCCACGACCTGCAATAACGAGTAAAGTTCGTTCAAGATCAGTTTTTCTAAATTTATAGAGTAGATAGGTTAAATGCTGTCCTCCATCCTTTGGTCTTCTGAGAAACAGGCACCGTGCGTGTTCCACTTTGGCTTTTGATTTTAACCATATTGAAATATCTCTCGATGATAAAGCGAAAAACTCTCTTATGGGGAACTTCATTTCGGTCTGCTTGTGAATATCTTGTGAATATGATAAGTGGACTATTGTTTCTGTATTTGCGTTAAGGCATGTAGTAGCCAAAAGAAACAAACTTGCTGACACGTCACTGCCCTGATGCGTTACTGCACGCGTTACTGCACGTGTTACTGCACGCGTTACTGCACGCGTTACTGCACGCGTTACTGCACGCGTTACTGCACGCATTACTGCACGCGTTACTGCACGCGTTACTGCAGATATTTTTGCAATTTTATGTCAAACTAACCAAGACATGACGCGTTGCCATGCGTTACTGTAATATTATAAAAAAGTATATATATATATCTATATTATTAAAACGTGAAGCGAATTTTGTGTGGCGTAAAACTCGAGCACCGTTGCGCTGATCCTCGCGAAACTTTCCAAATATCTTCGTCTTCCCTCTACGGGGTGCAATAGAGATTTTGTTTTCTCAAATTCGCCCCCAAATCAGGGTAAGGGGCGAATTCGGTAACATCAAAGGATTGGCGGAATCCCTTTCAGTTTTCTGTGTACAAGGGAATGATCTTTAGACATATCATAATTGGCGGACCAATTATACATTGGAGCTGTGTCGTACTCCCACTTTTTCTTTTGAAAGGGCAAGGGCAGAGTTTCATAGATCGGCTTCTTTTTCCAGCTAAAATATTGTTGGCTCGAGAGGAGAGAACAGGGGAATTTTAATGGGGGCTTCCAATGGGAAAGGGAGATCATGCAAAGGTGCAAGGGACTGACATTCGAAGGTTCCTATTGTTCCACTGCTCCGGATTATACACTTGACATTGAAATATTAGGGCTTTCGTCGTGATGGCTTTCAAAACGGCCGTGAGTCTGTCGTTCATTCAACCATAACATTTGAGCATTGTTAAATTTTGAAGCAATTAGAACGAGCTGATTGAATTTGAGTGTAGTCATTATTGTTTTCAGTATAAATTCCTTTCGAATGACGCATTGCAGAGCTTTTGTTCTGTCCCAAGACAACATCAGGCCTTTCACAGTGGGCATCTGATAAGACTTATAACATCATGGCAGTTATCTCTATGGAATTGTTTTGACAGTCTTGCTTTCATCAAAGGTAACTCGGACTCATTGTAATTAGTCTGCAAACTGCTAGCCAAAAGGAACAGCTTTCCTGGCATTTATCTCTAAATGGACGCTACGCTTCGCTTCGTGCAGTTACAAAACATAGAACGACTGCAAGGAATCACGCCATAAGTCTAGGCCAAAGCCCTTGAAGGCCTACAAAGAAATCCAACAGAAAATATCATTGATTTCTTCCTTACCAAGGAAGGCTTCAGGGGGCGGCGGCTCAAATAGGATTGCAAATTTCTTCGCAGGGGCATAGAGCTAAAAGAAACGATCTTCTAACATTTCGTTTATTTTCAAATTGGTTCCTTTCTCCAGAGATACCGCAGGCGGAGGCAGAAGAGGGGACATAAGGGCAAAGAGAGTCATGTCTTACTCAGAGTTTCTCATTTAATTTCGCCCATCCTAGAGGAGGGGAACAGATACAGTAAGAACCCAGCAAAATAGAAACCACTCTATAAGAAACCTCAGGCTGATATTTTTGAGAAATGATGCCCTCATATGAGAAACTTCTTAGCCTGATTCTTGGAAGGTTTCCGAAAGGAGGATCCCAAAAAAATTTCATATTTAGTAATTTTTGTGAAAATCAGGTGTTAAATATTTTTTAGAGATTTCATGTAAAAAAGCATCTCCACTACAGTATACTTCACATGCATGCTATGATTGACCAAATTTGGAGAGAATGCTACGTAACAAGAACATACTGTTTGATTTGATAGCGTTTGCTTAGGGGTTTCTTTAAAGATTTGAAGGTTTCTTAACCATGTGATAAGAAACATTTCAGCCTGTTTGCCGATTAATGCCCTTTAACAAGAAACCCAACAGGCTGTTTTGAAAAAACTGGTTTCTATTTTGCGGGTTCTTACTGTATGCTCGCTACCACGGAGCGCTTCGAAGGGGGTCTCCAATGAAAGGGATTTTTATTCTAAAAAGTTTGTGAATCGAACAAGGAATGGGCTTTTATGGTTGAGGGATGCGATAACGACTGACTGTTTCTTTCATTCGTTGATTAATTAACAACTAGAGGGGTATCGCCCTTTTGGAATGCTTTCATAAGGGGTTAGTCATTTAAAACTCTGGGTACCGGGGCGGGTTAGAATTGGTGGGGATATGAAAACTATTCCAAGGAAAATTGGGGGGGGGGGTATGAAACTTCTTTTGGAAATTTTAGAGGGGGTACGAAAACTTTAATGATAGATTCTCCAGAAAATTACTTCAATGACACGATAAGGCCTATGGAATACCATATCCTCGCACAACTGCAACTCTAGCTAGCTTCTTAATGACGGCCTTTAAATCATCCATTGTACCCAATTTGTATAAAATTCCAGCTCACTGGCCTTCCAAGGTAGTACTTCATTAAGTTCAAATAGCATTGCCTTTCGTCTTTTTTATCTCTTTTACAAAACAGAAGATCTGTGATGTGGTTATCTGAAAATAGTTTGATAGATGGCCAGTCGTAGGGTATGAAATCTTTTCCTAATTTTCAATTGGGCTCTAAATTTTTTTGGGGATAATTGGAAGGGGTTTAAAAACTCTTAGCTAGCTTAGCAATTCTAGCCCGCCCCGGTACCCAGAGTTATAAATGACTGACCCCTAAGGGAAATAGTTTTTACAATATGAAGCAAAATTTTTGAATACTATGAGTATGATCCTCTACTCTTCCTCTCTTTTTCCTTTAATCTTGGGACAAATTTTGATTTCATCTCCCTATAATATCAATGTTAATGCAGAGAGGTCTGAGCGGCCTACATTTAAAAGCCCACTTTTTTGGAATGAGGAAGGTTGGTAAAGGAGACATTGCGATGAATTGCAAAGCTTTCAAGATGCCTGACGAAAACGAGGTTCGACCATGCGACATATCTTGAGCTCATGCAGCACACAGTTGCACCATTATGGCGGCTTAGGCCCAAGAGAATGCTCTGATACTCAGGGCACCCGGTGGCAAGATCACTTACGTGACGTCAAGAATTCCTGTTGATTCGTCATCTCAAAGGTTGAAAAATCGATGAGCCATCACATTTTAATCAGTGGTGCAACATTTGGGGACCTGCTTAAAATGATTGATAGGTAGGAAAGCCATTTATTGTTCCTTGCAATAGCACTGAGTTCTGAGTTTCTATTTGCTTTCACAGGCCGCAGAGGAGGGAAACGGATATGTCCACTATGAAGTTTATTAATGCAGAACCATTTCTTCAAGAATTCAGGAGATGCAGTATTGAAACTTTTTTAGTTTAGTTTATGAAAAGTCGTACATAAGAAGCTTCCGTGATTGTTATAATTCAAAAACTTCGTTTCGAAAGTCGGAGACTGTAAATTTAAGAACAAGAGTACGCATGGGATAAATTTTAAGAACAAGTCCAGTCAAATTGAAAATGAGAATCTTAGCTACAACAAAAGCCAATTAAGCTTTACCATAGCTAACAGGGCAACTATTACAACACTGAGACACTTATTGGAATCACCGTGCAACATGCTATTAATGAAAGAGCCAAGATTGCAATGCTGTTTTTACATTTGGGACTTTAAAGCGCATAGACAGGGTTTTTTCTCAAAAAAACTGGCAAAGTGGCTAACCTCAAATTTTATTTCGTATTTTCACTAAATTGACTATGGAGATTTCAAATCCAAGATGGGCCAAAAAAAATTTTTACCGGAAGTCAACTTTTTTTGTGACGTCATCAACTTCGAGAAAATGCACTTATAACCGCTGTAAATTTTTTCTCGTAACTACTACTGCCAAACAAATTGCATAGTTGAATAGCACACAGTCAGTGCTTTCGAATGATGTATAGATTTACTATTTTTGCTCAATTTTAATTTATAAATATGACGTCATCATTCATTTATGACGTCATCCATTTTTATGAATAAGTAGCAATAGTACAGCAGATTATTGTAATAAATGCATGATACTTAGTGAACATAAGCAGTTTGACAAGCTGAAAAATATTGGATATAGAGCCACTTCAAAAAATGCCCCCAAAAAATGCTATTTTTAGACTGGGGTACTAGAGCCCAGTCCCCCAAAAATGAAAACCTGCTGTAACTAATAAAAGACACGACGGATAGATACATTATTTTGTAGTCCTGGCAAGTTTTACACGCTGAGAAATATGGAACGTACGGCCATTGCTAAATGTTCCTCAATGCTTTTTTAGACTTCGGTACTTGGGAATGATCCCCCAAACCAAAACATTGACGTAACTATTGAACTTTGCAATCTAAAGTTACACAAAATTTGTTATACGAAGGCAGTCTGCACAAGCCAACTGAGTTGGTTCATTTGAAAACTGAATACGAAAGGCTATCCATTGAAGGAAAAAGGTTACTAAACTACGGCGAGAGACCGAAGAAAGGCTCAGCAGTCTCCATTACATTTGCACATAGCGGTACAAGGAAGTCTGGTATTGGCACATTTGCATCGTCTACGTCTAGTGGAAGCCTACAAGAAGACAATGGACAGCAGGGTTCTAGCAGGGGCTGTCTTGGCGGACCTTTGAACGGCCTTCGATTGTATAAATCATGAATTATTGTTTGCAAAACTGAATACATATGGCTTCAGTAGATCTGCCTTGCTGTTTATCCATAGCTATCTCACTGACAGGAAGCAGAGGGTAAATGTCATTGGTTCATTCAGCAGATAGACAGAAACCATCCTGGGAGTGCCGCAAGGTTCGGTCTTGGGATCCCTTTTTAACATAAACCTGAATCACCTTTTTATGTGCCTGGATGAGACCAAAATCTGTAATTATGCGAACGACACAACTATTTATGCGTGTGGTCCTAAAATTGAAAATGTCACCATGCATTTAGAGGATGATGCTCTTAAAATAACTGGATGGTTTCCAAACAATCATTTATCGATTCCTGACTGTTTTTTGTATCGTACAAGATGATAACGAATCGCTCGATTGCGCAAATACGAGCATCTGACGTTGAATTAGCATTTGTGACAAAGCTACGAAGACGTCCGTCAAGGGCTGATATACTTTCCAGGCGTTCCATGCTGCTTTTTTGCTAATACCATCAAAATATGATACTGTATTACACCAGGTTAACGTGTGGAACAATGGCAACGCTTTCAATTTGGCAGGACCATTAGCCAATGCCACTTGATGAACTGGGACATAGTGAAAATCTTTTCCAGTTCCGAAGTTAGTTACAACAGCTTTTCACTTTGGGAGATTGGGCTCTAGTATCCTTGCCTAACAATAGCATTGGGGGCATTTTTGAACTGGCTCTATATCCAATATTTTTCAGCTTGTCAAACTGCCTATGTTCACCACGTATCATGCTTTTATCACAAAAATCTGCTGTACTATTGCTACTTCATGGGGGGGGGGGGGGGGGGGGTTGGAATGGCCGTGTATTCCATGTTTTCAGCGTGTCAAATTTGCTAAGAATACCAAGTATTGTATTTATTCGTCACTTTGTTTATTAGTAACAGCAGTTTTTCATTTTGGGGGACTGGGCTCTAGTACCCCGGTCTAAAAATAGCATTTGGGGGCATTTTTTGAAGTGGCTCTATATCCAATATTTTTCAGCTTGTCAAACTGCCTATGTTCACCAAGTATCATGCTTTTATCACAACAATCTGCTGTACTATTGCTACTTATTCATAAACATGGATATCGTCATAAATGAATGATGACGTCATACCAATAAATCAAAAGTGAGCAAAAATAGTAAATCTATACATCATTCGAAAGCACTGACTGTGTGCTATTCAACTATGCAATTTGTTTGGCAGTAGTAGTTACGAGAAAAAATTTACAGCGGTTATAAGTATATTTTCTCGAAGTTGATGACATCACCAAAAAAGTTGACTTCCGGACAAATTTTTTTTGGCCCATCTTGGATTTGAAATCTCCATAGTCAATTTAGTGAAAATACGAAATAAAATTTGAGGTTAGCCACTTTGCCAGTTTTTTTGAGAAAAAACCCTGTCTAGCAAGTTTTCTGGTAACCAGTGCATCAAGAAAGATGGAAGTGATGTTTGATAAATCAAATTGCCAGTAAGAAGAGAGAAAGACCTCTTCTACGGCTTCAGAATCGGGTCAAGAGTTTTCAAAGTGACGTAGGCCCTGCTTAGGTGGCCCATCCCTCCAGAAGAGAAGAAGATCCACATTTTCCAAGAGCATAGCCCAGGCCTAAATCCGCAAGATAAACACTTGAAAGATCATTTCCCTTCGTTAACATTGCAGAAACAAGGGTCTAGAGAGGGGGTTCCAATCAGGTAGAAATTAAGATAGATTTGAAACTTAGATATGAATCAAATGTTAAATGATGGATGTAAAAAGTTTGCCTAAATGTTCTCCCACCCAGATTACTCATCTGTTTTGCGTGGTGTGGTTATATGGAAGAAAAATTGATTTGCTGGTTGCTGGTTATATGCTACAAAGAGTTTGCCGTGGTAACACTGACATGAAAAGGAAATTTGAAGTTAACAAGACTGTTTCATATTGATGTTTGTTGCAGTTTTCGGTCGAAGATTTCCAAGGGCAGGGAATGTCTGCTTTATGAAACTGCGTTTCTACAAACAACAATTAATCTAATTGAAGCAGAGCGTAATTCTTCAAAGCTGCAGTATTTTTGAAGCTAATTTGGAAGTGACAAAGTGTTCTCCGCGAATGGATATAAATCAAATTGCAGGATTATTTGGGATAGATTTCAAAATCTACTTTTACTGGAAAATTTATGTTTCAGTTGGTGTTTATGATGTTATTGCAAACTTTGATATGACTGTTGACGCAGTGAAAAAATCCCTTAGAAATTGTGAAGTAGCACAAAAACATTTCACATAAAAACATTGGTTTACTTTGACAGCACCAGAATATATTTGCAGAAAATAACAAGAAATGAGCCTCAAAACTTTCAACAAACAAAGTTAGGAGTAAAGGGCAGTCCAACAATGACAAGAAAATGATTTTAGAGGCTGAAAGTCATTGGCCTAGCAAATTTCAACTATTTGATTACTATCGTTTTCATGAACTTTGAAGTCCATTTCCTGGAAATGCGATTTTCGCTAAATCTGTGTAATGGATATATTTTTAATTTCCAAACCATAATGAGATATTAAAATGAAATTTTGTCAAAATGTTTGCCAAAGATGGAGCTTCAAAATGAACCTCTGCTTTTACATTGGCTAAGCACAAGGGGATTAAGATCCTTATGTCTACATTTTTTGCCATCAAAATTTAATCATACAAATGGTGATGGCAGGACGATGCGCGACTCTAATGGAGGCTAGGACAATAACCTTGCAAATCAACATTGTTTCGGGGGTGAGGGCGTGTTTACACCTAATCGCTATGGTTAGAGCTGCGGATTGTCAAGAAATGCTTCCAAGGACTTTTGGCAGACATTGTACATACTTGCATGAAGTCCAGCTAATTTATTGAGATAACTTTAATCAGTAGAGAATGAAAGTACTTTTCCGTGTACCATTTTTTGCAAAATTTCGTCTATTTTTGGTTGCTATGGCAACATGAAAGGTGCCATTTTGAACTTTTCAGTCCAAAAAGCTTACAATCATGCCTATCTACCATCTCAACTTGGTTATATACCCATATTCATAGTAATTTTATGACCGGGATGATGCTACCTTAAGCACCCAGGAGGCTAATTTAATTTCGGGCCCTCCACAGGGGGGCATATTAGAGAGGGGGCTTATTATATAGGGGGGCTTATTCACAAAATCAAATGACGGGGATACAGATGACAGCTTTTTAGATCATTTACACCGTATTTTGCGGATACAATATACAATTTTACGAGTCAAATACATAAATTCGACACAGTTTTATCTCAAACCACATCAGAACTTGCAAGCTTATCTAGGTCAATAAATGGGAAATCTTTGGTAGCCACTACAATTTGATATAACAGGGGGGGGGCTTAATACAGAGAGGGCTTACTCAAATTTTGGCTTAGAGGGGAGGGGCTTATTAGAGAGGAGGGCTTAATAGAGAGGGGGGGGGCTTAATAGAGCTTTTACGGTAAGTATACAGTTAAGTTTTCATGGTAATAGTTTATAAAGAGTGGAAAGAGCAATGCAAAATGAAAAGAGAAAAGGAGAAAATAGATGCCGTGTAGAGGGTGTGTTTTAAGTTTGCAAAATAGAAAGCACAGCAGGGATATAATTCAAAGCAAAACAACTGTTGTTCGTTCTCGCATCGGCTCCCTCTTGCTTTAAATTTTCAAATAAATACAACAGAGTCCCTTTGGAGAGTGGAATACGCCACAAACTGACTGCATTGATTTGTAACGCTAAGTAGCTCTTCTTAGCAAAGTATCAAGGGCTTTTTTTTGTGGTTACAGGCCAACATTTAGACGATTTTATTGGAAGAATGATGCATAGACCATGAATTTATTGATTTTCGAGCATAAATTCTGACATTAATTTTGAATCTACAGCATATCCCTGCTTTATATTCACTAATTTTGAAGGCTCCAGCATTGAAACTGGAAAATAATTCCAAAATTTAGCCATTAAAGGAGCACATCAGTCTTTTCGTGCATGTTTCCGAAAATTGGGGTTGTTGTTGTTGTTGTTGTTGTTGTTGTTGTTGTTGATTTTGGCGTCGGAAAATTTTAGTTCCTCGCCCCCTCCCCCCTATGAATTCATGGCTGGTGTCGGGCGTGCCGTGGTAACGCTGACATGAACATGAAATTGGAAGTCAACAAGACTGTTTCATATTGATGTTTGTTGCAGTATTCGGTCGAAGATTTCCAAGGGCAAGGAATGTCTGTTCAGTTATGAAACTGCGTTTCTACAAACAACAATTAATCTAATTGAAGCAGAGAGTAATTCTTCAAAGCTGCAGTATTTTTTGAAGCTTATTTTCTCGAGGTTCAGCATTGAAAGTCTTTTGGAAGTGACAAAGTGTTCTCCGCGAATGGATATAAAATCAAATTGCAGGATTATTTGGGATAGATTTCAAAATCTACTTTTACTGGAAAATTTATGTTTCAGTTGGTGTTTATGATGTTATTGCAAACTTTGATATGAGTGTTGACGCAGTGAAAAAATCCCTTAGAAATTGTGAAGTAGCACAAAAACATTTCACATAAAAACATTGGTTTACTTTGACAGCACCAGAATATAGTTGCAGAAAATAACAAGAAATGAGCCTCAAAAGTTTCAACAAACAAATTTAGGAGTAAAGGGCAGTCCAACAATGACAAGAAAGAGATTTTAGAGGCTGAAAGTTATTGACCTAGCAAATTTCAACTATTTGATTACTATCATTTTCATGAACTTTGAAGTCAATTTCCTGGAAATGCGATTTTCGCAAAATCTGTGTAATGGATATATTTTTAATTTCCAAACCATAAGAGATATTTAAATGAAATTTGGTCAAAATGTTCGCGGAAGATGGGGCTTCAAAATGAACTTCTGCTTTTACAATCGGCTAAGCACAAGGGGATTAAGACCCTGATGTCTACATTTTTTTCCATCAAAATTTAATCATACAAATGGGGATGGCAGGACGATTCGCGACTCTAATGGAATGCTAGGACAATAACCTTGCAAATCAACATTGTTTCGGGGGTGAGGGGTTGTTTATACCTAATCGCTATGGTTGGAGCTGCGGATTGTCAAGAAATGGCCTAAGTGTTCCAAGGACTTTTGGCAGGCATTGTACATACTTGCATGAAGTCCAGCTAATTTCAATGAGATAACTTTAATCAGTAGAGAATGAAAAATACTTTTCCGTGTACCATTTTTTGCAAAATTTCGGCTATTTTTGGTTGCTATGGCAACATGAAAGGTGCCATTTTGAATTTCTCAGTCCAAAAATCTTACAATCATGCCTATGTACCATCTCAATTTGGTTATATACCCATATTCAAAGTAATTATATGACCGGGATGATGCTACCTTAAGCCCCCAGGAGGCCTATTTAATTTCGGACCCTCCACAGGGGGGCGGGGGCATATTAGGGGGGCTTATTATAGAGGGGGGCTTATTCACAAAATCAAATGACAGGATACAGATGACAGCTTTTTAGATCATTTACACCGTATTTTGCGGATTCAACATACAATTTTACGAGTCAAATACATAAATTCGGCACAGTTTTATCTCAAACCACATCAGAACTACCATGCAAGCTTTTCTAGGTCAATAAATGGGAACTCTTTGTTAGCCACTAGAATTTGATATAGCAGGGGGGGGGGCTTAATACAGAGGTGGCTTATTTAAATTTTGGCTCAGAGGGGAGGGGCTTATTAGAGAGGAGGGCTTAATAGAGAGGGGGGCTTAATACAGCTTTTACGGTAAGTATACAGTTAAGTTTTCAGGGTAATAGTTTATAAAGAGTGGAAAGAGCAATGCAAAATGAAAAGAGAAAAGGAAAAATAGATACCGTGTAGAGGGTGTGTACTAAGTTTGCAAGATATAAAGCACAGCAGGGATATAATTCTAAGCAAAACAATTGTTGTTCGTTCTCGCATCGGCTCCCTCTTGCTTTAAATTTTCAAATAAATACAACAGAGTCCCTTTGGAGAGTGGAATACGCCACAAACTGACTGCATTGATTTGTAACGCTAAGTAGCTCTTCTTAACAAAGTATCAACATTTGGCCTTGGTGTTCAAAGATACTCCCAAATTATACTTATGTCCCTCTTCACCATTGTTCTTTTGAGACCGATGTATTATGGAATATAAAAAAACATGTATATATATATTTCATCCCTTTGTCACCGGCGCACTAAATTCAACTGTCCATTCACCTGAATGACAAAAACGACGGCGGGCCAGCGCGGCGCCGTAGGCGACGCGCGGCAAGCCTAGTCTTTATATAACTACAGTAACGCATGGTAACGCATTGAATCAAAGGTAAGTGCACTGTATAAATACAGTAACGCGTGCAGTAACGTGTGCAGTAACGCATCAGTAACGCGTCATTAACACATTTTAGTAGTCAAATGTCTCATATGCCGCCATGTTGAGTGAGCCATCTTTGATTTAGGAACAAGGAAGTACAGTTTGGGCGTTTTCAAATCTTTAGTGAACTCAGCCGGACCAGGCGCAGGCCTGTCTAAATAATTACTCAATGTGAAACATTACTGGACACAATAATCCTTCATCGATATATTCAACGTGCAACATGTGAAAGTAATGGATCAGTAATGTCTTCCTACCCTGACCATCCCCCCCCCGGGCAGCCCGGGGGTCAACAAAAATTCCTTGCTCAAATGCCCAGGGGCCGGGGAAAAATCGATGATCAAATGCCCGGGGGCCGGGCACTGAAAAAATGCCATATTCCCAGTTACTGTATCAGCAAAAGCTCCTGTTTTTGCCAAATGCTACTCAAATGCCCGGGGGCCGGGGAAAAATGTACGGTAAAATGCCCGGGGGCCGGGTAATTTTGTGTGCAAATGCCCGGGGGTGTCCCGAAGGGGGAATTGTCAGGGTAGGAATTGAACGAGACATAAGTGTCTTTTATTTTAAGATATGGTTGCTCAGCCAGCTCTTAGGCCTATCATTCTCGATCTCATCGTTTC
Organism: Aurelia coerulea; assembly: GCA_039566865.1. Lineage (NCBI taxonomy): Eukaryota > Metazoa > Cnidaria > Scyphozoa > Semaeostomeae > Ulmaridae > Aurelia > Aurelia coerulea. The sequence continues at coordinate 18,367,995 of CM076956.1, read as the reverse complement.
TTGCAATCTGCCTGTCATTAAACGATGCAAAATAGCTACAAAAAATTTGTTATTCCACAAAATATCTATAATCACTTTTCAATCATTTTTCATCATTTCAGACAATCTTGGACATAAATTACTGGACTTCTGCTGGACCTTTCAATCCCCTTGACGTCGAATTTCAGGCTTAATGGGAGCAGAAACCTTTCCACCAAAATCTCACGTCAGACCAACAATGATAGATGGGGGAAATTGTTATCTTTGCTTTACATACCTTTACATATCCAATTGTAACAGCAACTCTTCCTTCATAAAGAACTGTGGGCACGCTTCCCAAACACAAACTTTGGGCACGCCTCCCATACACAACCTCAAAGAAGCCTTCCCAAAAACCACACACGTGGAAAAACAACCAACAACAAAACAAGTAACCAAAAGTCATGCCTCTCAAGTAGGTTGACAATCTTCCCCTCTTTTATATCAAATGTAAACTCTTCTAATATGTACATTCCAAAATTCCAACACAATTCAAAACGCTTCTATCTTTCCAGCTGTATAATTCCAGCTGCAATAGTTGCTAGAAGCTTGGTTGCAGATGCACCATGTTTTGTCAAACAGTCAGCAATCTGTTCAGAACTTGTTACCCATTCTACAGTAATTTCTCTTCTCTCAATCATTTCACGTAAGATGGCAATATCTATTCTAAGTCGTTTATCCTGAATTGACTTTATTGAGTGCACTGCATCATATAGCTGATGACTATCTGTGTAACATTCTATCTTTGTAGATGCCGTAGCACCAAGAATTTCTTTTAACAAGAAAGCAACTAGCTTCTGCAGAATCAACTTGAACTAATGTCTCTGCTGCCATTGCACTCTTGACTACTCGACGTACTTTCTTTGATTGCCACATTATTGGTGAGCAGTGTCCTGTGGAATTCATTACATAAATTACAAGTCCACCCTGAGAACCACCATCCTTTAGGTTTCCAAAAGATGAGTCATTGTATGCAACTACTTTGAACTTATTAGGATCACGCAAGTCTTTAAAGTTAAGAACAACAGGTTCTGCTTTTGCTTTGGTGAGTACTTTATTGGCTGTGATCAGATCCAATATTGTTGGATTCTTGACACAACTACTAAGTTCACAAAGATCAAATGCCAAATCTGGTCTTGTCTGACATGCAACCCAACTTAGCTGTCCAATTAATGTCCTCAACTTGTTTCTTTCTATATTGTTTAATGGACTATCCTTCACAGCCTTTCTTTCTTTCTTTACATCAATTTCCTTGATCATATTGATGTATGAAATTTGATCAATCAAGATACTATAATCATCTAACTGTTGAATATTTAGGCCAAGATAACGAAAAGCTGTGATGTATTCAGACCCAACCAGGAACTTTTTCCGTACAGGATTAATCACATTGTCCAAAAACTCTTGAGTGCCACCAAAAAGAAAATCATCAACATGGGCACATAAAATTCCTTTCAGTGTCCCATTTTGATGCCAAATAAACACAGCAGGATCATATTTGCTAGGCTTAGCTCCCAATTCAATAAATTTCTCTTTTACACTTAAATACCATGTCTTTGATGCATCTTTTAACCCATATATACATGTTTTCAACTTCCAAACAAAATGTGGATTTACTCCTGCTTCACTTGGTGGTGTTATGTAAACTTCTCTTTCAATAGGTCTTCCTTGTAAAAAAGCAGCTTTTATATCAACTGACTGGCATTTCCATTTTCTTGAAGCAATTATTGACAACGCTATTCTAAGGCTCTCCTTGGCACAAGTTGGTGAATCAGATAAGAAATCATCATCTTTCTCTTCAAATCCCCTGGCTACTAATCTTGACTCGACTTTTCTCTTTCCATTGATGAATTTTGTGGTGGTTACCCAGCGAACTGATACACAGTTCTGTCCACTAAATTTAACAGTCTCATAAACATTATTCTGTTTCCATTTATTCAACTCCTCTACCTTTGCCTGCATCAAATCTTTTTCGTCAATTCCTTCCACAGACATAAGAACTTCCTCATGCTCTGTATGAGGCTTCCATTTATGAACATTATTCCAGTCTACACAATCCACTGTGCCAATGTCCACATCTCTGACATTATACCAGCTATCATATTTCCCTTTTGCTTTTCCCGCTCTGGATAAAATCTGGAAGTGTTTCCAGTCATTTGAACCTGTTAGTTGACAATCTGCAAACTGGTTCAACTTAGGTCTGACACTGCTATCATGACATTCTTGTTCTTCAAGCTCTTCATTTCTGTGGTTTACAGCTTGATTTGCACCAATTGTTTCATCTTCTTCTTGCTGGTGCACTTGTATGTTATCATGATCACTGTCCACAACTTCATTGTTTTCATTTTGAACTGACAATTCCACATTATTCTCATTGACCTCTGGAAGTATGCCATTATTCACATTAACATTGTAATCATCATCGCTGTCGCTGGCTTCAATATTCATATTTTGAATCTCTACAGAATCTACATCCCTTTCTAACTCTTTGTTTTGGACATTTTTATCCCTGTCTACCACATTTCCTGCTTTCCTTTCAACCATCTGTAAACGACAAGTGTGTACTCTGACATAGGTTGACCCATGCTTTATCAATACTTGTTGACCATCCTGTCCAATAACACTTCCTGGACCTTTCCAAGTTTCACAATCATTTCTTTTGTAATAGACTAAATCACCATTTGAATAATGAACTTCACTATGAGTTCTTGTTTGATGTTTCAATGCACGCCTTATTTTATCTGATGACTCACTTTTAATGAATCCTTGTCGTGCTGCATGCATGGCATTGAGATTTTCAGCTACAATCATGCTACTGGTTTTGCCTTCTAATGCAGGAATCTTATTATCACATACATTTGGATAATTTGGGTTTTTACCAAAAACTAACTGGTTTGGAGAATATCCATGAACATTTTTCAACGAATTCTTAGCACTTATTGCCCATGCAACGGCTACATTTAAATCACATTTAACATCCTCCATTGTCTTTGACACTGTTAAACCAAGCACTGCATTATGTCTTTCCACAAGACCATTACTCCAAGGACTTTCTGCTGCCGTTGTGCATATTCTAATGTTCATATTCTCACAGAAGGTTACAAACTCATCATTACAAAATTCACCACCATTATCAACAAGAAACTTTTCTGCACAGCCAAAAGTTGTGATCCAATGCTCAAACAATTTTCTGACAATAACCTTTTTTTTCTTTGAATGGATCACACAAGAGACACTATAACGAGTAGCATGATCAATAAGATGAAGAAAGCAAATGTTAGGTGAGCTTGACCACTGTTTAAGGTCCATAGCTACAGTCTCATTGAAATGCCTTCCCATTGGAAGTCCCACGATAGGACGTGGCTTTGGTTTCTTATATTTCACGCATATTTCACACGAGGTATCAAGATAATCAAGATGCTGTTCTAATTCTTTGTCATCAATTTCAGCATCTCTCAACAAAGCCTTGATTTTCTCACTGCGTGGATGTGAAAACTGAATGTGTAATTTCTTTGCAACGCTTTCTTTATTCTTTAGGCTGTTTAAATTTGTACAAATAAGTGTAACTTGAGCATTTGACAACTGATCAAGACTTTTCTTGATTGGAATACAATAATGACCTGAGGAGCTGAAGAACAAATCTACCTTTTCTCCAAATATATGTACTTTGTCATCTTTGAAATCAATTTGTGTGTTTGCCTTTTTCATCGAATCTTTACTCAACAGGAGTGGAATATCATATTCAATAACATCTGTTGATATCATCACAGGTGTATTTGCAATAATCGCTGGAATTTTTACACATTTCTTAGATTTTATCATTTTACTGTCACCAAATTTAAATACAGCATTGCTGGCTTCTGTTACAATAAGTGTTTTATCATCCACCTTTAATGTGTCCATGTAAAATTTTAACCATGTTTCCCCACAGACTGTTTTTGTGCATCCACTATCTAATAAAGCCATGTTAAAAGTCTCACCAACTAGGTTTTCAATTGATTCATCTAAAAACGCAATATTTGTTCCTTCTTCTAGTCATAATGTCTGATACTCAGCAGTTTTGGCTTTGGTTTCATATGAGTCTGGACATTGTCTTGCCCAGTGAAATTTAGAACCACAAACACTTGACCATCCTGCTCCGAATTACTCATTTTACTATCCAGCATTTCACTGCATAAAGACTTGCTATAAAAGGAAGCACTAGACTCAATTTTGATGGCAGGTTCACCATTTTGCTTATGAGCGTTACCAGCATTTGTAAAAACCTTCTTCAACTGTTCTTTCATTGTATCATATTTCATTTCACTAAGGGTTGCCCTTATTAATTGCTTATGACTCTCATCGAGGTTGGCACCATTTAACAAACGATAAGCCAGGACACCATCATGTATTTCCATGCTGTGACTTTTTGCTTTTACATGAAACCTCTCAAACTGAATTATGTAATCAGCAATGCTCATTTCAGCAGGACGTACAAACTTCTCAAATATTTCGTATGCCTCATAATGTCTCGTTCAATTCCTGCCCTGACCATCCCCCCCCCCGGGACACCCCCGGGCATTTGCACAAAAAATTTTCCCGGCCCCCGGGCATTTGACCCTCATTTTTACCCGGCCCCCGGGCATTTGAGTAGCATATGGCAAGAACGAGAGCTTTTCCTTATACAGTAACTGGGAATATAGCATTTTTCCAGTGCCCGGCCCCCGGGCATTTGACCATCAATTTTTCCCCGGCCCCCGGGCATTTGAGCAAGGAATTTTTGTTGACCCCCGGGCTGCCCGGGGGGGGGATGGTCAGGGTAGGAATTGAACGAGACATAAGCTGAACAAGCTTCGTCTTGTAGATACAATTTATCAAGTGCTTCAATGAGATTTTTGACCCCATCATCTGCATTCAACTTTTTGATGTCAATTTCGAGGGCTGCTTCTCTAGCCTGTCCTGTTAAAGTTAAAAAAATTGCTGGTGCCTGCTTTTTGTTCTCAATTGAAGTAAAAGCCTGCCATATCGCTAGTTCTCTTTTCCAAGTCGAGTATGTTATATCTTTGTGAAGTGACGGTGGACCTTTGAAATCCGTTTTAGACGCCATGTTGATCCAGTTCCTTGCCTTAGTTAGGCCTATCTTCCTATTTTGTAGAATCGTCACAATCTGCTACCATGTTATATTTGCTTTACATACCTTTACATATCCAATTGTAACAGCAAATCTTCCTTCATAAAGAACTGTGGGCACGCTTCCCAAACACAAACTTTGGGCACGCCTCCCATACACAACCTCAAAGAAGCCTTCCCAAAAACCACACACGTGGAAAAACAACCAACAACAACAAAACAAGTAACCAAAAGTCATGCCTCTCAAGTAGGTTGACAGAAATTGGGTGTTAAAATTGGAATTGTTGTGATAATATACAATCCGGATATATATATATTGTCCAAGATTGTAGAGGACTCTGGCTGTGCTCATCAGAGTGGAAAGTGGAGTTTCTCTGATTAGGTTGCTGTAATATGCCGTCATTCATCGTCATCATCGTCATCATGATCATCATGATTATCACCACCACCAACCACCACCAACCACCAACCACCACCACCACCAACCACCAACCACCACCAACCACCAACCACCACCACCACCAACCACCAACCACCACCACCACCACCACCACCACCACCACCAACCACCACCAACCACCACCACCAACCACCACCACCACCACCACCACCAACCACCACCACCACCACCACCACCACCACCACCACCACCACCACCACCACCACCACCACCACCACCAACCACCACCAACCACCAACCACCACCACCACCAACCACCACCACCACCAACCACCACCACCACCACCACCACCAACCACCACCACCACCACCACCACCACCACCACCAACCACCACCACAGAATACTACAATACTATATTTGAGGTGCTGAATCCGAAAACAATGTTCCAAAGCCAAACAATTCCAGGAAGCATCAATTTCCGGCATGTTTCGATGCCTTTGATGCCATATAATAGTATTAAAATTATAAAAATCTTCTATCTTTACCTTATAACGTAATTTAGAGAGCGTAAATGCTATATTTGAGGTGCTGAATCCGAGAACAATGTTCCAAAGCCAAAAAATTCCAGGAAACATCAATTTCCGGCATATTTCGATGCCTTTGATGCCATATAATAGTATTAAAATTATAAAAATCTTCTATGTTTACCTTATAACGTAATTTAGAGTGGGTAAATGCTATATTTGAGGTGCTGAATCCGAAAACAATGTTCCAAAGCCAAAAAATTCCAGGAAGCATCAATTTCCGGCATGCATCGATGCCTTTGATGCTATAATGGTGCAAATATCGCAAAATGTTCTACGTTCATTAAAAGATGCAGCTTTTAGAGCGTAAATGCTATATTTGAGGTGCTGAATCTGAAAATCGATGTTCCAGAGCCAAAAAATTGCAGGAGGCATCAATTTCCGGCATGCATCGATGCCTTTGATGCCATAATAGGATCAAAATCATCAAAGTTTTTATGTTTACTTTAAAATTTCAGTCTTTACAGCAAATGTATTATTTTTGAGAAACTGAAACAAAAAATCAACATTTCAGATAGAAAATTTTCTAGAAAATGCAAATAGCTGGCTTTTTGTTTTTGCCATTGCTAGCGTCATACCTGTTTCTCAAAAAGCAACCGTTTTGCACTTATTGCTACTGGGTGTCGCAAAAATGTGTACGGATTCGGTTGATTCCAGCGCTGTGAATTTAGCTTCAATCAATTGCTAAGCACTCTAAAGATATTCCTCGATAGTTAACTTGAACGTAAATACCTTGTTTGTTGGTATTAGTGCTTTGAGAGCAGACATGTTCGTCTTGAAAGCTCAAATTTGCCTGTTTCTACAAACCAGAGCTTTAGCCTTTTGGCATAAGCAAATTCTTAAGGCACAGCGTATAATTCAACGATAGCCTTGATAAAATTTGAACAATATTAGATCTTGTGTTGTGTTATTCTGTTTTCCAGAAGTCACCCTCTAGTCACCCATTGGGAGGTTTCTTTATTTTTCATTAATTTCAGTTCTTAATTTCGATATGCTTTAGGAATTTGCTGAGGTCAAAAGGCCAAAGCTTTGGTTTGCAAGTGGACGCAAATTTTAGCATTCAAGATTGATATTTCTGCTCTCAAAGCACCAATACCAACTATCGAGGTATCTATGTTCAAGTTAACTATCGAGGAACGTTTTGAGAGTGATAGGCCATTGATTAAAGAAAATCAACGGAGATAAAGCCCCGCGCGGAAGGAGTCTGTGTATTCTATTATTAGCCTTTCGTAGATATTGTTTAGCAAGCATAACAATAACGTGCATAGGAGTTTCCCTTGTCCTATTTATAGATTGCCTCTCCTTAGCTTCGTTCATTCACTTTAAAGCTAAATTCACATCGCTGGAGTCAACCAAATCTGTATACATTTTTTGGAACACCCGGTATTTGTATATTTTGCCAAGAAATTGCTGGCCTTTCTTTAAATTTGGACAACCCAAAAATTTATTCACAAAAGCCAAACCGTGCGCAGACGTGTGCAGATGTGAAGAGTGCAAAAACATGAGTGTGGAATTAGAAAAATTCGCGGACTCTGATGAAGATATCGAGGAACAAGCAGCAAGAAACTCAAAGTAATCGATTGAGGCTTTATTTTGGTTGTAAAAATCAATTTTTGATTCCTTAAGCTACGTCTTTCTCATTAAAATGTACTGCAACAAGGAAGCTGGTTAAATTGGGCTAGCGTAATTGGTGGCCTTCAATAATGTCAAGGACGTTTTTTCCTGCAATTTCTCATCCTCGTCGTATTTTTTTATCCAGAAGGAAAACTCACCTTTATTCAAGCATCAAAAGTATCGATGCATGCCGGAAATTGATGCTTCCTGGAATTTTCTGGCTCTGGAACATTGTTTTTTCGGATTCAGCAGCTCAAATATAGCATTTACGCTCTCTAAACTAACTTATAAGGTAAACATAGAAGATTTTTATAATTTTAATACTGTTATATGGCATCAAAGAAATCGATGCATGCCGGAAATTGATGTTTCCTGGAATTTTTTTGGCTGTGGAACATTATTTTCGGATTCACCACCTCAAATGTAGTATTTACGCTCTCTAAATTACGTTATAAGGTGAATATAGAAGATTTTTATAATTTTAATACTATTTTATGGCATCAAAGGCATCGAAATATGCCGGAAATTGATGCTCGCTGGAATTTTTTGGCTTTGGAACTTTGTTTTTCGGACTCAGCACCTCAAATATAACATTTACGCACTAAAAGCTGCATCTTTTGATAAACATAGTAAATTTTGTGATATTTACACCATTATAGCATCCAAAGGAATCGATGCCTGCCAGAAATTGATGCTTGCTGGAATTTTTTGGCTCTGGAACATCGATTTTCGGATTCAGCACCTCAAATATAGCATTTACGCTCTAAAAACTGCATCTTAATGTAAATATAATATATTTTATGATTTTAATACCAATATGGCATCAAGTGCATTTACGCATGCCAAAAAATGATGTTTCCTGGCATTTTTCGGCTTGGAAACATTGATTTTCGGATTCAGCATCAAAAGTTACATAGGAATCCGTTGAAAAATCAATTTTAACACGAAAATTGCACGGAATGACAAATGGACCCAGACGATTTGGGCCTGCATTGTTGATGCACCTAACTGGGTTGGAAAAGACGACCTTAGCAGCCCAAATGACACGAGAGATCCAAAAGATTGAACGTGAAGGCAACATCGTGCTTCTCAACGACCCTGAAACCCCAATGACTTAGAGAGGAGGGGCTTATTAGAGAGGATGGCTCAGTGGCGGACTGGCTACCATTTAAACCACCTGGAAAAGCAACCAAAAGGGCGCCTATAGGGAGAATCAGTTTTATTCAAAACTATCTCATAACATCTTTTTAAACAATTTGAAAAAGTAAAGGCCACGATACCAACGTCGATTGCCGGATCCGAAGATGCTTGCGATGACGAAAAAATGAATAAATTTAAAGGCAGAAACACCGCAACACGACAAAAAACAACAGCAAATACGATTTAATTAATTTTTGCCAATATTTCGTCCTGCCATGCAGGACTTCTTCAGGGCTGTAATGTGATGTAATGTGTGCCATTACAGCCCTGAAGAAGTCCTGCATGGCAGGACGAACCCTCACCATGGGCCGTGGAATGGCCTAAAAATCCAGATCCGGGCAGCAGCGTGGCCAGAGTAAATTAAGTGGTGGTTATTGAAATGAGGGGGTCTGGGGGCAAAGCCCCCAGGAAAATTTTCGGTGCCACGCCCTTTACTTTGGCTTAGAATGCATCTCCCAATATCATGCTTGCCATTCGCGACAAGAAAACTTTGATAGTTTTGTGACAGTTATCCTATGAATCAGTCAGAGCACGAGGAAAATTTTTGCAGAAAGATCCTTTACTTTGGCTGAGAATGCATCTCCCTATATCATGCTTGCCATTAGCGACAAGAAAACTTTGAAAGTTTTGTGACAGTTATCCTATGAATCAGTGCAGAAAGATCCTTTACTTTGGCTGAGAATGCATCTCCCTATATCATGCTTGCCATTAGCGACAAGAAAACTTTGATAGTTTTGTGACAGTTATCCTATGAATCAGTCAGAGCACGAGGAAAATTTTTGCAGAAAGATCCTTTACTTTGGCTGAGAATACATCTCCCAATATCATGCTTGCCATTAGCGACAAGAAAACTTTGAAAGTTTTGCGACAGTTATCCTATGAATCAATCAGAGCACGAGGAAAATTTTTGCAGATAAATCCTTTACTTTGGCTTAGAATGCATCTCCCGATAATATCATGCTTGCCAGTGCTAAAATGGAAGATTTGACATTTCTCGGAAAATGTTACCCAACCTATACCCAGCTATCTTCTCTTCGGTTTTAAAGGAATCTCGAGGATCATCTTTCGGCAAAATTGGTGGGGGGATACTCCCCGTCACCTCGCCACTGGGTGTCGGAAAATGCCCCATTATGAATAATAAAGTCTTCTTTATACACAAATTGCTTTTGAGAAGAAGAAGATTCTCATCTAAATAGACTGCATTTGCATTTGGAATACATGAAAAATATGTATTACTTTCCGACAGGTCAATTGATGGCTGTAATCATGTTTAGTTCTGTACGATGATTGTTTTGTTTGCCTTTTAAAATAACAAGTTTTTTGAAAAACAAACTTGAGGCAAAGGGCGCACCGGGAAATTTCCTACACTTTTTTCATACCCACTTTTAAGGATTTGGAGAAAAACATACCCAGTTTTATGGTTTCCAAATTGAACTGTATGTAACATGCAAGGGATTGAATAAGAACATAAATCATTTACAACTAACATTTTATACGTTTTTTCTGTACAAGAAACTTGGATCTGGCCATAGCACTAAACGTTTCATAATTCAACAAGGAAATTTTCGCATTTTAGTACTAGAAAGTTTCTCATCTTTTAAACGCATGAATTTCCACTGTGGTGCCAACACTGCTGCAGAAATGTTTCTTGAGATTTACAGTGGCAGCCTGGCTTTTTTCCTCCGGTGGGGCCGGCAGCGAAATGGTGCCCCCTTATATCAAGCATAGTCGTCAAGTTTCTGATGAGACTGGCAATGTTGCAACTTTCTTACGCTTACTCTTTGACACCCTGACCTGCCCCAAAAGTAGATTCAGACATCTGAGTGACTAATGTAAATTGTGACCGTCTGGGGGCGAAGCCCACGAGAAAATTTGTTGCAACAAGAGGCAAATTAAATGGTGGGTCTGAGGGCAAGGCGTCAGGAAAATGTTTGGGACCACACCGTTTACTTGGGCTTAGAATGCATCTTCCAATACCTCGAGGACTATTTTTGAAGAAACATCCTTTACTTTGGCTTAGAATTCATCGCCCAATATCATGCTTGCCATTAGCAACAAGAAAGACTTTGATAGTTTTAATAGAGATATCCTGTGAATCAGAGCACGAGGAAAATTTTAGAAGAAATATCCTTTACTTTGGCTTAGAATGCATCTCCCAAAATCATGCTTGCCATTAGCGACAAGAAAATCTTTGATAGTTTTATGACAGTTATCCTATAAATTAGAGCACGAGGAAAATTTTAGAATAAAGATCCTTTACTTTGGCTTAGAATGCATCTCCCAAAATCATGCTTGCCATTAGCGACAAGAAAATCTTTGATAGTTTTATGACAGTTATCCTATGAATTAGAGCACGAGGAAAATTTTAGAATAAAGATCCTTTACTTTGGCTTAGAATGCATCTCCCAATATCATGCTTGGCTTAGCGACAAGAAAAACTTTGATAGTTTTGTGACTGTTATCCTATGAACTAGAGCATGAGGAAAATTTTGAAAGGAGATCCTTTATTTTGGCTTAGAGTACATCTCCTTTGCTTGCCATTAGCGACAGGAAAATCTTTGATAGTTTTGTGACAGTTACCCTATGAATTAGAGCATGAGGAAAATTTTTGAAGAAAGAGCCTTTACTTTGGCTTAGAATGCATCTCCCAAAATCATGCTTGCCATTAGCGACAAGAAAAACTTTGCTAGTTTTATGACAGTTATCCTATAAATTAGAGCACGAGGAAAATTTTTAAAGAAAGAGCCTTTGCTTTGGCTTAGAATGCATCTCCCAAAATCATGCTTGCCATTAGCGACAAGAAAAACTTTGCTAGTTTTATGACAGTTATCCTATGAATTAGAGCATGAGGAAAATTTTTGAAGAAAGATCCTTTGCTTTGGCTTAGAATCCATCTCCTTTGCTTGCCATTAGCGACAAGAAAATATTTGATAGTTTTGTGACAGTTATCCTATGAACTAGAGCATGAGGAAAATTTTTGAAGAAAGATCCTTTATTTTGGCTTAGAATACATCTCCTTTGCTTGCCATTAGCGACAAGAAAATCTTTGATAGTTTTATGACAGTTATCCTATGAATTAGAGCACGAGGAAAATTTTAGAATAAAGATCCTTTACTTTGGCTTAGAATGCATCTCCCAATATCATGCTTGGCATTAGCGACAAGAAAAACTTTGATAGTTTTGTGACAGTTATCCTATGAACTAGAGCATGAGGAAAATTGTGAAGAAAGATCCTTTATTTTGGCTTAGAATACATCTCCTTTGCTTGCCATCAGCGACAAGAAAACCTTTCATAGTTTTGTGACAGTTACCCTATGAATTAGAGCATGAGGAAAATTTTTGAAGAAAGAGCCTTTACTTTGGCTCAGAATGCATCTCCCAATATCATGCTTGCCGTTAGCGATAAGAAAAACTTTGCTAGTTTTATGACAGTTATCCTATAAATTAGAGCATGAGGAAAATTTTTGAAGAAAAATTTTTTACTTTGACTTAGAATGCATCTCTCAATATCAATATCATTTCGTCGAAACCCATTATTAAGGTTTCAGGACATTAAAACCAACCCATTTCTATTGGAATCACTACATTTTGAGACCCATATTTAGGGATTTTGAAGCTTTCGAACCCATCCTTATGGGCGGCACGTCCCCGTTCAGCTACATATAGGAGTTACCCCCTCGGGGGCTCTACTTTTGTCCGCCAAATTTAAATACAGAGGGCCAGTATCTGAAATTTCCACATACGTGGTTCTCCTTTCATCTGGCAAATCCTTAACGTATTTTCACTTGTTTCCTGTAGCGCGTTACTGGGAAGGTACTTGAGTATGGGCTACAAATTGGTCAGGCTTCAAAAAAATTTTTCTAATGTTCAGGAGGACACAGGTATTGAGCATGAAGATTGGTATGAAACCTTTTAGAAAGAAACTCGTAAGGAACTGTTGTTGGCTCTATTTTCAAAAGATAAAAACCGTAGTACCTGGATTGAATAAGCAAGGAAATTTTTCTAATTTAGAGCTTTGATTTCGTAGGTCACTCAAAAATGTTTGACACTGTACACTAATAGCAACTGTTATTTTATTACAATTTTCTTAATCATTTTATCATTTGTTTTGAGATCTTGCTCAGTAATTTAGAAGCCCTTCTAGCGAAATTTGATTAACTCTGCACTTAGGGTATTATGCAGGAAACTCATAAGAAACTTGTTGTTGCAAGTGTTGTGAAATTTAAGAAACTACCTACCATCCCCGAAGTTAAATTTAAGATGCTACTTGCCAGCCCCAAACCTATAAGTTTCTTGCAAAAAGAATGAGTGTAAATGGGACTCATTTGAATCTGTTAGTTAAATGTTACTGTCATGTGAATTAGCTTGTTGCTGTTGTTGTTGTTGTTGTTGTGGTTGTTGTTGCTACTGCTGTTGTTGTAAGCAAATGACGAAAGCTTGTTTATTGTTGTTAGTTTCTTTGGTATCCAAATACTTCTACTTCACATAACTGCAAGAATGAATTTTTGGTGGCGATCCAGAGCCAGTCTCCTTCTGTGTCTGGTGGACACGGGAACACTTTATACTCATTTGGCTTTGTGAACCGACCACCCATGACACATGTCGGGTATTCTTCTTCTGAACTAATAGGGAAACGTATGACGATATCCACATTAGATGGCACGTGATCATAAACTTGGATACCAACAGAAAAGAACCTGTAGATTACGGCCAAATGGAGAGTCCACCAGGCATTTTCTTCATGATTGGTTCTGGGGCAAGTATCCGCGGCAGGGGTGAGTACTCCATCGACCGTCTTGGATATGTCTTTACCCCCACTCGACATTACTGGTTTATTGTATAAAGCCATGTTCACAATTTCTGCAATTTGAAAAAATTGAGTTATTGAATAGCCTTCTACAGACTATGAACTAATCGATAAACGTTTCTACAAGATCTACTCATGTTTTACTGCTGAATTCTTACTTGAAGCGTCGTTTTTGACCCATTCCGAATAACAGTAAATCGCGGCGACATATTTCTAATGCAACAAAGTTGTGCACTTTAATGCGCCACCCGCATCGAACCACATAATCGCCTAAAGTATTAATTTAGCTTTGTAAGGTAAGGCTGGATGTTGCGACTGAAGGGAATTCTCATTTTTATCGCATTTTGAATCCGGTACAAATCCATAGGCTGAAACCCATTGACCGTTTCGCACCACTTTCAAATCGTACCGCTAAATTCTTAGCTCCAGATGAAAGATAAACAAATTAATGCGACCTCTCAGAGTTTATGGGGTAAATCACAAATTTAGAATTTTGGTATTTGTCAATATACATTTTTTTATAAGAAACTTGGATCAGCACTTAGTACTAAAAGTTTCTTAATTTCGCATGAAAACTTCGATGTTTTAGTAGTAAAAGTTCCTAATTTGGTTCTTATTTTTGGGGTCTAAAATTGCATTATGGTTCGAAGTTGAGCCTTCTTATCGACAAAGGACATGCATTTAATCTACCGACTCTTATTCTAGAAATTAAATTTTAGAGTTTCTTAATTGTTCTTGAACGTAGAGTTTCTTAGATTTTTGGTCATCGTTGTGCTAGTTTCTTACAAACCAATTTCTTATATAAAAAACGTGTAGCAGTGTTCTGTCATCACAGGGGCCCACGTTTGGGATTTAAGATCACTGAAACTGATTACATAATGGTCTATTCACAGCCTTGAAATGGAAATTGTTGTATTAAAAGGTTCGACAACACAAACAATGTAAATGTAAGTGTACGAAATACATGGCAAACGAACAAAAACACGAGTATTTATTATTATTATATACAGGAGCATACATTTAGAATGATCTTTTCAGATACCTTAAAAATGTAATCTGTAGTTATAACAGGTTCTTCCAGCGCTCTCTACATCTGGCTATATCTCTGACTTCGCTGAGTTCTGCAATGCTATTTATTTTTAGATTTCGCTGATTCAAATCATTCTTTATTAAACACGAGTATAGTCTAGGATATTATTATTATTAGGATATAACGCTCGGGATCGCACTAAAGCTCTGCAGGTTCTGCTAAAAAAGGAATGAAATGGAAATTGGTCGAGGCTCGAGGCTCGAGGGAATTCGTTGCCTGTTTTTGCAAGAAAAGTTTGCAAGTGGAAACAGATTTTGAAGAATTCACATTTCACTAGAAGAGCAAAGAAATTTATGTCTCTGGCGAGTACTTGCTCAAGGGGAAACCGACCACGGCAAACGTACCTGGAGTGAAAACCTTTTCCCAGGTGACAACGGGTTTGAAAATACTTTGCAGTGCCGAGAGGCCATAAACTGCCTTGAGAATTCCCGTGTTTAGGAGCTTGACAACGTGAGTGCATTTGCTTTCTCTGCTACATGTACAGAATTCTTTGATTATTTGTGCTTCTTGCATGCCGCTGTACTCTATGGTGTCACCAGAAATCACCTGGAAATGTATCATTGAAATTGCCATTGATGGTAAGCACATGAGCACAATTGTCATTTGTATAACATTCATGTTCGGTTCTCGTTAGGCCCAAAATTACTGTACTGTGGAGGCTCTTTGTTTGTAAACTTGTCCAGTCAGGATTATCTGTAAGCGAAGGAGAAATGCAGTGAAAAGGGGCTGCTCAAGCTTGGTTCGCTCTATACTATGGTAAAAGCACAGTAGGTATGCATTAGAAATGCCACAAAAATAGGTATCCGAATGGTTTTCACCGCAATTGAAGATTTTCCCAGCATTTTGAAGATAACGCATTTGGATGTGATCAAAACGTTTCGTGTCAATCTTGAAGCTACAGCTAGTTAAAAATACTTTTTAATCTGTAGAAATATTTTCTGAAGCAAATTTTGTTGCGCGTAAAACTCGAGCACTGCTGAACCGATCCTCGCGAGACTTTCCAAATATCTTCGTCTTCCCTGCACCTAACGCGATAGAGATTTTGTTTTCTCAAATTCGCCCCCAACCCCAAAGCAGGTTCAAGGTAATGCGAGGCCAATTGCGCAACCAAAACCAACGCATGCCCTGGTTTTGGCTGCGCAATAGACCTCGCATTACCCTATGGGGGAGGCAGCCTCCCTGTTTACAAATAAAAAATGGTCGAAATAACAAGCAGAAGCCGAGAGATGAAGACCAAGGTTAGACTAGCTACACTAGTCCCTCGATTTCGCTGTCGTTGTTGTTGCTGATGGCCTGCTCAATGAGGGACTAGTTGCCAGAGAGTGTCTCAAATCAGAATTTTCAGAACGAAAAACCGGCTTGTAATCTGATTGGAGCATTTCTGCTAAAACAATGGTAAATTATTTTGTAGCCAATTAACTTCTCATCTCTTTACATATTTTTATTGGAAAACCTCCCTTTGAAGTAGAGGCCTGTTTGGTCTGAGTTTTTCAAGAAGATTCAAGAAGCAATGGCGACCGGCGCTGTCGTCGCAGCTTGATGTATGTATGTTAAAATTTGCCAAGTAAAATAAAACAATTTACAAGAAATAAATAGAATTTACAAGTTTTAAAAAGTTAAAGAATATATAAAATACGATGACAATGCTCATTAAATAAATACGTTAAAACGCCCCTAATTGTAGTGGCAGGGATAGCATTAAAAGGTCATATTGACCTAAAGACCATTTTTTTTTTTTTTTTCATTTTATCATTCTTTAAAGTTGGTTATTTACAATAGTTATCAGCATAATATATACATCAACTAATTTAAACCAACTACAACTAAAAATAATTACATAATATAAAGTATAATACAATATCCTATTTACAACATAGTTTACAGCTGCAGTTTGCCCCCTTCCATGTTTTTATTTTCCTTTTGAAAGCTGCCACTTTTTCACATGTTTTAATATCGTCACTTAGTGCATTCCAAAGGATGCTGCCTCTGAAGGTTACAGAGTGTAGTCCAAAAGTGTGTGTTTTTATTTGAGGCAATTTTACCAAATTTTTGATCCTAAGGTTATATTCCACTTGCTTAGTACTGAAAAAATCCCAAAGGTATGATGGATTCAACGAATTCAGAGTTTTGAATACTTCTAACATCATTTTTTGGAGATTTTTGACGTGGATTGTTGTATCTGCCTCTCTCCTTAGACACATATCAAACGATGCATCATAATCCTTATGGAGCACCCTTAGTGCACGTTTATGTGTTCTATTAATCTCTTTGTTTGCAGCTCTAGAAGAGAACAACCAGAAGCAAATGGAGCTGAAGGAATTTAGCCAGCCATTTGGCATGATAAAGTGGGCACTGTGAAGAGATATTTGTTTGTGCTCTAACAGGAAATGGCAAATTGTAATGCTGTTGCAATACTTGAGAGGCATTTTCAAGACAGCAGTGAGTGTCAATCTGTCAGTACACTGCAGTGTAGTGTAGGCCTAGTCTAAGTTCAGGTTAGTGATTTTTTCGTTTACATTTGGCTCGTGTATTTCAATTTCTAATATTATCTAACTGCAAGCATGTTACTTGGCAATGTTGGGCTGTTGTACTTTATCACCTTAACAGTTGTTTTGGTTTGAATGCATTTGATTTGCCAAATAAAACAATCTTTAAATATTTTAGTAAAGAAATTTTATGGTGTTTTGTGAACATGGCCAGTTGGTCATGTTCCAACCCTCCCCCAACCTTTCGTATGTGATCCAACCCCCCCCCCCCGTGTTTGGATCACATATGAAAAGGAAAGGGTGATATAATTTTTTGCTTGTGATTTTACAAGTACTTGTTGCTTCATCACATTGATGCTGTTGATGTTTTTATTCCATAGGGGTTTGTTTAAAGCAAGATATCTGCTTCATTATTATCAGACCTCGCATCAGTATGCATTTAGATGGCACTTTTCTTGGAGAGAGATTGTCTATCTGATGCAGCAAATCACTTGGAGCAAATATAAAGAACTGTTCCCTTGAAAATTCCTTGTACTTCAGATACCACTTAACTGATTGTTAATTGCAGTGCAGCGGTAGCAAAGCGGCCATTTAGACGAGATTTATCTCGAAAATACGGGGGCCTATGTGAACAAAGGAACAAAGGAACAAAGGTACAGGAGCGATAGCCATGACTCTTAAGACCTTTGTTTACTGGTGCCTAGTTGTCTATGTGAATAAAGGAACAGAGGAACGATAGCCATGACTCTGAAGGCCTTTGTTCTGCACGCCTCCAGAGAAACATTAGCCATGACTCTATCTAGCTCATTGCTTTGGAAGCTGGCAACACTGCATTGCATGTCGAGAAGGAGAAAGGATTTCACAGACTTTGGTACGTATCAAAATTTGCCTCTATATCATTATTGCAAATATGAGAGACTTTCTTTTTATCCTCTCTGTTTCTCTGTTGTTTTTTTACCATTCTTCATAGAATCGGTTGTCCAGCTGAAATGTTTCAAAGAAAGGAAGCTGTCGCGGGCCTCGGCCTAGGCGTTGTTGACATTGCTCGTCCTTGCACAAACAAAATATGCCGAGTACTACAACCGGCAGGGGATGAATAAAGGAACAATGTTCAAAATTGAGACGAAGAATCTCAAGAAATGGTTAGGTTAGGCCATATAACATCTATGTTTACAGTAAAACCTTATTCAATTTCTGTTTTTATTGCAGGGCCAAAGAATTGCCTGTTCAACTTCCTGTGATGCAGGGATTGGATCTGCATTCATGCAAAGTAAAACACCACACAGTAGGGAGTCATTATATAAAACAATCTGTTGCAGGATGGGCAATTGAACAGTTGTCAAGACTAAACATTGCCTACGCACACAAAGCCTGTTTTTCGACATTTTTGGAATTCAACATTGAACAGTTTGTTGTGATGATACAGCTGTTTCATTATTCCTGTTAATGCAATGTAGTTAATTGCAATGCAATTATATCAATGTAGTTGGATGGAGCAAACAATGAACAATAAGTGAAAGTTAATTACAAGAAAATGATCAAAACCAGTGATGCAGATATGATTGAAATGGCATCCATGGCGGAATGTTCTTTCAACCGGACCCTACGACCCCACGACCGCGGATCATACTACCATAGGACCATATGTTCCTACAACCCAAGTTTTATGATTTAGCTGACAACATTTTATCATTATTTATAATAACTATTTATTTTATTTATGTTGGATCATTTATAATTTATTTTGCTGTGATAGAGATCAATCAAGCTATTTGTTCGATCAGTTTTTAAAACGTAAACATTTTACATAACTGCTCGTCAGTAACCTTTGTCAGTAACCTTCCTGTCAGTGAAGCTATTTTGTAAACCAGAGAAAATGTTGCTCTGAGACTGAATTAGAAGGCTGAACAACCCTTATATTGTATAAAATTCAGCCCGCTTGGAAAATTCCACTTATTTTTATGGCTTTAAAACTTACACATGCATACCTTTGTTTTCTTTTGTTTGAATCAAGCAAAGAAGCCTATTGTTCTTGACATTGAACAGAGATATTCAGGGACGTAGGGAGCATCTTTAACTTGGAGGGGCACAGCACTTCAAAGGCACTTTTTCATACGAAGGGCACTTTAATATACATCGGATTTTAATGATAAGAATCTGATACATGGCAGAAAATAATACCACAAGATTACTTGAGATTCCTTACTGATAATTACCTAATTTTTGGAATTTTCCTTTAAAACTCGAATCTTCTCTTGCAAAATCCACCCTTGTGGGGGGGGGGGGCAGATAACTGCTCGTGAATGGTAGTGAGTAATCGCCCCCCTCTAACGTTGGTAGACTATTCTTCTGAGCTGCACTCACTTAACTCCGTTAACAGCTAGTGATAATGTATAATGATGATGTAATGTCAAATCTTGTCAAGTCTTTGATTCCTTTATCTTTGGTCACTCTGAACTCCTCTGAAATTTCAAATTTGTGTTCACGTCCATGCTCAATTTTGTCAGTCATAAACTGTCTAAAATTCTTTCAAATTCACATGAATAAAACTTGGTATCAATGTGTTGTTTTCTAGAGTCATGTTTTGATGATTACTGATCACAGCAGCAACAACAACCAAAATATTAATTTCGTGGTCCGCATTTTACGCATGTAGTGCTTATGAAAACGAGGCTATCAAGTTAGTCCGATTTCAGACACTGTTTGGCAACAAGTCTCTGTATTAGTGACAAATCAGTTCTATGGAGCATACACAGATTTGTGTAGCCAGTCTAGACCAAGGTAACTTTTGAATACCATTATCCACACAGGAAAGATCACGAATTTGTTCCGTACAAAGGAAGGCTTCAGGGAGGAGGGCTCGAATGAGAGGGGAAATTTATTCTCAGTGGCATAGAGCTAAAAAGAGAGGATTTGTTTATATTTCTTTTCCCCTTCTTTTCACATTTCATTTCGCTCAAATTGGTTCCCTTTTTTCCTGTTATGATATCGCAGGCAATGGAGGGAGATAAAGGGCAATGCGAGGTTTAGGTGTCTTACTCAGAATTCCTTATTTGATTTCGCACGTTCTAGAGGAGGGGAAACAGATATGCTTGCTACAAAGGGGCGCCTCCAGGAAGGTTTTCAATGAGAGGGGATCTTTCTTTTGAACAACAAGGAATGCGCTTATAGCAGTGCGATAACGACTGCCTGTTTCTTTCATTTGTTTATTAGTCAGAAACTATTCCTTTCAATAAAAAATGACGTATCAATGTAGTTAATTAGGGTACTACGGAAGAGCGTTAATACAGAGGTTTGAGAAGAGCAAAAACACAAACGAGGGAAGTAACGGATGGCTGCAACTGTCGGAAATGAGAGAAGATATTAGGCAGCGAGCTAACGTGATAGATTGCGTAGATCTTGAGAAAATTTAAATTCCATAAGCAGTTAGCGAGTTAGGCGTATTCGCTTGTTCTTGCCACCAATACTTTCCTGTTTAACGATGATGCCTTTCCAAAAACTTCTGGTGTTGCAATGGGAAGCAAAATTTGGCCCAACCTATGCTGCCTTTTCGTTGGGCACCAAGAAGAGCTTATTTCCCAATTTTACACTGGTTCTTTCACGTGTTTCTTGATGCGTTACTTTGTGAATGTTGTTGGTGCAACATCACTACTGCTCAGTCAACTGCAAGACTTCATCAAATTCATTAACAATTTCCATCTAGCCCTGGAGTTCACCCACACCATCACAGTAGATGGTCTGCCCTTCCTCGATATCCTGCTTTCTGTATCCGACGACAAGATCGCCACCTCCGTTTACTACAAAGAAACAGTTTACTACAAAGAAACAGATGCCTACTTCTATCTTCATTACAACTCTTCACATCCACAGAAATGGAAAGATTCCATCCCATTCTCCCTAGACTTGCCCCAAGTCTATTTCGTCAAAAAAATTTCGTCAATTTCGTCAATTTCGTCAAATTTCGTACTTTCCGGTAGACTTATTACAGTTGACAAAACAGACTTGGGGCAAGTCTACATTCTCCCAATTCCGCCGTTTACATCGCCTTTGCTCCTCGGAACAAGTTTTTGAAACCAAAACAGAAGAAGTGTCAACACTCAACATTTTTCCACAACGGTAACTATCCACCCAACATCACCACATCTGCTATGGCCCAGGGGCGAAGCTGGCTGAAAAGGATTGGTCATGATCTGCGCCAATTTTTTGGACCACGCCCTTTTCTCACCCAAGAAACGCCCCTTTCTTCAAAAGATGGGGACAGCACCCACCCCTTTAGAGGTTGAATATGCACCTGAACACAGAAGGAAAACTATTATTTTCAAAAAAAATTTAGGCCAAGACTTGGCTTTCAAAATGTTCCTATATCATTTTGTTCCATTTCAGGGAGGCATGTTAAGCTTGTCATAAATTTGGCAGGCACTTTGTGTCAAGGTTTACAAAGTTGATTTTGCTGATGTTGCCAGGCAATGGAAGTTCAGTGATTTAAGCTCAAGCCCCGTGTCAATGGAATGCCTATTATAGCTTGAATTTTCCATTCTTAAGCAGAAGGACACCACCAGCTCATGGCAACAGTAAAACTAGAGGTAATAAAACTGCATTACAATTGATCATAAAAGAAAATTGGCTGTTGTGGGAAGAAGCTCTTCTAATCCGTAAAACTTATGGTAATACTGCAGATAGCATCAATTTGAGCTCAATTTTGAAGTAGTTTAACATGATCTGATTGAATACCTGCTAAAGCAGTGCAATAACCAACAGGAAAAGTTCCTTTGCAAAAGTTCTTATATAGTCAGCAACATGTTATTAAATACAGTAAGGCCCTGCATTTAAGAAACCACATAAAAGAAACTTTAGGCTACTGAAATATAATTAGCCCCCCTACTCACAACAAACTCTTGAGGGTCACACCAAAAACAAATTTTCTTGTAATTTAATTGACAATATTTGGTCCTGGTTTGATGGCCTGGGAGCATTCCTCTCCCAGGATTCCACTTCAAGAAGGGTTCATAAGAAATTGCTACCAAGATATCCTAGATTTAACAGATTTTTACCTACATTTTAACTGATGTGATGGTCTTGGCAATCATGAATAACATAAACATATGGCTGAAATGTATATAAATAGCCCCATTCTGTTGTAACATATTATCCAGGACTTTCCAGAAATGAAATTAGAAAGTTGCAGTAAGAAACTTTCAGCCTCAGACATGAAAAGTATCATAGATATAAACATTTTAGGCTAGGAAAGATGTGAAAAAGTGGTTTCATAAATACAGGGGTCTTACTGTAGTGCATAGACATAAAAGTTCTTTAATCAGAAACAAATCATGACAGAATTGGGACACCATGATCTGATAGAAAGCACAAATATGTTTCTGTCCATGTTTTACATACGCTCCGCCTAAATAATAAACAATAATGATGGCCATCAAAACCCCTTGATACCTACACCCCCCCCTTTATACCTTCATACTCTTCTCGTACCGATGTGCTTCTGCTCAGCAACAGTCCTCGAAGCAAAAGGCTTTCTTGATAACTTAGACATAAGGTCTCGATCAGCAATAATTCATTGAGCATGAACTTCTTAGAGCGTACAAATTCGGCTAGGCCATTTTTACAGTGACAGTGACACAGTGAAACGCACGCTTGTCACAGTGAAATGACACAGGACTACCTTTCATTTCATACTGCTGTCAGTGTTGTCGTGGCCCTGAGAACTTGGCATGACATGAGGTAAACAATCTTTGCAATGATTTTTGCAGAATATAATATTCAGCCAACCAAAGCGCACCATTCATCGAAATGGTAGGACTAGGTTATGATGATATAACGACCAGGCCCGGGGGGGCCACTCCTATAGTTTCCTATAGTATCATGCTCGTACAAAGGTTCAACATATGCACCCTAAACGCTGACCTGTTTTAGCGAAATACATACCCTAATCGCGGAAAATTTTCTTCAGAACATACCCTTTCCCGCGTCAAAATAGAGCTTCTCAATTTCAGGTACCCTAATCGCTGACAAGCCAGTTATTAAAATTGCTAATATTGCCGGTGTGATTTGAAGAGGAATACCCTGGGTTGCAGATTCTCTAAAACGACTCTAAAATATAATTTTATAGATGCTACCACAGTGGCTTGGCCAAGGTAAATTAAGTGGGGGTATTGAAATGAGAGGGTCTGGGGGCGAAGCCCTCAGGAAATTTTTGGGACAAGCCCTTTACTTTGGCTGAGAATGCATCTCCTAATATCATGCTTACCAATAGCGACAAGGTAACTTTGTTAGTTTTGTGACAGTTGTCCAATATAAGTAGAGGACGAGGAAAATTTTTGGAGAAACATCTTTTACTTTGGCTTAGAAAGCATCTCCCAACATCATGCTTGCCATTAGTGGCAAGAAAACCTTTGTAGTTTTGTGACATTTAACCTATACATCGGAGCACGAGGAAAATTTTTGAAGATACATCCTTTATTTTGCATAGAATGCATTCCCTGATTCCATTTTTGCCAGTGCCAAAATGGAAGCTTTGACATTTATCAGAAAATTCTTACCCAACCTATGCCAAGCCAATTTCTCTTCGGTTTTAAAGAATCTCGAGAACCATTCGAAAAAAGTGGTGGGGCAATGACCCCCATACCCATACCCCCCGTGGCCATGCCACTGTACTGCCATGATGTTGATAATGTTAAAATGGTGTTACAACTTCCAGATGCTATTTCATGCTCCCGAATTCCTACCCCATCTTGTGCTGGTCTGCTTTTTCAAGTTCTTTGACTCGTTACAAATTCTGTTTTAGAAATTTTGATTAGAATATCATTGCACAGGAGTTTAGGAACTTATCAAATGCAAAATAAAACACCCTTTTTGAAATTATGGTCGATTTGGCACCCCTAAACACGGGCCCGCGCGGGCCCGTGCCTACTTTGAAAAAAGACACCCTTTCCCGCGTTTTTTGTATGCGCATGATAACACATCAGGTACCAAGTGGCCCCCCCGGGCGACCAGGTCCTTTTCCTCTCATTTTGCCAGATCAGGCTTTTTTCCTTCCTTTTGTCTCAGAAGAGGACTCATTTGTCGAGCATCATGAGCAAACATAGGGTACCAACCTTATGGGCATGACTATATTCATAGGGGGATTTCCGGTAGGTCGGGCTCAAGAATGACCAGATTAGATGCCCTGTTGACGTTGGTCCTGTTCTCAGTATCGAATCTCATTGGCTGAACTGAACTGAACTGAACACTGGGGACATCATTGGAAGTGCCATGTTGACTAGGGGGTGGGTCATTCGATCAATCTTCGTATTTTTGAATTGGGTGACAAGAAACTGCGTCTTGGAGGAGAAAAACCTATTTTTTTGTGATTGAAAAAAATGTTATTTTTGAAAATGGTAGGTCATGCTCAGCATGACAAACATGCCCTCTAACTTCGCCACTGCTATGGCCAAAGTATCAAATTTAACACAAGAAGCCTCCTTAGTCCCAGAGAGAACGAATTCCGCCCACCCCTACATTTCGTCCTCTCGACAAACAAGTTAAAGACATCATTTACTTCAACTTCCACATACTCACTGATGACGATGAAACCTCTTACATATTCCAATCTCCTCCCCTTATGGCATACAGACGTGACAAAAATATAAAAGACCTCCTTGTACGAACAAAGTTACAATAAACAAAATAAACCTGTAACAAGAGAAAGACTGTTAAATCCTGTAAGACAAAACGGAATTAATCTTAAAACCTGAAAGGAAAAAAATAAGTTAGTAACTCACCAGTAACTGCTGAAAAGATCGATGTGAAATCACCAAAAACTAGTTTCGTCACACTCTCATCAGTTTGGTTCGTGCGAAGAACGAATTACCAATGAAAACAGGCCACTTTTATAGCAGACGAACGAAACAAAACCGAAAATCACACGCCAATAGCACCCAAGCCACTTGTTGGCTAAATTCAATAGACAACCGCCAAAGATCACAGCCTTTGACGCAAATGAGAACAACTGCAACGTAAAAACGAACTCCTTCTGTCGGTAGAGGGAGGGGTCCTAAAGTTTAATAAACACCGCTTCTAAAGCTTTGAGGTGGAAGGCAGACCTAGCCCTACCCAAAATTCGGAAAAAATCCTTGCTATAGTTGTTACCACACTCATTACTGTTCAGTAAGTGAGTACCAATCGCAGAATCACTTTCTTGTTTAGCCGGACCAGCTTTACATTTTCGTCTTGGTTGACACCGACCGTTGCACCTGTCAGTCCCGGGGGGGGGGGGTTCTACCTTGGAGAAAAACAACGGGGATGTGCCTGCCAGAACAAAATTTTATGACCCTGTCCTGGAATAAAATTCTGAAAACATAATACCTGTCCTGGAATAAGATCGGGGAAACTGATGGTTCTTTTTAAAATGATATTACTAAAAGTACTTTTCGCTAATTGTTAACGCTACTAATATTTCATTTTAATAAGTTCATGAATTGGAGTATCTCTTTAAAAGATGATCTGATCTGTCCTGGAAAAAGTAGCTCTAAAGGACGCACCGGTCCCGGAATAAAGGTGCAAAAGGTATAATCCTGTCCCGGAATTTTCAGCCGAAAATGACACCCTACTGGCAGGCACATCCCCGGGTGGTCATAGTATTAAGTAGACCCCCCGGGCTGTCAATACCTTTCCATATTGCTAGGGACACATGTTATCTCATCCTGTCAACAAGTCTTTGGGATGTCCTACCTACGTAGAGAGCATCGCATTCGCACGTAAATTCATACACAACAATACTCAAGTTAATGGCAGGTATGACATCCTTTTGGACTTTAGGCAACATACGAAGAGACGCGAAAATGACCCTTGAATCATACCCGGTACTTGAGTCAACGGTACTGTAACAACGTTTGATAGCTTTTCGAATTTGACCTTCAAACCTGTAAGATGAATCACCGATATATGGTAATCTAATGTAAACCGGACCCTTCTTCGGACCAAAAACCTTGTCCGATGACCAAGTAAAGAGTTTCCTTTCAACACACCGATTAACAGCACACCGATTAACCTGCATGACCTGCTACTGGCGGGAGGTTCACGTGTTGATGGTGTTCGGACGTGTTTTGTGACTTGTTGTGATTATTCGAAAGATACTCAGCTACTATTATAGTCATGACTTAAGTTCTTCAATGGCACATTGTGCAAGCAACCTAATAGTTTTGAATTCAATTGACGAAATTAGGAATATAAAAAAGAAACGCCCTGACAGACAAACCATCGTCAAGTTTGCTTGCAAAGAATATGGCCTAAGTGCAGAGGACACACAAAATTCTCTTCAATCGCTTCTTCAATCTAAATCAGTTTATGTGAAAGCCAAACGAGGTAAAGAATCTTTCTTTGTCGATATGATTCAAGATGAACCTGGATTATCCTCGGAAAATAAAGAAACTAACACGGGCAAGGCATCGAATCTTCGTGAAAAGCCCTCAAACTCGTGTGTAGTTAGGCCCTCTGAGTGCAGTCACGAGCAACAAAAAGAGGCGCGAAATGGTAAAATTAGAAAGATATCCAGTGACGAAGAGAGATTGTTGGAATTGAGAACAGAGTTAACTTACAAGGCCGCGAGACAAGAATAGTACACTGAAATCTCAGGAGAAGAAGGAGATAGTGATGACATAGAAAGTTTATCGAGTGACAGCGAAAGTGCTCACAGCCATGAACCTGAGATCAAATTTGGGCCACCTAGCATGAATCAAGGTAAATCGTCAGATAGCACTGATCATCGTTTATCAGAAATTGAAAAAAAGCTTGAAAAGATAGAGGCTAGACTTGATAAAAAAGAAAATAACCAAAATAGTGATGATATGGAGAGACATATGCTGTACGAGGATCTTGTGGCCAGGAAAATTAAACTGAAAAAAGAAAATCAAAGTTTGAAAGATGAACATTATTGTTTGAAGCTCAAGTTAGTGGAAATGAATAAAATCATTGAAAATAACCAAAAAAGCCAAGTATTGATGCTCCCGCTTCACAGGCTCAAATCTTGAATCCCCAACGCGCACCAGAGAGTACACTACCTCGCAATACCGCAAGGGAATCAGATGGTTGGAAAGTTCAAAGGTCGGGTGCAAGACCTAGACAACAACCCACATCAACATCCTTTGTTACACAGAATCGTTTTAATGTGTTAGAAAGACGCTCAATCCAGGCTCTTTTGTAGAATAGCTAAAGGGTGTGTTACGAAAAGCTACTTACAAACAAAAGAACAAAAGAATAGAGGAACGGGACTCGGCGAACAGGATACTTTACGAATATGGACTTGGTATGGTGGTTGAGTTGCATTTAGCTAGATTTCTGTGATCTTAATTGAATCGACCGCTTGTGTGGATGTATTGTAGAGTCAAATCGAGTATATTTCTGTTGACGTCATTTGGGAGGTCTTTATCACCATACAATAAAAGCTGCGTCAAAACTTCATTTGTAAGGTCGATATATCCGAATGGTCGTAGTAATGCAAAAACTCCAGCGAGAAGATCTCGACGCTGATCCTCAAACGAAGGGCAAAGCAACAAAAAGTGCTCCGTGCTCTCAATACCATCGTTAGTAGGGCACATTGGATTTATGGTATCCCTAAAATTGTGCTTAAATTTGTGAAGGCTTAATTTGCTAAGACCCACTCTAAGTTGAGTAAGATAAGATAAGCCTGTTGGGTCATGGATTCCAAAGACAGATTTAGTAGGGGGGCGAATTGTCGAAAGCAACTTTTTCTTGAAGATAGCAACTGATGGTGAAATTCTAATTTCCGGACATAGTTCATTCCACTCAGACAGGCAATTTGGATAAAAGCTAGATTTGAATTTTTCTGTCCTTGCCCTTATTCGTCCAACGACATCCTGATTGCGAAGAGGGTACTGTGACTGATGAAGCTGTGGGATTGGATCTATTGTATATTCAGGCATCAGATTATTTATCATTTTGTAAAACAACGTAAGGCGTCTACACCATCTTCGGGAACTCAGTGACTCCCAACCAAGCTCTGCGTACAGCTTCTCGCGTGACGTTCCCTTCCATGTTCCCGTAACAGCACGGGCAGCAGAATACTGAACGGACTCCAACTTTTCCATCAAGCTCGACAAAATGGTATTACCGCTAAACTCACATACTTTAGCCGGAATATGATAGATAACGTCTCCGTATTCCAGGTGAGGTCGCACATAGAGCTTGAATAATTCGTTTAGGGTATGTCTGGGTAGGTACTTGGAGAGATATTTCAGCAAACCAATTCCCTTTCTCGTTTTAGAGATAGCTGCCTTAACGTGAGCCGAAAATGAAAGCTTTGAGTCCAGGATAAGTCCTAGATGCTTATGTTCATCTACTTTCATCACTGGTATGTTATTAAAACGAATTTCTGGATGATTCATTTCAATTCGTTTCTGAGAAAATATCAATTCAACAGCTTGTTTTTGGGGATCTGGATTAAACGACATATTCCAATCATGAGCCCACTGTCTTATCAACTCTAGGTCATGGTTCATATCACTGGCAGCTGAGTTTAAGTTTTCTACTACGGTGAACAATGATGTATCATCAGCAAAAAGCTTAACATTACACTTTACGTCAGCAGCAAGATCATTAATATAAACAAGGAAAAACAAGGGCCCTAAAATAGAACCCTGGGGTACTCCTGCTGAAATATCTCCCCAATCAGAACTCTGTCCATTTAGAACTGTTCGCTGTTTTCGATCCTTAAGAAAACTTTGTATAAGCGAAAGAAGCTTTCCCGAGACGCCACAACGTTGTAGTTTATAAATCAAACCGTCATGCCATACTCTGTCAAATGCTTTAGAAATATCAAGATAAACAGAACGAACATCCAGAGGAGGATTACAGTCAAAGGCTTTAAAGATCGTGTGCGTTATGGAAATTAACTGATTGACCGTTGAATCACTGGGACGAAAACCTGATTGATTTGGATTGAGCAACTTGCAGGAAACGAGATGTGAATATAAAGAGTCGTACATAAGTTTCTCAAGTATTTTTCCAAAAATTGGTAGGAGAGAAATTGGTCGATAGTTCCCCTTCAAATTTTTCTCATTTTTCTTATGAACTGGCACTACATTTGCATATTTCCATATTTTGGGAAATTGGCCACGCCTCAAGCAGTTTTCGAATATTATTTTCAGTGGAATAACTAATGCAGCATCACTTAATTTTATCATTCTAACAGATATTCCGTCCCAACCATGTGCTTTATTAGGATTTAATGACCTTATAATGTTCAGTATCTTTTCATCAGTAATAGGAAAGTCATTTATCAGGGAAGAAGGTGCTGGTACATTTGGTGGAATTTCACTGCCTGTATCAATCGTCGTGCACTGGAGTATGAAATAGTCATTGAATAACTGTGCCTTTTCCGTGAAATCCGTTATAAACAACCCGTTTTCTAAGAGGGGTGGTATAATTGGAATCTTTGCCTTGTTTAGGACAGTGTTAATTAAAGACCAATATCTTTTTCTAGAAGTCCCCGGGTTAGCTAAAGTGTTTCCTGCCTTAAGGAAGTAATTTCGTTTGGCATCCTCAATCAGTTTCGTACCTTCAGATATCATCTTTTGTATTCCCTCTAACTTATCACATGGCTGGCCATTCTTCACGAAATTTCTGTAAGCACGATCCTTTTTCCTCAGAAAGTTCTTAACATTGTCTGTTATCCAGGGTGCTTGGTGAGGTCTAATCGTTTTAACTTTATTAGGTATGAAATTGGAGTAAATGTTTAACAGAACTTCATTAAGAAATTTAACCTGGTCATCAGGATATGTCATATTGTTAAGGTGCTCGTGCCAGCGGAATATTTCAATGCTCTTCATAATGGCAACAAAGTCTGCCTTGTCGTAATACCAGATCCTGCGTGTATATGGAGGGAGTTTTGTGTTTGAAACAGATAATTTTCCATAAACTATTTGGTGATGACATTGTTCGTGAAGTGAAGGATGAACGCCAGACTTAATTACAAGGTTAGGCTGATCGGTGAAAATCAAATCGATACAGGATTTAGAATCCCCCATCAAATGTGTTGGTTCTGAAATCAACTGATGAAGGCCTAGATCTGCTGTTAGTGGCTCAAACAGCTTTCCTTCATTGTTTTCCGTATCGTTTTCCCACCATTGAGTCGATCGGCAATTAAAATCACCAGTTACAACGACTGCAAATGGATTTTCAGCATACATTTTGGACAGCATCATTTCAAAATTTATACTGAAGTTATCGAATTCAGTCTGATCTTGACTTGGACTTCTATAAACAACCACAAAAAAGTATTTTCTCCTATTTAATTGAATTTCATGCACAATACATTGAGGAAGAGTCACCAGGTCAGAACGATTTTTTGAAGGAAGGGAATCTTTGATGTACAGCCCAACACCACCCCTTTTCACATTTTGAGGATGGTTATCTTTGATAAACGTATAACCATCTAGTGTCAGTCTGTCTTTATCAACGGTGCTGTCGAGGTGAGTTTCAACAATACCAATTAGGTCATAATTGCAAACCGAGTTATAGGCCTCTATCAGAGAGACTCGTAAAAAGTCATGTGCTGCAATGCTATTCAAATTCCAAGTACAAAAATCAAGTGTTTCAGGACCTGGATTCATTTCTACATCACCACTAAGCAGAATCACCCTGAAAACCAACCATTGCGTGTGCAGTAAGTCGCATGTCATACACCCAATGTAAAAATATGCATACAGAAAGAGGAATCGCTTTAAAGCTGCATGCTTATACCGAACAAGACCAATGATAACGAGAGGGATTCGCTTGGAAAGTTCCACAGTTAAATAAAGTACTGTCCTCGCAAAGTGATGCACACGGACGAACAAGGGCAAAAAACATGGTTGGGTTGCCACGAAGTGCACTGCAAGAAAGTTTAATATTAGCACAAAGGGAAGAATAAGAGTTGAGACTGCTATAAAACAATAACAAAACCAAAAAAGCCTTAAGACTTGAAAAAGTATCGAGATCGGCCTAACAGTTTTTGTCAGGGGACATGATCTTTGAATGGATACACGAAAACACCCTATTGTTGCTCGCCACCGATTGATCTCAACCGGCATCGTCGTGCAGAAACCTTCCCGCTGGTCCCTTTGGGCCAAATGCAACAATGCAACCACCACTGGCAAATCCTATAGCACATAACAAAAAGTGAAACTTAAATGACAAATTACAAGTACAGACTCTACAATAAATACTTAAAAGAGCGATTTCCATTGGCTTACGTTCCAACGCGGGAAAGCATGGGATTTTCTTTTTAGCAATGTTTTCCTATTTGGTTCTTAAACTGAACACCACTTTGTAAAGAAAATGATTCAAAATTTGTGACTACTGAGACTTTGCTCACGAAGGATCAGATATTTTAGATATCGAACAATGAAGAGTGGAGATCTTAGTTGTTGTTTTCATAATTTTGTGTGTAATAAATGTGTTTGCAAGGATGGATGGTTCGAGTAGTGAATTTGTAAAGGACTCAATGTAAACAAGTGTATCGAGGTAAAAGAAATCTCAAGAAACCATCCCCCAAACCAACCGCAAAAATAAAACCTGCAACACGCAAAATATCAAGGGGACAAACCAACCCAACAGGTCACAAAAATGATCGATAATGTGTCACAATGGTCCACCCCCACGAAACATGGTATCTAGGAGCAAAAACCCATAGTCTGCGGCGCAGACAGCGGGGGAGGAGGACGAAGAGCAAGAAAAGGAAAGAACGTTCTTTCCTTCTCTCTCTCTTCGCCCCCCCCCCCCCACGGCCCGCACCGCAGACCACAAAACCCACAGCTAAAACAATCGACAAATTGATGCAAAAAGGCACTATACCAAGATAGCTACAAAATATTTTTAATGGGATTTTTTTTGTCACTTTGAATTGATCGCAAAGGAAGGTTAGGGGCTTGAACTGAATTTACGGAAAGTTCTTCAGAGCAATAAAACTTTAGAGGGACGGGGGGGGGGCAAATGTAGCAAATGTAGTTTTAATGTGTTGGCAACGGAGGTGGAAAATGTGATCCCTACTGATTCCTTTGGAAGAAATTTCAACATGTCTCAACCTTTTGCAGACTCTGAAACTTTTACAAAATTTAAAATTTTGAAAATAAAAAATCAACAAAATATAAAAAAAAATTGGTCCCGGGAGAGCGCACTTATGCTCAAGTGAGCCAGAGAGAGGTGCAGCATGCCGAGGGATCAGGTGCAAGCAAGGCCCCATTGCAACAACGGGATGGCAGGTTGCGAGACAACCAAATAAATCGACGAGACAATTAAACAAATCGAAAACCAACTGTATCTATAGTTGGCGATAGTTGTCGACTCAATGTTACGCAGACTGCAAAAGCAAGATGTCAACAGAGAAGCTTCCCACATCAAAACATTCATTAAAACATTTCCTGGAGCCACAATAGACCATATGTATTCGTATATTGAACCAACAATAAGTATGAGCCCGGATGGTGTGATAATTCTATGTGGAACAAATAATTTAAAGAGGGAAGCTCCTGATGTAACTGCGAACAAGTTGATTGACCTCGCGGTATCTACGAAGCGAAGGGTTAGACAGGTGGCTGTCTCAAGTATTTTACACAGGGGAGACTCGGAAGAACTGGAAATGAAAAGACGTCAAGTCAATCAACTAGTAGAGTTTGGGCTAAGTGGCACTGGAATTGAATTCATCACGCACGATAATATTGACGAAACACATTTAGATGACTGGGGACTGCACTTGAACTTTCGTGGAGGTAACGTTTTAGCTCGTTTTAGCTAATATCTTGATTAATTGTTTAAATGAAATTTGACTAGGGCTAGGGGATTCAGATGATTCAGATATTCTTACCGCTAATGTACTACCTGCTCAAAATCTTTCACTTAAATGCAATAAGACTCCCAAAGAAATTCCGGTTGGTTTCAAAGAAAACTGTGGCAAGGGGCGGGCCTCTCCCCCACTGCAGGGTACTCCCTCTACAGCTCCCCACATTGAGCCAGCTATTAAAGGGTTACTAAACTTAGGCATAGGAAAGGTATGACGATTGCATCTCTTACTGTGAATAGCCTACTCCTACATATCGATGAAATACGAATGCTTGTAAACGAATTGGGGATTCACGTTGTTGCAATAAATGAGACCAAGCTTGATGATACTATCGATGGTAGCTTAGTCAATATCGATGGGTATACTATCAAAAGGTGTGATCGTGACCGTAATGGGGGTGGTGTTGCAGTTTATCTTAAAGATACCGGGTGTCCCAGAAAAAAGTACTCCCGTTTGAAAAATCACCAAAATTTGATTGCATGACCGATCTTCAATTTTCTTTTTTTTCCAAGTAGATCAAGGACCAAATTATTTTCTCAGACATAGCTAATCTTGTAATTGGTTTGAAATTAGCAAATTTAGCTCTTTTTACGGCTACCTGGTTTTGAATCATGCTGCAAAAGAGCATTTATGCTTGCCAGATCAATTCCTTTGTGCATATAACGCTTCTAGTTTGATCATAAATGACAGAAAGAAATGCACACTTATCATTGGAGACTTCGATGACGATGAAAAATCTGAAAATTTTGACTGTTAGGCAAGATTGTGCATTTTGCTTAAAAAGTATAGCTCAAAATAAGGTTTTTCAGCGTATAATTTTTCAACCTGGTTGCATCAAAAGCAAACATTTTAGCATCTATAAATATTTTTGGGTCTGTGACAAAACAAGTCAAAAAAAAAATTTTATCAAAGGTTTGATAATCAATTTTTGGTGATTTTTTAAACGGGAGTACTTTTTGGGACACCCGGTACTTTGTTAGACAAATCTAAAGTGCGGGAAGCCGTTCCTAAATATTTTCTTGAGCTCTTATGCGTTGAGATTAAACCTGTTCGTGCTGCTTCTTTCTTCGTTATGGCTTGGTACAGGCCTCCTAACGTAAGTGTTGATACCTTTGATCAGTTAGAAGAATGTCTGAAATTTCTTGACAGGGAAGACAAGGAAACTATTCTTTTAGGCGATACAAACTGTGATTTTATGCGTAAATATTCCAAAGCCGGGATTTCAAATGACCTTCCAGCTCATTCCCTACGTCTGCTAGAAATATATAATCTATTTGGATTTTATCAATTAATTGAAAGCCCTTCTCGTGAGAAACTGACCACTACTACTCTAATAGATCATATAGCTACGACAAACAAAAGTAATATAGTAACCTCGGGAATACATAAATCTTGCCTCAGTGATCATTATTTGGTCTTTTGTGTCAGGAAATTTCGTGGTGCTTGCAGAAAACCACACAAAAATATTTCTACAAGGCAAATGAAGAACTTTGATCAAGCCGAGTTTGTCGAAGATCTTATAGGGGTAGACTGGAGAGGCATCGTATGGAATACAGACGATGTAAATGTTGTAGTTAACAATAGGGCCAAACATTTTCTCGCTTATTCTTGAAAAACATGCCCCAACCCGTAAAAAGGCGTGTTTCTGACAAATTCTGTCCTGATTTCAAACTTATGTGCAAGGCAAGAGATAAGTTAAAAAAAAAAAACAAGCTATTCGCTCAAAATCCGAACTATTGATGCAGTCCTATAGACATGGACGTAATCAAGTTAATAAATTAAATGGCGAACTAAAGCGCGAGTATTTCACTCACAAGATTGCTTCCTGCGAAGGAGACCTTAAAGACTCTGCGCTAACCGGCAGCCTCTGCACAATGAAGCTATACCAAAATGCAGTTTGTTCAATCCCATATTGCAATTCTAGAACGTCCATTTGTTTACAAATATATTTTGAGTCTTCACCTCATGAGCTAATCTTAGAATGCCAATATGATGTATTATATTTTTTCTATGCCAAGCTTCCTTTCAGCCATTATGCATGAGAACAGGGTTTTTCTGTCTGATAACAAAACAAATCACTGCATCAAGCTCTAACTGAATAGAGCTTTCAACATAGACAAAGTCATAGGGTCCAAACATTGATATTTCCCTTTCTCCAATTTTCAAAGGGGCCTTTGCAACCTGCATACCTTGCACGTGTCCTCAAGTTTGGTTGGAGAATGTTGTTTATTTTGTTTCACAAAGGATGCATGCAAAGGCTGCTGGTTAGCACAGAGTCTTTAAGAACACATCAATAAGACTATCAATAATGTTTTAAATAAGAAATCTAAAACCACCGGTGTAATATGCGTCTCTGCATGGGCATGCGTTTGTGCATGGGCTGGTGCACATATGCGTTTCAAAAAACGAACAATGCACATATGCGTGGGCTGATGCACATATGTGTTTCACAATGGTTTCGAATGCACACTGTGCCAATGCGTGGGCAGGTGGAAAAAGAAAAGTAACGGAGAAATACGAATAAACGAACATATTACCAGTTTGCTAAATGTAGTTGATAGCATTTCAGAAAAAATTGGATACAAAACATGAACTTTTCAAAAAAGACGACTTATAATAAAATAAAGTGAAAGCAAATACCGTAGCCTAATAAATTGAAAAAGATATCATCAATAAACAAAATATTCTACATCACTTAAACACTGGATGCAAGAAATTTAGGTTTGTCTTCGTCATTTAGATTTTATTAGGCCCATGCAAAAACGCATAGTCGAAAAATCTACCATGCGTTTCTGCATGGGCCCTTGAAATCAAATATTCCCTTACTGTTTATTCATTCCAAATGATTTCATATGTAGAGAAATGTTAGTTATGCACAATCCATGAAAGAAATTAGATTTGTCTTCCTCACTTAGATTTTATTAGGCCCATGCAGAAACGCATAGTCGAAAAATCTACTATGCGTTTCTGCATGGGCCCTTGAAATCAAATATCCCCTTACTGTTTATTCATTCCAAATGATTTCATAGGTAGAGAAATGATAGTTATGCACAATCCATGAAAGAAATTCAGATTTGTCTTCGTCACTTAGATTTTATTAGGCCCATGCAGAAACGCATAGTCGAAAAATCTACTATGCGTTTCTGCATGGGCCATTGAAATCAAATATCCCCTTACTGTTTATTCATTCCAAATGATTTCATAGGTAGAGAAATGATAGTTATGCACAATCCATGAAAGAAATTCAGATTTGTCTTCGTCACTTAGATTTTATTAGGCCCATGCAGAAACGCATAGTCGAAAAATCTACTATGCGTTTCTGCATGGGCCCTTGAAATCAAATATTTCCTTACTTTTTATTCGTTCCAAATGATTTAATATGTAGAGAAATGCTAGTTATGCACAATCCATGAAAGAAATTCAGATTTGTCTTCGTCACTTAGATTTTACCAGGCCCATGCAGAAACGCATGGTCGAAAAATCTACTATGCGTTTCTGCATGGGCCCTTGAAATCAAATATTCCCTAAGTTTTTATTCATTCCAAATGATCTAATATGTAAAGAAATGCTAGTTATGCACAATCCATGAAAGAAATTCAGATTTGTCTTCCTCACTTAGATTTTATTAGGCCCATGCAGAAACGCATAGTCGAAAAATCTACTATGCGTTTCTGCATGGGCCATTGAAATCAAATATCCCCTTACTGTTTATTCATTCCAAATGATTTCATATATAGAGAAATGTTAGTTATGCACAATCCATGAAAGAGATTCAGATTTGTCTTCGTCACTTAGATTTTATCAGGCCCATGCAGAAACGCATAGTCGAAAAATCTACTATGCGTTTCTGCATGGGCCCTTGAAATCAAATATCCCCTTACTGTTTATTCATTCCAAATGATTTCATATAAAGAGAAATGTTAGTTATGCACAATCCATGAAAGAAATTCAGATTTGTCTTCCTCACTTAGATTTTATTAGGCCCATGCAGAAACGCATAGTCGAAAAATCTACTATGCGTTTCTGCATGGGCCCTTGAAATCAAATATTCCCTAAGTTTTTATTCATTCCAAATGATCTAATATGTAAAGAAATGCTAGTTATGCACAATCCATGAAAGAAATTCAGATTTGTCTTCCTCACTTAGATTTTATTAGGCCCATGCAGAAACGCATAGTCGAAAAATCTACTATGCGTTTCTGCATGGGCCCTTGAAATCAAATATTCCCTTAACTTTTTATTCGTTCCAAATGATCTAATATGTAAAGAAATGCTAGTTATGCACAATCCATGAAAGAAATTCAGATTTGTCTTCCTCACTTAGATTTTATTAGGCCCATGCAGAAACGCATAGTCGAAAAATCTACTATGCGTTTCTGCATGGGCCCTTGAAATCAAATATCCCCTTACTGTTTATTCATTCCAAATGATTTCATATATAGAGAAATGTTAGTTATGCACAATCCATGAAAGAAATTCAGATTTGTCTTCGTCACTTAGATTTTATCAGGCCCATGCAGAAACGCATAGTCGAAAAATCTACTATGCGTTTCTGCATGGGCCCTTGAAATCAAATATCCCCTTACTGTTTATTCATTCCAAATGATTTCATATATAGAGAAATGTTAGTTATGCACAATCCATGAAAGAAATTCAGATTTGTCTTCCTCACTTAGATTTTATTAGGCCCATGCAGAAACGCATAGTCGAAAAATCTACTATGCGTTTCTGCATGGGCCCTTGAAATCAAATATTCCCTAAGTTTTTATTCATTCCAAATGATCTAATATGTAAAGAAATGCTAGTTATGCACAATCCATGAAAGAAATTCAGATTTGTCTTCCTCACTTAGATTTTATATGGCCCATGCAGAAACGCATAGTCGAAAAATCTACTATGCGTTTCTGCATGGGCCCTTGAAATCAAATATCCCCTTACTGTTTATTCATTCCAAATGATTTCATAGGTAGAGAAATGATAGTTATGCACAATCCATGAAAGAAATTCAGATTTGTCTTCCTCACTTAGATTTTACCAGGCCCATGCAGAAACGCATAGTCGAAAAATCTACTATGCGTTTCTGCATGGGCCCTTGAAATCAAATATCCCCTTACTGTTTATTCATTCCAAATGATTTCATATATAGAGAAATGTTAGTTATGCACAATCCATGAAAGAAATTCAGATTTGTCTTCCTCACTTAGATTTTACCAGGCCCATGCAGAAACGCATGGTCGAAAAATCTACTATGCGTTTCTGCATGGGCCCTTGAAATCAAATATCCCCTTACTGTTTATTCATTCCAAATGATTTCA
Source organism: Aurelia coerulea (assembly GCA_039566865.1). Lineage (NCBI taxonomy): Eukaryota > Metazoa > Cnidaria > Scyphozoa > Semaeostomeae > Ulmaridae > Aurelia > Aurelia coerulea. The sequence goes on along the minus strand of CM076956.1, from coordinate 18,329,544 downwards.
TATATAGAGAAATGTTAGTTATGCACAATCCATGAAAGAAATTCAGATTTGTCTTCCTCACTTAGATTTTATTAGGCCCATGCAGAAACGCATAGTCGAAAAATCTACTATGCGTTTCTGCATGGGCCCTTGAAATCAAATATTCCTTAACTTTTTAATCGTTCCAAATGATCTAATATGTAAAGAAATGCTAGTTATGCACAATCCATGAAAGAAATTCAGATTTGTCTTCCTCACTTAGATTTTATTGGGCCCATGCAGAAGCGCATAGTCGAAAAATCTACTATGCGTTTCTGCATGGGCCCTTGAAATCAAATATCCCCTTACTGTTTATTCATTCCAAATGATTTCATATATAGAGAAATGTTAGTTATGCACAATCCATGAAAGAAATTCAGATTTGTCTTCCTCACTTAGATTTTACCAGGCCCATGCAGAAACGCATGGTCGAAAAATCTACTATGCGTTTCTGCATGGGCCCTTGAAATCAAATATTCCCTAAGTTTTTATTCATTCCAAATGATCTAATATGTAAAGAAATGCTAGTTATGCACAATCCATGAAAGAAATTCAGATTTGTCTTCGTCACTTAGATTTTATTAGGCCCATGCAGAAACGCATAGTCGAAAAATCTACTATGCGTTTCTGCATGGGCCCTTGAAATCAAATATCCCCTTACTGTTTATTCATTCCAAATGATTTCATAGGTAGAGAAATGATAGTTATGCACAATCCATGAAAGAAATTCAGATTTGTCTTCGTCACTTAGATTTTATCACGCCCATGCAGAAACGCATAGTCGAAAAATCTACTATGCGTTTCTGCATGGGCCCTTGAAATCAAATATCCCCTTACTGTTTATTCATTCCAAATGATTTCATATATAGAGAAATGTTAGTTATGCACAATCCATGAAAGAAATTCAGATTTGTCTTCCTCACTTAGATTTTACCAGGCCCATGCAGAAACGCATGGTCGAAAAATCTACTATGCGTTTCTGCATGGGCCCTTGAAATCAAATATTCCCTAAGTTTTTATTCATTCCAAATGATCTAATATGTAAAGAAATGCTAGTTATGCACAATCCATGAAAGAAATTCAGATTTGTCTTCCTCACTTAGATTTTATTAGGCCCATGCAGAAACGCATAGTCGAAAAATCTACTATGCGTTTCTGCATGGGCCCTTGAAATCAAATATCCCCTTACTGTTTATTCATTCCAAATGATTTCATAGGTAGAGAAATGATAGTTATGCACAATCCATGAAAGAAATTCAGATTTGTCTTCGTCACTTAGATTTTATCACGCCCATGCAGAAACGCATAGTCGAAAAATCTACTATGCGTTTCTGCATGGGCCCTTGAAATCAAATATCCCCTTACTGTTTATTCATTCCAAATGATTTCATAGGTAGAGAAATGATAGTTATGCACAATCCATGAAAGAAATTCAGATTTGTCTTCGTCACTTAGATTTTATCAGGCCCATGCAGAAACGCATAGTCGAAAAATCTACTATGCGTTTCTGCATGGGCCCTTGAAATCAAATATTCCCTTACTGTTTATTCATTCCAAATGATTTCATATGTAGAGAAATGTTAGTTATGCACAATCCATGAAAGAAATTCAGATTTGTCTTCCTCACTTAGATTTTATTAGGCCCATGCAGAAACGCATAGTCGAAAAATCTACTATGCGTTTCTGCATGGGCCCTTGAAATCAAATATTCCCTAACTTTTTATTCGTTCCAAATGATCTAATATGTAAAGAAATGCTAGTTATGCACAATCCATGAAAGAAATTCAGATTTGTCTTCCTCACTTAGATTTTATTAGGCCCATGCAGAAACGCATAGTCGAAAAATCTACTATGCGTTTCTGCATGGGCCCTTGAAATCAAATATTCCCTTACTTTTTAATCGTTCCAAATGATTTCATATGTAAAGAAATGCTAGTTATGCACAATCCATGAAAGAAATTCAGATCTGTCTTCGTCACTTAGATTTTATTAGGCCCATGCAGAAACGCATAGTCGAAAAATCTACTATGCGTTTCTGCATGGGCCCTTGAAATCAAATATCCCCTTACTGTTTATTCATTCCAAATGATTTCATATATAGAGAAATGTTAGTTATGCACAATCCATGAAAGAAATTCAGATTTGTCTTCCTCACTTAGATTTTATTAGGCCCATGCAGAAACGCATAGTCGAAAAATCTACTATGCGTTTCTGCATGGGCCCTTGAAATCAAATATCCCCTTACTGTTTATTCATTCCAAATGATTTCATATGTAGAGAAATGCTAGTTATGCACAATCCATGAAAGAAATTCAGATTTGTCTTCCTCACTTAGATTTTATTAGGCCCATGCAGAAACGCATAGTCGAAAAATCTACTATGCGTTTCTGCATGGGCCCTTGAAATCAAATATCCCCTTACTGTTTATTCATTCCAAATGATTTCATATATAGAGAAATGATAGTTATGCACAATCCATGAAAGAAATTCAGATTTGTCTTCGTCACTTAGATTTTATTAGGCCCATGCAGAAACGCATAGTCGAAAAATCTACTATGCGTTTCTGCATGGGCCCTTGAAATCAAATATCCCCTTACTGTTTATTCATTCCAAATGATTTCATATATAGAGAAATGTTAGTTATGCACAATCCATGAAAGAAATTCAGATTTGTCTTCCTCACTTAGATTTTATTAGGCCCATGCAGAAACGCATAGTCGAAAAATCTACTATGCGTTTCCGCATGGGCCCTTGAAATCAAATATTCCCTAACCTTTTTAATCGTTCCAAATGATCTAATATGTAAAGAAATGCTAGTTATGCACAATCCATGAAAGAAATTCAGATTTGTCTTCGTCACTTAGATTTCATTGGGCCCATGCAGAAACGCATAGTCGAAAAATCTACTATGCGTTTCTGCATGGGCCCTTGAAATCAAATATTCCCTAACTTTTTATTCATTCCAAATGATTTCATATGTAGAGAAATGCTAGTTATGCACAATCCATGAAAGAAATTCAGATTTGTCTTCCTCACTTAGATTTTATTAGGCCCATGCAGAAACGCATAGTCGAAAAATCTACTATGCGTTTCTGCATGGGCCCTTGAAATCAAATATTCCCTAAGTTTTTATTCATTCCAAATGATTTCATATGTAGAGAAATGCTAGTTATGCACAATCCATGAAAGAAATTCAGATTTGTCTTCCTCACTTAGATTTTATATGGCCCATGCAGAAACGCATAGTCGAAAAATCTACTATGCGTTTCTGCATGGGCCCTTGAAATCAAATATTCCATAATTTTTAATCGTTCCAATTGATTTCATATGTAGAGAAATGCTAGTTATGCATAATCCTTGAAAGAAATTCAGATTTGTCTTCGTCACTTAAATTTTATCAGGCCCATGCAGAAACGCATAGTCGAAAAAACTACGATGCGTTTCTGCATGGGACCTGGAAATGGAATATTCCCTTGCTGTTTAATCGTTCTAAATGTTTTTTTACAGCCCAGGGCGCGTTTTGGTGAAAAGACAGTGTAGTTTGCTTTTTCAATGCTTACCATGAGCTTCTTTGACTTCAACCAGCAGTCTAATTTAGAAAGCTCGGCACTTTTAGTTTCTGATAGCAGTTGTTTGTTACTACCAAAGGAAAAGATAATGGTGTCATCTACAAAAAGCCTAGGATGAAGGGTGATTGTTTGCTGCATATCATTGACGTAAAGATCGAAAAGAATGGGGCCAAGGACGGAACCCTGAGGAACACCTATGTCAATGACCTGGTTATTAGATTTTGTTCTATTAATGAAAACATACTGTTGTCAGTTTTTTAGGTAAGATTGTAACTATTGGCTAGTAATTCCCCTAAACCATATACTATTCGAGCTTACAGAGAAGGATTTTGTGGTCAATCGTTTCGAATGCTTTTTCAAGTCAAGGAATACACCAATGACAAAATTTTTACGGTTCAGATTTTGGTACACCTCGTTCATAACCTCAATTAATGCGTGGAGAGATGAATGTCCTTTGCTGACACCAAATTGTAAACGATACAGGAAGTTTTTTTCTGCAAGAAAGACATTTATTCTCTTTGCTATTAGTCGTTCAAAGATTTTCTCAAAGCAAGTGAGCAGCGAGATTGGTCCGTAATTACCCCAATCTGAACGATCACCTTTTTTTGATAGTGGGATTACTTTTGCAATTTTCCAGACAGTCCTGATCGAGCTAATGTATATATGGGTAAGAGGTTTCGATAAGATATTTGCGCAAAGTTATAAAAGTTCTGGTTTTATGTTATGTCTCCTGGTGCTTTCTTGGTTTTTAATTTTGACATTTCAAGTAGCATCTCGTCATGGTTACAAGATTTGACGAGAAAGTCTTGCTGTTTAGGTTATTTAGAAAAGAATCAAAAGAGTGTTGGTTGTTCAACATTTTCGCCCACTTTTTTGCCAATGGTGCAGAAGAACTGGTTCAAGGAGTTGGCTATCTCGCCATCTTTGTTCAGTTTTGTTTTATTCTCTCCATAAATACTGCTTATTGCAGTAGGTGAGTTGTTCTTTTCGGTTTGACAATTGACTTTAAAGTTGCCAACATCGAAGTTATTCTTGACTTTTTTCATCAAATTTAGTATTGTGATAATTCTTTTAAGCTTGCCTTAGACAAGATGTTAGTATATTCTTATACTTTTTGAAATTTTCTCGCGAGATTTGCGATTTTTGTAACTTGTATTTTTCAAAAAGGGTGTTCTTTTATCGTATGCATTTTGTTAAGGATTTGGTGATCCAAGGTTTGTCTTTGGCACGTTTTTTAGAAAGTTGTTGTTGAGGATAAGCCTTTTCCAAAACAATTGGTAACTTTTGCTGTGGATTTTATGATGCATTCGTTGGCACCATAGGCCGTGAAAACATTAGACCAATCCTCTCCGCTCAGATGGATTTTGAACTTTGCTTTACTTGCTTCACTGAAAATTCTGATAATTGGTCGTTCGTACTCGTGGTATTGATCGTTATTGATGATTAGAATTGATGCAAAATTGCCACTAATGTCCGCCACTAATGTCTGCCACTAATGTCCCGAAATCATTTCTAGGCCCCCTGTATGAGATGTTACTCTAGAGGGTAGAATGGTGCAGGACAAAAAACCCAAGCTAAATAATAGGTCAAGGTAGGCCTTGGTGTCCGAGCACTTATCGTTGTCAAATTTTAGAAGGTCAATGTCTATATCGCCAAGTACCACGCACTGGTCAAATTTATCAAGTCGTGCGAAAGATAATGCTTTTTCGAGATTATATGTCAGACCTTACAAGATATCCATTTTCCCCACTTGAAATGAAATCCATTTGCTTTCACAATTTCGAGGGTATGACTGTTCCGAAACTACCAAGGTTTCTTTGTCGTTAATGGCAAGCATGATATTGGGAGATGCATTCTAAGAAAAATAAAAGAAGGATGTTCCTTCAAAAAATTTCCTTGTGCTCTGATATACAGGATGACTGTCCTAAAACTACCAAGGTTTCTTTGTCACTAATGGCCAGCATTATATTGGGAGATGCATTCAAAGCAAAAGTAGAGGGCGTGTTGATGGGTACTGCAGTTTATTGCAATATACTTAATATAGGCAAAAGATATAGTCCATTTTATCTAGACTCGCACTGGCTTAAACGTGTTTCTAAATTTAGGCATTTTCAGTTGATCAAGAACAACATGCTGTTTCGTATCGGTTTCGTTAGAATTCAGTGAAACTCCCTTTTTATTTTTCAAGCAAACCCAAACTTGATCTATCTGTGGACCCAAAATCAAAGAAACTAAATAGTAACAGACACGAAAAAATTTACCCTGGACCAAAAAAAATTATAGGTATTGTGACTATGATTGGGCGATAGGTAAACTTACTGGCTGTGTTTACAGGTTTTCTTTGTAAGAAACGAGTTGATAAGGAACTGGTACTTCAAAATGGTCAAAATTTTGAGAAACTCTAGTACTATGTCTGAGAAGTTCTTGTATTAACAAACTTTTATGAGTTAAATACAGAAATGCTATGACCAAAATATCTTTGAACCTTTAGCAATATAAAATATGATAGCAAATACAGGTATTTCAAGAAAGAAATAATTTGGGCCAGTTCTGAAAAGTTTTAAAAATTATCAAATTTCCAGAGCTCAGAGTTTCTTACGAGTCCCTTGCTCCCTTCAAAATTAGCCTTGTGCTCCCAGTAAATTCTAGGATGCTACTTCCTTTGTTTAAATCCAAGAATTTAGAATCAAGTGATCCTTTGCGGTTAAGATGGCTACTTTTGTTAGCGGCAGATTTTTCATGATCTATCAAGCCTGGCAATTCTGTCATTGGACTCAGTTCCCTCCAAACCTTGGGTAATAAATTTGTGTTTATCAAACATATTAAGGCCTCAGAACGTTTCCAATAAATTGCTAAAACCAGCATGGGCGTTGGGTCTTTGGGGGACTGCGCGGTTTCGTGTGGTCTTTTTGGGGATCTGATGCTTATGCCCTAACTCTCTCGTGTAAACCTTTCCTCCTTTATGTTTAGAGTGGGGTCGTCTGTTATGCCCGGTCGCCCATCACGGCCGATTAGCAAGTAAACGAGCCAGTTGGTTTTTTGATTATACTTTTTGAGGACAAACACAAAATTGCGGCAACATTGGCATAATGGGTGACACCACTGTAGTCATTTTCGTAGTTTTTGTACTATTTGTCTCTATGTTAAGTGCAGGTTTTAGGGTTGTTATGTATTTCCATGCTCTCTTTGTCGTTGTTTTGTAATGTTGCAATGGTTTGTTATTCTAAATTTTATGAGAATATAGAAAAATGCGTAGTTGATGATTTCTCGTACATTTTGCACCAGTCTCGTAAAAAGCCAGTACCTCCTTAAGGTTTTGAACAGAACAGACCTGTAAGAGCATTTTATTTGAAAGGGGCACTGACTTGTGTCGATGATGAAGCAAAAATTAGGCTGTAGGGCGATGCCCTCGGACATTTTTAGGGCCACGCCCATTCCTTAGGCATAAAACGGTACTTTTTTGTCATAAGATTCCTATTTTTGTGGGTACTTCAAAAAGGTTCCAAAACATGGTCATTTCTCGTCGCGGCTTAAATTTCCTCATCCCTGAAAAGTACACATTAGTTGCATGTGATTGTCTTGGCAAATCAAAATAGACAGTAATCAGAGGAGGCAGGGGACTTTATTGAAAGGCATAACATTTTTGAAGTACATTCTCCAGAAATAATGTGCTCCCAAGCTCTCGTATTTTCTAGTCCAGCTTCCTTGCTCCCGGCCTTTTTTAGGCCATACGCCCTTGCTCCCAAAAACCCCTACCAGAGCCTCAACATTTCAAAGCAAGGTCTTTTGAAGCCGTTCCAATATGTAGACTTAACTCAAGTACCTTTTGATACAGGAAACGAGCGAAAATGAAAGAAAATATGTAAAGGATTTCCTTTATCAAAAGAGAAATAGTTTCTTAACTTATATTTTCCTGGTATGGAATTTCTTAATATTTTAGCGATCTGAGAGTTGAGTTTGTTGTAACCAGTTCATTGAAAAGAAAACATGTATGTTTTAGATACAGAACACTGTCTATTCCCTATTCCAATATGATGTTGTAAATGTCAAGAAACATATCTGCGGCAGTGTTAGAGACCACATTGATAATTCGTGCATTTGAAGAAGTGAAGAATAAGAAACAAATGGATAAGCTTTCAGCGCTGCAATGCAAAATGTTCATATTGAATTAAGACGAATTAAGAAACTTTTCGTACTATGCCCTGATGACGTTTTTCAAAAAAAATGCGGAGCAAAAGGTCTTTTCTAGAAGTTAGAATTTTAGCCAAACCAACATTTAAAAGGTACCGTTGGAGGTAAAATAATATTCCTATTCATCCCCCATGTCTTCGTCCTGCTGACAGTAACTTTGTAGTTTTACCTTGTAAAGGATAACTCAATAAAAACACGTAACTGCAGGTTGTGAGTGAACTCCTCCAAATCTGCCTTGCTTTGGTTCAAGGGTTGAATTATCTCTGCCCCCCTGTCCCTGAGCTCCTGTCCTTTGTCCCCTGTCCTTTGTGCCGAGGTGTGCGAAGAAAACATGCCTGTGAAACGCATTGTGCTTCACAGTGATCTGGTGCACAATAGCGCATCAATATTCGTGTGACGCACATAGTGCATCAGATCGATGACGCAGTAGATAATTGATCCCATTAGCGAGCCGCTTTGTTGCGAAACGCATATGTGCATCAGCCCATGCAGAGACGCATGCCATGCAGAGACGCATAGTACACCGGCATATTCAAAACCTCAAAGGGATGTGGTACTGATGGCATTGCTAGTTGTTTTCTAAAATTTGCACTTCCAGTTATTTCAGAATCTCTTTGTGATATTTTCAATCTTTCAATTGCTACTGGTTGTTTTCCAGATAGCTGGAAAATAGCCAGAGTAGCCCTGATTTTCAAAAGTGGTCAAGCTGATGACCGATCTAACTACCGACCTGTATCAGTCTTGCCTGTTTTAGCCAGGGTCTTTGAAAAGCTTATCATAACCAACTGTACGATTATTTGAACAAAAACAAACATCTATTTTCAAACCAATCTGGCTTCAGAGCTCTACATTCTGTTGTCACTTGCCTTCTTAACAACACAGATGACTGGTATGTGAACATGGACAATGGCAGATGCACTATACACTGCAAATATTTTCATTGATCTCAAAAAAGCATTTGACACCGTAGATCATGACATTTTACTTGCTAAATTGAGGAAGAATGGTATTGAAAATCTTGAACTTACTTGGTTTACGTCCTATCTAACAAATAGAAAGCAATTTTGCAAAGTAAATGGGTATGTTCCAAAACCGAAGATATTCACTGTGGTGTGCCGCTCAATGATCTTCCGTTTTCTCTGAAGAAAGGTAAAGTGACCATGTACGCTGAGGATACCAGTATTTCTTACTCTTCTTCGAGCTAAACCAAACTCTGAATAGTGAACTGAATGATTTGAAGCGATGGTTGCAGGGTATTAAACTTTCTTTGAACGTTTAAAAACTCAAGCTTTGATTGTAGGTTCCCAGCCCAAAATTAAGAAAATTGCTGATAAAGCTGTTGATCATCCACTATTTTTTATTGGTGACTCTCAGGTTGAAAATGTAGACGGAATAAAGTATCTGGGTGTGATAATCGACAGGAATTTGGATTGGGAAGAACATGTTAATAATCTCCGTACTACGGTTTCTCGTGCAATTGGATTTTTGAAATTATCCAGGAAATTTTTACCTCAAAACACGTTGAGTGCAATGTTTAGGGGTATCGTCGAGCCCCATTTTCGATTCTGTTGTTCGGTGTGCGGGTGCTGTGGGGTGACTAAACTGCAAACTTATTTCTTTCCTTTCAGGTTTTAAAATTAATTCTGTTTTGTCTTACAGGATTTAACAGTTTTTCTCTTGTTACAGGTTTATTTTGGTTATTGTTTCTTTTACATGAGTTAACAGTCTTCTTTCTACTGATTTCGATGTTTTTATTGCGTTTATGTGTTTAATATGATGAGTCCGTTATTTAAGGCTATTTTTAGATTTTGTACCACGAATCATTTGTGAACAAAGTTGCCTTCATCTGCCAAATCATCTGGAACTTCCCCATGCAACCATCCTAAATGTCGCACATGTACTCATATCAATCTTTCTACCACGGTTTCCAACAACAGCAACTTCTTTCATATCAATGCACGTTTCTCCTGCTCGTTTGCCTGCCCAATGTACTGCCCAATATAAGTATGTTATATGCTATACATTGGTGAAACATCAAGACAACTCAATGCCCGTTTTTGTGAGCACCTCCGCAATGTAGAAAATAAAGTACACCCTAAAAATGCTTGCGAGGACGACCCTGACTTTACTGTCTCTCTGCATTACAATTCTACCGGCCACACCAGCAACGATATGACAATTACTGGACTTTCCTTTGCATCCACGGACCCTATCAAGCAAAAATTCTAGAAAAATGCATCAAATTTTTAAAACTTGCAACTCTTATCCCCGCAGGACTTAATAAACAGTTTTCATATCTTTCATAAATATGTAGCTAGGCCTTCTTCCTCTTTCATTATTTTGTTTATTTATCTATTTATTCATTAATTTATTAATTTGTTATTTATTTAGATTATTTGTGTTGCTATTTGTTTTATTTTCATTTTTAATTTCATATCTATTTTTTCGTATGTGCGTATCACGGAGCATTCCATTTCTCATCTGACACTAAATTCTGCTGGTGCTCTCTTAACCCTATTTTTTAAGTACTTTTTTAAAAGTATTATTAAGTATTTTTTAGGCTCACTACTCAGTAAACTAAATTTTCACAAATTTAAGAACAACTTTAAGGACACAATAAACCCAATGTGCCTTACGAATAACGGCATTGAAGAAACAGAGCACTTTTTGCTGTCGTGCCCTTCATTTGACATCCATCGACGAGATCTTCTCGCTGGAATTTCGGTAGTATTACGACCATCTGTTCAAATCAACAGCCTTTCAAACAGCGCTCTGATACAACTTTTATTGTATGGCGAGAAAGACCTTTCTAGCGACGTTAATAAACATGTACTTGAATTGACTCTGAAGTTCATTCACCAAACTGGTCGATTTAACTAAGGAAATTCACAGCGTTTGTTTACATTTCATAGTCTCCAAGTCCCTTTGCTTCTCTTTCTTTTGCTGTAAGTTTGTTTCACATTGGATGTTAGGCTCATTGTGCATTGGGCACAAATCCATTCTAATTCGATAATCGAATCTCCAGTTCACCCATTCTTGTGTAAAAGACCTGATTGCCCACAGTTAGCTCGACATACAAAGTGAAACGAACCTTAGTATTTATCAGTAGAACTTGTTCATGTGCATCGTTCGAAGCTGTACATTTAGTTTTAGTTTAGTTGCATGTTCTCTATGTTATTTTCTAATTCATTTCATTCAACCGAGAATAACTACATTTATTTAATAACTAATTACAATTCTTATAAGAGTCTTTCATGACAGTAGTGCTAGTCAGTTTGGCAAGTTTGTGAAAAGACGAGTGCATGACGAACAAGTAATACGATAAATAAGCAAAGCAAAAATTCTACAAGATGCATTACCCGGCATATTCTCAAATTTTACACTATATTACTGTGCCTATCCTGGTTTGATCATTATAGTAACCTGTCAGAACTTATTGTTATGGACGGATAAAACGAGTGTCGAAATCTATCATAACAGAATCAACATCCACAAGTTGATATTGCCACTGCTCTAAAATCTTATGGGAGGGGTGGGGGAGGGGGTTCTGATCAGCAAACGAGCTATCGACGTGTGATCTTTAGACTCCTGTACAGACTATTTATACTGTCACTATTTCACGTGCCAGAACACAACTTAAAATCACTGGCACGCTTGAATACACGACTCTATTGTAACCTACTAAAGACTCTGCTCTTTCTCCCTCTCTTGGGACTAAATAAATTCAGTTAATGACTGCGGAGTTGTCATGGTATCCTGCACTCCGTGGTGTAGTGTAGTGAAGTACCTCGTACGTAGTGTGTAAAGTAGTTTGTTTGCAAAACATTTTTATATTGAATAACCCTATTTTGGTTTTGGAGCAATCCCCCCCCCCCTGGTAAACTTTTTGTTATAACTCTGCCAGAAGAATAATTATGGCCCGGAAACTTTCTGACTTTTTGCTGCTTCTTATTGTGCAACGACTCAATAAGTTTTATGAAAATATTTTGCCAAATGAGGGAGAGGGAGTTGACTCTGTCAAAATCGCCAATAGACCATTTCGCAATTTGGAGAAAGAGATTGAGGAGAGCGCGGCCTATTCTGACAGCCTTGGCAACAAGGAAATCTAGTCCCTCTTCTGCAGTGGTAAGTGTACAACTTGCGGCTCCATCGCATCTCTCTCTAAATTCGATAAATATTCGATTTATATGCAACTTTCAAGAGTTATGCGATACTTTTTTAGTATGGTAAGTGTTTTCTCTATGTCATTTAGCCGTCTTGTCATCCGTCTGCCCGTTTGTGACTTTAATTTGAGCCACTTTATTTCAGGCATTTCCCTGAACTGTGAAGCGTCGTAGTTTAGGCCCAGCCGAGCTACGATAAAGCTTGGCTTGTTTACTAGATAACGGAACGCATTTATGGCTATGCAAGCAAATGAAATGCAAAAGAAAATCATCTAAAGACTCATAATGAAATCATGTGCTATTTTGATAAATTTAATAAGCAATAACAGGTCAAACCAAGCCAATTGAAGTCAAGGAAGATGATGCAAGATCAATATGCCTAACTTGAGCCGCCTCAAGATGAAGGAAACACCCGAAATAAAATGGTTTAAAATACATTCACAAATGGGCGAAAGGATGACAACACGGCTAAATAATCCAGTGAAAACACTTACCATACTAAACAAGCATCGCAAAATTCTTAAAAGTTGCAAATAAGTCGAAAATAAATCGAAAATGCTTAACTGCACGCTTACCACTGCAGAAGAGGGGATTCCCTAGATTTCCCTGTTGCCAAGACTCTCAGAATGGGCCGCGCTCTCCTCAGTCCCTTTCTTCAAATTGCGAAATGGTCTATTCTCGAAAATTAATTTTCGCGACTTGCAAAGATATTTTGCAGGGTAGTGCTATTTGAAGCATAGGAATCATTCGTCGTACATAGCCGAATGCTCGTGGCCCATGGCCGAAACCGCCAAAGCCTCATTTTCACGGACCAATCAGACGGCTAAAAAGCAAAGGAGACAAAAGAAACCCGTGAAGATTTTTCTAAATTTTACCTACCATCATAAAACGCAACCAGGACAAACAACTGCTTGAGATTTCCCGAATTTTTTTGAAGAAATCTACCCTCCTGATGTTTGGATGTACAAGTTTGGATGCCGGTTAAAATATCTCTAGAACTGGCGGAGTTAATACCTCTCCAATAGGCAAAATCAGCGAAGGCTTGTCGAGGACTGTTTACGCCATTTCAAGTCACTTCAAGTCAGGACTGTTTACGCCTCTTGATAAAACCTCTTTTGAATTTCATAAGTTATTTTGCAACGAGCAAACTTGTACCATGAATTAAAAAAGTAGTACAATACTGAAACTTCCCTAGAGTATTACCACATGACTTGAAATGCGCGAACAAGCCTTTGTAGACTTTTTCAATTCACATAGAAACAGTAGGAGCATTTAATATTGAACAAAAGTAAATTTAGCGAAAGACAATAGCAAGAAAAATTGAAAACGCAGATTTTGGCGTTTTCAGGTCGTTCTTACAACAATCACTATTGTTATTACTATTGTCTCCCAGCCAGAATTTCTAATGTTCAAGGTTCAGTGCCTTATCAGTTTGTTTGTGGCCATAACTCCGCCAATCCTGGAGATATCTTAACCTGCATCCAAATTTGTACACCCAGACATCTGGAGAGTAGATCGCTTTAAAAAACTTCGGGAAATCTCAAGCAGTTTTTTGTCTTTGCTGCGTTTTATGAAGGTAGGTGAAATTTAGAGAAATCTTCACGGGTTTCTTTTGTTGATTAACAAAGCAACGAGAGAAACTCTAACATCTAAGACCTTGATAGATCATATTGCTACGACGAACAAGTCTATCATTGTTGTTTCCGATGTAAAGGAAATTAGTCTCAGCGATCACTATATGGTCTACTGTGTCCGAAAATTCCGAGGTGCTTCTAAAAAGCAACACAAAATTATCTCCACCAGGCAGATGAAAAATTTTTGTGAAGAGGATTTTCTAAATGATTTGAAGAGTGTTGACTGGAAGAAGATAGTTACAAGTACTGATGATATTAACCAGATTGTAGAGCAATGGTCTAATATGTTTTCTATTATTCTGGAAAAGAATGTCCCGATGCGCAACAGACGAGTTTCTGAAAAGCATGTGTCAATCTCGAGATAAGGCTTAAGAAACTTGCTGTTGGTTCTAAGTCCGATCTTTTAATGCAGGCTTATAGGCAGCTGCGAAATCGAGTGAATAAAGTGAATGAGAATTTGAAGCGCGAATTTTTCACAAACAAGATCGCCTCCTGTGATGGCGACCTAAAAAACACGTGGAAAACAATTAATCAAGTTCTAAATAAGAAGTCTAAAACCACTCACATCTCATCCCTGGAGGTTGAAGGAAAAACGGTATCATGTGATATAGCTATTGCAGAACAAATGAATAACTTTTTTTTGTGAAATTGGCAAGAACCTGAGTGATAAAATACCTGAGACATCTAATCCTCTCTTAACAAATGAGTACGAGATTAATCCAAAGAGCGTGCAATTCAATTTCGAGCCTATCAGTGTGTCTCAAATTGAAGGGATTTTCGGAAAATGTGACAAAAGGGTTCTGGCCCCGATGGTATAGCCAATTTTTTCTTAAAAATGGGACTGCCTGTGATAGCTGAGTCCCTATGCGACATTTTCAACCTCTCTCTTGCTACCGGAGTTTTTCCAGACAGTTGGAAAAATGTGCGAGTTGCCCCTGTCTTCAAGAGCGGTCAACAAGATGACAGTTCAAATTACAGGCCTATATCTATCTTGCCATTTCTAGCCAGACTGTTCGAGAAGTTGGTCTATAATCAAGTCTATGATTTTCTAATCAAAACAAGATTCTGTTGTCAAATCAATCTGCTTTCCAAGTGTTACATTCTGTTGTTACCTGTCTGCTCGCGAGTACAAACGACTGGTACGTAAATATGGATAGCGGAAAATACACAGCAAACGTATTCATCGACCTAAAGAAAGCATTTGATACCTTAGATCATGACATTCTCCTGAAAAAGCTAATTCGGTATGGTATCACTGGTCTGGAACATTCTTGGTTTGTTTCATATCTGAACAACAGACGGCAATACTGCAAAGTCAATGGTGCACTTTCGCAGACGAAGGATGTCACTTGTGGTGTTCCACAGGGCTCATGCCTTGGTCCCCTACTGTTCTTAATCTACATTAACGACCTCCCACTTGCTCTGCGAAATTGCAAGGTGACTATGTATGCAGACGACACCAGTCTTTCTTATGCATCAAAAAACATCGAAGAGCTTAACCAATTTATGAACGAAGATCTAGATTGTTTAAAAGATTGGCTGCAGGGAAACAAACTATCCTTAAACCTCCTTAAGACTCATGCAATGATAGTTTGATCCCGTCCTAAGCTTAAAAAGATCTATGATGAAGTCTTCTTTCCTTTTCTATAAATGGCACACAGATAAAGACTGTAGAGAGGACTAAATACCTTGGTGTTCAGTTGGATCTTGTCTGGGATGAGCATATAAAGTGTATGAGAACTAAATTATCTCGAGCCTTAAGTTTTCTGAAGTATGCAAAGAAACTTCTCCCTGAGGAAACGCTCAGTAAGATGTACAGAGGAATTGTTGAACCCCACTTCCGCTATTGTTGCTCAGCTTGGGGATGTTGTGGTAAAACTCAAATTGACACCCTCCAAAAATTACAAAATCGAGCTGCCAGAATTGTTACAAATAGCAGCTATGATGTTTCAGCAGCTGGTCTGATTAAAAGGCTGAAATGGCCAACTATCTCGGACATTATTCAAAGTGAAACAGCGACTATAATGTACAAGTCAACAAATAGTCTTGTGCCGGAATATCTGTCTGAGTTATTTGTAAAAAATTCAGCTCTTAACACAATGAGACTAAGAAATACCGAAGCTGACTTGCGTGTTCCTTTCTTCAAAACTTCGAATGGGCAGAATACCATTTCATTTCGTGGGCCTAGGATTTGGAACCAATTAAGTTCAGATGTCAAACATGCACCTTCCCTTCTAACCTTAAAAGAAATTGTAGAGGGTTTTTGGTTTTTCTTTTATTTTTCTTTTGATAAATTTAGGAACATTTCTATTTGTATTAATTTATATTATAGTAATAAGATTAACTGTAAATAAGGTTTTAAATTTGTTTTGTAGTATTTTGCACGGCCCCCTGATAAGCAGTCTCTGCAGGCTGACGGGGCTACCGTGGTTAAAAAATTAAAAATGAAAAAATGAAATGAAATTGTCTCCGTCGCTTTTTAACCGTCTGATTGGTCCGTGAAGGTGAGGCTTTGGCGGTTTCGACCATGGGCCACGAGCACTCGGCTATGTACGATGAATGATTCCTATGCTCCGACTATCCAATGATGAGAAATGGAATTTTGAAGTTTGTCAAAATTTCAAGTGGTTGTTTACATTAGAATTTCCGGTGCAATATATCGTTTTGAACCAACTTTAACGTGTCATAAATCAGTCTAGAAAAGACCGATTTTCATGATTTTTGTACGAAATGGTCAGCAATTTAGTTGTGCTTAACATGTATAAAAATGCTGTGTATTGAATGTAAGATCATGGGTAGATGAACACTATTTTGATGCTTACTTTTTACGACAAATTTCAAGAAAAATTGCTACTCAAAGTTGAAAACAAAAAATCTATGTAATTCTAGGTGTTAGATATTAATATATTAAATTACTAGAACCTATTTGGAGCATTCCTGCCAAAGGGCCCGTTTCAAATCGTTCTAATTTTGTCGCAAAAAAAGTTTGAAGATTGCATGTAACATAGGTTTTTCTTTCCTGATTTCCTGTCAAAACTGTAACAGTGCCGTGACTGTTTTCTTAAAGGCAAGAGCTCTAGATTTGCGAAATTGGTTCTCAAGAATTCAAAAGAGGTATTCTCGATGCAATGATAAAAACAATAGCCAATCTTTGTGAAACAATAGCTTAATGCTGTTAAACAATTGACCTACATTGGAAAACAGAATCTGTTTTCTCTTTCTTTCTGCAAGATCCAACCAATTGAGATATGTTTAATACTTTGATATATGCTATGTTAAAATTCGTTCGATATCTAAATCTAGTGGAACTAATAGAGTCAAAACAGTTTCGCCGTCTCAAGACGGAATTGTTTAGTTCAAAAAAAGTACATCGAATCAATCACAAGGCTATCATTTGTTGCTTCAACGTATGGTTCAGCAGACTGACGACTTTTCTTAAAGATATCATGACGGGATTTTGCCACAAGTGGCCTTGTGGCCATGAGGTTATCAATATCCACACAATATTGTATTTGAGGTTGGCTTTAACTGAAGTACAACCAGCTCCACCTAGTCCTAGTCCTAGTCCTAGACCTAGGACTAGACCTAGTCCTACACCCAGCTCCACTTCGAAAATTCCTGATGTGCATGTTCCTGGCCTCCAAGCCGCTTTCCGACCAAACTGCAATTGGTCCACCCTCAAGCATCTCAAAAGAGCTCCCAGTTATGGGCCAACATTTAGTGAACATATGAGTTAATTCGGACCTATGGAAAATGACGACACATGTGTATAATTCTTATCCTTCTTAGCCAGTTTAATGTTTGCCTTGCTGTTTCGGAAAGTGTCGACAAAAGCAATATCCTTGACGCCAACTGTTTCAAGCAGCACTGCCATGATACGATGATCCACCTATGTCTTCATTTTCCATCGGTCCAAGTTAACCCATCTGTTCATCAAATGTTGGCCCATAACTGGGAGCTCTTTGATATGCATGAGTGTGGACCAATTGCAGCTTGGTCGTAAAATGGCTTGGAGGGATGGGGCAAGCTCATCAGGAACTTTCGAAATGGAGCTGTGTGTAGGGCCAGGCTTACTCGAATACATAATTGTGCGGATGTTGATAACCTCATGGCGACTTGTGGCAAAATCCCGTCACGATATCTTAAAGAAAAGTCGTCAGTCTCCTGAACCATTAGTCGAAGCAACAGATGATAGCCTTGTGATTGATTCGATGTACTTTTTTTGAACTAAACAATTCGGTCTTGAGACGATGAAACTGTTTTGAATCAATAGTTCCACTAGATTTAGATATCACGCGAATTTTAACATAGCATATATCAAAGTATTACACATATCTCAATTGGATGGACCTTGCAGAAAGAAAGAGACAACAGATTCTGTTTTCCAATGTAGGTCTATTGTTTCACAGCATTAAGCTATTGTTTCACAAAAATCGGCTATTGTTTCTATCATTGCATCGAGAATACCTCTTTTGAATTCTTGAGAACCAGTTTCGCAAATCTAGAGCTCTTGCCTTGAAGAAGACAGTTACGGCACTGTTACAGTTTTGAAACGAAATCAGGAAAGAAAAACCTATGTCACATGCAATCTTCAAACATTTTTTGCGACAAAATTAGAACGATTTGAAACGGGCCCTTTGGCAGGAATGCTCCAAATAGGTTCTAGTAATTTAATATATTAATATCTAACACCTAGAATTACATAGATTTTTTGTTTTCAACTTTGAGTAGCAATTTTTCACGAAATTTGTCGTAAAAAGTAAGCATCAAAATAGTGTTCATCTACCCATGATCTTACATTCAATACACAACATTTTTATATATGTTAAGTACAACTAAATTGCTGACCATTTCGTACAAAAATCATGAAAATCGGTCTTTTCTAGGCTGATTTATGACACTTTAAAGTTGGCTCAAAACTCTACATTGCACCGGAAATTCTAATGTAAACAACCACTTGAAATTTTGACAAACTTCAAAATTTCAATTCTCGTCATTGGATAGTCCGATTTTGAAAATTTTTGCTTTCTGTTACGCCCAAGGATACCCTCTTTAATGGGGATGTAAAAATTTGCTTGTTTTCGAAACTTCATTTTTTCCTATTTATTCCATAATTTCGTCGATCTGGATCACTGTGTGCTCCTATTTGATGTAATCTATCATAATATTTCTGTTTGGATGGAAATTGTGCTCCAAATTAAATTTGATCGCATTTTTCCTGATGTTTACAATTTTGCCTCTTTTCTTGACCACACGAAGAAAAATGCTCATGCAAGCAATAATGACGGCTAATTTTAGGATAATTTTATATGTTCAATTAAGTACATGCCTGGGGCTATTATTGCACCAAATCTTGTTGCTCTATCTATTTCCAGTCAAGAGTTAGGTAGGGGGCTTTTTAACCCCCCCCCCTCCAACCAAAATAGGACGTGTCAGATAGCCTAACCACTATAGGGTTAATTTAATCTTTCCTATATCATTCAAATTTATTATTCCAATCTATCGTTCTAACAATGCTGCTTTACCTTACTCTCACACCTGATAAACAGCAAAGCTCGAAACGTTGTTATTGCCCCACACCGAAGTGGGGCTGTATATCCCACCGCGCGCATACGAGGCTGCACAGGCTAGGGCTTCGAATCTCAAATCCTCGCATATTTGGAATTTTTCGTCGTAATACAGGTTTGACGGGTTTTTGCTCAAGCTCGTTTGAGAATGATGGAATGTGATTGGTTTTCTGTCAACACAGGTTTGTTCAGGTTCGCAAGGCATAGATTTATTGCATTTGTTGTAGTTTGTATTTTGCTGAGCTGGATTATGAAGGAGAATAGAATAATTGTAATATCACGCCATATGGTGCTTAACATATGACGTATTATGTCTTCTCTTTGCATCCTCTTGTGTCTGAAACAAAGGGCTTTCAACAGAGGAGGAAATCCCCTTTCTTTCCATGCCGAAGGCTCAGGGGTGTCCATAGTAACTGTTTGAGATAACAACAACAAACCAAAACAAACAAATGGTTTTGGCAGAAAGAAGGAGACCAGCAGAGCCTGACAGAGCAGGGGAACAGCATTGGCTCCTAACTACCACCAACAAAGCAACGATGCAAACCCTGTTAACCCTATTTTAACCGGGTAAAAAAAAAGTGATTTTCTACCGGGGGGGCCTGTTTTTCTCCGCAAGTATAACAGCTATGACAATGAAACTTGCACTGTGTCATAATTGAACAAAGGAGAATCTAAAAATAGCATCAATCAATCAATAGTCACGTGATTGGTTGCTAGGCAACCAAAAACAATGCAAATTTTGAGAAAATCGAGCTATTTGCAGAAAAGGGCCCATAATTAGCAAATAGCTTGATAAAATTGGCAAAAAACCATCGAAATACCTGCTTGACACCATTTGTTTGTAGTTTTATATGGTTTCATATGGATATTTGTGGTTTCTAATACATTAACTAATTAAATAATGAAAATTTGATTCAATGCAAAATTGTTAGCTCAATAATTATGATTTAAAACCATCAATTTCGCATATTATTGGTGAAATCAAGTACCTTCATCGATATTTGAAGTAATTACATCAGTTTTGCATGAAAAAATTACTCATTCATTAGGAATATGACGTCATAAAGATTGATGACGTCATAGAAATAATAAATTGCTGATGTCAGCAAATATGAATAAATTATATATCAAATGAAAGTACTCATTGAGACGAATCGAATGGTATATATATTATTGAGATTTAGTAACAAAGGAAGAAAATATAGCCGTTTTAAAGAATTTCTTTGTGACCACTCTCCAAATATGGGCATGTGGTGGTCACGTGATCAGACAATAGGTATTGAAATTTCTATTTTCTGATTGCCAACTAAATTTTAGGAAAAGTCAAGGAGTTTCAGCATTGTAAGTAGCATCGTTTGGGAGCTATTAAAAAAAATCCGACAGGGGGGGCGAAAAACGCCCCCCCCCCGGTTAAAATAGGGTTAAGGGAAAAAACAATCTGAATTGTGTAAAATGCAACCGATGCATACCAAGGCCAGTCAGTCAATTTTGCATGACTGATATCACAAATAAAAACATTTTAAGAACATCTCATATATTTTTATAAACTGCTATCATTTAGAGTAACCAACGATACTTTTGTAACAATTCTAATTTACTAAATTAGCAAATTTAATTTGTGTTTTGGGTTTTCGTGATTTTTGAGGCATTTTCTTCTCTTGTTCAAACTGATTCTTATGCTCTTCTTTTTTCGTTTGGCAACAATGCAATTACAAGTCAAGTCGTCTTTGAGAATCAATGCAAAGCGGAAAACTTCAATATTTTCTCTTTATTTCTTTAAAAATTATTCTTTGTTATCATTTACTGTTTTTCCAAAAATCATACTTGAAATCAGAGGCCACACAGTCAATGAGTTATGTTGTTATGTCAAACACTAACATAGTCAATGAGTTATTTTACAAAGATTCGAGCCCTGATGCCTTTTGTGGATACACATGCTGTGGCAGATTTTATGCACAAGTGTCAAATATTTGGCCTGTACAGAATTGATATGGGAATCACTATGTGAAAACTGCAACACTGATCTACCTTTTTAGTGTTTATCATACCTGCTAGAGATATCTGGTGTGGGGCACCTAGTAATAACTATTGCTAGTTTATAACTTTCTCATTATATTGTGGTTTTTCAACTCTATTACTGCCGGGCTTTTGGGGCCCTTGTAGTACGGGGGGCGGGGCCTCCGTAACTTCGTCAATATTTCAGATGTAAGGATGCAACTTAGTACAATGGTTTAGAGGAAAAAGATCTACACGATAGGCTACTTCTTTAATTCTTCATTGCATCCATTACGTCACTATGACGTCATAATTGAGGAAAATTGCAGTATTTCATACTGCTACAAGAATGTATCACAAAGCATCAATGAGTAAAAATCGGCAATGTAAGTGGAAAAAACTAAACTCGCTTCCTTAATTTTCTGGCTGACCGCGTCTTGAAAAGAGGCTGGTCACGTGAACAGTGTCTACAATCTTGAAATAAAATTTCAAATTTTAATTGATCTAATAAATTCTAGGAAAAGTCTCAAAGTTTCAGCTCTTTATCTTTCGAACTAACGACACAATGCATCAAATAAACATTGCCGCGTCTAATAAGCTTTGTGCCCCCCCCCCCCCGTAGTAATAGGGTTAAAGATAGGAGCTCTTTTTTATGAGGTAATAGCTGTGCAGAAGTAAGAGGGTGCAAATATGCAATGTAGGTAAATCGACTAGCAATACAAAGAGGTCTCAGATGTCTTAGAGTAGACTTGAGAGACAGTGTTGAATGGAATTGAATGAAAGACTGATGAAACGAGTAGCTACATTAAAAAAATACTGAACGATATAGCACTTCTTAGTGTAAAAGGCAGAATAGAAGTAACTTAGAAAATAATCAAACTATGGCTTAGATTGAGTGAACAGAATCATCTATATTGTGCGAAATCATGACAGTATGGAAAATGAAAAGTTGCTAGATACTAAATATAAAGTATCATTTAGTATTTGCACCAGAAAGAATTTGTACCATTTGCAATAGTAGCAAGATAACCCTGTGTTCTCTCATCAAAAGAGAAAAGAAAGGTCACAGCAAGCAGGATACAGGGACATTTTTTTTACAGGGATTTCTTTCTTTTTTCTTCTTTCTTTTTTCTTTCTTTTATTTCATTGCTATTGTATGTATATATGCCTACTTTAAATGAATTAATAATAAAAATGATAATAGTGATATAGCATACCTGAAATAAAAGTATACTCAGTAAGGGCATTTCAAAGACAACTAAGATTTTAAATATTGAAATAGAAATCAAGAAAGAGTACTGGACAGAGTTGATAAAAAGAATTCATACTAAGTTTCAAAGTATGGAAAATACATCTCAGGCAGTTCCATGTAAACAGGAGAAGTATTAGAGAGACTGCAATGGAACTTTCCTTAACATGTGCCACTGCGGTGAAAACTGTATATTTCTAATGCTTGCGTTCTACCGTGGTAAACTCGTAAGTTTCGTGTATGAGTTTGAGTTTACCGTGATCATCTCTAACCTTCAACTTGCTAGAAACAAAAACATTGAAATAGCTGAAACCAGAATCTTCCTGAATTATAAAATAATTTCAAAACCTTGAGTCCCGGGTCCCGAATCCCAGATCCCACTTGAGTCCCGGGTCCCACCTGTGTCCCGGGTCATGAAATTCTGGTATGCTAAAAGAAACAACGAAGGACCATTCTGGTATGGTGTTTAACTTGCAAAAACAACCGATTATTGAATTCTTCAGATATTCATCGAGCCCAGCTATTGTCCTGCAATTTCTGAATACGTGGCTCTAACATAGGCAGTAGAATTTAATGTGCTACCAACATTATGACATGCCACCCCAGGTTTGAAATAAGAATGTTACTCACTTGGCGTTTCCTGCAAATCGTTGAGTAAGTTCGCTTCTCTCCTCTTCGTGCCAATTTCAATGCATCAGCCTACTCGCAACCAGCTCATGGATAGCATTGGATTGGGTCATTGCACAGCTGAAGTGTGGATGAATACTAAAAGGGGTCGACGTGCCGACATCATCTCTAATTTGCATCTCCATAATTGTATAAAACAGACCTTCACAGTAGACTGCGTACATTTTGAATGAAGTTCAAGGTCATCGTTTCTCTTAAGCTTTCGACATTGCCTCATTTAAGAAATATTTTGTTTCTGCTCCAAAGAAATCGGCCCATATCTCCCGATCATATTTCTATTTTCTTATCATTTTCGTTAGAAAAGCAAACTTCCAACTGACCTTCCATACAAAGTAAGAAAGACCTCTGAAAATTTTCTCGTTGACCTCATTTAAAACGAAGCTCTAACGGTTTTGATTGCAATTGCAATTTTATTTACCTGAAAGCTAGTAAACAGAGAGTGAATATTTAGCGTCTTGTTTCCCTGTGCCTGTGCCTGTACTTGCAGCGTTGCAAAAGTAGTTTCCTTTTTTTACACTAAAAGGAATATAGATTGAATTGTCCACTCAAAGAATTGCAAAAGTCAGCACAAAAACAATTAGTGATTGGAAGGAAAGGAATTTTCCTCAGAGAATTAGTCTGGGGCGGGGGGGGGGCGTGGGTGTAAAAGAAGCAAGTTACTAAACCCAAGGGATGACTTCAGTGTGATGGCCTACACTCCACTTGCCGCTCATAAGGCTGATATTCTCTAAATAAGGGTCCGTTATTTATCTTAACTCTGATGAAGGGTTAGCTTCTTCAGAATTTTCTTGCAAGTAGGTCCTGTAATGATTATCCGAACAAAATGACTGCACATCATTTTGTACTTTGCACACGAAGCGACAAAGTGAAGGAACGATGATGTTTTTTGGTAATAACAACAACAATAACAACAACAATAACACAGTCTGGCTAGTCAATGCAGACGAAATTTGAAGGGACCTTTCATACATATCGAGAAAATGGTTTTGGAAGCCGCGCCAAAGATCAAGGATATTTGTGACATTGCCTTATGCACAAGAAATGATTTGTGAGAAATGATTTATCGTACCCTGAATACGCGAATACAAGGTATGTATCTTCAACTGCAAACATTAAATAATTGCGTTTCCTTGGCGTTTTCTATTTTTCCAAATCGACTCACACGCATAAAGGGAAACCAATAAAAGTTTTTGTCGCAGTTTTTGTTAGCAACGAGAGCAGTTTGTTTATTTTGAAATTATCTTGCAGGGATTCATGATGGTAAGTAGTAATAATGCATCGTATTTCTCTAACTTTTCCACTGCATCTCGTATATAAGTATCCTGCTCTCAAATCCGGCTGTAAAGGCATGCCCTTTTATATCAGATGCCTCTACATCCATATCTTATGGAAGATTTAGAACATTTTTGGTTTATAAATCTGCAAAATGAACAAATATATCCGGAGTGTATAAGACCTTTCTGTTTTCATTGTGCGTCAAAATAGACTTGATAGCAGCACTGATCGCAAGAGAAGAGGGAACGTTGCATTATCCTGCTGAAGTCCAGTAATTTACGTCCGATATTGTATCGAGTGAGTCGAAAATATGTCAAGATGTTTGGCAGGATGTGGAATAAAAAGTACGCAGCCAATGTTCAAACTGAAATGCTGATCTATCAGTCAAAAGCCAACTTAGATTTCGACATTTTTTCAGTAAAATTGCTTATCTTTTAGACCCAGAACTTAGGAAACTGCTCATAAGGGGTTTGTATGGAAAAGAGAATTCCACGTTCCATTGTGGGCCATGATTTATTTGCCCTTGAAAATTAAATTCTATTTCTGAAACTGACAATTGTGTTGAATTTAAGCTTTAATGGCAAGTAAAACACGGGCCAGAAACGTTCATTTTCCCTTGCAAACCTCTTACCAGCATTTCCCAAATTTCTGAGTCTAAATGATGTGTCATGCTACCAATCATAATTTTCACATCTAAGTGAGCCTTTCACTGATAGATCAATATTTTAGTATGTATGTATGTATGTATGTATGTATGTATGTATGTATGTATGTATGTATGTATGTATGTATGTATGTATGTATGTATGTATGTATGTATGTATGTATGTTCTTATATCTGCTACATTAGCGGGACATCCATTGTGTTACACACCTACCTTAGCGGGACATTGGTGATTGGCGGGACTTACCCAGGGTCCCGCTAATTTTCTGTCAATTTTTGATGTCCTTACCATGTAGAAACGTCAAAAAATGCATCTTTGTTAGGTCCCGTGAAGTTGGTGAAAAACTTACACTAAAAAAAGTTAAAATGCCAACTTAGCGGGACCAAAGTTTTTTTGTGTGTTCCCATGGCAATTCCGTCTCAACAGAGTGGGAAATGCAATGTAAATGTGCCTAGTGTTGTATTACATGAGTTGTACTTCTGAAAAACACTCCGGAACGCTTACACACCATGTCCCGATAAGTTGGGTGTGTAAACATTTGAAGCTGCTGGTCCCGGCAAGTGTGTAATATTACGAACAAATACTACCCATTCGAAAATGAGAATACCAGGAGTCAGTGAGCTGCGATGCTTGAGTTGCTCAAGGACATCAAACGAACCATAACCGTTATCTATTCAGTGCTGTGGAATGTCTAATTGGACAGAAGTGTAGGCCAAGATATTTGTGCCAAAAGTCACGGAAAATTTTCGGCAGTAGACCTTTTAGTTATACTACAATTTTTTTGGATCGAGTGAGTCTTTTACATTTTGTTACCAATGCTGAGTGACGTTAGAGCTTCAAAAACCTCTCTTCACACTTGAACATTTTACAAAATGTACAAACTATCATTCAATTCAGAATTTCATGAAATAGGGAAAGGTCTATTTTGAGATCTAATAGAAAGGAATGTTCTCCTGTTACTTCTGAAGGCAATGTGAATTATCGCTGAAATCCCAGGGAGGAGGGGTACTGGACTAGGTAAATGAAGGTCATACATGGAAACGCATTTACACACCTGCCCCAGAAAATGTCCCAAAACTATATACACTCTCCCGTAAAACTTTGATAACAATATGATATTAAACACTTTTTGGCAATTCAGTTTTGCTTATGACAACCCAACACATATATTCCCATCTACATGATCGACTCTTTGCATTTGATATTGTATCAAGCAACCACCACGTCAAGTTTCATAAGCTGTTTTTTTTGCTTGTAAATTCTGTATCTCGTTAGATGTTAGGCGTATCTAACCTGACATCTAACAAATTAAAAAATAAGAAAAAGGCATCATGCTATTGCTCTATTATGCTATTGCTCTTGACATCATTTTGTAGTTTAGCAGTCCGGATCAGACATCTAATGTCAAACAGACTCTAGTACACTTTTCATAAGTTTCTATTCGCGTGTTGGGCTATCTGTAACTGTATGCAGTTTAAAATGTTTCATTTATTGGCCATGTGGGTAGTCAAAATCTTTTTGCTCCTCAACGTATCTTCCTTCTAGTACTGAAAGTAATTTGGTTTGAATTGAAGGTAGATTAATCTGTAATTTTTTTCCCAATAATTCTAATGGAGGGTATTTGGTTTCACAAAAATGAAACCAAATACTGGACCAAAAAATTGCAAAATAGCGCTAACGCTAGGAAACTAAAAAACAACGCTGTTAATACGGTATACCGGACTGTAGCAGTTTGATTGCGACCTACATACACCTTCCTCTATCACAATTTGTAGTTTGATCTATTAGATCGTTTTCGTAGTTTTAGATAGTTAACAGACAAAAGAATGATGCGAGAACGATGGGAAAAGTTTCATTAATGCACTTTCAGGAAAACTGCATTGACGGCAGAAAATATGAATATATGGAACAGATCTTATATCATTGTCATACCATTGATCTCAACTGTTTTAATATTCGGCTCAAAGGTGTACATGTATTCGAATGTGAAATGGTTTGAAAGGAAACTTTTCAAAACAAGAAGTAGTAATAGAATAATAATCATAACAACTAATATTTTGGCAGGTTGACTTGTTCAGACGTGAGGCAAAAAGTAGAATGAAGTGAAAATAGTTTAATATAAAATTAAAGGATGAGAATTTTATTGGAGTCGAAGACGTTTTTTTGGACATTTACAAAGACTTCGATGGTTTTGTTTCTTTTTGAATAGCAAGATGGATATTTCGTCGTGGGTTGCTTTTTCCAATCGAAAAATGTGGGCTCGGGCTCCCTGGTTGGCAAACCACTCTTTTCCAGTTTCAGTGCGCATTTTCGGTAAAACAACACAAGAGCCATTGCCTTCAATGTTTATTTCATGCTGAGATTTTTTGAAGTAACCATTCATGTCTTTGGGTAGTAGATTCTGCAATGATTTACACACGTCAATGGCTACCCTTGTGTTTCAAGCTTTTTCAATACTGTCCCATGACGTTATCTTTGCTCTTGGGTTGAAAATTCTGGCTACTCTATTTGGTATGTTTACAGTTCCTTGGGGTATGGAATGCTGCAGTGGGTACAACAGTAGTGGCCGTATCATTGTGTTATATGTCGATTCTACTGCATAAGGGCAGACTTTTTCGAAAATACTAGAAAAAAGCTTTACTCTGGCTGTCGCTATATTATATACATTTGTTCAAAATGTTGATGTAGGCTCAGATGGTTATCCAAATCTACACGAAGGTACTTGTGCGATTTTGTCTCATGAATAGTTTGACTGTAGATTTTTATGTATACGTGTGGCTGTTTGGGCAACTGTTGATGTGATCCATATAGCACAAATTCAGTTTTACCTTTTTCAAGCCAGTCTGCAACTTTTTGCATTTGACTGTAAAGTAAATGTTCTATTTCATTTGAGTTCGTTCTTGCATGATATAAAGCAGTATCGTCGGCATATAGTATAATGCCAGCATCAATGAACGGAATATGGATGTCATTAATTATGAGCCCAAAGAGAAGGGGCCCCAGGACGGATCCTTGTGGGACACCACATGTAACGTTTTCTTCGCATTAGTTGGTTTAGTCAAAAATTACTTTTTGTTTCTTATTAATGAGATAATTACGTATCCATTGTAATTCCACATAATCTAAGGGACTCCCCTCTCCTTCGTTTTTCTTTCCTGTCAATTCGTCTCGAAGATGCTTTATTCCTCAACAGGAAAATGGCATTACATGATGTTTGGACGTTAATTTTCAATACCGCATACCGCATACCGCATACCGCACTGTGAAAGTTCGATACCGAAATACCGCAAACAGCAATACCGCAGACCCCGAAGTTCCCCTCCTAATGGAATACACATATTTTTCATAAGAAATGTTTATGCCAAAAAATTAACAAACTCCAATACTGGGAAAACATTGCTTAAGTTTGGTCTAGAAAGCGTCCTAGAATGTTTTCGATCTTAATGAGCAACATACCTCATTTGTTGAAGCAACTGGAGAATCGTATGTTGCTGCTGCTTGTTATCCTGAGCCAAGTCGTGACAGTAATATGAAAATCTATCAAAATGAGCAATTTCTAATCTGATGCTATTACTGTGCACTGTATACTAGCTTTTTTAATAAATCTAAATATTTTTATTGAAGGGAAGACGCCCGGATCTGACGGAAGGACAGGATTCGAGAAATTTTGAAGCCCAGCACGCAAGCGTCACGAAAAGGGTTGCGGACTCAATGCAGTCTTTTCTACTCCTGCGATCCCAGTGCTTGGGGCAAAAAACCACGTCTCTTAACTTCACCCTTTGCTGACGATAAGTTGGAAAATTGTGGGCAAGCCTTTGAAAAGTATTTTTATGGCTTGCGCGCCTTTGCTTTGCCTTATCTTGACGAGCTGACACTTTTTTGTGAGAATAATGTTTAGAAGAATAGTCAGGCACAGCATCATACAGTCTTTCAGAAAAGTATAAGAGGGACATTTTACAAGAACATTAGATTAGAGTACAGCATTTCTGCAACACCTGTACACCTGGTATTTTGTCATGGAATTGCAGCCTTTTTTCTTTTGATGACGATTGATGCTTATCGTTCCCCAAAAAATGTAGAAAAACTGCTTCCTTTGAGAACCAACTTCAAGCTTGGTTTATGTTATTAGGATCTCTATCGATCAGAAAAATTTTAATTTCAATAACATCGCGTAAAAATTCGCAGCAAAGTCAGCTCTAATGCACTTTTAACAAAATCCCTTCAATAGCAATTGCGTTGTTGAGTCAGCTTGTTCTAGCAAAATTTAGGCAGTCAAATCAAACATGTTGATTTGTAAGGGAACGACGCTTCAAACTTGGAACGAAAAATATTTGTGTCCTATGAAAACATCAGTCTTGATTCATGGAGCATATCTTAGACTTCAAAACATAGGGCCTGAACAGTTTCCTCTTTGCATTTTTGGTTACTCTTTGAAATGTTTAATAAAGCACAAATGAGTTGGTAAAACTAGATTCCCAATCTTGTCCATACACATATTTGCTTTTGGGTCACTTGGAGGAACTTGCAAGGAAACACACTAAACATAACGGGACATTATACAAGAAAATTAGATTGATATAATTGCAGCGTTAATTTTGCTGAAAATACCGACATTTGTTAGTAATGTCGTTTAATCAATCATTCAGAGTCGTATTTTATGTTGATGTTAAAATCTATCTTGGATTACGGTATGAAATTCAATATATTATTCAAAAATACTCAATTTGAAAAATATCGTAGACTTTTTACCAAAATCAGCCCTACTGCATTTTTAACAACTTCTTTTAAATAGCGATTGACCTGTTAAGCTGTCCGCTTGGTCCAGCAAAATTGACGCAGTGAAATACTAACGACAGGAAAAGAAAGGAATAGCAAACGAGAAGGGACAATAAACAACAAGGAGATGGGACGCTTCGAAGTTGAAAGCGATAACAAGCGAGAGGGATTTGACTTAAAAAGTCAAAAGCAAGCCAAAATGTTTCCGTTATGACAGAAAAAATCAACAAGAAAGAAAGGAAAGAATATCTTTCCACCAAGAATTTACGCCAATACTGAGAGTTTTTTGAGAATATCAGATTACCAGTGTGCAGAGCTTTTGCCGAGTTTCTAAGTTTGCAAGACAATCTTCGCGTTCATTTCCTGTACCTTCGTGAACATTTTAAATTAAGGTTTTCTGCAGAATTCTGAAGACTATCCGATGTTTTTACCCAGATTCAGAATATGTTAAGGATTTCTTGCAACAAAACAACTAGTTTCTTTTGGAATATTTTCCCAATACTGGAGTTTATTAATTTCCCGGCGATCTGAGGGTTGAGTTCCTTATAAGCTGTTCTTAAAAATAAATACGCGTAATTGACGCTCTACACACATTACTTATAACTTTTGCAATGGAAAATTGCGTTGCTACAAGGACGGTCATTCCTGCCATTCGCGTAATATAAAATCACCAGTTTTTGATTTATTAGAAACATCTAAAGTTCAAAAATTTAATGTTCCGTTAGTGTAAGATAAATGTCCACTTTAGTCACAGCGCCCATTCTCCTATGTGTTTAGCCTTTAGTTAGAGCGGCTGGCTACATACATTCTCTAAAAGCTCTATCTTGCTGGCAACCACTTCCCATTGTGCTTCTTACACATGTTGTTTTGGTAACTAAGAGGGACATTCAAGGATACACACCTACCATAACGGGACATAATACAAGAACATTGTATTAAAATAAAAATTGCTACAACAGCTGGTATATATTGACATAACATCACAGCGTATCTTCTTTCCGTAATATGGAATCTCTTAGGGATACTTTCTGTCAATCATTCAAGGTTTAAACAGTTTTGCTTGATGTTAATATAATTCCCCAAAAATGGATATAATGTAATGGATCTCCAAAGAAAGAGCTGTTTACTCTGAGATCAAACTTCATAAATCTTGGTTCATGTTATTGCATTGTTTGTAGTTCAGAAATACATTCTTTTGCAATAATATCATAAACTGTCCTAGCAAAGTTGGGCAACTCAATTTTAACAATTTTGACTTGATAACGCGCTAAGCTCGAAACGTCGTATTTTAATCATACTCTGTTTCATGTGCAATGTATTTTATATTAAGTAGTTATATTACAATAGAAACATTGTACGACACGCTTACAAAAAGACGGTGTTGCAATTTTAACAACGTTTTCAACATCGATCGAGCTTCTATTGAATTGTCATATTCAACAGGAAAAGTAGGCAAAGCCAACGAAAGGGGAAACATGTGTTCTGTCTTTCCAACAATTTTTGCTCTCAGAGAGTTCAATCTTCTTGCAATTCCAAAAGTCCTGCCTTGGCACGTTTTAATGAAAAGACTATAGATCGGAGGAGACAACGTTACGAATGAAGGTATCGATCTGGAAAGGAAATGGGACGCTTCGAATTTGAAAGCAATAACGAGCGAGAGGGATGTGACTTAACAAAGACAAAACGCTTCCGTTATGACAGAAAAAGTCAACGAGAAGGAAAGGAAAGAGTATGTTTAAACCAATAATTTACGCCAATACTGAGAATTTTTTTAGAACATCAGATTTTCGGTATTCAGATTTTCTGCCGAGTTTCTAAGTTTGCATGACAATCTTCATGTTTATTTTCTGTACCTTAGTGAACATTTTAAGTTCAGGTCTTCAGAAGAATTCTGAAAATTTTCCGATATCTATTCACTACCCAGACTCAGAATATATTAACAATTTCCTACAACAAAACAACTAGTTTATTAATCTATATTTTCCCAATATTGGAGTTTCTTGATTTCTCGGCGATGTGTGGGTGAGGTTATTAGAAGCTGTTTTTGAAAATGAATATGTGTAAGTGACGATCTACACACCTTACTTATAACTTTTGCAATGGAAAATTGCGTTGCTACAAGGACGGCCACACCTGCCATTCGCTTAAAATTAAATCACCAGTCTTTGATTCAAGAGAAATATCTAAAGATCAAAAACTTAGGGTTCTGTTAGTGTAAAATAAATGTCCACTTTAGTCACATCGCCTATTCTCCTATTTTTAAAACCTTTAGTTATAGCGGCTGACTGCAAATTTCCTCCAAAAGCTCTGTCTTGCTGGCAACCGCTTCCTATTGTCCTTCTTACACATGTTGTTTTGGTAACTAAGAGGGACATTCAAGGATACACACCTACCATAACGGGACATGATACAAGAGCATTGTATTGGAATAAAATTATTACAACAGCTGGTATATGTTGACATTATAGTTCAGAAACACTCTATTTGCAATAATATCATACAATGTCCTAGTAAAGTCTGTAAATTCTATTTTAACAACGTTTTCAAGATCGATCGAGCTTTTATTGAATTGCCATATTCAACAGAAAAGAAGGCAAAGCAAGCAAGAGGGGAAGAAAATTATCTTTTCTTTATATTAATTTTTGCTCTAACAGAGTGGAATCTTCTTGCAATTCGATAAGTTTCGTCTTTGCACATTCTAACAAAAAGACTATAGATCGGAGGAGACAACGTTACGAACAAATGTATCTTTCTGAAAAGGAGCTTTGACGCTTCAAACTTGAATGCGATAACAAGCGAGAGGGATTTGACTTAAAAAGTCAAAACGTTTCCTTTATGACCGAAAAAGTCAAAGAGAAGGAAAGGAAAGAACATATTTCCAACAACAAATTACTCCAGTGCTGAGTTTTTTGAGAAGATCAGATTCTCAGTGTACAGAGTTTGCCGAGTTTCTAAGTTTGCATTACAATCATCGTGTTTATTTCCTGTTCCTTCGCCAACATTTTAAATTAAGGTTTTCTGCAGGATTCATAAGACCTTCCGATGATTATGCATTTCCCAGATTCAGAATATGTTAAGTATTTCCTGCAACAAAACAACTAGTTTCTTTTGCTATATTTTACCAGTACTGGAGTTTCTTAAGTTCTCAGCGATCTGAGGGTTGTGTTTTTTAGAAACTGCTTTCTAAAATAAAAAACATGTAAGTTCCGATCTTCACACATTACTTATAACTTTTGCAATGGAAAATTGCGTTACAACAAATACGGTCACTCCTGCCATTCGAAATATCTAAAGATCAAAATCTTAGGGTTCTGTTAGCGTAAAATAAATGTCCAATTTAGTCACATCGCCTATTCTTCTATTTTTAAAGCCTTTAGTTATAGCGGCTGACTGCAAATTTCCTCCAAAAGCTCTGTCTTGCTGGCAACCGCTTCCTATTGTCCTTCTTACACATGTTGTTTTGGTAACTAAGAGGGACATTCAAGGATACACACCTACCATAACGGGACATGATACAAGAGCATTGTATTGGAATGAAATTTACTACAACAGCTGGTATATGTTGACATTATAGTTCAGAAACACTCTATTTGCAATAATATCCTACAATGTCCTAGTAAAGTCTGTCAATTCTATTTTAGCAACGTTTTCAAGATCGATCGAGCTTTTATTGAATTGCCATATTCAAAAAGCAAGCAAGAGGGGAAGAAAATTTTCTTTTCTTTATATTAATTTTTGCTCTAACAGAGTGCAATCTTCTTGCAATTCGATAAGTTTCGTCTTTGCACATTCTAACAAAAAGACTATAGATCGGAGGAGACAACGTTACGAACAAATGTATCTTTCTGAAAAGGAGCTTTGACGCTTCAAACTTGAATGCGATAACAAGCGAGAGGGATTTGACTTAAAAAGTCAAAACGTTTCCTTTATGACCGAAAAAGTCAAAGAGAAGGAAAGGAAAAAACGTATTTCCAACAACAAATTACTCCAGTGCTGAGTTTTTTGAGAAGATCAGATTCTCAGTGTACAGAGTTTTGCCGAGTTTCTAAGTTTGCATTACAATCATCGTGTTTATTTCCTGTTCCTTCGCCAACATTTTAAATTAAGGTTTTCTGCAGGATTCATAAGACCTTCCGATGATTATGCATTTCCCAGATTCAGAATATGTTAAGTATTTCCTGCAACAAAACAACTAGTTTCTTTTGCTATATTTTACCAGTACTGGAGTTTCTTAAGTTCTCAGCGATAGGAGGGTTGTGTTTTTTAGAAACTGCTTTCTAAAATAAAAACAAGTAAGTTGCGATCTTCACACATTACTTATAACTTTTGCAATGGAAAATTGCGTTGCAACAAAGACGGCCACTCCTGCCATTCGAAATATCTAAAGATCAAAATCTTAGGGTTCTGTTAGCGTAAAATAAATGTCCACTTTAGTCACATCGCCTATTCTTCTATTTTTAAAGCCTTTAGTTATAGCGGCTGACTGCAAATTTCCTCCAAAAGCTCTGTCTTGCTGGCAACCGCTTCCTATTGTCCTTCTTACACATGTTGTTTTGGTAACTAAGAGGGACATGCAAGGATACACACCTACCATAATGGGGCATGATACAAGAGCATTGTATTGGAATAAAATTTACTACAACAGCTGGTATATATTGACATTATAGTTCAGAAATACTCTATTTGCAATAATATCATACAATGTCCTAGTAAAGTCTGTCAATTCTATTTTAACAACGTTTTCAAGATCGATCGAGCTTTTATTGAATTGTCAAATTCAACAGGAAAAGAAGGCAAAGCCAACGAGAGGGGAAGAAAATATATCTTTTCTTTACATCAATTTTTGCTCTAACAGAGTGGAATCTTCTTGCAATTCCATAAGTTTCGTCTTTGCACGTTTTAACGAAAAAGACTATAGATCGGAGGAGACAACATTACGAAGAAATGTATCTTTCTGACAAGGAGCTAGGACGCTTCAGGCTTGAAAGCGATAAAGGGCGAGAGGGATGTGACTTAAAGAGTAAAAACGTTTCCGTTATGACCGGAAAAGTCAACGAGAAGGAAAGGAAAGAACATATTTCCAACAAGAATTTACTCCAGTGCTGAGTTTTTTTGAGAAGATCAGATTCTCAGTGTACAGAGCTTTGCCGAGTTTGTAAGTTTGCATTACAATCTACGGGTTTATTTTCTGTACCTTCGCGAACATTCTAAATTAAGGTTTTCTGCAGGATTCATAAGACTTCAAGATGATTATGCATTACCCAGATTCGTAATATGTTAAGGATTTCCTGCAACAAAACAACTAGTTTCTTATGCTATAATTTCCCAATAATGGAGTTTCTTAATTTCTCGACGATCTGAGGGTTGAGATTTTAGAAGCTGTTTTTTAAAATGAATATGTCTGTTTGTGTAAATAAAAGGTCCACTTTTGTCACATCGCCTATTCTCCTTTTTGTATAGCCGTTAGTTTTAACGGCTGACTGCAAACTTTCTCCAAAAGCTCTATCTTTCTGGCAACCGCTTCCCATTGTCCTTCTTACACATGTTGTTTTGGTAACTAAGAGGGACATTCAAGGATACACACCTACCATAACGGGACATGATACAAGAGCATTGTATTAGAATAAAATTTACTACAACAGCTGGTATATATTGACATTATAGTTCAGAAATAATCTATTTGCAATAATATCATACAATGTCCTAGCAAAGTCGGTCAACTCAATTTTAACAACGTTTTCAAGACCGATCGAGCTTTTATTGAATTGTCATGTTCAACAGGAAAAGAAGTCAAAGCCAACGAGATGGAAAGAAAATTGTATCCTTTCTTTCCATCAATTTTTGCTCTAACAGAGTGGAATCTTCTTGCAATTCCATAAGTTTCGTCTTTGCACGTTCTAACGAAAAAGACTATAGATCGGAGGAGACAACGTTACGAACAAATGTATCTTTTTGAAAAGGAGCTTTGACGCTTCAAACTTGAATGCGATAACAAGCGAGAAGGATTTGACTTTAAAAGTCAAAGCGTTTCCTTTATGACAGAAAAAATCAAAGAGAAGGAAAGGAAAGAACATATTTCCAACAAGAATTTACTCCAGTGCTGAGTTTTTTTTATAAGATCAGATTCTCAGTGTACAGAGTTTTGCCGAGTTTCTAAGTTTACATTACAATCATCGTGTTTATTTCCTGTACCTTCGCCAACATTTTAAATTAAGGTTTTGTGCAGAATTCTGAAATCTTTCGGATGTTTATTTATTACTCAGATACAGAATATGTTAAGGATTTCCTACAACGAAACAACTAGTTTTTAAAGCTATATTTCCCAATACTGAGTTTGTTAATTTTTCTGCTATCTGAGGCTGAGTTTCTTATAAGTTGTGTTTAGAAATAAACACGAGCAAGTGACGATCTACGCACATTAATTATAACTGTTGCAAAGGAACATTGCGTTGTCACAAGGACGGCCACTCCTGCCGTTCGCGTAATATAAAATCACCAGTCATTCATTAATTATCAATATCTAAAGTTCAAAAATGTATGGCTCTGTTAGTGTACAATAAATGTCCACTTTAGTCACATCGCCTCTTCTCCTATATGTTTAGCATTTAATTGGCTGGCTAACTCATTTGTTTAGCAATTAGCTAGCTGCATACTTTCTCCAAAAGCTCTATCTTGCTGGTAACAGCTTCCCATTGTCCGTCTTACACATGTTGTTTTGGTAACTTAGAAGGACATGCAAGGATACACACCTACCATAACGGGACATGATACAAGAGCATTGTATTGGAATAACATTTACTGCAACAACTGGTATATATTGACATTGTAGTTCTGAAATATTTTATTTGCAATAATATCATACAATGTCCTAGCAAAGTCTGTCAATTCTATTTTAACAACGTTTTGAAGATCGATCGAGCTTTTATTGAATTGTCAAATTCAACATGAAAAGAAGGCAAAGCCAACGAGAGGGGAAGAAAATATATCTTTTCTTTACATCAATTTTTGCTCTAACAGAGTGGAATCTTCTTGCAATTCCATAAGTTTCGTCTTTGCACGTTTTAACGAAAAAGACTATAGATCGGAGGAGACAACATTACGAAGAAATGTATCTTTCTGACAAGGAGCTAGGACGCTTCAGGCTTGAAAGCGATAAAGGGTGAGAGGGATGTGACTTAAAGAGAAAAAACGTTTCCATTATGACCGGAAAAGTCAACGAGAAGGAAAGGAAAGAACATATTTCCAACAAGAATTTACTCCAGTGCTGAGTTATTTTAGAATACCAGATTCACAGTTTTCAGAGTTTCTGCCGAGTTTCTAAGTTTGCATTACAATCTTCGTGTTTATTTCCTGTACCTTCGCCAACGTTTTAAATTAAGGTTTTGTGCAGAATTCTGAAATCTTTCGGATGTTTATTCATTACTCAGATACAGAATATGTTAGGGATTTCCTACAACGAAACAACTAGTTTTTCAAGCTATTTTTCCCAATACTGAGTTTGTTAATTTTTCTGCTATCTGAGGCTGAGTTTCTTATAAGTTGTGTTTAGAAATAAACACGAGCAAGTGACGATCTACGCACATTAATTATAACTGTTGCAAAGGAAAATTGCGTTGTCACAAGGACGGCCACTCCTGCCGTTCGCGTAATATAAAATCACCAGTCATTCATTAATTATCAATATCTAAAGTTCAAAAATTTATGGCTATGTTAGTGTACAATAAATGTCCACTTTAGTCACATCGCCTCTTCTCCTATATGTTTAGCCTTTAATTAGCTGGCTAACTGATTTGTTTAGCAATTAGCTAGCTGCCTACTTTCTCCAAAATCTCTATCTTGCTGGCAACAGCTTCCCATTGTCCTGCTTACACATGTTGTTTTGGTAACTTAGAAGGACATGCAAGGATACACACCTACCATAACGGGACATGATACAAGAGCATTGTATTGGAATAAAATTTACAGCAACAACTGGTATATATTGACATTATAGTTCTGAAATACTCTATTTGCAATAATATCATACAATGTCCTAGCAAAGTCGGTCAACTCAATTTTAACAGCGTTTCAAGATCGATCGAGCTTTTATTGAATTGTCAAATTCAACAGGAAAAGAAGTCAAAGCCAACGAGATGGAAAGAAAATTGTATCCTTTCTTTCCATCAATTTGTGCTCTAACAGAGTGGAATCTTCTTGCAATTCCATAAGTTTCGTCTTTGCACGTTCTAACGAAAAAGACTATAGATCGGAGGAGACAACGTTACGAACAAATGTATCTTTCTGAAAAGGAGCTAGGACGCTTCAAACTTGAATGCGATAACAAGCGAGAGGGATTTGACTTAAAAAGTCAAAACGTTTCCTTTATGACAGAAAAAATCAACGATAAGGAAAGGAAAGAACATATTTCCAACAACAATTTACTCCAGTGCTGAGTTTTTTTGAGAAGATCAGATTCTCAGTGTACAGAGCTTTGCCGAGTTTGTAAGTTTGCATTACAATCTACGGGTTTATTTTCTGTACCTTCGCGAACATTCTAAATTAAGGTTTTCTGCAGGATTCATAAGACTTCAAGATGATTATGCATTACCCAGATTCGTAATATGTTAAGGATTTCCTGCAACAAAACAACTAGTTTCTTATGCTATAATTTCCCAATAATGGAGTTTCTTAATTTCTCGACGATCTGAGGGTTGAGATTTTAGAAGCTGTTTTTTAAAATGAATATGTCTGTTTGTGTAAATAAAAGGTCCACTTTTGTCACATCGCCTATTCTCCTTTTTGTATAGCCGTTAGTTTTAACGGCTGACTGCAAACTTTCTCCAAAAGCTCTATCTTTCTGGCAACCGCTTCCCATTGTCCTTCTTACACATGTTGTTTTGGTAACTAAGAGGGACATTCAAGGATACACACCTACCATAACGGGACATGATACAAGAGCATTGTATTAGAATAAAATTTACTACAACAGCTGGTATATATTGACATTATAGTTCAGAAATAATCTATTTGCAATAATATCATACAATGTCCTAGCAAAGTCGGTCAACTCAATTTTAACAACGTTTTCAAGACCGATCGAGCTTTTATTGAATTGTCATGTTCAACAGGAAAAGAAGTATAAGCCAACGAGATGGAAAGAAAATTGTATCCTTTCTTTCCATCAATTTTTGCTCTAACAGAGTGGAATCTTCTTGCAATTCCATAAGTTTCGTCTTTGCACGTTCTAACGAAAAAGACTATAGATCGGAGGAGACAACGTTACGAACAAATGTATCTTTTTGAAAAGGAGCTTTGACGCTTCAAACTTGAATGCGATAACAAGCGAGAAGGATTTGACTTTAAAAGTCAAAACGTTTCCTTTATGACAGAAAAAATCAAAGAGAAGGAAAGGAAAGAACATATTTCCAACAAGAATTTACTCCAGTGCTGAGTTTTTTTGATAAGATCAGATTCTCAGTGTACAGAGTTTTGCCGAGTTTCTAAGTTTACATTACAATCATCGTGTTTATTTCCTGTACCTTCGCCAACATTTTAAATTAAGGTTTTGTGCAGAATTCTGAAATCTTTCGGATGTTTATTCATTACTCAGATACAGAATATGTTAAGGATTTCCTACAACGAAACAACTAGTTTTTAAAGCTATATTTCCCAATACTGAGTTTGTTAATTTTTCTGCTATCTGAGGCTGAGTTTCTTATAAGTTGTGTTTAGAATTAAACACGAGCAAGTGACGATCTACGCACATTAATTATAACTGTTGCAAAGGAACATTGCGTTGTCACAAGGACGGCCACTCCTGCCGTTCGCGTAATATAAAATCACCAGTCATTCATTAATTATCAATATCTAAAGTTCAAAAATTTATGGCTCTGTTAGTGTACAATAAATGTCCACTTTAGTCACATCGCCTCTTCTCCTATATGTTTAGCCTTTAATTGGCTGGCTAACTCATTTGTTTAGCAATTAGCTAGCTGCATACTTTCTCCAAAAGCTCTATCTTGCTGGTAACAGCTTCCCATTGTCCGTCTTACACATGTTGTTTTGGTAACTTAGAAGGACATGCAAGGATACACACCTACCATAACGGGACATGATACAAGAGCATTGTATTGGAATAACATTTACTGCAACAACTGGTATATATTGACATTGTAGTTCTGAAATATTTTATTTGCAATAATATCATACAATGTCCTAGCAAAGTCTGTCAATTCTATTTTAACAACGTTTTGAAGATCGATCGAGCTTTTATTGAATTGTCAAATTCAACAGGAAAAGAAGGCAAAGCCAACGAGAGGGGAAGAAAATATATCTTTTCTTTACATCAATTTTTGCTCTAACAGAATGGAATCTTCTTGCAATTCGATAAGTTTCGTCTTTGCACTTTCTAACGAAAAAGACTATAGATCGGAGGAGACAACGTTACGAAGAAATGTATCTTTCTGAAAAGGAGCTAGGACGCTTCAGGCTTGTAAGCGATAAAGAGCGAGAGGGATGTGACTTAAGGAGTAAAAACGTTTCCGTTATGACCGAAAAAGTCAACGAGAAGGAAAGGAAAGAACATATTTCCAACAAGAATTTACTCCAGTGCTGAGTTATTTTAGAATACCAGATTCACAGTGTTCAGAGTTTTGCCGAGTTTCTAAGTTTGCATTACAATCTTCGTGTTTATTTCACGAACATTTTAAATTATGGTTTTCTGCAGGATTCATAAGACCTTCCGATGATTATGCATTACCCAGATTCGGAATATGTTAAGTATTTCCTGCAACAAAACAACTAGTTTCTTATGCTATAATTTCCCAATAATGGAGTTTCTTAATTTCTCGGCGATCTGAGGGTTGAGATTTTAGAAGCTATTTTTTAAAATGAATACGTCTGTTTGTATAAATAAAAGGTCCACTTTTATCACATCTCCTATTCTCCTTTAGTTTTAACGGCTGACTGCAAACTTTCTCCAAAAGCTCTATCTTTCTGGCAACCGCTTCCCATTGTCCTTCTTACACATGTTGTTTTGGTAACTAAGAGCGACATTCAAGGATACACACCTACCATAACGGGACATGATACAAGAGCATTGTATTAGAATAAAATTTACTACAACAGCTGGTATATATTGACATTATAGTTCAGAAATACTCTATTTGCAATAATATCATACAATGTCCTAGCAAAGTCGGTCAATTCAATTTTAACAACGTTTTCAAGACCGATCGAGCTTTTATTGAATTGTCATGTTCAACAGGAAAAGAAGTCAAAGCCAACGAGATGGAAAGAAAATTGTGTCCTTTCTTTCCATCAATTTTTGCACTAACAGAGTGGAATATTTTTGCAATTCGATGAGTTTCGTCTTTGCACGTTTTAACGAAAAGGACTATAGATCGGAGGAGATAACATTACGAAGAAATGTATCTTTCTGAAAAGGAGCAAGGATGCTTCAGTCTTGAAAGCGATAAAGAGCGAGAGGGATGTGACTTAAGGAGTCAAAACGTTTCCTTTATGACAGAAAAAATCAACGAGAAGGAAAGGAAAGAACATATTCCCAACAAGAATTTACTCCAGTGCTGAGTTTTTTTTAGAATACCAGATTCACAGTGTTTAGAGTTTTGCCGAGTTTCTAAGTTTGCATTACAATGGTCATGTTTATTTCCTGTACCTGCGTGAACATTTTAAATTAAGGTTTTGTGCAGAATTCTGAAATCTTTCGGATGTTTATTCATTACTCAGATACAGAATATGTTAAGGATTTCCTACAACGAAACAACTAGTTTTTCAAGCTATTTTTCCCAATACTGAGTTTGTTAATTTTTCTGCTATCTGAGGCTGAGTTTCTTATAAGCTGTGTTTAAAAATGAACACGAGCAAGTGACGATCTACGCACATTAATTATAACTGTTGCAAAGGAAAATTGCGTTGTCACAAGGACGGCCACTCCTGCCGTTCGCGTAATATAAAAAAAATCACCAGTTATTCATTAATTATCAATATCTAAAGTTAAAAATTTATGGCTCTGTTAATGTACAATAAATGTCCACTTTAGTCACATCGCCTCTTCTTATATATGTTTAGCCTTTAATTGGCTGGCTCACTGATTTTTTTAGCCCTTAGCTGGCTGCATTTCCATTTCCGAAAAAACATTTCCGTTATGACCGAACCTTAAGAAAATTTTTCCGTTTTGCATCCTCAATCATTCTTGAACCTTCAGATATCATATTTTGTATCCCCTCAGGCTTGTCGTCCGGTTGACCATTCCTCACGAAGCTTTTATAAGCACGACTCTTGTTTCTTAGAAAGTTTTTGACAATTTGCGTTATCCACGGTGCTATTATTATTATTATTATTATTATTATTATTATTATTATTATTATTATTATTATTATTATTATTATATTTTCTGCTTTAAGCACTGGCAGTTCTCATCGCCGAATTTACATCCCAAGGGAGCGGGTCACAACCCATGACCAAGGGTCCCTTGGGGTCATTCTCTTTTAGTACTCAAGTACTTTTCTCAATATCCTGGCTGTTCCTAATAGCGTCGTCTTCTGTAGGATTGCTGTATTTATTGTGATGTCCAGTTTTTCCAGCCATTCATCCAGTT
Source organism: Aurelia coerulea (assembly GCA_039566865.1). NCBI lineage: Eukaryota > Metazoa > Cnidaria > Scyphozoa > Semaeostomeae > Ulmaridae > Aurelia > Aurelia coerulea. Next base: position 18,287,157 of record CM076956.1, on the reverse strand, counting down.
TCTTGGTTACACTTCCAAGTGCACCGACAATCACAGGTACTACTATCACACTTCTCATGTTCCAAATCCTCTTGATTTCCCTTTTCAAATCTTGATATTTATCCACTTTCTCTTTTTCCTTGTCACTAGTCCTACTATCACCTGGCACAGCAATGTCAATTATAGTGCATTTTCTTTCACCTTTATTCACAACAACTATGTCCGGTCTCCTTGCCTCGATTACATGATCACATTACATGAATATGATTATCGTCATTTCAACTACACTTATTATTATTATGATTATTATTATTATTATTATTATTATTATTATTATTATTATTATTATTATTATTATTATTATTATTATTATACGTGGTGCTAAATGTCACAGTTCATACTGGTTGCTTTTTCTTTGGCCGGGTGTAAACAATACACCTAAGGCATGTCATGTTGAAGTTCAGATGCTAAGTACTTTACGAAGGATCCTTGCAGTTCCTAGTAAGCATGTCTTTTGGACCGTCTGAAGATTCATATTTTCTGAGACGCTTCTGATATTATCTTCCATTCCTTTTCTGATGGTACCGAGGGCTCCTATCACAATGGGTATTACTTCCGTTTTCATTTTCCACATCCTTTGTATCTCAATTTCCAGATCTTGATATTTGCTTTTCTTTTCCATTTCTTTGATTGAAACATTTTTATCACATGGCACAGTCATGTCTATCAGCTTGCAAGTTGAATTCACTTTGTCCTTGATTATGATATCAGGTCTGTTCGCACCTATATGTCTGTCTGTATGCACTGCCATGTCCCATAGCACTGTATGTGTTTCAGTGTTAGTTACTGTGTTCGGTTGGTGCTCATACCACTTGTCTGAGGTCTTGATTCCTAGATCATTACAAATATTCCAGTGTACATATGCTGCAGCTTTGTTGTGTCTTTCGATGTAATCTGACTTTGCTAATACTTCACATCCTGATGTTATATGGTCAATTGTTTCAGACTGCTTGTAACACATCCTGCATCTGCTGTCAATTTCTTTGCCAACTATGTGTTTTTGATAATTTCGTGTGTATAGAGCTTGGTCTTGCGCTGCTATCAACAATCCCTCTGTTTCTCCTTTGATGTCTGATCTGAGCAGTGTTCACTTGATGGACAACGTTCTTCTCAGGATGTGGGCGCTTCCGAGGAGAGCAATCTTCTGCAATTCTTCAATCTTCTGGCAGGAATTTGACTTCTTCTCAATTTCTTGTACTTCTCAAGGCCTTTATTATTATTATTATTATTATGAATGTTACGCACAAATGAATTAACATTTGGAATTACTGTCCAAGATATCGGGTCACATCTAGTGTCCTTAGATATCAAGAACCTGTCTGATGATTCTCGCCGTGCCTAGAAGGGTTGACTTCTGGATTAACTCAATTCTTGTTGTTACACCTATTTCCTCCAGGTACCGTTCAAGTCTGCCTGTTACAGTGCCAAGGGCACCTATGACAATTGGGATGACCTTGGTTGACACATTCCAAATCTTTCTGATTTCTCTGGCTAGATCTTGGTACTTTGTGATCTTTTCCTGTTCCTTGTTTCTTATGTTCACATCAACTGGTATTGCTACGTCTATTATGATCGTTTCATTCAAATTTTTATCCACTATTATGATGTCTGGCCTTCTCGCATGTATTTCAAGATCCGTCTGTACTTTAAAGTCCCATAATACTTTGAAGTGTTCATTTTCAACAACGCTCTCAGGTTGATGTTGGTACCACTTGTCACTAATTTCAAACCCTCGCTGACGTAAAATATCCCAGTAGAGTGCTCTGGCTACGCAGTCATGTCGGCGTTTGTATTCTTTTTGCGCAAGATTGCTACATCCGCTTACAATGTGGTGGATTGTTTCATCCTTTTCACTGCACATCCTGCATTTTGCATCTTCCCTGCTTTTATCAATCCTTGCTTTTATGGCATTCGTTCTGATGGACTGTGACTGTGCAGCCATTATCATTCCTTCGGTTTCTTTCTTTAGTTCTCCCTTCTGTAGCCACGTCCACGACTCCTTTGCTCCTACGTCTTTCATCTGTCTAAAATGCTGCCCGTGAAGTTCCTTTCCCCAGATATTTGTTCCTCTCTCTTCTTTTCGTCTTTTCTTGTAAGATTCTTATTATTAATATTATTATTATTATAATAATTCATATAATTAATATTCATATCTAAGCATGATTTATTGTCCTTAAGTTTCATAAATGCGTAAATTTTGAAGAAAGGTTCTTTAAGGCTTTTAATAGATTTTCCGCAGTTATGTACATGTTTTTGAAAATTGCAAGAAGAAACTCCGCTTCTTGACTCAGATATGTGATTGTTCATTCTTTGACGTAAATTCGTTGTCTGGCTGATGTAGTTCATTTGACCATCACATAAATTACACGAGAGAAAATATATGATGTTTTTGCTATTGGAGGTAATTTCTGATTTGATGTCCCATATTGTTCCATTTGTAGTTTTGAAATTCTTCACTGGTTGTAGATATAAACGGCATAATTTGCATTGTGCTTTATTGCATAATTTAATTCCAGGTTCTTGTCTCACAAAGGGGGTGGATGTAAATTTCGCGTTCGTTGTCTTGAATGCCTTTAAAAAGGTTTGAAATGGTCTTGATAACATGGCTATGATTTAAACTTGGGTAAAATGCCGTAACAAGTGGTATAACATCTCTTGTTTTATTCGGTGCAGGACATTGTAATTTTGCTTTGTGGAATGCTTTATCAATTAAGGAGTTGTGATAGTTGCAATTCAAAAGCCAGTTTTTTAATTCTTGTAAACGGAATTTAACTATCTCTTTAATTCTCTAATTGTAAATATATATACCGTATGTGGCATTGAGGATACGGAGCACCTTTTGCTTCTGTGCCCTTCTTTTGAGGCTCAACGACAAGATCATCTCGCTTGAACTGTTGACTTTTGCTAAAATTTGTTCAAGTTTGCTGTAACGCATCCTTTATCCCGTATGATGAACACCTTTCAAACGACTTGAGCTGAAATAAACTCCAATAGACCTTTAAGCTATTCTACAAAAGAACCTGGATTGAGAGACAAGTTTTTGTAAATGTTCGTAGGAGAGGTTCGATTGGGTGGCGTTCGCGCTTCTATTACTGTTGGGAACATTCGAAAATTTTACAAAATGTATCAAAACATCGTTCGATTCAGATTCATTTTCAGAACTGCAAAGGTCTATTGACTCTACATTTCGTCAAAAAAAAAACCGGTCGCTTTGATTAAGTTTTGTGGAAACTTTAGTTACATGACATGCAATCACCAAGGCCCTTGATGTTCCTTTTGTCACACCAAGTTCTTTCTCTTTGTAAATTTTCTTTTTCAAATTAGATCCACTATATAACATAAAAGTGTTGCGCTTGCTGCATTATTTTGATGCATCACTACACAACCCTCAGTATCCATTTAGCTGGTAGTATCTAATGGTATGTAGTTCAACATTGCTCATGTCATTGTTTTATGTTCCCCATGTTATGGTGTCGTCCCTGTTGTGTTGTGTTGTGTTATGTTGTATTGTAATTAGAAAGTATATGAGATGTATAGCAAATGTCTTATATCAATAATCAAGAACCTACAGCTGTTTCAAGGAATATTAAAATGCGTCTATCCGAGAAAAGAACCGATATTACTAAAAAATTTGATGAAAAGGTCATCTATGGAGTTTCACGCATAACAGTTGAGTATTAGGATAGCTACAAGTATTTTTTATAAGAAACTAAGAATTTGCGCCAGTTCTGAAACTTTCTTAAAATCATCAGATTTTGAGTACTCAGAGTTTCTTACGAATTTCTTAGAGGTTCCATAACAATCTTCATGTTCACTACTTGTGCCAGACTTGTGCCCTCGTGAATATTTCAAAAAATTTTTGTTTAAGTCTTTCCAATGTTTACACATTACTCAAGTACCTTACCAGTAACATGATACAGGAAACAAGTGAAAGTAAAATTATATCAAGGATTTCCTTTATCAAAGTAAGTAGTTTCTTAACTTATCTTCTCCCAGAACTGGAGTCTCTTAATCCTTAGGCGATCTGAGAGCTGAGTTTCTCGTGGGCAGTTTCTTATGAAAATACGCATACTTGTAAGGTAACTTTCACACATATGCTATCTCTTGGACAGTGAAGGGCTAAATGGCATTGATTCAGATAATTATCTTCATTCCACGCGAGAATGTAAGAATACCGCACCACCAGACAGGAATCGAACTCGCCCAAAAATTTACACATATTCGTTTTTGGTCACTTGGAGGTACCTGCAAGGATACACACCTGACATAGCGGGACATTTTGCAAAATCATAATAAAACCTTTCTAGAACATACAGTATTTTCTAGAGTGTCACAGTTTGATTTCAGGAGGAAAGAAATGTTTTTGTGAACAATTAGTAACTTTACACAGTTTACCGATGAATATTTAGTTTTGCAGTCTTACCGGGACATTTTCGTAAAGCTTGACATTTGGCAACTTTGCGGGACGGGAAATGTTTGCTCATGAAAAGGAAAATATAACTGGCATCAAGTTATTCCTTGAATGTAAGGTATCACTAGGCCAAATATTCTATGAATTCACCAAAGAGAAGCTATTTAGAGTCCGTCCCGGTAAAGTGTCCTCACAACGAAGTCCCGCTAAACTACCATTGATTTGTATGTATGTATGTATGTATGTATGTATGTATGTAATATTTTGCCATCGAACTAAAATATATTCTAGTCATAAAAGAACCAACCGAAATTAAAGCAACTGATATATATGGATGACTTAAAGTTATTTGGACAGAGTGAAAGAGACATAGAATCATTTGTAAATACAGTTCATGTATTTAGTTTTGACATGGGCATGCAATTCGGTATAGTGTGTTTCGATTATCATGAAGCGTGAAAAGATGGTTACCTGTGATAGAGTTAACCTACCCGATGGAGAGAAGATGAAAAGCGTCAACGAAGAAGGTTACTAGTACTTGGGTATTGTAGAACTAGATGGGATAAAGGAGAAAGAAAGGAAAGAGCTACGAAGGAGCAAACTAATAATGAAATCGAATTTAAACTGCATGAATATTTAGGCAGTAGCTGTGATGAGATATGGTGATATTTTGGTGAAGTGGACGGAAGAGGAACTTGAGAAGCTAGACAGACAGACAGACACGGCAAATTATGACAATGAATGGAGCGTTACATCCAGAAAGTGACGTCGATATGTTGTATGTTGCAAGGCCGAGAGGTGGAAGAGGATAAGGCCGCAGGGCCGGGGGGGGGGGGGATTGTTCTTAAAGAGCTTCTCATTGGGGGGGATTGTTCTTAAAACAATTGAAAAAATACATCTAATTAATGCTCGTAACGTAGCATCATTGTTTTCAAAATTATTGGAGGGGTCTTAAGCCCCCTGCCCCCTTCCTACGGGCCTGCTATCCGGTCAGAGGAAAACAGCCCTACAATCTCTTGCAAAAGTGTTGGACCCCTACGAAAATCTATGTTTTTCGGAAATATTGTCCCCCCTTCCCCCCATTTCAATGTTGCTTGCATTGGTGAATCATTCTTTTGGTGGATCTGCATGAAAAACACCTCTTTGCCACGTAATCAACATTGAAACGGGGGGAGGGGGGACAAAAATTCAAATTTTTCAATAGGGGTCCAACACTTTTGTAAGAGATTGTAGATGGCACGTTACCGTCGACTTTCACCACGTGCATGCACCTTGCTTGAAGAAAAATCTGCCTGTGGGAAGTTAATGCCTACTGAACTGTTGCTTTTCTGCAGAGACACGTAGTCTGCACCTTTTGCAAGAGCCTGGAAAGAAATCTTTCCTTCCTACCAGCAAAATAACGCAGCATTTCATCCATGGAAAATCTTCCTGTGATGGGCCTAATCACCTCAAGAGGGGCCTTGGCCTAGGCAGTGCTGCCAGAGTTTCAACGAGCACAGATGTGAACAGTGTTGAGTTGTTTGATTTTTGTTTTTATTTAAATGATCAGTTTCGCGTATATCAATATATGAATCATGCCGGGTTCGGAATATGTTACTATGGAAGTGGTTCGTGAACTTTTGTCAGTGCAATTACAAAGCTTCAAATCTGCAGTGGAGTTACTGACTGGAAGAATTAATGATGACATCAAAGCCATTCGAGATGATGTCAATGATTTGAAATCTGGTCTTTCATTCACTTGCAAAGATGTGGAAGATATTCAAGGGAAGTTGACAGCCCTAGAGTCAAACTGCCAGCAAATAGAAAGTGGTGTAAAAGATCAAAGGTCAATTGTTGACTCATTGGAGGATCAGATGGAGTACCAAGAGAATCAGAGTCGAAGAAACAATGTCAAATTGATTGGCATCCCAGAAAGTGATGGCCCAGAGTCTTGGTCTGACTCCGAAAAAATCTTTATGGACAATGTGAAGGCTGAATTGCATATTGAAGAAGAATTGCAGATTGAGAGAGCACACAGGGTGGGTTCCAAGAGACAGGAGAGTACCTATGTTCGTCGTGATGGATCTGTTGCTCCAAGTAAGCCAAGGCCAATTGTGGCCAAGTTGAAGAGCTACAAAGATCGTGAGCGAATATTGTCAGCAGCAAAATCAATCCGACCTCCTGATATGAAGTTCTTAGAAGACTTTAGCCAGAGAACTCTCAATAAGCGCAACAGCCTTACTCCCAAATTGTTGGAGGCAAGACAGAAGGGGAAGTTGGCCTACTTTGTAGCTGGTAAGTTGATAGTCAGAAATAGACTTCCTGACAGGAATATTCACCCTGGAGTTGCAAATGAAGAAGAAGAAAATGAGGTGTCATTCACCACATAAGAACCTGTTAACTGCTGTTGTTGTTAATTCTATCATGCTTTTTTTAGAACAGTTTCAACTTTCTGTTACATATTTTCATAATTCATCTTAATAATAATAAAGTATGTCACTAAGCATGGCAAATACAACTAGTTTTCCATGTGGTATCTGCCACAAAAACATACATGTCAATCAAAAGGCAGTTCTTTGCAATAACTGCAATTTCTATGTCCACATTAAATGCAATGACATATCTGCTTCAGAATACAAAGAACTTGAAAAAGAACCTGATGATGTTTCTTGGTTTTGCAAACAATGTACCATGAATATGTTTCCTTTTGGCTCATTATCAAATGGTGAACTCTTAGGAATTCGCAATTTCGACATACCTTCATTCATTGACTCTGCACCCTCATTTGAAATTACTTCTAATCTTTTAGACTTGCCTAATCTTAGTGATTATGATATTGATGAACATATGCCTCAAAATATTGATTCTCGCTACTTCACCTTACCTGAACTTTCTTCCTCACAATTCTCCCCTAGAGATTTCTCCATCATTCACACTAATATAAGAAGCCTATCCCTTCATCATGATGAATTAGTTTCTTTATCTGCTCATACTAATCTAGATCCTGATGTAATTGGAGTATCTGAAATCTGGCATTCTATTGACAATCCTATATCATCAAATGTTGAGATTCCCAGCTATACTTTTTTTAAGACTCAGTCACAAACTCAAAATGGTGGTGTTGGCTTGTACATTAAAAATTCTCTCACTTCCAATCCAAGAGCAGACTTAGATTCTTGCACAGATGATTTTGAAACTGTTTGGGTTGAAATTGAAAATAGAAAAGATAAGAATTTCCTAATATGCTGTGTTTACAGACATCCTAGTTCAAATGTTGATAACCTTACATCTCATTTTCGGAATCTTCTATCTAAAATTTCTTCAAACAAACTGGTATTTATAATGGGTGATTTCAATGTCAATCTACTTGATTATGCTTCCCATACACCAACAACTGATTTTGTCAACAACTTTTTTTCACACAGCCTTCTTCCTTGTATTCATCATCCTACTAGAGTCTCAGAACGTAGAGCATCAGTTATTGATAACATATACACCAATGCTACCAATGCTAATATAACTAGTGGCAATATTTTAATGCAAATCACTGATCATTTCCCCCAGTTCTTAATCTTAAAAAATACTCAGGTTAGTCATAATAAATCTGACTCATTCAAATATGACTATTCTAAATTTAAGGATGATAAATTCCTTGAGGACTTTAATCAGATTGACTTTACTTATTTAGACAATAGTGACATAGATGTGAGCAAAAAATTTGACAGATTTTTGAAAGATCTTAGTACTTTGACAAATAAGCATGCACCAATCAAAAAGAGGAGTAGAAAGGAAATAAAGCTGAAAGATAAACCATGGATTAATAATAGAATACAAAAGATGATGAGAATCAGAGACAGAGTTTTGCAGAAATTAAAGAAAAAGTCAACTGATGATAACCTTAATTTGTACAAAAAATTTAGAAATCGTGTATCCAATGAAATAAAAGAAAGTAAAGAAAGATATTTTCATAACTACTTTTCTACCAACAGTCAAAATATGAAAAAATTATGGTCAGGTATAAAAACAATCATTTCTCACAAATCTTCAAATTCTTCTACAATTAATAAAATGAAAGACAAGGAGGGAAATGTATCATCTGACCCAGGCAAAATTTCAAATATTTTTAATGATTTTTTCGTAAATGTTGCTGATGAAATAACAAAGACAATCCCAATGACCCCTAAATCTCCTCTTGACTATTTATCAAATAGAAATTCTAATTCTTTCTTTCTTAATCCAGTTACTTTTATAGAAGTTAATGACCTAATTAACATCTTGAATCCATCTAAATCTGTTGGTCCTAATAGTATACCCATAAAATTACTAAAAATCATTGGATCCTCAGTTTCCCCACATCTTGCTCTCCTTGTAAATCAGTCTTTCCAGTCTGGTATTTTTCCTGAAAAACTCAAGATAGCCAAGGTGATAACTCTTTTCAAGAAAGGGAATCCTGAGCTACCTTCTAACTACAGGCCAATTTCTCTTCTTCCCATTTTCAGTAAGATATTTGAGAAGTTAATGTATAGAAGACTTTATAGATTCCTTGAATTACATAATGTTCTTTATTCTTTACAATTTGGTTTTCAAGAAAACCACTCTATCGATCATGCCCTAGTGAGTTTGACAGAAGCTGTGAGAAATACACTTGATAATAAAAGATTTGGTTGTGGCATTTTCATAGATTTACAGAAGGCTTTTGATACTGTTAATCATAAAATTTTGTTATCAAAATTGGAACACTATGGTGTGCGTGGTTGTGCCCTTGAGTGGTTTAGATCCTACCTATCCGATAGAAAACAATATGTTTATGTTAATGGAAGTAATTCTAACTTACTTTCAGTTACTTGTGGTGTACCTCAAGGCTCTGTATTAGGCCCCTTACTTTTTCTTATCTATATCAATGATTTACCTACTGCTTCTAAGAAGCTTACTTTTTATCTCTTTGCTGATGATACAAACATCTACTGTGAATCCAAAGATTTATCTAATTTAATTAAAATTGTTAACAAAGAGCTTAAATCAATAAAGAAATGGCTTGATGCTAATAAGCTATCACTAAACATTGATAAGACAAATTATATTATCTTTCATTCTTCTTCTGTAAATGTTCCTTCTGATTCTGCCATAAAAATAGGGAAAAAACGTATTAAAAGGGTTAAGTTTGTTAAATTCTTAGGACTCCTCTTAGATGAGCATCTAAGCTGGAAATACCATCTCAGTGAACTTTCTAAGAAATTAGCTAGAACATGTGGAATCTTTTTCAGAATAAGAAGCTTACTACCATTAGATGTTTTACTCTGCTTGTACAATGCTTTGTTTCTGTCCTTTTTACAATATGGTCTTATCGTCTGGGGTCAAACATATGCATCACACATTGAACCAATTTTTAAACTACAGAAGAAAGCTGTCAGAGCCATATCATTTCAGCCTCGCTTGTCACCCTCTCTGCCAATCTTCAAAGATCTTAAACTTCTCAAACTTTCTGAAATTTTTGAACTCCGACTTTTAACTTTTGTTTTTGATTCTGTTAATAAAACTTCACCTAGTTGCTTTCATAACTTCTTCTTATTCAGTTCATCTGTTCATCAATATTCCACTAGACAGGCCAGTCATGGGGATCTATACTTAACACGAAAAAACAGTCTTCAATATGGTCTAAAGTCGATTCGTTATCTTGGAGCTAAACTCTGGAATACATTACCCGTGGAACTCCGAAACGCTTCATCAAAAATATCCTTCAAAAAGCAACTGAAAATTTACTTATTTAACAAGGCTAGTTTTTGATAATTGCACAACTTCTATTTTATAGTATGAAAAGCAAATGCGTGTATTTCTTGGAATCATTCAAGTCCAACCAAATTTATTTGAAATTATTATAGGATAGGGGGGGCTCTCTCCTCGATTAGTTTACCTATTGAGAGAACTCCTCCTTTAAGTAATTCCCTCCATACAATTTATCTCGTCTCTCTGTATTTGTATATTGTATTAATTTTCCGTATCAATGTATTAATTCTCTGTAATATTGTCTTATTTCTTTGTAGTTTAGTTAATTGTTGGTATTGTTAATTATGAAATTGTATGTAGTGGAATTTAAAATATGAACTGAAACTGAAACTGAAACTTTGTGTTTTCCTTGGGTATTGTCTGCATGCAGGCTATGGGTACAGCGTGTATGAAACTATATGAATGTTTATACCAGAGATGTGAGTTTAGGGGCATGGGTCACCCTAGGAACTCAAACTGCCATGCTCCATTAATGAATTTGTCGAGGCTTCCCTCAAACCACCTTTCATACAAACTATCGCCAATATATTTGAAGGATGTTGCTCTGAAGATGCCCTAGTGGGCGAAACTAGTTAGCAGATAACTGAATAAAAAAGCACAAAAGATCAACTCGATGCCTGCTCTCTGTGGATGTTGTCCCTCTTCTTCTTCATCGTTCACTTTATATTTTATTTGAAGGATCCAATATATAAAAGTTTGTGAAAAAGCGAGCGCATCAAGCAGAATATTTTTGGTCTTTAATACTTAGATTAGCTTAGAATGGTTAAGATGACATAAGAAATTGCAAGAAGCTGCAGTTTTTTACTTGTATAGCATATTCCAGTCTTTTTGCCTTGCTTCAAGTTTCTCAACGGATTCGGTAGTATTCGAAGAGCCCCTGGCAATGATCTGAGAAAGAGCCCCTTGCCCACTACCGCATTGTGTGAAATGCCATTAACAATGTTATCCTTACCATGTAGAAATACAATTTTCATCTATTGTACGAAATTGTCTGAACCAGGCATTGCATAGCTCAGGAGAACTCGGTTTTTTGATAATTTAGACACACTCTTTTCGGAAAGTTTGTAATATTCCACATGTGAAAAGTTAGAACTGCCTATTTTGTCATTTAGAACTGTCCGTAATTGAGTTAGAACTGCCAATTTAAGAAAGTGGCCTAGGACCTTATGGTTTTCGAACACCACATAAATCAGTTGTTTGGGAGCATGAATAAAGGTCGGATTTCAAATGTGATTTGGATTTTGGCATTTTGTTAATAAATATCTATACAAACGTCAATCGAAAATAGTAATGAGATGAAAACAACATGTTTCTAATGCATCTCCTAACTTTAGATTGCTTTGTGTGTAACGAAAGGTCTCCAGAATGTCATTACGAGAACCGACAGTCGAACCATTGTTTTCGCATTCACGAATAGAAAAGAAAAAAGTCAAGAAAAATGAAGCAAAAGAGTCTATAGACGGAAAATTTGCCAAGTTTAAACAGAAAATGATTTACATGGCACATTCTGCATTTTGATCAACTGTGCGCAAACTACCGCCAATGTCCGAGAACCACCGTCAAGATCACTCTCAAAAACATCGTTGTCAAAGAAAAGTAGGCAAAGTAAAAAACCAAAACATTTCGGAATAATGTGTCCAAATACCTTTCCATTCACCTAGTACTTTTCGTTTTTGTCTGTGATTAAAGTTTCATATGAAAATATTTACCGGGTGAGTCAGAAAAAAGAATGCCCGTTTGAAAAGTCACGGCTCCCTAGATATCAAGATAATGATATCAGCAAATATAAGGTTTAATGGTAGAAATGTTCAAATCTATTATGAAATTTACCTGACTGAAATCGGCCACTCCATTCTGAAATTATGAGGGATTTTCTCCAGAAAGCCTCTTCAAAAAACTTTAACCCTAATCCATATGGGCTTTTTTCGAGCTACCATTGATGGGGGGGGGGGGTGGGTGCTTTCCACCCCCCCCTATGAAAACTGCCTTAGACTCATCCGAATTCAATACAACTTGGCACAGTTATAGAACAGGTAATTTGTAGCTCGTAGCGTAATTTGAGTGCGGCTGCCACGCCTTGTGACGTCACAGTAACGTCATAAAGTTGAAAATCTGTGAAAATCAGGCTTCCAAGTTGAATTCAAGTTTAATGAAGATTTTGCATGAACTTTATGCAGTTTTTGGTTCAGTTTGTCAACATATGTGATGATAAAATATTATTTTATTGAAAATAACGATTTTGGAGTCATATTTTGGCAGAAATTTGCCGATTTCTTTTGACGTCATTTGTGCGATTAATTTATTCTATGTAAAAAGAGACTAAAAGATCCTGCAAAATGGTGATTACCTATAACAAATGTATCATTAGAGTGTTTTTCATTGAAAAAGTTCGAAAAAACTTGAAAAAATTGCTAATTAGTCCAAAATGGCGGCCAAAATGACGTCATTATCAAAAAATGCTGACATCATCAAATTCCAGAAATTCCGGTATCAAATTGAAGCCCTTTGTTTGCTGCTGCATTTGCCGTATAATACTTCATAATTAAATCAAATAATTCCATTGAAATCATGGAAAACAATGATTTTGCTGCTACCTCCTTCCAGATATGGGCATGTCACATGACCTGTGAGTCCTATTGTTCAAAAATTTTTTCACCAAAATGTGGCTAATAGATAATTAGTAAAAGTCAGGGAGGCTGGGGGACATAGCAAACGTCGTTTAAAAACGCGGCAAATAAAACCTTGAGGGGGGGGGGGTGGAATCCACCCCCCCATGTGGATTAGGGTTAAAAAAAGTGACCAATATCATGAACAGATTTCCGTAACATTTCTGCCTTACAATGGCCTTACGGCAATGACTTGCAAACGCTTTATCACGTGCTATCCTCTTGGGAGGATGAACAAGTCCTCCCCCTGGTATCGATGACCTATTCAGGGGGATTCCATTCTCCCAAGAGGACACAATGCATGAATTTATGTGAGTGTCATCAATTTTAGGAAGGAAAATGTGCTCATTGTTTTCATTCGTTTCTGCAGGTTTTTTTTGGAGGGGCTTTCTGCAGAAAATCACCCATATCCACGGGAAGGAATGGCCGATTAAGGCCGGGTAAATTACTGAACCTAATTGAACAAATTAGCAATAAAACAAGACATTTTTCAATATTATTGCTTTAATATTCATGGAACAGTGGCCTTCCAAGCGGGCATCCTTTTTTCTGACTCACCCGGTAGTTTTCCTTAAGCGTCCGATTACCACCACCGGCACCCTAGTGTTTTCTGCCAAACAGAACTTTCTGTCGATTTCATCCAAAGTTTTTGAATACACTCATTTTTTTTTATAAGAAGCCGCTTATAAGAAACGGTAGGCTCAATTTTTCGAAAGTTAAGAAACAACCCTACCTGGATTTAAAAAGCTAAGAAACCTTTGTAATTTACAGTTTTAATTTTCTTGTCGCAGTCAAAAATTTTTGGACACTGTATACAGTTTTAGCAACTGTTTGGACATTATTTTGAGTGCGAATTATGTTATTGACTTGTTTGAGACCTTATTAAGTAATTTGGGAACCATTTAGACAAAACAAGATTAACTCTACATTTCTGGCATTAAAAATATAAGAAACACGTAAGAAACTTTTGGTAGGAAAATGGCCCAATTATTTAAGAAACTGCCTACCAGCCCCGGACCTTAGTTTCTTATGAAAAAATGAGTGTACTACAGAGCTCAGAGCTTAACCACAGTCCACATAAAAAAAACTCAGATGTCGAGCGGCCTAAATATACGTCAATTCTATGCTTAATCGTTGCAGTTTCTGGATGTGCATCAAAACCAGGTTGCTCTCAAAAGCTAGCCTACTTTTCCAGACCCTTTCCTTTTGTCATGGGGTCTAGAACACAGCCAATCAAAATCAGAAATCCCTACATGTGCAAAGTTACACATAGCCAGGTGAGATAGAAAAAACGCACGGTCTTTGAATGGCTAGCATAAGTACCCTGAATATTACAGCAATAATATTTGGCATTGCCATTAGCCAACATGGTCAAATAATTTGGAAATTTTCCTGGCTGAAATCAGTCAATTTCTTCCAAAAATATGATAAATTTTCTTGAGAAGTCTGTTTTGACAAGCCAAAAAATGAGTTAAAATTCCCAGCAATTTTCTGCCTTACTGCAGGGTCTATAGAAAGCGACTTTCTATAGACCCTGCTTACTGCAATGATTTGTGCGTGACGTGGCACGTGCTGTTTCTCAATATCTTACCATAAATGAAAATTGACAAAAAGTTTGATCGTCATTTTCAGTCGTTTAGTTTTTGCATATTTTGAAGGGGATTTCTGCGGAAAGTTTTAAATTCCACAGGCTTTGGGCTACTCGGTAGATCTAAGCATATGCCCTGGGAATTTTAGTTGTTTGATTTAATTGATTTATAGAATGAACATTGTAACTTTCACATCGATTTAATCGCAGTTGGTAGCATTATTGCCCAGCTTGTCGATCAAACAATTGATGCTCATTGTTCAAATTCATCCCGCGTTTCTCCAGCTCACATCGGCCCATGTATCTATTTACATCGTGCAACTGTCAACATTTTACTGTAAATAATTACATGAATTTTCCATCCGCCCCATTCGTTTATTGGGATTGGAGAATTTTTCCGCTTATTCTGTTTATTGCAGAAATTCCAGCTATTGTGGAATCGAGATAAAAGGATTCATAGAGTTGTGCCCATGGTGTCCATAACTGTCAGACGTCTACAAGTAATAGCCATATACTTCAAATTCACATAGATCCATGTGGCTGTAAGGCTTACTGTGAAAGCTCACGTATTGACCACTAACATCACTAAGGCAGTCAAAGCGCTTAAAGACTGCATGGTTTGGATGACTTTGTTTTTTGACACAGTAGCTGTTTGTAACAGCAGCATCGCCTTTCTTGTCACCTACTCTGATATCAAATGGATTCCCCCTTGTAAATGCACCATCATCTCGATTCTTTATCTTAACGTAGAAAACAAGAGCTCTCTTTTGCAGGTCAACGTACCACCATTGTTTGCCATCATCTGATTTCGTTAGAACGCAGGTTGGATGCGTTGCGACAAGATTCCCATCTACCGCATTTTCAGGCTTTGTATTTCGGTCATACTGACTTGATGCATCTACGGGTTTTTCAAAAGCCAAGTTTGCTGAAGGGAAGAGACAAAAACATAAGCCAACCAACGAGATCCTGAACACAGAAATTTTAGTTCTTTAAAATAAATCTACGGGGCTAAAAGTATTTTAGCTAGGGGGATTGAGGTAAGACAAAGATGGGGCTTATGGTGGCTTAGGGGAGGGGGATTATTAGAGAGAGACCATGTTCACAAAATCAAATGACAAGGATATAGACTTCCAGTTGTTTTACCCTATATTTCACACACAATTTCACGAGTCAAATATATAAATTCGACAAAGTTTTATCCCAAACGATATCAAAAGTAACTTGCAGAGTTTTTTAGCGAAACAAATGGAAATCTTTGGTAACCTCTGGAATTTGATATATAATAAACCTGTTTAGGACCTGTTCATATGGAGACTTTTCCCCCGGCATTTTCCCGTTCCACCGGGAAAATCACTCAGCCGAGATCCCGCCTCATACATATATAGCGTTACCACATAAAATAGAAGGAGCGTTCACATGAGAAGACATTTCCCCGGCTAGCGGAGATCTCGCTTGAACTCTACCAGGACCCCGCCTTGGCGAGGAAATATTTTCCCATATGAACATATTTTCCCGGTTAGGTGGGGGAAACTTCTTACTTGTTTATCGTTTATCCTTTCGAATCCTTTGGCGTCAGAGATGAAGCGCTAATGTTTTAATTCCCCGGCTTGCCGGGGAAACTTTTCTTGTTTGAAAGGTCAAAGAATTTACCTCGGTTGAGCGAGTTTCCCGGTGAAACTAGAAAATGCCGGGGAAACTTTCTCCATATTTCATTTTTTCATTTCATTTTAACTTTTTTATCCATGGTAATCCACTCAATATTTACATACTGCTTTACAGGGAGCCATGCTAAAGTAATATTGAAAATAGATAATAAATAAATATATAATACACTCCTATCTACAATAAATCGTTGACAAAAAAAAAGAAAGAAAAACGAGAAGAGTCATAATTTGGCTTTATATTTTCTTCGAAAAGTGTGGAGCGATGAGGACGCCTTGAAACCACTATCTAGGTCACTCCAGACCTTTGCCCCTCTGTAAGCAAACGATTTCTGACCAGTTGATGTTCTTAGTAATGGTAATCTAAGGCCCGTTTTAGAGTTCCTCAGCTGACGGTTAGTAGCTTCGGATACACTTTGAAATATGTTACTCAAGTAATCAGGGGCAAGGGCGTTAAGAGATTTATAGACCATCTTGCTAGTCTCAAAATCGATCAGTTCTCTAATAGTAAGCCAACCGAGATTCCTTATTAAAGGCAGAGCTGAAGTGTCATAGGGGCTGTTTGTGACTATCCTGGCGGCTCGATTTTGAAGTTTTTGCAACTTATCGAGGGCTGATGCACCGCAAGATCCCCAGACAGGGCAACAATACCTAAAATAGGGCTCAACGAGACTTCTATACAGCATAATGAGGTTTTCCTTAGGTAGGTATCGTTTAGAATACTTCAACATACCGATACCTCTAGAGACTTTCTTGATTGTAGAAGACAAGTGAGCGGACCATTTAAGTTGATCGTCAACCTGCAAACCAAGATACTTGGTATTGTTGACCATGGTGATCACCTCATTACCAATGTTAAGGTCAGCTTTGGAAGAACTGGGCAAGTCTATACTGTGAAGCTTGCACCTGCTACCTATTATCATCCCTTGAGTTTTTACGACATTAAGCGATAGCTTGTTGCCCTCAAGCCAACATCTAAGGGCTTCAAGGTCAGCATTGATTGCAGCATTGATATCGTCAATAGAAGGAGAGGAGTAATAGATAGTGGTGTCGTCAGCATACATTGCCACGTCAGAAGTCTTTAAACAGTAGGGGAGGTCATTTACATAAACTAGAAAGAGTAGGGGTCCTAGGCAGGAGCCCTGGGGAACTCCACAATCTACCCCGTCAGTTGAAGATGAATGACCATTCACTCTACAGAATTGCTTCCTATTGAAAAGATAAGACCGAAACCAGCTCAATTCTTTACCCTTGACGCCATAGTAGTTCAGTTTGTCCAAAAGGATATCATGGTCCACAGTATCAAAAGCTTTTTTGAGATCGATAAAGACGGCAGCAGTGTACTTCCCCTTGTCAATATTTAAATACCAGTCATTTGTGCTTTTAAGTAGACACGTTAGGACTGAATGCAGTTTTCTGAGCGCTGACTGTAGGAGAAAGATGAGCTGATTTCGGTGAAGGTAGTCATAAAGCTGATCGAAGATTAGCTTCTCGAAAAGTCGAGAAATTACCGGGAGCACAGAAATAGGCCTGTAGTTTGATTTGTTATCGGTGGCTCCATCTTTAAAGATAGGTGCTACTCTCGCAATTTTCCAACCGTCCGGGAATCGCCCGAGAGAAAGAGATAAATTGAACAGCTGCACGAGAGAAGGTGCCAATACCGAAATTCCAATTTTTAGGAAATAACTAGATATACAGTCAACACCCGACCCATTGGAAGTTTTAATACCGCCACAAACCCTAATCAAAGTCTCTTCGTTTATAGGGGAAAACAAAAAAGGCTCGCAGCTGGGTGGATCTCCAAAATCACCATTAAGAAGGGGATTAGGTTTGGCAGGGATTTTTTCAGCTAGGCTTTTCCCAACGCTGCAAAAGAAACTGTTCATAGTATCGGCAATGGATTTAGTGTCGGTAATGGTCTCGTCACCTTCTTTGAGAGCTTTAATATTAGTAGTTTTGGATCTCTTATTGATTACTTGGTTCATAGTTTTCCAAGTTTCTTTGATGTTGCCTTCGCAGGAACGAATCTTATTTGTGAAATATTGGGTTTTCAGCGAGCGGTTTAATTTATTAGCTTTGGATCTTACATGCTTGTAAGCATTCATTAAAAGCTCGGATTTAGCCTTCACTGCAGCGATCTTCAGTTTGTCTCTTGTCCTACAGATCTTTTTTAATTCGGGTGTTATCCACGGGCAATACCGTTCAGAGACTCGCTTTTCCCGGAGGGGCGCATGTTTTTCGATGATCTGAGACAGTGTATCAGACCATCGATTAACAGCTCCCTCCAAGCATCCCGAGTCACTCACAATAGCATGCCAGTCTACAGAGGCAAGATCATTGAGGAAAAGCTCTTCATCAAAATTTTTCATCTGTCGTGTTGTTATCATTTTATGCTGTGGTTTTAGCGAACCTAAATATTTACGAACTACGTATACCACATAGTTGTTAGTTACTTTATTCGGATTGACTGGTGTTCAGCTTACTATACAACGACTGTCTAAGAATGAGGGGATATGTGCAGGGGCGACTACATATACCTAAAGAACAAGACGTGCGATACTACACGAGTGCAAACCAGGGGGGCAACCCTACATTCCTCCCTACCTAAATAAACGAAGTTCTAAAACGAGTGCAACAACAAAACGGGTTAAATGCGATTAAATACGATTAAATGCGGTTATATACGAATTACATCCCATGGAATTGCACCAGGGATGTCCCGAGTTTGTCTTTGCCTCCGAGGTTGGTCCCTTGCCAGAATGTTGTCTAACGGGGCATTGTCTTCTTCGTCTGATACGTCACTCTGCTCAGATTCGGAAAGGGTGTAATCACTGTCATTTGACTCTTCAGTATCCGCATTTTGTGACAGAGTTTCATCGGTTGAGTTTTCCTCTGATTTGTCAGCAGTGCCATCTCCAACGACCGGTAAGAGGCGATCATGGTGAACAACTTTACGTTCCTTTCTCGAATTCTCGATCTTAAAGTTCACACCGTTAGGAAGCTTTTCAAGCACAGTCCAAGGGCCGTCCCGATGGGGTGCTAACTTCCTGTTTTCTCCCGTTTTGTAGTGCTTCACTTTCAACCATACCTTTTGCCCGACTGCATAATCAATGAAACGAAGGTTTCGGTTATATTGCTGTTGCATCTTTTGCTTGTTCAGCTGCAGGGTTTGGACAACTTGAGCAAACACGTCCTTTAATATGGAGCTCACTTCATTCTGGTATTCGCCAACCGATATCTGGTCATACTGATCGGGTCGATCAAGATCGAAGATGATGTCTTGGGGAAGAACTGCATGGCGTCCGAATACTACGTCAAATGGGACACAATGGGTAGCTTTACTTTCGCTTGCGTTGAGCGCGAAGACAAGTTCAGGCAGGACGGAACGCCATTTTGTTTGCTGCTTTCGACGATGTAACAGGACTGCACGTAACATATCTTTAACTGTACGAATATTTCGTTCAGCAAATCCATTCCCTTGGCTGTGATACGCTGGTGAGCGGCGTTTTTCTATGCTCAAGGAATTACAAATTTCTTTCATCACCTCCCCATCAACATTGGAGCCTTGATCCGTTAATAGGTAGTAAGGCATGCCATGAATAAAAAGCCAGCTTTTGAGGAATGCATCAACGATGGTCGGGGCAGTCTGATCCTTCAATGGTACTGCTTGGATGAATTTAGAGAACACATCTCCAATTAGTAAGATGTATTGATAACCTCCATTGTCTGTAGGAAGGTAGCCAATGTCCAACGAGACGAATTGCATTGGTGCATTGGGTACAAACATGGGTAACAGAGGTGCTTTTGGCGGTGCTGTATCACACTTTGATTTCTGACAGGTAGTACAGGCCGATGTAAAAGCTTGGATATAACTGTACATATTAGGCCAGTAAAAACGCTCCTTGAGTAAGGCATAAATTTTGGCAGTTCCGAAATGGGCCACGTTGTGATAGTTGGAGACAACTAGTTTTCTTAATGATGGTGGAACGATAGGTCGGCCAGACTTTGTAAGTATACCCTCGTGAATACGTAACTGTGCTTGTACTCTTTTTAAACGACCTTGGGTGATTGGCTCTCCTTTTGAAACGTGTTGAGTAGCCTTGGATAACACTGGGTCTTGACTTTGAGCTGAACGGAGCTGTTCGTTAAACTGCATATCTTCTGCAAATGTGGCATACACTTTGTCTTCGAACTCAGGCTCTGGTTGATCACGGCTGGCGGCGTAATTCCTGGACAATGCATCGGCCTTGACGTTATCTTTTCCACGTATGTATCTTATTGTATAATCGAATTCTTCAAGCTCGGAGATCCATCGGCCAATTTTTCCACGGGGATCTTTCTGCGTTCTCAAAAATGTTAACGGGTTGTGATCTGAATTTAAGGTGAAATTGGTCCCCGCTAGGTAAATATTCCAGTGTCTGACGGCTATACTAAGGCAAATGCTTCTTTTGTTGTGGCAGACCAATTTTGCTGAGATTTCTGTAAGGCAGTGGAGAAATAAGCAACTGGATGCAATTTCTTATCAGCTCCAAACTGTGATAGTACTCCGCCTACTGCATAGTTGCTTGCATCTACCTCGACTATGAAATCTTGGCCGAAATCAGGAAACTTTAGAACTGGTTCTGATGACAGCGCCTGCTTGAGTGTAACGAATGCATTCTCACATCGTGTATTCCATTGGAATGGAACAGTTTCACCGGTAAGCTCGTTAAGTGGCTGGCTAATATTTGCAAAATTAGGAATAAATGCTCTATAGAAGCCGGCAAGGCCAAGAAATCCTTTGAGTTCCTTCTTGTTGGACGGGCGTTGAAACTGCTCAATAGCTTCCGTTAATCTTGATTGTGGTTTGATACCTTCTTTAGACAATGAGAATCCAAGGAAGTTCACTTTTTCGCTGGCAAATACACATTTCGACAGCTTCAAGGATATGCCAGAAGACCGTAAACGTTGAAATATGTGCTCTAAATTTTCTAAATGTTCTTCAAAAGTCTTGCTGAATATCGCGATGTCATCCATATACGCGAGGATACGATCTGATTGAAGACCCGAGAGTGTCATGTCTATCATTCTTTGATACGAAGCTCCTGCATTACACAATCCATATGGGGTGACATTAAACTCGAATTTGCCACGGAGTACTGAAAATGCCGTTTTCTCCTTATCATCTTCTGCTAAAGGCATGGACCAGTACGCTGATGCTGCATCGAGAGTAGACCAAAATCTAGCACCTTCCATTTTATCAATTACGTCGCGTATGTGGGGCAAGGGGTTAGGAATCTTTCTTGGTAACATCGTTCAACCCACGAAAATCGCATACGAAACGCATTGAATTGTCCTTCTTTTTGACCAAAATGATGGGTGCGTTCCACTGTGAAGACGAAGGGCGAATAATACCATTTTCGAGCATTTCTTGAATCTGGTAATTGACTTCATTATTCCATGCTTCAGGGATGCGATGAGGTTTCCGTCGTACTGGTTGCGCATCCCCGGTAATTATTCGATGTTCCATGGTCTTAACCAAGGATGGCTTCTTAGGGTTGGCAGCAAAAATATCAGAATATTTTGTAATTAACGATGTCAATTTCTGTCTTTCTTCACGCGGGAGGCTTTCCCCATAAACTACGCTTGACTCAAAATCTAGAGTGTCGACGTTATATGCTGAATGTGGCTGTGTATCCGTTGTTATGGGAGCATGTAAATTACCGATGTACTTCCGAGAATTAAGGACGACTGGATCAGGATTCACATTTAATACTGTGATTTGAAACACACCATCAATGTTGGGAACGACTCTACATCTTGTAACATAAACTCCATGGGAACCATTGATTTTAACTGGTTCAAAATCAGCTGTTATCAGCGACACAGACTTTTTACATTGAACATTGACTACACATTCAGAGCGGGGAGCCAGAGAAACTTTGCTTTGTAATCGCACTCTTTCTTTACCGTGAAACTTAACGCTCGAGTACCATTTGTCTCCCAATTTTATACCGTTACGAACGAAATCGAACTCAACAGGACTGAATTTTGCCAGAAAATCTCTGCCTAAAATCACATTTTGGTATGTTTTAGTGTTCACGACTTTCATATTTTGAGTAACGTTGATCCCCTGTGTTGTGATGTGAACGTCGAGGTCACCTACCATACTCATGCTGTTTCCCGAAGCATCAATTAAGCGATGATCGGAAGGCTTTATGCTCGTTTGCAGTCCTAATTTCTGCACACTACCAAGGTCTATCAGCGAACAACTAGCCCCGGTATCTAATAAAACGTTAATTGGCTGATTCACAAATCGAAAATTCAAAATGGCAGAGAAACCTTTTTCGACAGCTTCTTTGTCTTGAGCGGGGCCGTCTAGTCATTGGTAATTTAGGCAAGCATTATCCCATGCATCGTGGCCTCTATTCCCACAGGCTTGACAAAGTCGGGTGGGACAATCACGAAATAAATGCTCGGAGCTTTAACACGAACGGCATTTTCTAGGTTGTTGAGCTCTGGTGCCATAACCACGGTTACTTGGGCGCCTTGAAAACTGTCCTCTGCTTGTTTTGGTGTTTCTTTTATTCTGGAAGGGCCGGTAACCAGAATATGTTGCATTTGCTGTTTCGTTATTACCCCCGTCTTCACCTCCTGGAAAACTGATGGAGGATATTTTCATCTTTTCAATGACTTTATCCGCTATTGTGTCAACCAAGGAAGGGCTGTCAACATTCATGCATTGTTGTGGATTATCTGCAGCAAAGGATGCAATACCTGCTAACTGCAATCTTGTTGTTTCCAGAGCCAATTTGTTGATATCCGCTTTGTCGAAGTCTGGCAACGCTTTCAATGCAATCTGCAATTTTGGATGAACCCCTCTTACAAAATAAGCTTTTGCAATTGTTTTGCGGGTATCATCATTGAAAGTTGGATATGCTAGCTTGACCAGCTCCATTATTTTGAAAGCGAATGTTTGTGCTGATTCATCGCGCTTTATTTTGCGAATATTCAGTTCGTGAATTGCCATCTCTCTGTCTTGGTTTCCTCTCTCAAATTCTTTGAGGAGCTCGCTTTTTATTTTCGCGACGTCTTTCTTGTCATCATCGGCTAACCTCATGTAGACCATCCCTCTCTGTCTTGGTTTCCTCTCTCAAATTCTTTGAGGAGCTCGCTTTTTATTTTCTCGACGTCTTTCTTGTCATCATCAGCTAACCTCATGTAAACATCAAAGGCGCGTCCCTCGAGTTCTACTTGCCAGGTTCTGTGCGGCCTTTTCGTTTTGGTATCCTTTCAACGATGAATGTAACGTGATCTTTTCCAGAAAAACTTTTACATCAGCTGAACCATCAAAATTTTTTATTTTCGATTCCATTTCGAAAAGATTCTTAGACAGTAATGTTAGTTACTTTATTCGGATTGACCGGTGTTCAGCTTACTATACAACGACTGTCTAAGAATGAGGGGATATGTGCAGGGGCGACTACATATACCTAAAGAACAAGACGTGCGATACTACACGAGTGCAAACCAGGGGGGCAACCCTACATAGTGGTCACTAATGCAAGTCTGCAGTACACCTGATTCGACAACGTTGCGAGGATCACTCGTCGCAATGTGGTCTATAATTGTAGACGAACTAGCAGTCTCATGTGTAGGCTCAGAAATAAGTTGTTGAAGACCGAAAGTATCATAAAATTCCATGATACGCTTTGTGCATGGTGGAATATTTGAACCATGAGGGTCAGAATCATCTAGGGGAGTTCCAACATTACAGTTAGTGTCCCCCAATAACAGAATTTCCTTATCCTCCGCGTCTAAGACTCTAAAAAACTGGTCCAATCGATCGAAAGTATCAGCATGATCAGATGGTGGTCTGTACCACGTGACCACAAAAAAGGATCTAGCTTTAACAGGCTTAACCTCAATGCATCGAACCTCTAGGGAAAAAGAGGGGAGGTCATCACGTACATCAGCAACAATAGTATTGCTTATGTAGAAACCTACTCCTCCGCCATCTCGATTACGATCATGCTGGACGAATATTAAGCCGTCAATTTGAAGGAGGTCACTAGGGTAGTTATCATCAATCTTTGTTTCGTTGAGGGCTAAAATATGGATACCCTTATCTTTCAAGAGAGTTTCCACCTCATCCTTATGCGCAGGAAGGCTGTTAACATTGAGTGATGCAATGACCATTCCTTTACGAAACCCTAATTTCACGCCAGCCGCGGGGCGACTGTTACCAGATATATTAGGGCGAGGAGTACCATCTATTTCGAAAGAAGACATATTTTTATAATCTATATTAAATTGCGAATCTAAAGGTTCTTTGAGTCAATGCTTGTGTTTTGTACATCCCATAAACATATTGTTTTCCAAAATCTGATCGCCATGTCTATTCAAATGGATCTTGCTATTATTGAGGTGTTTCTCAGGGTCAATATTTAGATGCTCCATAAATTCAATTTCATTTTCATTACAAAGATCATGTAGCACATGATTAACTTTTGATCTTTTCGCTTCCAACCCATCACCTCTTGGTATGAGGCCAGAGATCTTGACCTCAATATCCTTATTCTTGACAGACTTGGCGAGATTCACTATTTCCTCTGCAATTTCAACTTCAGATTTATTGGATTTCAAATCGTTTGTGCCAATATGTAATATAACACACTCCGGATCTTTTTCGATCGAGGGGATGCAGTAGCTCTTTAAATCATAGGTGGTAGCACCAGGAAAGCATTTCACGTAAATTTGCTCACTTTTATTGCAACGCTTTTTCATTTCCCAACCACGTACATTTTTCAGCAACGAGTCACCAAGGATTACGGTCGTTCTTTTGTTACTACGGGCAGCACTTTTTGCTGTATCAACTTTGCTTGTAGTTGGCAAATTTTCCCTTGTTTGCTCAGGAATCTGCTCTGGTTGTTGCAGCTCGAGTTGCTGTTCGGGCGGTTTTTCAATTTGGACATCACAAGGGCTGGAATGATCAGAATCTTCCTTTTTATCAGGCGTCTGGGACTTTTCTCCGTCCTTGTTTACATTTACCGCCTCAGTGGCTTTGGTCTTTTCTCTCATCCTCCTCTTTTTGTTGGGCCGGATCCTATTGTTTCTCTTCTTAACATCCACTTCAATACTTTCGTAAACAATCTTGCTCTTTTGTGTTTTGTGTTTTTATGCTGATACAGGCTTTTCAACTGAAGGACAATCGTTGTTATGGACAGAACAATCAGCTCCTTCTTCCCTTGAGGGCAGCTAATTACTTCGGGCTTTCAGCTTAAAATTTTCCAAACCAAGCGAATAATTATTTTCAAGCAATTTTTCGTTCTTTTTACAGGAATTAGCCAGTTTCACGTTAAGATCTCTGACATCATCTGTCAACTTTGAAATAAGATCAAGAAAGATCAGAAATTCCGATCTATCTGACCCTGGGTCAGAATTTCGTGTCAGGATTTCGGATATGAACAGGCCCTTACTTGCTAAAAAAGAGATTTGGAGCGAGCGTCCAAATCTGGCAACGTTTGGGAAGGAAAATGAAAGCGCAACCCCCGTTCTCAAGGGATACACTGCTAGCTGTTGCAAGAAGTTGCTTCGGATCTCAACACTTTTCAGAGAGTTTGTTATCAACTACTTTGCGCAAAGTGAGTTAGCAATGGTTTAGTTTTGCACACATGTAAATGTTATTGTTTTTTGCTTTGTTTCTCGTTGTTTTCATTAATTTTTAGCTAACTTTTCTTTCATAACAGCGGTTGAAAACAGCAAACTTCGATTTGCAAAGTCGCAAATGAAACCCTTGTATGAAACCCAAATGAAAAACTTCGTTACTGTTTCACAACAAAATCAGCTAATGACGAGTGAAAATAACGAGGCAAAAGACCAAGAGGCGGGTTAAAAGTTGCCAGTGCATAAACTGGACCACTCGTAAGTTATTTGTGCAAAGTTTTCGTTCACCAAATTTACCAGGTTTTGACGCTCGATCCAAACCCTTTTTCCAGCAAGTACACTTTTACAGATGAAACTTTTGCAGATGATCAATCATGGATTGATTTACCAGGCTATGCACATTTCTCATCATGTTAACCCTAAACCCTAATATTCCTAAACCCAAAGGCTTTTTCAAATAGTCTTTTTTAACCAATCCCACGATTTACCTCCTCTTATATTCTTTATATGCGGTTTCATGTTCCTTTTGTTCTTCTTTCTTTGCCATTTCTGTTGGCCCCAAATGCATCACTTCTATTCACTGCCGTTAGTAGCTCCTTCCTAGAATTCTGTAGATATATTTCTCCAATCTGTCAATTTATATTCTTACGCAATCCTTTACTCCAATTAAGCCTCGTTCTCCTTCAGTTCATTTCAAATACATTCTATCTGCATCTGCTTTTGTTTGGATGGTGTGCTCCGTACATCGTCAACATCTTCCTTGTTTTTCGGTCCAAAGCTTGTAACTCTGCCTTTGTCCATCCTATGATACTCGCTCCATATCTTATGATTGATACTGCTCTTGAGTTGACAGCTGATATGATGTTTCCAAAATTTAGTTTCGACTTCAATATGGCTCTGAGCCTTCCAACATACTCCTTGGTTACTTGATCTTTCATATCCTCATGTTTTATTCCATCCGCCTCCAAGATCCCTAAAAACTTACAACTACCCCGATAAATTTCATCATTTTTCCATCAGGCATATTAATTCCTTCTCTTTTAACAACCTTACCTCTCTTCATTATTAAAACAGAACACTTCGACAATCGAAATTCCAATTTTATTATTATCATTATTATCATTAACATTATCATTATGTTATTTCTATCTCAGGAAAAAGTTCCTGGTAAGTTCTTCCCGAAAGCAAGCTAGAACAACTAGCCTCAGGTTTTTGAGAACCTTTCTCAATGTTCTTGCAGTTCCTATCAACGCCGTTTTCTGTATCACTTCAGTCCTGATCTTTATCCCTATTTTCTCTATGTACTGCTCTGCTTCTTTCGCGACACATCCCAATGCACCAACTACAACTGGAATGACGCTTACTTTTTGAAGGCACCATAATCTTGCAATTTCTCTTTTCAGGTCTTGATATTTTTTTATTTTCTCTTGCTTCTGCTGTTTGATCCTTGTCTCTCCTGGCACGGCTATGTCGATGATCATGGTGGATTCAACTGATTAAGAGTTTTGAATATTTCAATGCAAAGGAGTCATTGGCGAGCAACCTGCATCGTGCATTTACTCAATTTCGAAAGCAAATCGTTATTTGAACTTGTTTGATCGTTATAGAGAAACCTTAGAGCACGTTCTTGTGATTCTTCAATTTTTTGTAATGATTTGGAAGATGAGAAATACCACACCGAGGGGCAATAATCGAAATTAGAATATACGAAACTCTGAACTAGGATATTTTCCTCCTTAAAGTCAATAAACATATTTTATCTTTCATGAACATTCAATTGTGTTGCAGCTTTTTTGCAAAGATTGGAAATATGCGGGTCGCAATCCAGTTTATAATCCAAAGTTACTCCTAAAAGTCTGACAGTCTCCGCAGATTTGATTACATTACCGTTAATATTAATTCGTTCTCCATTGGTAATTGCTTGGGTTTTTCTG
The DNA here is from genome assembly GCA_039566865.1 of Aurelia coerulea. NCBI lineage: Eukaryota > Metazoa > Cnidaria > Scyphozoa > Semaeostomeae > Ulmaridae > Aurelia > Aurelia coerulea. The sequence continues at coordinate 18,259,450 of CM076956.1, read as the reverse complement.
AGCAATAAAGCATGGAATTTGTATGGGTTGGCAATCATTTAATTTTGCTCTAGCCAGGAGAAAGCAATTCCTGTTTCTTTTTCCAAAATATTCGTAAGATCGGGCATGCTTTTCAAAAAGTAAGTAAGCGCATTGTCGTCAGCATAATTGTAGAGAATTGCCTGTTTTATGAAAAGAAATAAAGCATTTATATAGAAATTAAACAGGATTGGGCCTACGACAGATCCTTGGGGTACACCAGATATCACCTCTTGAAAAGAACTGTAGGTTTTATTTGTCCGTAATACATATTAATAGTTTTATTATAAATCATATATATTGTAAATAGACTAATAGGCCTTACTTAGCTGCGATTTAGCTATTCATTTTTCTTAGCCTACTTTAAATAGATATTTAATAATGATAGTAATAATAATTTATCCGCACGCTTTGTTGTTTGAGAAAGGAGTAGGTGAGGACAAGCGCATCTTCTTCGAATCCATAGGCATGTAATTTTGCAATAATCAAATCATGTGGGATGCAATCGAATTCTTTGGAAAAATCCATTAGGATAGCACCTACGAGATAGTCGTTGTTGAGGTTAGACCTCCAATCTCCTATCAGACTTATTAAGACATGTTGGGTGCCATATGCTCGTCTATAGGCCGCAATGAAAACAGAAAGTTTGTTGTCTAGGTGTTGAACCAATTGCTGTTTTAAAACTTTTTCGTATACCTTTGAAATAATATTAACAACACTAACTGGGCGGAAATTCCTTTCTAGTGTGCGATTTCATCTTAAACGTATCACTATTGTTTTTGAAACTGTACATAGAACATCAACGAGTTGCTTTCATCACTTTTTCTTATTTAATTTATCCAGACAGGCTAGAAAAGGTGATATTTTTTAGCTTTGGAATGGAATCCCTGTTAAATCAAGAAACTCGCACTCAAAAGCTTCATTCAAAACCAAGGTTTTTAAGAGCAAACATGAGCATAGATCGAAAGAGAAGGATATATCTACGCATTTACTTTCTTTGCCTTAATTACCCGACGTAATTCATACTTTATTCGATGTATGTACTGTGCTTTGATGAGTCTTTCTGCATTGGTTTCAAATAACATTTAGATAAGTAAATTTTCCTTTTAGGTGTTGCCTCTTCGATTAGCTTAGGTATTGCCTCCTTTAAGAAATTTCTCTAATCTCACTATTGCTCCTCATACTTACCTATTTAGTCTGCCTACATTTAGCTTTAAATGTCATCCTGTCTGTGTTATATTTTGTATTTTATTTCAATTTATCATTGTTAATTCGATAGTTGGTTGTATAGAGTTAGTGAAATGAACTGAACAGTGCTGAGGCATTTAGCATACAACAACTCTTATTTGTTGGCTCTTTCCTCTCGTATCGCCATCCATTATCCATATCTTATCTATTATCCAAACTTGCTTTCTGCTTGTTCGTCCCTATGCTTTCATTATGAAGTTGCATCGGGGTTGCATCGCACTTTTACATCGCAGTTACGTGGGTCAGCTTATAACCAGCAAGGACGGATTTTGAAAGAAAATAGCATGAGTTGCTTTTGATTGACCCCGCAATTCAAAGCGATTAGCGATCACAGACAAAGGAAATCCTCTCAACTAGTAATTGAGGGGAAAAAAAGCAAAGCCGCAAAAGTTTCTCTGAAACACAGGTAGCTAGCGCGCTCGTTGTGCATTCCAGAAGTTGTTTTAAAGAGCAAACATGAGCATAGATCGAAAGAAGAAGGCTATATCTACACATCTACCTCGGGCATTTAATTTGTTTGGTTCAAAAGCTGATTGGGAGGCAATTCAATTCTCTTTTTTAGGTGCAATTAAAGCATTTACTGCTCAGCTTCTGAACCACGAAATAAAATGCCTGAGGTAGATGTTGTAATTTCCCTGATGTAGGCAGTGTAGGGAGGTGAGAGGGTACGAACACAATGACCTGCTGCATGCTTGTGTAGCACTGAACTGATTCTAAATCGTACAACATGCTTATTTACATAAATGATACCAAACAAATACATCGTCATAGGGTCTCCATAGTACAGGATACTACAGATGTGTAGATACATCTTTCTTCTTTGGATATATGCTCTTGTTTGCTCTCAACAACAATATCTCGAATGCACAACTAGGAAGCTAGCTACCTCGGTTTCAGAGAAACTTGTGCGGCTTTGTTTGTTTTGAATTACTGGTTGAGGAAATTTCCTTTGTCTCCCATCACTATTCGCTTTGAATTACGGTGTCAATCAACAGCAACTCCTGCTATTGTCTTACAAAACCCTGTCCTTGTTACTATAATCGACTATGCATGCATTCATTTGAACACACTTGTGAGCAACATGCAGAAAATAAGAACAAGAAACGTGAAGCTCAGGATGAAAAGAGTTTCATTCAACTTACTACTATTAAAGCATTGGTAAGCAGGGCAACTGCATGAATCCATACAATAATGGTCCTCTGCACATGGACTGAATAGCTCACAATAAGATCCAATCTAGAAGGAAAAAATTTATCCTTTACAGCATTTATCCTTCTCATAAGTGCATTGAAGTGGGAGACGGGCATGAGGGTATATGAGGGTGCTTGGCCTTGGAAGGAGTTTATTCATTTTGGGCTAAGAACGACTTTTGTCGTAGCAAAAGCAATAACAACAACAACAGCAAAAACAAAGACATCAATAAAAGCAGCAACAAAAACAACGACAAACTAAAGCAAGAGATATAGGAAAGGATGTTCTCATGTCTGGCAAAGGATCTTATGTCTTCAAAATGGACCAATGCATGATGTGTTATAACTTTTCATTCATTCATGCTAATAGATTCGAAGTGCTTGGGAGTCCTCTCTTGCAATTCAGTTTGAGATACAGACCCTCCGTGGGTGTGGTACATACCTGAATGGCTTTGTTCTCCTTTGCCAGATTAGTATCATCGATTACATCAAATCGCACAGAGTAATCTGAATCAGCAGCGCATTAACCTCTGCCAATAAACGGGGAATGTACCGCATGCCCCAGGAAAAAGTTTTTAGATATGATTGGTACCAGCGATGAGAATTTAGCTTTAATCAATGGCTAATCAATTTCAATGTTCCTCGGTGTTTAAAATTTGAAGATTCGACATTTGTTGATATTTGTGCCCTGAGTTTTGAAAGATTGATTTTGAAGTTCAAATTTGTTGTCTTGTCTAAACCAGAGCTTCGGCGTATCGTGTAAAAACCTAAGCAAATGCTCCCAGATCAGCAAGTATTAGCCTTGATAGCAACAATAGCCTTGATAGAATTTGGATAAAAGTAAGATCATATTATTTTCTGATTGCTAAAAATCACTCACTGTGCTGTTTTTCGTATTTATTCTTTATAGTTTTACATATGGATAGACTTCAGGAAATTGCTCAGACTGAAAAGCTCTTGTTGATATTGAGCCTTGAAAAATGATATTCCAGCTCTCAAGGTATCAGTATCAACAAATGCATCGATGTTCAAGGTAACCATCAGGGACATTTGGACATTGATGAACCATCAATGGAAGCTAAATTTTCATCGCTGGACCCAACCATATAGTTCCGTATCGACTGTTGTCTGATACATTTTGTCTTACAGCTGAAGTTAATAGCAACAGAGGATATTTTCATTCAAAAAGCTCCCTTCAAGTAAAAAGTTAACTTAGCAACGGAGAGAGATGATGCAAAATCATGAAACTTATGATCTCTTGAACTTTCATGACCTCTTTTTAGACGATGATAGGGGTTAAGCAACAACGCTCTTAGCATTGCTGTAATCAGTTGATTGATTCACTAGGATGGCTTGTGTAATGTTTTAGACGAGGCTGTTTGAGAACGAGATTTTTATGATGTAACACTGAAGTGACACAAGCACGTGTTTATATGTGTGCTACTCTTTGTCTGTTTGTTAACTCTTCAGCTAGGATTAGAACTAACCGTGAAAGATTTTAAACAATCTTCCATTCAAATCATTTCATTATTCAATTTGTTATTTTACATGTTGGTTTAGATATATATTTATTACAAACTTGAAAGTGATAAACTGATCGTATGTTTATTATGTGTGACAAGATTATCATCGCTGGTTTGCATGACCGCAATCAAACTTTTCCATAAAGTCAAATCATAATTTTCATTGCGATGAATGCAGATAACAAAATCGCAGAAAATACTGAAATGTCTCAGATATCAGGGAGAATTCGATTACAGTACCCTGACGTCATTTCCAAATGCCTAAATCTATTTAGCACACTATGCACATCAGTTCTTTATAGTTTTACATACACAAAATGACGAACGAGAGAAAGCACTTACATTCGTAGCATTATTGTAAGACGTTGCGTAATAAGTCCAGCCAACTGAGGCAGTTGAAAAATTTGCTGAAGAAATTTCCCGCTTTACTTTGCTATTGAGTTGACAATTCAAACTGCTTGTCGCTGCATGGTTTACAGACTTGCAACCTTTGTGAATTTCACACTCTGCAAAGCATTGCGTAACACTCATCACTGTCAATGTTTTCAGCTCATGATTCAGCAACTTAGAATCTTTGGAAATAATGCTGAAATTTGATTCAGTTTTACATGGAAGTCGTAGGATTCTGCAAGATGTCAGGATACAGCACCAAGAAAGGCTAAAAATGTTATTAAGATCATGTCATTTGATGATGAAGTATAAAGAAGGCATGATGTAATGCAGATATTACCAGAGAGCCTATTAATCAACAACTGCTGCGTAGGTCTCCCCATTATCTTGCGCCTTCCTTTAGTTTTAAGTGCTCATTAATGTTGCGGATCACCTTCTAAGCTCCTTGATCATCTAAACGCGACAACCAATACCAGGTGCACATAATATTATATGCTTCGTAAGGCTTCGCCTGTATAATATGAAATACACCGACATACACCCTGTATTAATTGAATCACAGGTGTTAACGTTGTTGGCATATCATATCATAACATCTTTTTCAGAACATCATAACATCTTGTTCAGAACTTACCTCTAATCATGAGAACAATCAAGACTTCACAAATGTCAACAGAATTTATAAGAAAGTGCTACATAGGCATGCTCCATGCAAGAAAAAGTACGTACGAGCGAATGACGGACCTTTTGTGACTAAAGAGCTTAGAAAAGCAAACATGAAACGTACTAGACTAAAAAAATAAGTTTAACAAAACATAAGACAAATGAGAACTGGATTGCTTTTAAAAAGCAAAGAAACTTTTGCGTCAAATTGCTCCGTCAAAACAAAAGATCATATTATAATCGACTGGACCCAAAACTTGTTGGTGACAACAAAACGTTTTGAAAAAAACAGTAAAGCCCCTCTTTTCGAACAAGATTCAAGGAAGTGCTGCTATTACCCTTCTCAAAACGATGTTGTTGAATCAGACGATACTAGAGTTGCGGAAATTTTGAATGATTATTTTGTTGATATTCCCAAAACATTGGGTATAGCTTGTGAAGAGGACTCCGCAACCGTGGATTTTTCTTCGCAAGATACTTTACAAGCGACTGTTCAACGTTTCCAGTGCCACTCTAGTGTTGTTAAGATTAGAGCTGCTATGAATAGCTCTCCAAGTTTTTCATTCCACCAAATCACAGTCCAAGAAATGTTTAACCAGTTAACAAAATTAGATCCTAAAAAGGCGACCCCACAAAACGCCATTCCTGCCAAAATACTTCAAGCAAATGCAGATCTGTTTTTACCACCACTAACAGAAATTTTCAACAGCCTTGTAGTTGACTGTGCTTTCCCAGATGATCTAAGACTTGCTGATATTTCTTCACTTTACAAGAGAGATGATAGCATGAGAAAACAAAATTATAGACCAATAAGCCAACTTCCAGCCATTTCCAAGGTATTTGAGCGCATCATGTATGATCAGCTTTATGATTACATTGGCACCTTTTTCTCTCCACTTTTGGGTGGGTTCCGAAAGGGGTATAACACGCAGCATGTTTTGTTGAATTTTTTACAAACGTGTAAAGCAAGTCTTGACAATAAGGAGCTGGCTGGAGCAATCCTGATGGACCTGTCTAAAGCATTCGCTTATGGTCTTGGCTGGGATGCTCTCAAGCTCATCAAAAGCTATTTAACAAAGAGGAAACAAAGAGTCAAAATAAACAGCTCATATAGTAGTTGGAGAGATGTGACGATAGGGGTACCGCAAGGATCAATTCTAGGGCCTCTTTTATTCAATGTCTTCATAAACGACATATTCTTCTTTGTAAATAATACTAACATTTGTAACTAAGCTGACGACACCACTATCTATGCATGCAACTCAGATCCCAATACTATAATTAATTAACCGATTAGAAATAGACAGTTCAGTGTTTGCAAAATGGTTTTCAGAGAATTACACGAAACTTAAAGCTTTACTGTCACTATAAATAATTTTTGGTCACCAACAATTCAGTTCGACGCAGCGGCTACAGCGAGAGGTCGTGTGGTTAAGCGCGGTGTCCTTTGATGTTTGCTGTTGCACAAAGTATGTAATGGCGGGCCGACCGAGAAGCTGCGACCCCAAACTAACCAGATTACATTTACGAATAACAGACGCGTTACAAGTGAGATTCGTCGAAAAAAAGAAACAGAGTGGCTGCAAAACGAATAATAAATTCTTAGAATTACTTTTGAACTTATTTGAAGCAGCTGAAGGGGCAAGGTTTCAAAATTCCCCGGAGCACAGTAGGCCCACTGCAGGGCAAGAGGAAGGAAACGAGCTGGAGACGCAGGAAAGAGATGAAACAGAAAAACTTGACAATAACAGGTGAGAACACGTTTTATTGTTAGATATAGACTATCAGCTATTATCATTCATGCTATACACGAACAGTTATATGAATTAACAACAACAAACACCTGTCAAACAAAGGGGCAGTTACAGTACATTTCAGATTCCATGTTTTATTCATATGCTATGCAGTCATCGAATAACTAAAAATAATTTACAAGAGGGGCGACATTGTACCGTATACTCCTTGCCTAGTACTGCTGCCAAACCCAAGCCAGGGTGGTTTATTTAGATTTATGCAGTCATTGTGTTGTTGACAAAAATGCTTTATTTTTTAGGTAATAACCTTTTTTAACCAAATCAAAACCTTTTATTTCTTATTTTTCAGTGAAACAGAATACATCAACACATCTTTCTCGAATGAGCACTCCTTTCTGCATCGCATACAAATGTCAAAGGACATTATGGAAGAAAGTGTAATTTTGTCGGATGATGAATTTGAAGAGATGGTGGGGAATGCTACTAATAATGAAGAAGATGAATTTGTTGTGCCATTGTTTGAGTCGTATCAATGGGGTAGTGGGAACCTACAAAACTCATGTGCCATTGATACATTCTTAGAAACAATGTTCCATCTTTATTTAAGAAACATTGATCTGTTTCAATTTGGTACCAGCACAGCTATGGCTGTGCTGAGGAAAAGTTTTGAAGACAGACTTAAAGGAAATTTACATGCCAGCAAAGTTGTTTTCTGGGATTGGTTGGAGAGCCAAGCAGCAGATACAAACCAATTTCAGCCTGGTAATTTCATATCTTTAGTCCGTGTGGCTGAGACATTTATTAATGGGCTTGCAGGCTTAAATGAAAGAAGAATTTTCAAAACTGAATTCGAGAAACTCCAAACTTGCAGTTTATACAGTGATCACAAAAGGCAACGTTCTGTTGAGCAAAATATCATTTATATCACAAGAAGTGATTTGGAACAGGTTGGCATTTACAAGAAAGATTTAGGAGAAATCTGTTCAAATCTACTCTCTGGTAACAGGAAGAAGAAATCAAAAAGGAATTGCCAGCTGAAGTCACCAAAAGGAGAATGCTGCAAAGGGGATATGAATGAATCAAAATTCACAACAAGCACTCCAACCATACTTTTTCTTGCACTACAAGATATTTGCAATGAAAACATCAAAGTTAGTAAATCAATAACTGTAAATTCTACATGTTACACCCTTGCTGCCATCAACTACTGCAAGGAAGATCACTATTTTTGTGAAATTTTGGTCAACCATGAAAATTATACACCTGGATGGTATATTTATGATGGATTGCGAAACAGAGGTTGCACAACTTTTTTGGGGAATCATCCGGTTGTATCTAGTACCCAGTTCATTGAGATGTTAGTTTATGAACAGGTACCTGCAAAATGCGATGTTAACTCACTACTGAAGGAAGGTAGTTGCAGCCCTGAAGAAGTATCTTATTCAGATGATGATAAGCAGCTTGTTAGGTGTCAAAGAGCGATGGTTCACTTACCAAGCCTTGAGCAGCTTGCATTAAATGGCATCTGTCAGCAAAAAGGTTGCAATCAGACAGTTTTTCATGTGTCTTCAGAGCCTCGAGGTGTTGATGTCATCATGAAACTAACCTGTGCTGTTGGACATGTTAATACCTGGTCCTCATCTCCATGGTATTATGGACGTTTGTCAAATAATGTATTGAGTTGTGCATCAGTATTTTTGTCAGGTGGCAGTTTCAGCCAGTTCTCAAGGTTTCAAAAATTTCTAAATCTTGGTAACATCTCAGAAGCTCAATTCTATGAACTGCAATCAATTGCGATATTGCCAGCAGTGCATTCAGCAAGAATGAGTCTCCAGAAAGATCTTTTAATAAGTGTTGGACGCAAGGATGTCATTTTAGCAAGTGATTCAAGAAGTGATACTATGGGACACAGTGCAATGAGGGGTACATGTAGTTTTCTAGATACGGATACAGAAGCATGGTTGACAATGCATTGTGGAGACTTCCGTGAGGTTGACAGAAAAGCTCCAAACCTTGAGAAGGAAAAATTCAAAGAAGGTCTCATGTATTTAAAGAGACATCTGAACGTTAACCCTATCCAGACTAGGGGGGGGCACAAAGTGCCCCCCCTAGTAAACTTTTTCACACAGCTCATCGAGTATCTCTTCAATAGTCTAGCTTTTTTGTGACTTTTAGTTTCTATCTATGAGACATCTTTTCATGTCTATTTCAAAAATTTTGACACTGATTCCGGGGGTCAACACATGACTTTAAATTGAGTGCTCCGCAAAAAAATTACCGTTTAAGTCATAGCTTTGGAACCACTGGCTCTATGACAATGAGACAAACATTTTTGAGCTCGTCTTGAAATAAGCTTTCATTTCATTTCATTGATTTTTGATGACGTCATCAACAATTGGTTGTTGCGCATGCGTACTGACGAAAAACCATGTTATGGTTCATTTTTAGAAAAATGAGTGACATAATATGATGCAGCAGGTATTTTTATGTATATTTAGCATTTTTTGCTATTTTTAAAAGTAATTTATAATCAATTTTAGACAAAAATCGCTCTTTTTTTCGTATAAAATAAATAAATGCTGACATCAGCAAAAATATTAGCGTTACAAAGCAAAAATTTCAAAATAAGAATTACAAGGATATAATCCCTCAATTTTTCAAATATGACATCGATATGTTTTATCAATTTGGAGATACAACGTGACAAAGTACATGTGGTTTTACACCCAAATTAGCAACATTTGCTGACGTCAGCACTTAATCACGTGACATAAACAAAAACAAATCACATCATCTTGTTTGCCTTATCATGTTTGTTACTTGTGCCAAGTTTCAAGTCTCTAGCACTTATGATTCTATGAAAAACCAGGGGGGGCACTTTGTGCCCCCCCCTAGTCTCCCCAAAGTTTCAAAAAGCCTAGTCTGGATAGGGTTAAAGAGGTTGTCACTGATGCATCACCACAAGTCATTTTTTTAATGAGTAAGTTTGATTTCCCTGCTTGCTGAATGAGAAAAATGCTGCATTTGCCATCTTGGAATTTTTTTCAAATTTTGTTGTTGTTGAGTTTTCAAATTTTGTTGTTGTTGAGTTTTCAAATTTTGTTGTGGCATAAAGTAATTTTCATGTTAAACCTTGCATCAGAATCTACTACTGAACAGTGAGACCAGTCGAAAAATTCATGTCATGTTTACTGCATACCTTTCTCTGAACAAAAAATGGTGACAGAACCAGTTGAACTATTTCATAACAAATAATGTTGTTATATTTTTCTCGGACACGATCTACACTTTGACCAGGATGGCATACTGTATTGCTCTTTCATGAAAATATTGTCATGATAGCAGATGAAATCAACCTCAATTATGTGTGTGCCACTGGAGCTTTGATTTACTAAAGGAACTAGATATTTTGTAATTTGCTTCTAGAGAATGATCCACAGTTTGCTGGTATATTTCACTCACTTGATGTGTGGCACAAAGCTAAGAAGTTGACAGCAAAGTTATCAGAGGTATTAACAATTCATGTAATAGGTATTTGAGATATTGACTTTGTTAACAACATGGCAGGTTTCTTGCAAGAAATTGGCAGCAATTACTATAGAAAAACATCTTAGGCAGACGGTAAAAATGATCTTGATAATTTATATTTCTGTTTCCATTCTCAAAACAGTTTACCAGACTCCTTAGTTTAATCTTAGGCACATTACACATGTTTTCTTTTATAAGAAACTGCTTATAAGAAAAGGTAGGCTCCATTTTTTGAAAGTAAAGAAACAACCCTACCAGTCCTGCCTGAATTTGAACATATTTAAATGTTTGTAGCTTGCAGTTTTTAATTTTCCTTTGGCACTGTACAGGTAGCAACTGTTTTGACATTGTCAATTGACATGAATATTGTTTTCAATCTATTGATTGGAATACCTGTTTGCATCTGCATGGTTGGAGCAAAAGATCTTTGGCATGGCAGTCTTTTCATTTTCATGTTGAACAACTATATAAGTTACAGGAAATGCATTTATTAATTCCTTTAGGCAGCTGCAAAGACAGTGAACAAATCATTGGATAAGTGGATAGCTGCCATTAGGAACCATTTTTGGTACAGCTGTGAGAACTGTGATGGCAGTGAAGAGAAGCTGAAAAATCTTTGGATGGGGATAGTTCATCATGTGCAAGGTCAACACGAGTGGATTGGGGGACAGTGCGAACATGACAAAATGATAGATGCAGTTGGTGAAAAGGAGTGGCTTAAGCCTGATGATCCTGCTTTGGAGGCAATTAGGTGAGGCTCATATTTTCACTCTATTCCAGTTGCCAGGGCAACTAAAAATAATACTGCAACCAGAACAAAAGCATGGTTATAAATTTCCTGTAAGAACAGTAATATCAAGCTTTTTTTGAAGATGACAGGTTCCAGAGATGGTGATGTCTTGTTCAATGCCTACCCTTATCATACATACCCAAGGGTCTACAACAATTTTAGACACAAATTCCTGGGGGGGGGGGACTCTTATGGCAATGCCCGGAGGGCAGCACTGAGAAAGGGCACATTTCTCAATAATTTTATGAGCAAAAGCCTGCAGTATTGTCAAATACCCTGGGGCCTGGGAAAATTGACTGTAAAATGCCTCAGTGCCAGGAATATTTGATGTGCAAATGTCCAGGAGGTGTCCAAGGCGGAATGGTAAAGTTAAGAATTGAACAAGACATAATGAACCTGTCAAGATTGCGAATTGACAAAATTAAACTCGCTCCCTGACTGAAGCACCCAGTTTCTTATTGCAATTCGCATTGAGATTCAAATTTCTTTTCTCTGGTAAGAAAAGGAAAATAAATAACATTTCAAAATGAAAGAAAGGTTTTGATGACTTTTGAAAGTTTGTTTCTGTTGTTTTTACCTTGTAGAGAAATTGTTCTTGATCACAACTGGCTGAGTACCCTACATTTTTACATACATTCACAGCACACTGGGGCCTTGGAGACGATACACAGTTTGATGTTAATGTACTGTCCCAAGCACATTGGTGAGAATTCAGCTTAACTTGTACAAATTTCTTTGTAAGATACTGTACAGTGAAACCTCCATTAGCGGACGCCTCTATACAGCGGACACGTCTCTACAATGACCAATTCTATTTTTCTTATGAAATGAAGAAAGAGATGTGGCACATCTTCTCCTAAAATTCTCCCCTGACATAACATTGAAGTTTCATTTACAGGGTACAAATATGATGCATACCAGGGCAGGATGGAGTTAGCCTTCCTAGACTACAACAACCATAAGGATAGAAAAACAAGAGTCAACAAGTATGGTACAAAGATTCTCAACAGACTTTATAATCGACGCTCAAAGACACATTTTGTTGTGGAAGTTAAAGAGAAAAAAGAATATGCTTACATAGAAGGTTAGCGTTCACAAATTTTCTAAAGGGGTATCTGTCCCAAATTTCATTGCCTTCAGGTGTTGTTTTCAACAGTTTCAAATCTACAATTTTCTGGTTAGCACCTTATAATTCCAGCCTACCCGATTGCTTGCCACCACGGAGCCAGTCACCCCAAAAGTAGCATACGGGAATATGTGATTTAAAAATGTCTAACATGTTTCAAATATTTCTTTCTGTGACACTGTGACATTTTTGAGATTCTTAAGAATTTAAGTTTTTTGAGATTTTCAAAGAATTATTGAAAGACTTTTTGGGAATTTGTATCTGTTGGGGAGGTTTCCTTAAACTTTTGTAAAATTTGAATATATTTTTAGATGGATTCCTAAGAATTTCTTGAAAATTTAGAGATTGTGCACTGATTATTTCATTGTTTCATTTGTGTGCATTGATTTTAGGACTGATGGCTTCCTGCCTTGCAAATAGTGTTGCCAAAAGCAGACTGCAGAAAACAAAGTCTTGCCAGCTGCTCACAATTGAATCAAAGTTTGGAAAAATGGGGAGAACATCATCTGTTCCAGAACAAACAATGATACTGTCACAGCTCCAAAAATCAAGGCATCAGAAAAAATCTGTTTAAGGTAACTCTGCTTTCTGTTATAGTGAGCAGCACTTTGCCTTTTTGCAAAACCTCTCTCTTCAGAAATAAATCTGTCAATGCCAGCATAGATAAATTTTGTTTCGCTCTATTTTGATGCTTTGTTTACATAAATCATTCAGCCAATCACAACGCTCCGATTTTTTCTTGTGTGTTTACTTCTTCTCCGGTGTTCGTCAGAAGCTGTGGGGAAAACCCGCAGAAACCACTCGTGGGTATTTTCATCGCGACGAACATATACTTTCGCAAAAATAGAAAATATTTTGACATGACTTTAATAATAGATATATTTTCGAAAGATTTACCCAAGCACTAAGCTATGACTTCCATAGTTTTCTCGCGATGCCCACGGAAAATTCATGTTTTTTTCAGTTTATTCTCCCATTCAAGAAGAGACGGAGATTGCCTAGGCCCATTCGAGAAGGCTCACAAAAAGTGAAAAATACACTCTGGAAATCTCAGACCTGTCCACCCTAGCGTTATTCAGAGCGTGAAAGGCACTATTCCCACCTTTTTCACATATTTCAATCAATTCTGAGCCTCCGCGCACCTACCACCCAAACAAACTGTTGTTTTTGGCAGTGTGGCTTCCCTCGCTCCGCGGATGGCGGGAATATGGAAAAGAGGACAATCTCTCCCTGATGAAGACAAAAGTTTTGAATTATGGCGGGAAGGAAAAACAGCTGATTACAAGCATTTTCGTCGATACGCATCGGATTGTTATGGAAAATCGTTGTGTTGGACTTATTCAAAGTATGTTTCTTCACAAGATTTGGAAAATGCCACTTCGAATTGTCTCTCAACGAGCTTGTGAAATTGTCTGAGCCTGCAACACAGATGCTGATCTTTGGTTTTCAATGGTTTCAAGTGAATAAATTGTTAGGCCACTTTGTTGGCATGAAGCCTCTCACAAAGTCGCTCTATTTCACGGGATTTCAAGCAAGTCAAGGGGAGATCCCCTCATCTTCTTTTCCCCAGGGGCAGGGGTAGCCAATGAATGAAGACTGGTGGGGTTTCTTTTGTTCTGAGGAGCGTTTTGGCGCGAAATCTGTGCGTTTTGGCGCGAATCCTGGTTCTCCCCCTCCTCTTTGCTGCATCCTTTTGCTAGTGTGCCATTTCTTCTTGACGACGTTGGTTTGAAAATTGAAGTATTTCATGTTGATTTTTGTTACGATATGCTAATTTGAGATGGGGAGATTTAAGAAGGCATGCAGCAACCCACTTCATAAAGTTTGGTGGCCTGAAATTATTGTAGACAAGCTGAAAATCCCGAAATATCAGTATATGAAGAAAATAAGAGAACTCGCTGAGTCAAATGGCCTCCAAAGCCACAAGATACGCCATGTCTGCATTAAATGTCTGGAATATGTCGAAAGCAAACGTTATGGAAAAGTCTCTTTGTCAGAAGAAGCATCTCCTTCTGAAAGTCTAATGGAGGTGGAGGTATGAATTTACAGAAACTTTTTCCACCTTCTGAAACCTCCAACAAATTTGCACACACGTTCAAAAATTCTTGTCAAATTCTAACGAGGAGTGTTGTAAACAGTTTAAATCTTGAAAACATTGCTTTTACTAAATCATTCATTCAATTTGTGAAAGGAGCAACCATTATTGATCACTATATGCAACAATGATTTGATAAATGCATGTTCTTTGAAAAATAGGGAGGAAAATTCATAAATTTTCCAAATTGGGGAGAATATGTCCTCCAAAATCCTTCCCCTGATGCAGCCTCTAGGGTATGCTGCTGCCTCCAATACTTGTTACAAATGACAAATTGGTTATAAATATTGAATACTGTATGATAGCCTGCCAAAAATTTAATGTTGCAAGGATAGAATATGCCTTTTCTGCTGAATTTACCTTTGTTTCAACTCTAACACTTGTTGACATGGCACTTTTTTAGAAAATTTGCATTTTATTTTGATCCCTGTAGGAACTTGAGAATGATCAAATGGAAGTCTCTGATGAAGAAGGCAATGAAGAAGGCATTGCTCCATCACAGTCAACAGTCTTTTCTGAAAGAACTTTCACATTAAGCTCTCCAAGCCAAAAGCTTTGGCTAAGTTCTCAAGAAACAAATACAGCAGACTTTGATTCAGAAAAACAAGATTCAGAGCCTAGCTCTTCAAATATGAACGAAAAAGAGTTTTTGTATTGCCCTGAAATTGATGCAGAAGTGTTGCTTGAAGGAGAAAATGTAGTTGTGTCCAAAGAAGCATTTGATAAGTTGATGAAAAGAATGTCATCACATTGTGATCTAAAGGAAGAAGTTTCACGCCTGAGAGCACATTGCTTTGAGAAATTTGGAAAAAGAGGAAATCCAGTCTCTGATCCTGCTCAATTTAAAGAGCTTTGTAAAAATGCAGGAGCAAATAATATTTTTGATGCATTGTTGAATGCCATGACAACGGAAAGGCAGTCGGACAATCGAAGAAGTTTGAATGAATTACGGGCCATGTCAATAATTTATACGTTAATATATGGCCAGTCGCAGCAAGCCAATTGGTTTCAGGTAGCTACCACCAGAACACTGAAGGGTCTTGGTGTTTCAGATAGGGGGGTTGAGGCCCTGCGGAACATGGGATTGGCAGCACACCCAGTAACAGTCTCAACGGTAGCCAAGGAGATAGCAGCAGACCACCTAGAAAGTGTTAAGCAAGTTTTTGATGATGCTGTAAAAGAAAAAAAGTTTATTGCAATTTTCATTGATGACTACCACAACATTCACACACATCACAGACCATCCACTTCCAAACAAACACAAGTTTTACACATGGCTACACTACTCATTAAAGTTTTTCCCACAGTTGCTGCAATAGATCACCAAGAATTGCAAGTTAATGATCCTAAGCCAGTAAATACTGATCTGATTAAAAGATTACTAGCCAACAAAATGAGTCTACTATCAAAAACATATGTGGACACCATGCCTGACTGGTTGCAGACAAAGTTCTACGACCCTGAATCAGAGCGTCATCGTTTGTTGATTCATGATTATCAGCAACTTGAGGCCAGAGAATTGCGATCAATGAAGAACTGTAAGTTAGTTGATTGTATAGAACTGCCCCTGAAGTCGTATGATAATTTCCTTGAAGCGCTAAAGACCATACTGGAAAATGGACTTTCAACATACTTGGAACACTTTGTTGTACCATTTATTGGTGATTGGCCAGCTCAATTCTATGTTAGGCAAATGGTCTACAAGGAGCAGGCTTTAAGTAACCTTGTCCCATTCATTGGTCCTCTTCATATCTCTCTGAATGCTCGAGAAATTATCTTGATGAAATTCCACAAGATTTTCTCAGATCTTTATGCATTTTTATTCAGTGGGGCAAAGGCTTTAGCTATGAAACCAAAGCCATGGCGTGTCTCTTTCTTGCTTGAAATTATGTATGGAGGATGGACTGTTGTCAGAGATCAGATCTTGGGTGTCTTTGCAAATTCAAAAGACGTTGAATTTCTTACTTTGGTAAACCTTCTGGATACCTACATCCCTTTGAGCTTAAGCATCTATTCTGTCATCTTCAAGAATAACATGTCAGACTTGTACTATGACTCGCTTCTTCGTTGCTGGATTATGTTTGCTGTCTTTCGACGTAGACATTATGACAAGGCTCCATTGATTGGTCTTTCCAACATTGAGCACTGGAAAACCTCTGATCACCCAATTCTAACAGCTATCTCTTCCTCTCTTTCTGCCTTTGACGAATACCCAGTGGAGAATTTTCATTCACTTCTAAGAGCACGCACTAAAGAAATAGATGATGCAAAGAAAATTAATTTAGCAGCAAGAGAAATTGATGCCAGGAAACATGAACTGCATGACTTTCACACAACCTTCGTCCCAAGCAAGAAATATTCATATAGCAAAAAGAAGATACAGGCCTTGAAACTGAGAGCAGCAGAATTTTTAACAAAAAAGTTTGGATGCTTAATTGCAAATCCTGGGCAAGCTAAGCAGGTGTCAAAAAGTGACAAAAAACAACAAAAAACAACAAAATGGAAGCTTCCAAATTTATTTGGTTCAGAGAAAGTTATGAAGAATGAAGTTCTCCCTCTTGGATACTTATCCCCATGTTCCCAACCTGATCCATTACGGTAAGCTTAAGTTTTAAGTACTATACATTATCAGATGGTTTATATTGATTCAATCAAAGCGCTCCTCAGATCATCCCCTTTCCATTTGCAGAATTCTTGTAAAACTTTAGATAATTAGGTGTCAAAGGTGTTTTAAATAAGATTTGGCATGCACTTATTTTTCCCTTGGAAAACTATAAGAAAGAAACTATGCTGGATTAGCCTGCACGCAGCCTCAGCCCCTCCTTGAAGGAAAAGTAGAAAACTTGTCAGAAAACCTTTCCTTTGAGGAGGAGTAGAGGCTGTGCACAGGCTATGCTAGATGCAACCAGAGACCCATTTGAATTTGAGACACTTTTTAAATTTGGCTATAATAGCAAATTGTTTTCAAACAAAGGGTTTGCTACCAATCTGAATAGCATTAAAAAGAATATTTTTTGTTTATGATTTATGATATTATGTTTATGATGTTGATAAACCCTACACACAATTTTAAGAATTCAGCCTAACTCAAAATAGAGAAACCCAGTATAACAAAGCCCATATCCAAATTCCTTATACAAAATGAGTCTGACAGTGAAATTAACACACGCTCACACAACACACAAAGATCCCTATTTGGAAAAGATTTGCAGAATAACTTCACAACTTCTTCCCAAAAGGCTGATACCAAGTTGAAAATTTCTGGGGTTTGGGTTACTTGCTTGTTTGTAGACTTGTAAAATATAATTGGCTGTGGCATACTGTACTTCCTATGTCTTTTGTTGTACATTACAACAAAAGACATATAGCAAGTAACAAAAAACTCCAACAACATCACCCATGCCTTTCTTTCTTAATCATTAAACTGTTTCCTATGCTTTCAGACCTTATCTTTCAGACCTTTCATTGCATGGATTGCAATAAAATAACTGAGCAAATTATTGATGACATATGTTTGACAAACAAAATTCCCTATTCTTCTGTGTATTTCAATTTGTGGTACGCATTCAGAAAACGTTGAGATGCTCTATTCTGCCTTAGAAAATGTGACAAACCTGCTTGTGAAAATCAGAGCCCATTATGGCGTGTTTTCAGAGGATGCGGCCATTCGTTCCATGTTGAATGCATCGTGCCTGAGATTAGCAAGTGTCCTTCCTGTGAAAAAGCAATACTCCAGAGCCTAGAACATCTAGCAAAGACTGCAAATGATGCTGTTTTCAACATCGCCAGTACTGAAAATGCAGACAAGGACGACGACCAAGAGCAGGGAGAGGCCGATGAGCCAGTTCAGGTGGAGAATGCCAATGATGTTGCTGAGCTTCAACAGGAAATTGATTCGTTTGACGAGAACGAGTGTCAGAAGGTGGAGAAAATGTTTGCAGAGATTTGGGGTTGGCAGAGGCACGATGTCTTGCTGCATTGATGTTTGCAAAGACGTCACTGGTATGAAGCATTTACTTGAATGAAATAACTGGCCATGATTATGATTCAAAAAGGTTTAATCGTGCTGTGATTCCTTTGTTTTGATCAGGGAGGGATTGTCCTCTTTTCCATATTTTCCCGCCATCCGCGGAGCGAGGGAAGCCACACTGCCAAAAACAACAGTTTGTTTGGGTGGTAGGTGCGCGGAGGCTCAGAATTGATTGAAATATGTGAAAAAGGTGGGAATAGTGCCTTTCACGCTCTGAATAACGCTAGGGTGGACAGGTCTGAGATTTCCAGAGTGTATTTTTCACTTTTTGTGAGCCTTCTCGAATGGGCCTAGGCAATCTCCGTCTCTTCTTGAATGGGAGAATAAACTGAAAAAAACATGAATTTTCCGTGGGCATCGCGAGAAAACTATGGAAGTCATAGCTTAGTGCTTGGGTAAATCTTTCGAAAATATATCTATTAAAGTCATGTCAAAATATTTTCTATTTTTGCGAAAGTATATGTTCGTCGCGATGAAAATACCCACGAGTGGTTTCTGCGGGTTTTCCCCACAGCTTCTGACGAACACCGGAGAAGAAGTAAACACACAAGAAAAAATCGGAGCGTTGTGATTGGCTGAATGATTTATGTAAACAAAGCATCAAAATAGAGCGAAACAAAATTTATCTATGCTGTCAATGCCAAGACTATGCAACAACAACATCTGTTTTACTGCTTTTTGATAGGCTGCATGATGTTGGAAGGAGAGATTAAATGTTTTCTGAGGAGAATGGTTTTGCCACGGCACTGGTTGCTTACTACAATCCTGGCCAAAAGAAGCTGGGACGCAGGCAAATTTCAGTGTCTTCATGATGTTTCCTAAAATATCGAGGAGAAAACATACGTTTAGAGTCTCCTAATCCCCCCTTCCCCCTAATTCAATGTTGAGAAGGTCGAAAGGCGTTTGATTCAAGCAACTTTGAGAAGGGGGGAGCGGGGGGCACGTAATCAAAGACCGAAGTAGTGCAATTTTATGATTTGTCCCAAGTATTTTGGCCAAGATTGTCTGAAAAATTGCTTTCACTACCTATCATATATGTTTCTATGAATCCAAATCTACTTGTATCAGACAATTTCTTTCACTATGAATGGATAGCCACTAATTGTGGGCTTAACTCCAGAGTACTTCAGATGTTAATGTTTTCATTGTTACTGGTTCATCCATCAGAACTATGACGTCATCAAATTATGCAAAATTTTCCCATGACGTTCAGCGAAACTCCTCTTGTGCACGAAACCTGCCAATGATTTTCGCCTGAAAACATCACACACAGTTATCAAAGAGAACTGAAAACAAAGTTCCTTTTGAATCAGTGCAAATTCTGCGCCTCCGCAGTGCAATTGTCTTATTTTCAAATGTACCGTTAGCCAATTCTCTAACTATTCATTCATTTTCAATGAGATTAAATTCGCTCCACCAAACTTGCATTCACCCTGGACGGCATTGAATGGTCTATTGTGCCCGATGAATTGTAACCCACAACTTTTTGTTGAAGAAGAATATACCTGTTGCATAGCAGCAAGGCGGATTTGCACAGTCTGGAAAATTGAGAAAGGGATCAAATTTATCAACGCCGCTCCCTACTTTAAACATTAATAACGTCGGCAACGTTTGCCCTATTCTAACAAATTTTGTCTCATTTTAATGAGAAAAATGAGCTTTATTAGCCTATAGCAGTATTTGCATCGATATTTTCGTGAAATATGATTTCTGACGGTTCTCAATAGAGTACAAAAGAAACTTATCCGGAACTGTTTATTTTAAGTTTTTTAATTTTGGAGCGCCGTGACATTTCCACCTTCCAGGCAATTTTTACTTGGTTTTTTTGCATGAATAGGAAGACTTTGATGTTAAAATGTGGAATCAGACGAATTTGCCAAAAAAGCGTGACTTATCCCAAAATTATGGGGCATTTTTCTGTGGAGCGCCGTTGTGAGAACCGAAGAATTCACAAGAAACCGGACCTCAAACAATGAGCCCAAAAGCTTTCTTGCAATGATAAGTCATTTTCAAAGAGCAGCGGAGTACACAATCTTACGATAGCGGAAGAAAGCTCAGAATCCTAATGTATGTCACTTTTTGTAAGGGAATCTTTATGTGAGTGAAAATTGCAGCAATTTTGCCACGCCCGTTTTTAAGAAGGTGCTCAGCGAATTTAACGAACAACGCCTATTTCGGCATAGATAGCTGAGAACTCACTTCTTGTGTTGGGGATGACGGTGTTGAAATTTCACACAGAAATCTCTATGGGTTCTCAAGCTATGAGGTATTATTTGTTAACAATCATTTTCAGACAATCCTGGCCAAAAGAAGCTGGGACGCAGGCAAATTTCAGTGTCTTCATGATGTTTCCTAAAATATCGAGGAGAAAACATACGTTTAGAGTCTCCTAATCCCCCCTTCCCCCTAATTCAATGTTGAGAAGGTCGAAAGGCGTTTGATTCAAGCAACTTTGAGAAGGGGGGAGCGGGGGGCACGTAATCAAAGACCGAAGTAGTGCAATTTTATGATTTGTCCCAAGTATTTTGGCCAAGATTGTAGAATGGAAAGCTGAGTTCTGCACACGTTCAGTTTGTTGCAAAGATGATGAGTGGTTATTTAACTAAGCAATAATGCACAGTAGCATGCTGAAGCATGTGGTTTGCCTCTTGTAAAGATATGCCATACTGTAGTAGGCAGTTTCCTTTTAGATTTAGTAGTAACAGAACCGGATGTTTTTCCAGAAGTTCACTCTCAAATCTCTTCAAGATCCTACCTAACATTCAGAGAAACTTTGCAATAAAATTAGGGTTTTTCAGCCAAAATTGAAAATTATTGTCACTTCACAGAGAGTATGCCAGCCTTCTGTGCGTAAGGGTCATTTAAAGATCTTGCATGCTATTAAACTGTTTTCATATATCTCTTTGGTGTTACATTCCTTCCCATTCTCTATATAATACGTATCTGTTGTTTGGATCAGGATATGATTTTCGAATTTTTAAGACGCAACATGATGGAACAGGTTTTCGATTTCCTTTCCCAAGTTTTCCATGGATCCACGCTATGTAGTTGCGGTAGGCTATGAACCTTAAATTTTCATTATTGAACCTTGGAGCTTGAGCTCTGAAGTTGGCATAGCAGATTTGTCCAATTTCCAAGGCAAACTGCGACAGGCAGCCCTCTGTAAACATGGGATCTAATGTGTGGCAATTTAGTGGTAGCTTCCCACAGCATACGTCCATCTTTTGTATCTCCATTTGTCTGCAGTTTCCACAAGAACACCATTGTGGTGACAGGTCAGTTCCTTCTGGGGTTTCCTCTCTTATGGTTTGAACTCTAGATACCTCATTGATCCATAACCTGGGCTGCACTTCTGCCTGTTGCAGAACAAGTGACCTCAATTCTTCATCAGACAAACTGTTGACTGCGTCCTGCAAGCAAAATAATAAATGATTGGACTTATGAAATGCAATTTGTTTCACTGTTTCTATCATGTTCACAGTATAACAGGTGGCAAATCTTATTAAAACCTGATCAAAAGTATAATAACAAAAATAATTGCCTACAATTTTGGGTTTTTATGAAATCGGAATTTTATCTGAGAGGGCTGAAAAAGAACTTTTTCTAATTTCATGGGCTCACAACAGGGGTCACTGGGGTTAGTGAATAGGAAAATGCAAATTATTTTCAAAAAGTCATTTTTTACAACTCTAGCTAAAACAACTTGAAATATCTACTGTAATACCTTTGCTTGTGCTGTCAGCTGATTCATCATCAATTTGTCTGCTGGATGAATTCTCAGTGCTAGTGGGCCAGTCTGACTAGTTTTCAGTTGTTTCTCTTCATCTGGCTACAGAGTAGAAAATAAAGTTAATCAATTATTTGTCAAGAAACGGTATGATTAAAACTGCATAAGGAACCAAGCAAAAGGTCAAATGGCCAGGCTGAGGTAAAATATGTAGTATTGATTGCTGGAAAACAGTAGACCTTTCCCTGATAAATAAGCACTCATTGTTTCAAGGAAAGTAGTTTGAACAATTGATTGTGAACAAACATTTTAGAAATATTTAGCAGAATTTTCTGTACCCATTTCACCCCAAACTCACCAATTGCATGTTTGATGTTCTTGGTTTAATGTGTGTTGGTCAGTTTTTCTCTCTCAAAGCACACACAAAGGACAAATTTAGGTAACCCACTCATGAGAAGATGATACCTATGATGGTAAACATGATACTGTATGTACGTACCTTCTTTCTGCTCTTGCAGATACCAGGCTTGCAGCTGCACATATCTGTGCATCCACCAGTTTTTGCACATTTACATTTAATGCATTTTCCAGTTATACTACATTTGCACTAAAAGAAAAGGGTAACATGAAATTTAAACAGACACTTCATCTGGCTAGACTCTGTAGCAACTAAGACATTGAACTTGCCATCAGTAAAGAGAAAGTGTGGTAGGGCAAGCAGTAAAATGCAAACAGAGCTTTTATTTTTTGTGAAGCAGATTAGAAAAGAATCTTATATATATACTCAATCTCAGCATTAATCGTGTTCACGCCCATGTCTAATATTTCTGATAATGTTCATGAGGTACAGTAGCTGCCCCTCTCCAGTGCATATGGCTTGTTATAAACCTCTACTTGCCTTTGAAACTCTTTGTCCAGGTTCTTCATTTGCAGATATTTTGCTCTTACGGCTTTTGAATCATTGTGACCATCAAAACATAGAATTAAAATAAAAAATTAGTTAAACAATTTGCCACAGAAGTATGAAGCAGGGCCACACATATCCAAATGTCAATTTAATGTGGCCAACGGCAGCTGATTCACAATAGCCATGCTATATGGAAAAGTTTGTGGGTATAAATAAGTTAGAAACACTGCAACATGATGAAGAAACAACAGTAAATATGTATAAATCTAAAGAATGCATATATATTACCAATACTTTATCCCGCCATGCAGGACTTCTTCAGAGCTGTTATGCGAAGGGTAGTTATATTCAGGATTCAAACATAAGATTAAATGCCCCATAAACATTTCTTCTGTTGCTCTCAAGCTTGAAACTAAATGATACTGTCAGCTGCTTCTACATCTACTAGTGCTAATGGGTATACTTCTTTTCAGACTACTGAAGAACAACCCTTTGAGCTCCCTTGAGATTTTGAAATTGAGAAATGATTTTCTAACCAAAAAACTTTTAAATATTTGTCCCCCCCCCCCCCTGCCAAAAATACGAAGTAGAGGCATCAAACCTCTCATACTAACCCTTTCTTTTCTTGAATAGACTTCCTATCTTATATTCTTCGACAGGAGAGTTCTTCACTGCAAACGGAACACGACGACGGCGCGAGGGAGTAGATGAACGAACCTTCTGCATCGATAATTGTGCAGGGCTTGTTGCCAACAAACTTGCCATTTCTTCCTCCGAAACAGTTTTTACGGGCTCTATTGTAGATCTAAAAGAAAAGGTATCATATTTGGGTCATACCTGGTGTGGTTTTCTGCAAACACATTTGAAGAAGGGCAAGGGAGAAGAGGGCCTAAAATTGAGCATGGCCTTGTTTTGTTGGCGCCAAACACATTCTAAAGAAGACTGTAAAAAATGAATATTTAACGAAGACAAATGTCACCTTTTGATATTTGGTAACAAATGTAAAGACTCAGTAGTTACCATTGGTAACTCGACCATTAAAGAAAGTGATTATGAAAAGCTTTTGGGAGTTACTTTTGATAAAAGATTAAGTTTCACGAAACATGTTGAAGATTTATGCAAAAAGGCAAACCAAAAATTGCATGCACTTGCTCGCCTCTCTAATTACATGGACCCTGTTAAATTAAAACTGCTGATGGATGCATTCATGACAGGACGATCAATTCAAAGGTAAACAAAATTCGTGAAAGAGCATTGCGAATTGTATGCAAAGATAGTGGAAATGACTTTGTAAATAGTGTGAATAATTCTGTAACCACGCATAAACGCAATCTGCAGTTGCTTATGATAGAGATTTTTGAAACAAAGAACGATCTCAACCCAACATTTATGAAAGATATTTTTGCAGAAAAAGACAGCTATTATAGTCTGCGTAATGTAAATCACTTGCAGCTGCCGAAAGTAAGGACAACAATATATGATACAGAAAATATTCAGTATAGAGGCTGCCTTTTATGGTCCTCACTTCCCAGCTTTTTGAAAGACTGTAGCACAATTCAAGAATTCAAAATGAAAGTAAAACAATGGAATGGTGATTCATGAACCTGCAGATTGTGTAAAGTTTTTATTAAAGATTTGGGATTTTTAGATTAATTTACTTTCTAGGTTATATTTCTTTTAGTTTTGTTGGCCTTAATTAGCTTTTAGCTATTTTTAATTTGAAAAGCCAACTTAAATAAATGGATAATAATAATAATCATTTACAGTTGGTAGATACATAGCTACTAAAAACTAATTCAAACCAACTATTTACAATACGAAAAAATTATTTATAAATTAAACATTTACATCTATTGCCATCCCATTCTTTGATCCCCCTCCTAAAACTTGTCAAGGTATCAGCTGTCTTTAGTTCATCATCACAGTACTTCTTACAACTGCTTTGCTTATTTTGCCATTTCTGGTTGTTTCAGATCCATTTTGCATGTAGATTCCGAATTTGGATGTTTTTCTGAAATCTTGCATCATTTTGTCATGACGTCATAAGATAATCCTTTGAAATACTAATGATTTGATCAGCATCAAGTGAATTGTCGCAAGGAGATGGTATGCAATTTCAAGCGCATTTTTTATATGTTGTAGATGAAGAACTTCTACATCGATCGATATAAATTACAGTACCAGCTTTTCCGACATTTTCATTTGGCATGCTGTAGATAAAGTAAAAGAAGTAACAGCAGGAAATTTTGATTCAATGTGAATTTCCCTTTGATTTTGTTTTCATTTGGTGTTCCATTGGTGCGCAAGGAACACCGATCAACATCATCAAAACAATATATAGCTTGCTTATCATGCAAATTTAGGTTACCTGTTGTAGTTGATTAGGCTAAATTCATGTGGCCTGCCACATTATGGATTTAGTTATTCTGATTCTCCTTTGCTGGTATTACCACAGGGGGTCCAGTAATGTCAGTGAAGACTACTGTAGTTTTGGTTTCTTGGCTCCGTGGTTCTTGGTTCCTTCGTTCCTTGGTTCGTCATGAAAATAACAGCTGTGTAATTTGATACCGATTACATCATCCTTGTGTGCGATCGGCCTGCTATTGTTACAGTAGAATATAGTATAGTAGGAAAGGGATGAAACTTCGTCGAGCCGCTTCAGAAGTGGTCCTAGAACTTCGATAAATTTCTGATGTCAGACAAGCGCTTTCGATTTACTCTGCACGATTTTGCACATACCATAGATGTATTTACCACTGTCTGTAAAGTTCCTGTCGAAATTCGTTTCGTACGTGGAGAAAAAGAAGAAGTTTTTCTCCGTTAGGTTTTTCGAGCAAATGAAGCGAGGTCAGGTGTATGCTACTGCATCACAGGCTTCAAAGGACACGGATTAAGTTGGTTTGATTGACGTTTTTGACCTCACGTTCTTTGTTCATAAAGTACACAAAATGACCTCTCTCTTCAACCATGGAAAGCAAAATCAAGAGGCCGAGAACTGCGTGAGTTCAACGATTTGTGGTTGCCTTGTACAAAAGCTTTGAATTTACATTTCTGCGATTACTTTCACTTCAGTTCGCGTATTTGAATAAATTATCGCCTTCATTTAGGAACAGAGGGTTTTACACGCTTGCACGGAGCGTTTTTAGGGGGGCTGCAAATCCAAAATGAAGGGGCAAAGCAATTTTGGAATTTACTTTTGTGAATCCCTCAAAATGGGAATTACAGTATCGCGAGAGTACACTCAAAGATAAGATAACTGACCGAATAATGAAAGAAAGTAGTGCATAATTAATTTCTCAATCCTTTTAAATTGACATTTAGCAAAATTAGAAATTCGCAAATTCGTTAATTACGAATATTTCGCGGGAATAAATTTTTGAGAATTGAACATTATAGGGAATTTTGAGCTATAAATTCCAGGAATAAATTTTGGCAAATTTCATCGGCGTAGGGGGAGATAAAATTTGGGGGGCTGCCCGATAAAAATCCATTATTTAAGAAAATTTGCCCCAGTTAAGGCAGATTTCTGCTCGATTATGGCTGATTTTGCAAAATTTTCCGAAGTTGGAAGGGCTGCAGCCCCCCCCCCAGCTCCCCCGTCTCCTACGCCTATGGCAAATTTCAGAGAAAAAATGTGAAAGTTTCTTCCCTTGAAAGTTTCTTCTCTAAACCCTATTACTGCAACCCTCCTTCCCCCTACATAAACGTGATATGATATCCTACTCTCCCAAATAAAACATCGAGACAGTCAAGAGAAGATCCCAACAATCCACGGCTGCACTAAGAGTATATAGTAAAGTAAAATTGACCACGGTGTTCTTCCATTATCAGACGTAAAATGATAATTCTGCTTGCAATTACTTTTCATATAGAAAATTGCTAATTTGCTTTCATTCATTCCCTCAAAGCGAAGACAGATTGAAAGATCTCTGACTAACAAGCTTCATGAAGGGGACTCACCATAACTTCGACCTTAGGTTTTCCTTCGAGTTTCCAGAGGGAATCCCCTGTGGCAGTAGCGTACACTTGACCCTGCTTCATCGATCTGCTGAAGTTTCATCCCTTTCCTCTTTTCTTTCTCTTTCTTACCGTTACAAGTTACCGTTACGACTTACGAGCATGAGTGGTAGGACACAATTGGTTTGGATTGGAATAAATTAGGTTCTTTGCCTACCTCGAAATGCCATAAGTATCCTTTCCTCGACTTTGGCAGCCTTTCTCAGCCATATTTTATTGTTTTGACGTCTTGGGTTCTCTGCTATTATTGTGCTGCATGTTTTTAGGCCAATAACCTTGGAAATGCCACCTTAACTCTCCTGCGCATTATTGTCCTACGCAGTGGTCTCCATCAAACTTCCTGGAGACCACTGCGTAGGACAATGATGCGCAGGAGAGTTAAGGTGGTCATTTCCAAGGTTATTGGCCTAAAAACATGCAGCACAATAATAGCAGAGAACCCAAGACGTCAAACAATAAAATATGGCTGAGAAAGGCTGCCAAAGTCGAGGAAAGGATGCTTATGGCATTTCGAGGTAGGCAAAGAACCTAATTTATTCCAATCCAAACCAATTGTGTCCTACCACTCATGTTACGAAGCGCAGGATTTGAAAAGCCCGCGATTTCAAACAGCAGCCAATGAGAGAAGAGCTCTCACATGACAAATGAAACAACAGCAATCGACCGCACACAAGGATGATGTAATCGGTATCAAAATACACAGCTGTTATTTTCATGACGAACCAAGGAACGAAAGAACCAAGAACCACGGAGCCAAGAAACCAAAACTACAGTAGTCTTCACTGACATTACTGGACCCCCTGTGGTATTACCTGTCAATGCCCTACGATAGTGGCAGTAGGAGGGAAGAAGCAAAGTAGATTCGATTTCACTTCATTTACATCTTGCATTCTTCATTCATTGTGTTTAGTCAGCAATATGGTATTGATTTGCGCCGCACGCCATTTATAGTATATTCAATTACTTCGCTTTTCATTTAATCTAAAACGAATGTCCCGTTGCTTTAACTCTTTTTCAGCAGCTTGCCTATTTTCAGCATTCCTATAAGTCATATAACGTCTTTTGACCAATCATCGTACCGCTATACAGATTTGGGCACCATTTTCAGGGCTATCATGAAGTGCAGTGGAGTACGGTAGGGGGCTGTCATGAATACAGTTTAGGGTGCCCAGTACTGTGGGGGGGGGGGGCTATTAACAGTACAGTTGAGGGCTATCACGCAGTACAGTGGAGGTTGCAAATGCAATTAGAGGGCTATCTGACGATAAAATGGAGGGCTATCTAACATTACACTGGGGAGGGGAGGGGGGGGGGGGGAGTACGGTACAGGTTGTGAACACTCGATGTATACTAAACCTAAAATGCAACCTTGAACAATATATCGTCACTAGGACCGTCCTAATCAGTGAAAAGAAAATAGTTTTTATTCTGCTTCCCACGCGGCTCCTCTTTCATTATAGGGAGGAAAACGATATTAATGTTATATTCACATCATTTGATAGCATGGGCATGAATTCATTGCTTAACGAACTTTTATTCAATCTTTTGCTGTTGTTTAATGTCTTTTTAACAGTGCCATTGTAATAAAGGCTCAGAGTTTCACCTGAGGGAGAATGTTTTGTTTGTTCAGTCGGTTTCGATATGGACGCCAAATTTAAATCCCATCAGCTGAAAAAATAACCGTCCAAGAGAAGTCCAGCCAGCCATCAAAGGTTCCTAGAACAATGTAATGATTTCTCTGAACTTGCACGCCAAGATAACTTTGCTGAAAATTACTTAGAAAGTGAGAATGATTATGATTGGTTAATGATGGAGTGCGTTGGGGTAGCTTGTTTTCTCTCGGGATTTCAGGATTAGACGAAACTCAAAGCTTTTTTTTCTACATTTATATAAGATATCACAATACATGTTACATCTGAATCCTACTATACTTTCTAATTGAAATACAGCCGTACAACACAACAGGGATTGCACCAGGAGCAAAACACATTGACTGCCTATGGCCATTGACATAAAGACATGCAGGTAGACAAAAATTAAGTAAACGATTACAAAATGCTACACGCACGATTAAATACTGATAAATAATGGAATATGTTTCACATTGGATGTCAGGCCAGCATAGAAGAATGATGCGGAACAAATTTTGAAAATTTTGATCAACTTTCAGTGCTGTTCAAATTCTTAGCTTCTCGTGGAAATACGTGTATAGTGAAACTGAAGCTTTAAAGGGATTCTCAAGAAAGCTGTCGAGGTTTCTCCGCGAAATTTCTTTGTAATCGCATTTGGTATTCTTAGGTATACAACAGACTATCGCTGATGATATATAGAGATAACTCTGCAATACTATGTAGTCTACGCTACACTCCAGGATAACCCTCCACAGTATTCCACACCCTCCATCGTACTGAATGATAGCTCTTGACTGCACTCCGCACTCATCACTATGCTGCATGATAGCCCTCCTCTCATCAGGATAACCCTCAACTGTACTAACAAGATATCCCCCAGGGTGGGCAAGATGAAATTTTATCGATCTTGTGAAAATTGGCGCGTGCATTAGCTAAGGAGACAAAGGGTGCGTGAGTATTTCGTTTTTCTATTCATAAGAAAGAGTTTTGACACCTTAAGAGTATCGATGCTGTAAGTTCAACGAGAATATATCAAATATTGGAAGTATTCGATCTGGAATTCCCTAAGATCTGCCCCAGATGGAAGGGGGAAGGGGGGGAGGGGGGTACTTGACTTATATTTGTACGGGGTTGTGCCCATTATAAATAGTTTTTACCCTGTTCCAGACTTTTTCGCTCAAAATGATAACCCATTCCAGAAAAAAATTGGTAACATTTAGCACTCACATCGGCAATTTGTGCAAAAGAGTGAGCCAGAGAATAGGTGTCATATCCAGATTTCGTAATATGATGCCCACCAATGCAAAACTGACAATCTACAAGTCAGCAATTCTCTCTCACTTGACATACTGCAGTACAGTCTTGCATTTCTGCAAAGTAGCAGACAAAAGAAAGATAGAGAGACTCAAAGAGAAAGCCCTAAGAGTTTTTTATTGTGATAAGTCCACGCCATACGCACAACTCCTAAGTAAAGCGAATCTGCCATCTCTCCAGAATAGAAGACTGCAGGACATTGCCATACTAATGTACAAAGTTAAAAATGGTTTTGCTCCACATTACATAAAGAAATGTTTACAATAAAAGAAACTCCTTACGAATTAGAAACAGCAACTTCATTATTCCGCAATTTCGCACAGTAAAAGAAGGACAACATTCAATAAAGTACTTTGGCCCATATCTGTGGAGTAAGCTAGAGAGACCAATTAAGGAGGTGCCAACAATTAACAAGTTCAAAAGAAGTATAAGAAGAATGGACATGGAAACTCTTTTGGACTGTAGACTGTAATTAGTTGTACATATGATTTTAAAGGGGCTTTCTTCGTTGTGGCTTGGTACAGGCCTCCTAACGTAAGTGTTGATACCTTTGATCAGTTGATACCTATTATTCTAGGCGATACAAACTGTGATTTTCTGCCTAAACATACGAAAGCCGGGATTTCAAATGACCTTCCAGCTCATTCTCTACGTCTGCTAGAAATATATAATCTATTTGGATTTCATCAATTAATTGAAAGCCCTTCTCATGAGACACTGACCACTACTAATCTAATAGATCATATAGCTACGACAAACAAAAGTAATATAGTAACCTCGGGAATACATAAATCTTGCCTCAGTGATCATTATTTGGTCTTTTGTGTCAGGAGATTTCGTGGTGCTTGCAAAAAACAACACAAAAATATTTCTACAAGGCAAATGAAGAACTGTGATCAAGCCGAGTTTGTCAAAGATCTTGTAGGGGTAGACTGGAGAGGCATCGTGTGGAATACAGACGATGTGAATGTTGTAGTTAACAAATGGACAAAAGTTTTCTCGCTTATTCTTGAAAAACATGCCCCAACCCGCAACAGGCGTGTTTCTGACAAATTCTGTCCTTGGTTGACCAAAGATTTCAAACTTATGTGCAAGGCAAGAGATCAGTTAAAAGAACAAGCTATTCGCTCAAAATCCGAACTATTGATGCAGTCCTATAGACATGCACGTAATCAAGTTAATAAATTAAATAGCGAACTAAAGCGCGAGTATTTCACTCACAAGATTGCTTCCTGCGAAGGAGACCTCAAGAACACATGGAAGACTATCAATAATGTCTTAAATAAGAAATCTAAAACCACCAATATTTCATCATTAAGCATCGATGGGAAACATATCTCTACCAGTGCCGGCATTGCAGAATGGATGAATAACTTCTTCTGTACCATAGGAGAGACACTCAGTGACAAAATTCCCGAAGCAAAAAACCCTCTCCTCGAGAATGATTACGAGGTCAATCCACAAAAAACTAAGTTTAATTTTCATGTTATTGATGTTCTCCAGTTACGTAAAGTTTTTGGCAAATTCAAAACCTCCAAGGGATGTGGTACTGATGGCATTGCTAGTTGTTTCCTAAAATTTGCACTTCCAGTTATTTCAGAATCTCTTTGTGATATTTTCAATCTTTCAATTGCTACTGGTTGTTTTCCAGATAGCTGGAAAATAGCCAGAGTAGCCCCAATTTTCAAAAGTGGTCAGCCTGATGACCGATCTAACTACCGACCTATATCAGTCTTGCCTGTTTTAGCCAGGGTCTTTGAAAAGCTTATTTATAACCAACTGTACGATTATTTGAACAAAAACAAACATCTACTTTCTAACCAATCTGGCTTCAGAGCTCTACACTCTGTTGTCACTTGCCTTCTTAACAACACAGATGACTGGTATGTGAACATGGACAATGGCAGATACACT
The DNA here is from genome assembly GCA_039566865.1 of Aurelia coerulea. Classification (NCBI taxonomy): domain Eukaryota; kingdom Metazoa; phylum Cnidaria; class Scyphozoa; order Semaeostomeae; family Ulmaridae; genus Aurelia; species Aurelia coerulea. The sequence continues at coordinate 18,227,585 of CM076956.1, read as the reverse complement.
ATACACTGCAAATATTTTCATTGATCTCAAAAAAGCATTTGACACCGTAGATCATGACATTTTACTTGCTAAATTGAGGAAGTATGGTATTGGTAATCTTGAACTTACTTGGTTTACGTCCTATCTAACCAATAGAAAGCAATTCTGCAAAGTAAATGGGGTAGGTTCCAAAACAGAAGATATTCGCTGTGGTGTGCCGCAGGGTTCTTGTCTTGGCCCTCTTTTGTTTCTGATTTATATCAATGATCTTCCATTTTCTCTGAAGAAAGGTAAAGTGACCATGTACGCTGACGATACCAGTATTTCTTACTCTTCTTCGAGCTTAGTAGATATAAACCAAACTCTAAATAGTGAACTGAATGATTTGAAGCGATGGTTGCAGGGTAATAAACTTTCTTTGAATGTTTTAAAAACTCAAGCTTTGATTGTAGGTTCCCAGCCCAAAATTAAGAAGATTACCGATAAGGCTGTTGATCATCCACTATTTTTTATTGGTGACTCTCAGGTTGAAAATGTAGACCGAACAAAGTATCTGGGTGTGATAATCGATAGAAATTTGGATTGGGAAGAACACGTTTACAATCTCCGTACCAAGGTTTCTCGTGCAATTGGATTTTTGAAATATTCCAGGAAATTTTTACCTCAAACACGTTGAGTGCAATGTATAGGGGTATCGTCGAGCCCCATTTTCGGTTCTGTTGTTCGGTGTGGGGGTGCTGTGGGGTGACTAAACTGCAAACCTTGCAGAAGCTGCAAAATCGAGCAGCTAGGATTGTAACTAAAAGTCGATTTGATACGCCTGCTATGTCATTAATTCGCAGTTTAAATTGGCCTACTGTAAATGATATTATTAGAAGCGAAACAGCTACCACAATGTACAAATCACTAAATGGTCTGGTCCCGGAGTACCTTTCAGATTTGTTCGAAAAAAATTCTTCTCGAAATGTCAGAAAACTGAGAAACACCGAAACTGATCTCTCGTTACCATTACGAAAAACTAACAATGGGCAGAGGGCTATATCTTTTCGTGGACCTAAGCTTTGGAATCAACTCGAACCTGATGCTAAACAGGCACTCTCCCTTGCCACCTTTCAGAGAAGAATAAAAAACTAGCCATGACGAGAATTCTTATTTTGTTAATTATTATGTAGTGATCTTTTAATTAGTAAATGTTTTGCCACGGCCCCCTGAAAAGCAGTTCTTATGGACTGACGGGGCTACCGTGCCTAAATAAATAAAAATGAATGAATGAATGAAATGAAAAGGACTCTACATATAACTGGGTGTGTCAGAAGGAGCTGTCCGCTTTTGGCGGGCCGTGGGGGTCGTGCGCCTGGGCGATTTCGGGGGTCTGTTGCTTGGTATTTGGAAGGGGTCCTGAGTTGGATGCCAGTTGGTGGTATCTGATTCGAGATCTTGGCTGGAGATTGGGTTGTGGGCCTTCGGGGCTGGTCTGGTGCGCGATTTGTCGTGGGCTGTCGGGAGTGGATGGTTCTTTTTGGTGCACTCAGTTCAGCTAATTTCAACAAATATGTTCTATAGATTGTATTTTAATTTTTTTTTTATACCTTTTCGTTGTGTCCCCAATTAGCTTGTAAGCTAAAGATTCTGACACATTAATAAAGTTATTGATTGATTGATTGATTGATTGATTGATTGATTGATTGAAAAGTACACTAAAAAAACATGAAAATTTGACCGAAAACGACCCGATCTAACGAAATATCCACTTTTGACATGTTTTGACAGCCTGCTCTAGAAAAATTGCCTTAGTTTGATACCCTGTGCTAGAAAAAATTGGTGAAAGCGATGCCATTAAAAACGGCACATCATCGTCGGACAAATATATTAATCCTATATAAGTCATGAAAGTCATATAAGTATATAGGAAGCCTATATAAGTCATGGAATGATACACCTGCCGAAATTCGCGAGTTACCGACACTTGATCGTTTTAAAAAACAACTTAAAACGCATCTAAAGAGCTACACTCTCAAGCCAAACACAACTCCCTGGAAGAAGAGCAAGGATTAAGTTTTATAGGGCTTTAGGTTTTCATTCATAAGGTTTTATCATTGTAAATAGATGTTATATATTTTAATTTGCCGAAGGGTTAATTTGTGTATGAATAATATTACATGAAAAAAAAATGAAATTACCCCCCCCCCCCTCCGGGAGATCTGCTTGGGACCACTTCTGTTTCTGACGTATACTGATGACCTTTCACTTGTACTTGACAATCTCAAGGTTACTATGCATGCCGATGATAGCAGCATCTCTTATTTCTCTAAATCAGTCGATGTAATTAATTCAGCAATTAACGATGATTTGCCGAATCTCAAATCATGGTTGGAAGGCAACAAGTTATCATTAAACGTTGCGAAAACTCAAGCCATGCTTATCGGTAGCAGGGTAAAGCTCTAGAATATTTCTAACAGTGATAAGCCGATAATGAGAAATTTTCCCGATAATGAATGCTTTTCTTAGAGAGCATGCTTTTCTTAGAGATATCTTAGAGAGCAGATCAACATGGCACTATGTTTGAAAGAACATACCAGCATTATTGCCTCGAAGGTCTCACGTGGGATAGGGATGCTGAGATTTGCAAAGATCGCAGTACGGTCCCACTCAGTACAGTAAAAGCCATGCGCAGTAGTATAGTTGAGCCCTACTTAAGATATTGTTGCACAGTATTGGGATGTTGCAAAGGAGCAGACTTAAAAGGAATGCAGCTTCTCAAAATCACGCTGCCATTATTGTGCAAATAGTGCTCATGATTTGTTGAAATTTGCAATAAGTTACCGTCGAAAGGAAAGATGCATACGTACCGACCTCGGGAACCTTTACTGTTTGGCTTATAAACTGCCTACTACAACTATGAATTTTATTTTCTGTTTTTCATTTCATTCGCTTTGCTTACTAATTTCAAAATGTAAGATTATCTTTAGAGTTTGTTTTTGTTAGTTCATTCTAACATTGTAAGTTTTTAACTCGGCAACCTGAAAATCAGTTGTTTGATTGATGAAGCAATTGTATGTAAATCCATAAATACGAAAATTAACGGGACTAGAACAAGACATTCATTTCACAATGATTCAAGAGTAGCCTGTGCAACTTTTGCAACTAGTGGAAAGCCAACGTATTAATTCTAAAGAATTCTAAAGAAAAAAGCAATATCATTGAAATGATACCTGAGCATCAGCAATCTATTGTTTCTTGACTCGAGTAACGGCATTTTTTTATTAGTTAGTGGTGTTATATATATTCATGTATTATATACTATGCAGTTTCTACACAAGTGCCAGTCAGCAGTCTTGCTTCATGCCAATTACAGTTTTATTTGAAATTTAGAATGACGTACTTCTGGTCTATAGCTCTAAATTCTGCGTGGCGCTTTCAAAACTGCCACCAGCAAAGAATTCACAGGCTGTGCGGCCAATATTTGCAGCTTCACGTTGTGAAACTATGACAACAATATAATGAGATATTTACTTGGTTTGGTGAGTCAAAATAAGTCTTGATTGATCTAGCGATGCCATATTAGCAACAGCAGTTCCCTATTAGTTTTATGTTGTGTTCTCCTTTCCTTTCTTTGTCCTCCCACATTGCTGAGGTAGATGACCAGAACAAACACTGAAATTTGTTTTTTCTCGTTTTCCTACGAGTTTAAAAGTTCAAATCTTCCTTTTTAACCAGTAATCTGCCTTAGCTTTGTTGTCTTGTTGTCTGTTTTGTGTAATGTATCTTTAATTTTGTCGTTTTTGTTCTTTGTTTTGTGTATTGAAAATTAATTTGAATTGTAAGTACCATCCATAGTGAAGACCCGGTGACTTTATGTCTTTCTTCACTATGGATGGTACAGTGTAATGTAAGTATAAATATTGTAGTTTTTAATCTTGATAGAAAAAAAAATGAGATATTTCGAATCGCATTTTAGATTATTCGAAATCAACCAATCTAAAGCGTCCCTTACTTAATTATTCAGGGAGGTGGTCAAAAGTATGGTGCACCTACTGTTTGACATTTGGTGTTTGCTTCATCAGGAAATTTAGGAGTTCTTGATTACTTTTTCTGTGTCATATGTCATGCTAGGAATCCATGCCAACCTTTGAAGCAATATTTCTGAATATTCAAAAATAACAAATCGTAACGGGTGCGGTGCTATTTCCAAAGTTAAGAGCTTTCTGTCTCCAGATATGTTACTCTGCTTGTTTATTCATTGTTTATGTCTTTTGCCCAGTATGGTATTATAGTGAGGGGTAATATTTCAGTGTCCTATCACCTTGTCTTCAAAACCTCAGCAGAGACTAATCCGAATAATCTCTTCTCAGCCTGCTCTTTCTCCTTCTGCTCCAATCTTTAAGTGTTTAAAGCTTCTCACTCAGACTATCTGATGTTTTTCAGCTTAAACTTCCCACTTTTGTCTTTGAACTGTATATAGAACATCACGGAGTTTCTTCCATGGCGTTTTCTTACTGAATTCATCCTTACATCAGTATAACACTAGACATAACAGGCTAGTCAAGGTGATTTGCTTCTTGCAAGAAAGAGCACCCATCAATATGGGCTCAACTCCATTCGATATAAAGGAGCCAAGCTTTGGAATGAAATACTTGTTAAATTAAGAAACTCTCACTCGAAAGCTTCATTCAAAACCAAGGTAAAGATCTACTTTTTGTGCCATAATTACACCCAGTAATTCACACTTTATTACGTCTATGTACTATTCTTTGATGTGTCTTTCTGCACCAGTTTCAAATAACATCTTAATAAGTCAATTTTCTTTTTAGATAGGGGGTGTTTCCTCCTCGATTAGCTTGCCTACTGAGGGGCCCCTCCTTTAAGAAATTTCCCTTATCTCACTAAAGCTCTTCTACATCTAGCTTTAAGCACCATCCCGTTGTTTTTAAATGTTATTTGTTGCATTTAATCTCAAATCTATTTTTGTTAATTAGATTGGTGGGTATGCAGAGCTGATGTATTAGATGGGATTTTTGAAAATGAGCTGAACTGAACTGAACTTCTCTTTGCCCTATTTCATGCTGGAATCCCTGTCAATATTTGAAAGGAATATTTCACGATATGCAGCTATTCAGAATTAAGAATTAACCAATGAGAAGTATCGCCCATCTAAGGTGGATCCTTACAATGAGGGTCGTATAGGGGCTCTAAGAATCAGGGGAACATGCTTAAAAATGATTAAGGGAACGGGGAATAAGCAAAACTCTGTAGAGTGAACAAAATAACAATCAGGGAACACTGTTAAAGATTAAAGGTGATCTGAAGCAAAAATATTGTGTCAATGCAAATGAATAGCATTGTTGAATTATAAAATCTTCTGTTTGAAATGTCTTGATATTTTGTTTCATTTTGGAACTCTCCACAATTTGGTATGATTGACTGATGAAGTCATTTTGTTTGCAAAAAGTAAAGAAAGCATACAAGTTTGGAGATTTTTCCAAAGGGAAATCTAACTGAAAAGCTTTTCTCAACCAAAAAGCTTTTCCAAACATCAGGAGACACTTTATATTCATCTATTTTAGCTAAATTAGTTTTCAGCTGATTCTTGCAACTGTGTAATTTCAACGATCAGATACAGCTATATTTCCACTTACTGCTCTTGCAATTTGCAAACATCATGAAATTTTAACATGAAAATGAACTGAGCTAAGAGAAAAATTTAGAGAGAATTCCTCTTCTTTCGACAATGCTGTTCGTTTGCATCAAGACAATTCTCGCTCAGGTCACTTTTGTTAAGTAAAGATTTGAGAAGAGATTTGATTGATAAAAATAATCAGAATTTAAGAATTTTCGTACTTCTTTGTTTTTCATACTTTATCTAAACTGCAAATTGGATTCAGTTAATACATGTCTACGTCGCACGCATCCATTTACCTCATTTTGAATTCGGTTTCCAAAGGCCGAGGGAGCTGCGCATTTGTTGGAGGATAGGGCTAACCCCCACGAGCACTGATCACTGCCCACGAGGATACCCAAGCCAAACAAGCAGAGCAGATTAACTGGAAAAGTGTCTTTGGATAACGAGTCGCTACTCACTGCTATAGTGCCCACAACTGCAGCCATTTAAAGAAGTTGAAAGGAGGAGCCAGACAACAATTGGAATTTTGAAATGAAACTTGCCAGCGATGGGATTGTCCTATCAAAGTTCAAGAGTAGAATACAAACTTTTAATGGCATAAATGAGAGATTTGAAGAATTTTCAGTTGATAAGTTAATGTTGAAACTGCTGAACGGTGAAAGAGACTGGATATTCTCCACAATTACAAGTTCAAAAAATTTTGTTTCTTTCGGTTAGGGTCTTAACAGCCTTACTTATTACGAATTCAGTAATATTTTCTATTTTTTCTTTTTTTCTTTATAATTCATGTAAAAAGTTTACAATAAATCTTACATTCTACTATACTTATCTCTAATTACTATACAACACTACAGGGTGTCCCAAAAAATTTGTGCCCCGCTTGCCTAAAGATTGCGACAAAACGGCAAGATTCTCGCCAAATTTTTACACGGTGTTGCTCTTCAGATTTTCAAATAAAATGTGCTGCCATTCCGGTAAAAATCCGTTGAAAAGTGATGGAGCTATGACCATCAGAAGACCAAATTTTCCTGATGGCTTAAACCAGCGATCGGCCATTTTGTCCTACTATTTTGCAGCGATAAATAGCTTCAAGGATGGAAAATGAAACAGCAGCCTCCAATGTCATAGCTCTCATGAATATTCCGATAATCTTCAGAGAGTTCCACTATTTATGACCTCACAGAAATTATTTCTTACCTCGCGTGAATCTATTTATCACTAAACATAGCAAGGAAAAATGGCCGACGGCTGGTTTGGTCTTCTGAAGGTCATAGCTCCATCATTTTTTAACGGATTTTTACGGGAATGGCAGCAAACTTTATTTGAACATCTGAAGAGCAACATCATATAAAAGTTTTGCGAGAAGCTTTTATCGTTTTTTCGCTATCTTCAGGCAAACGGGGCACAATTTTTTGGGACACACTGTACAGGAACTATATCAAGGGGAGGGAAAAGACAATGACTACTCCATGGCCAAAACATAAAGGCACAGAACGTTAAACTACATGCAACTACTGTACACTACGATCGATTAAAAAGCTAATGGATAATGGATTATATACTAGATTCTGTCTGATTCAGGGCTGGGATGAACTTAAGAAAGTCACGAGCGCGCAGCTCGTTTGGATGTGAGATGCATAAGATGCCTGACATCTAATAGGAAACAGACTTTACAAGGAAAACAAAGAAAATTCACGTAAAGGGACTTAGGTGGTTACTTAGTACGTAGCTGAAGTTGCAAAAGATCTCAAACAAGCCGACCAGTTTCATGGATGAAACGTAAAGTCTATTCGAGTCTATGTTTGTTGAAGTCATCAGAAAGGTCTTGATCACCATATAGTAAAAGCTGCGTCGAAGCATCATTTGAAATATTAGTGATTTGTACAAATGGTTGCAATAATTCTACAATTCCAGCGAGAATATCTCTTCGTTGAAGTTCAAAAGAAGGGCAGAACAACAAAAAGTGCTCCGTATCCTCGATTCCATCGTTTGTTGGGCACATTGGGCATATGGTATCCCTGAAACTATGCTTGACTTTATGGAAATTTAACTTACTGAGACCAACCCTAAGTTGAGCAAGATAAGATAATCCTTTTAGATCGTGAATTCCAAAGACAGATTTTGCAGGGGGGCGGATTATTGAAAAGAGCTTTTCTTAAAAACAGCAATAGAAGGTGCAACTTTCAATTCGGGCTCAAGCTTATTCTATTCGAATAAGCAGTTAGGATAAAAACTAGACTTACATTTTTCTGCCCGTGCCTTTAAACATTTAATCGCTCAATGACATCCTGGTCGCGAAGACAGTGCTGCGACTGATGAAGAGGGTGAATTGGATAAACTGTAAACTCAGGTCTAAGATTATTTACAAACTTGTAGAAAAATTTAAGGCGTCTACTCCGTCTTCGGGAGCTTAATGACTCCCAGCCAAGCTCCATGTACAGCTTCTCAAGAGATGTTCCCCTCCATGTTCCTGTTACAGCCAAAGCAGCAGAATACCGAACAGGTTCTAGCTTTGTCATGACATTTGGTAAAATGATATTTTGACTGAATTTACATGCTTTGGCAGGAATGTGGTAATAACATCACAATAGTCCAGCTGGGGTCGAACATAGAGCTTATATAATTCGTTAAGGGTATGCCTGGGCAGATATTTGGAGAGATATTTCAGCAAACCAATCCCCTTTCTTGTCTTAGAAAAAGTTGATTTAATATGAGCTGAAAAAGATAGATTTGAGTCATGGATTATTCCTAAATGTTTATGTTCGTTTACCTTCTTCACAGGTATGTCATTAAGAAGGATTACTGGATAATCAATTTCAAGTTTCTTTTCTGAGAATGTTAATTCAGCAGCTTGTTTTAACGGATCAGGATTAAATGACATTCTCTAAGTCCTAGTCATGATTCATAATTGGCAGCTGTATTGGAATCTTCTACCTCTGTGAAAAATGATGCATCATCAGCAAATAATATAAGGTTACTGTACCCCTTCAGGACGATACAAGATTTTATCCGATCAATTTTTGGATTTTTAGATCATTGGATAGCACACACATCTACCTACAATTTCTTATAATTTCAAGGAATTTTACTTTATTTTTCAGCGATTTATAAGCAATTTAAAATAAGGTCTTTTCAGCAAGGAAAATGCTGTTTTCATGACGAGGAATATTTGAGAACTAATGGTTAAAGACACACTGTCGTGGCGCTGATTGGAGGAATCAGACAATAATAAAAAATAGAATCAGTCAAGCTTCAGTAATTTCGCTGTACACTGAAATTCATGGAGGTGATAACGATCTTACTCTCTTTATTCTCGAAACAAAGCATCCAAGAGCATAAAGGCTTGAAAGAGGCCAGATCTTTAGTCAGTGGTTTCGACGTCACGACAAGCCAACCACAGCCACGACAGAGTGCCTTAAAAAGTTTCAAGTGCCTTTGATTTCCTGTTGAATGGATTTTGCGGTTATACTACCCAATTGTATCATTGTAAACTCTGCACTAAATACATACAGGATTACTCTGTTTACTCTTGTGGCCAGAATAATGTTAATCATTTACAAAAGTTACGCAAATTCACTGTTTCAGCGCTTTTCTCAAAATCAATTTTTAGCAACCAATGGGTTTCATACAGCTCCCTGTGCCCAACGGCTTGATTTAATTGGCTGAAATTTGGAAGACAGAGAGAAAAACCACAGGGGGACCAAATCATGTCTCACTTTTGAGAAAAGTTGCATGGTCCAAATTTAACATTTGAATTTGTCTCAAAGCAAGGCCAGTGAGCGAGGGGCAAAAATTGTTTTAGTAATCATTCTGAAGGTAAGGCATGCAGAGAAAATTTGAGATATGGTTTGCTAGATTAATGTGTTGAGAAAGCAAAAATCTCATTGAGATTTAAATGAAACTTATCTGGGGGGACAGAGAGGTTCTAGAAGAAGGGAAGGTCCAATTTTCATGTTTTCAGATGTATAACGCACAAATTTTGAATATTTGTATTATTTTTGGCTTATAAATACTCCCCATTTAATGACGAATCGAATTATGTATAGTTTATACGTGTTATGTCGCGGGCGTGATAATCAATCAAGAGAGAAAACACCGTGAGTGGTCACAGAAGGGGTACAGTAACCTTAACATTGCATTTCAAGCCTACGGCTAGATCATTTATATGCACAAGGAAAAGCAAAGGTCCCAGAATAGAGCCTTGGGGCACCCCTGCAGAAATATCTCCCCAATTAGAACTATGTCAGTTCAGTACCGTCCTCCGCTTTTGATCCTTGAGGAAACTTTTGATCAATTTTAACTTTAACTTAACTTTAGGCCAATAAGTGTCTTGTCAGCACTTTCCAAAGTGTTTGAGCGAATTATAGCTAAACTAAACAGATGCAGCCATTTACTTGTAAATTCCTTTCTAGTTTACTGTGTGCTTTTCGAAATGAATGGGCATAGTACACAGCATGCGCTTTTCCGACTCATTGAGACTTGTCCTAAAACACTTGATGAAAAATCGGTAGTGGGGATCGGTGCTAATGGACTTGTCTAAGGCATATGATTGTTTTCCACATGATTTACTGATACCCAAACTTGCAGCCTATGGGAATTTCAAACTATCTGTCACAAAGAAAACAACGCGCTAAAATTGGTTCAAAATTCAGTGAGTGGCATGAAATAGTTACAGGAGTTCCATAGGGCTCAGTTCTCAGTCCACTTTTCTTCAATATCTTTGCCCATGACCTCATCTTCTTCACGAAGTCCTCCCCTGTCTGTAACTTTGCAGATGATAATACTGTGTAATGTGTATGCATGTGGCAAATATGTTGAATCAATGGCAATGAGACTTGAGGATGATATCTCTAGAGCTCTTGACTGGTTTAAAGATAAGAGAATGGTGGCTAATCCCAACAAATTTCAAGTAATGTTTCTTCGCCTGAAACAGCACCAATAAATTCTCTTGGAAATAGGTAACAAAATAATAGATGTGACAAGGTCTATAAAACTACTTGGGATAACTGTTGACGATGAGCTTTAGTTTGAGTGGATTGGTAAAGTGCGAACGAGTTGCGAGTTACGAGTTGCGAGTTGGTGCTTTCTGCGAGTTGTGAATTAAGTTGGTACATTTAAAATGCGAGTTGCGAGTTTCGTAAAAAAAACTTCAGATTTTCCATCTTTTGCAGCTAAAACACCGTGATTTTTTGGACAGCCTTTGTCAAGATCAGGGGAGTCAAAGAACAATTTTTTAATTCACAGAGAGCCACTAATAAAGGATTTGCTTTGAGTTCGGATAAATTGGCCTACAGGGACGAAAAATTGTTCTCTTTGGTATTTCTTGTCCAAAACATTTTTCAACTCATAACTAAAGATTGACAAGTTTCTTAACTTCGAATTGACCTCTCATCGCTCATCGGTTCTATAGAGTTTCTTAATTTTCTGGGACGCCCCTTATAAGCGAGTTCTTACTGCATACCCGTTTTTTATATAAGAAACTGGTTCATAAGAAACTGGTACTAGGATGGCGAAAAATTTGAGAAACTCTAGTACTATGCTTGAGAACTGCTAAGAAACTTTTAAAGCCAAATACAAGGATATCATGAGAAAATTGTCGTTGAGCCTTTAATTATTAGTAATATTCATGATAAATTTATGTTTTGAATCAAATAGCACTCTCCTTCTTGCTAAAATTGTGCTGTCTGTCAAGAAACGAATACGTGGCAGTGGTAGAAACTACACAAGAAACTTTTAGTACCAAAAAGCTGACATTTTCACGTGAAATTAAGAACTTTTTAGTACCATGGGCTTATCCAAGTTTCTTATGAAAGAAAAAGCGTGTTTCAGATCAGGTCTGACTGAAATGTATGCAAAAAATCATAAGCAAGAGGAATTGTTACAAATGCCTTGAAAAGGAGAGCGTTTTGCTAAATAGCACCAGATTTTACAGGAGTGTGATGCCTCTCGAATTTGCCTTTGTTGAAGATACTTTTCCGAATCGAAAGATACCCTCATTTTCTTCAATTTACTTCAATTTCTTTTCTGAGCTCAGAATTAACATGGGCTTGCACAAGTCGTCTTGAAAGGGAAAGACAACGAATTAATAATTCTCCTTTAATTTCAATAGACCTTTCCCCTGATTACGTCACACACCTGTGAGCGCGCAGTGCATTCTGGGAGTTGTATTTAACACGCGATCAGCTGTTTGTGTTTTTCTATGGTGATCGTACGGAGTTCTACTTTTATCTCAATATATACAGCGAATATTCAACGAAATTATGGAAAATCTTTCAACTTTAGCCGACCAGCACATCCTTAGTTCTTTTCAAAACTCTTGCACGGGAACTGGTGCTTCAGAACGAGGAGAAAATGAAGATTCGTCCCAGAATAGCGGTGAGAATCCGATGCGGCCTAAAGTGTCTGGAATGGAAGGAAGTAAACAGAAGCCGGTGGTTGGAGGGATCACTTGCTGTGTGCTAGCGTGTTTCAGCAATAGACAAAGAGCTATCGTTTACACCATTCTGAATGGCAAAAAGCAAGGAAAAGCAAGAACTCAGAGAAAGATGGCTGCATATGATTTCTCGGCAGATTTCTCCAACTGTTGATCAGAAGGCGTTGCGCTGGTGACTCTTTGGACAGGTTCATATTTTTAAGCAACGATATTGCACGATCCTGCTCATCAAGTGACCTGTTCCTTGCTTTTGAAGTAGGCCTCCCTTTCGTCTCCTTTTTTCCCCTTATTTTTTGGAACAATTGCTGCAACGTTGTTCATGTAAGTCTTTCGACCCCCAGTGAAATGTTTTGAGCGTACCCTGTGTCCAGGACCTGGAATGAAATTTTGCCGCGAAATCATATGCAGCCATCTCTTTCTGAGTTCTTGCTTTTCCTTGCTTTTTGCCATTCAGAATGGTGTAAATGATAGATCTTTGTCTCTCTGACTATTGCTGAAACACGCTAGCACACAGCACGTGATCCCTCCCAAAAACCGGCTTCTGTTTACTTCCTTCCATTCCAGACACTTTAGGCCGCATCGGATTCTCACCGCTATTCTGGGACGAATCTTCATTTTCTCCTCGTTCTGAAGCACCAGTTCCCGTGCAAGAGTTTTGAAAAGAACTAAGGATGTGCTGGTCGGCTAAAGTTGAAAGATTTTCCATAATTTCGTTGAATATTCGCTGTATATATTGAGATAAAAGTAGAACTCCGTACGATCACCATGGAAAAACACGAACAGCTGATCGCGTGTTAAATACAACTCCCAGAATGCACTGCGCGCTCACAGGTGTGTGACGTAATCAGGGGAAAGGTCTATTGTGAGCTTCCAATTCGCAACTTTCGTTCAACTCACAACTCGCAACTAGCAAATTAAGTGTAACTCGCAACTCGTAACTCGCATAATAAATGAAACTCGCAACTCGCAAAATAAGTGTAACTCGCAACTCGCACTTTACCATATCACAAATTTGACAAGAACGTGAAAACAGTGTGTCAACAAGTTAGCAGGAAAGTCAATGCATTCTCAAGGGTCGCACCTTACATCGACGAAAAGAAAGGGAAGATCCTGTACCACACATTTATAATGTCAGTGTTCAGTTATTGTCCACTTATCATGTTTTGCGGTGAAACGCAGAACAAATGAATGGACAGAGTTCACAAAAGGGCCTTGAGAATACTTCATGAAGACTATACCTCGAGCTTCGATGAGCTTCTACAAAATATAGATGACAGTATTTACCCCACCCCCCCCCCTACCCCCCCGTGGCTCCGCCACTGCTTTTATGTCCTTGTCATCTCTTGATAACCAATTTCTGCAAGTAACTCAAGTATGTTATTCATCTGCTTTGTGGTCTCCGTTTAAAGCTGCTTTGTTTAGGTTCGTCGGTTTGAATATTAAGCCACAAAAGGTTTTTACTTACGGCAATTACGGAAAAGATGGCATCGAGTGGCATTTGACCAAGATGCATTGCGTCCCATAATGGACTCAGCGGTCATTCTATCTAAATTTGCTCGCTAAACGCAATGCATCATGGTCAAATACACCCCAATGCTATCTTTTCCGTAATCACCTGTTGCTGTTGCAGATCACAGTATACATAATTGCATGTCCATCGACAGCCTCAGATGCTATCGCTACAGTACAGATGCGCTTTTCAATATTTGCAAATTTTCAATTTCTCATTAAAGAAGGAAGGTGGAATGGCCAATAGGCTTGTCCATGAGTAGAAAGAAAGGAAATTCAGACATAGCATTGTTTCTGTGGCTATCCATGAACTTTTTACTATTCTAGAAAAGAGTCTGGATGAAGCACTGTTCATTTGTTTCTTGGAAAGGCTCGATTGAGTGGCTTAAGAGCCTCTATCTCTGTTGTGTATTCAAAAAATTCTGCAAAGTGTGTAAATATCATTCGACCTATAGTCTTTTTTAGAAAGGTAAAAATTCTAACTTGGTGTGTTCATCTGCGACTTGAATGTGATAGTCTCAGATTGTTTGCTCTTTGCAAATGCAAGCCTTGCGCAAACCCTTTAAGTACAAGGAAAGCGTGCAAAACTGTATCATAACATATTAGACACGATAATTTTTTAAGAAATATTAATATCGGATATGTTAAACACTGTAGTGCAACGCTGTAAAGGAGAGCACTTCACAATAACAGTTTTAGGCGAAAATTCATACATTTGCATCTGTTTTCATTTTTGCGTATATACGATGTGAAGAGATCAAAGAGATCAAAGTGCATCATTTTACTAAACAACCCGGAGATACTTGAAAACGCTTTTTCAAAGTTGAGACACATAGGAACGCGCACCAAATGTGCAAATATGAACAGCAAAAAACAGGAAACGGAGACTTTAAAAATTGCTGATGTAGTTATGGCAAATGGAACATCGGTTTTATATGGGAATAGTATGGGTAATAGTGTGAAAACTGTGGACAACGACTGAAAGTGGCGTAGTGTCGATGCTGTTGATGCAGATCTTTTGATGTTCTTCAAGAGTGGGCGCAAATACTATTATGTGTTTTCGCATAGTCTAGACGAAAACGGAAACAAGTGAAAACATTCAAATACGGCGCCAAGATTCAATTCATAACCAATTATCAGTTTTAGCACAAGTTGATTACGCTCTGATGGAAAGAAAAATTAGAGAAGAGATATTTCTCGCTAAGATTGGTCCTACCGGTTTGTAGTTATCGTTAGTTTTGCTATAAAGCTATGGAAAGCTTAGAAATTGAAGAGAAAATGACAAATTTTGGATTGTTTCCACCTTCAAAACGTTGGCAGCCAGCAGGCTCGAAACAATATCTCTTTCATGCTTCTAAAGACACGTCGCTTTAGATTATTCTAAAGGCTATTTGCAGTCAGTGGAATTTCCGAGCGGGAGGGAATTTTGAAAATAAAAAGTCACTGAGCCGTAGCTGTTTATTCAATTTCAGAACGACATAAGTTTTTTTCATATATTCATAGAAAATAGTACAATACATGTTACATTCGAGTACTAAACTACTATACAACTTTACGCTACGACACTACAGAGACGATACCACAGGTAACAAAAGACAACGACTACGGCCATCAACATTCTTAGAAAACTTTCTTAGTGATCTTCAGCAAATTGACTGGAAAAGCATTGTTTCAAATACCGATGATATCAACCTCATCGTTGAGCAATGGACAAATATGTTCTCGTTGATTCTTGAAAAACATGCTCCTTTACGCTGCAGGAGGGTTTCAGAAAAGTTTTGCCCCTGGTTGACGAAGGATTTCAAATGTTTGTCTGCTACAAGAGACAGGTTAAAATTGGCAGCTGTACGCTCAAAGTCAAAAATTTTGATGGATGCTTATAAACAAACGAGAAATAGGGTCAATAGATTAAACAAAGATTTAAAGCGCGACTATTTTACAAATAAGATTGCCCTTTCCCAAGGTGATCTTAAAAACACTTGGAAAACCATTAACATGGTTCTCAATAAGAAATCAAAAACGACTCAAATTCAGTCGCTTGATGTTGATGGTAAGCATGTTACCGATAATGATGCTGTTGCTCAGACAATGAATGATTTCTTTTGTGATATTGGCAAATCTCTTAGTGACAAAATTCCACAGAAAGCTAACCCCCTTGTTGAAGATAAGCTGGAAGTGAACCCTGAAAATTTACAGTTTAAATTACAAGCCTTTGATGTTCATCAGATAAAAAAGGTTTTTGGTAAATTCAAAACGTCCAAGGGTTTCGGTCCTGATGGCATTGCTAATCATTTCCTAAAGATCGCATTCTCTGTCATTGCAGAATCTCTCTGTGACATTTTCAACCTCTCAATTGCCACTGGAGTTTTTCCTGAAAATTGGAAAACTGCAAGGGTTGCCCCAATCTTTAAAAGTGGAGAAAAAAACAATTGTTCCAATTATAGACCAATTTCTGTGCTCCCATTTCTGGCAAGACTCTTTGAGAAATTGATTTACAACCAACTATATGATTATCTAGACAAAAATAAACTTCTGTATTCTGGCCAATCAGGTTTTAGAGCTCTGCATTCCACTGTAACTTGCTTGCTTTCTGGCACTAATGACTGGCACATTAATATTGAGCGTGGAAAATTTACAGGAAATATTTTCATTGATTTGAAAAAGGCTTTTGATACTGTTGATCATGCCATACTTATTCAAAAGCTATCTAAGTACGGAATTCAGGGTCTTGAGCTTCAATGGTTCAAATCATATCTCAGCAGTAGGCAGCAATTCACTAAGGTTAATGGAGTGGAATCTGACATCGGAAGCATCAGCTGTGGTGTTCCACAAGGCTCTTGTTTAGGTCCGCTACTCTTCCTAATCTATATAAATGATTTGCCATTCGCCTTGAAAAACTGCAAAGTTACGATGTACGCCGACGATACTAGCATATCCTATTCCTCTAAGAGCATTGAGGATCTAACTGAAACGCTCAACAACGAATTGAAATGTTTGAAAGAATGGCTTCAGGGCAATAAATTGTCTTTGAATGTAATCAAGACTCAGGCAATGGTAATCGGATCTGGACCAAATCTTAAAAAGATTGGTGAAAACACTGTGGATTCTCCTGCATTTGTTATCGATGATTCCCCTGTAGAACTCGTCGACAGTATTAAGTATCTTGGTGTCCAAGTTGACCAGTACCTCTTGTGGGACGAGCAAATTAAATCTGTTCAAGCCAAAGTCTCCCGCTCGTTAGGTTTTTTAAAATATGCAAAGAAATTTTTGCCAAAAACTGTACTTTGCAAATTATATAGAGGTATTGTAGAGCCACATTTTCGGTACTGCTGTTCTGTGTGGGGGAACTGTGCTGAGTTCCGACTGGCTAAGCTTCAGAAATTGCAGAATCGTGCCGCTAGAATTATTACAAATAGCAGCTACGATGCTCCTGCCGAAGCTTTGATTACAGAGTTAAAATGGCCAACTGTGAGGGATATGATCAGAAGTGAGACTGCAACAACTGTATATAAATCTGTTAATAGTCTCGCGCCTGATTATCTCTCGCATTTATTTGTTAGAAATTCTGATCGCAATATTATCAACCTTAGAAATGCCGAAACTGACTTGCTAGTGCCATTCATGAAAACTAGTAATGGACAGAAAGCGTTCGCATTTCGTGGAGCAAAAATCTGGAATGATCTCAGCCGCGAGGCCAAGCAAGCTCCCTCTTTATCTTCTTTTAAGAACAAGATAAAGGGTCGGTTGTAAATTTATTGTAAATAGTTGTAGATAAATTATTTATGATTGTAATTAGTTTCCTTTTCCCATTATTAATTTTAGTAGATTTTTTAATTTGTAAAGTTTTTGGCACGGCCCCCTGAAAATCAGTCATACTGACTGACGGGGCTACCGTGCATAAATAATTTTAAAATGAAAAAAAAATGAAAATGAACATAAAGATATGCAAATAGATAAAATTAACTAAACTAATACAAAATGCTACACTTACAAACAAAGCGGAGAAAAGGAAATAGTGGTTGTGTGGCGTAAAACAAAAGTTTGAAATTATCCTGGTCGACCTGTTTTGAGGATGAACTTTGGAGTAAGTTCAAGTATTTTTTTATTTACGTCATTAGAAAATTCTTTATTACCATGCAATAAGTATTGTACCAGAAAGTTTTTTGGAAGGGTGTTGATTGGGACAAATGGTCGTAACAATTCCGAAGCTCCAGCGAGAAGGAGTTTCTGCCCGCTAGTAAAATTCCACTAACTTAAGTCAGCCTGAAAGCTAAAAACTAAACTATATTAATCGAGGACTCTCAAGAAACAGTTTCGATGCAAAACTATCAGCAGCCTTTTCAAAGCACGACTAATTTTAATGAGCTGAATTTTCATATCTAAGCTAGCCATTCAACTATCTTACCTGGGGTCCTCGGATTCCGCCCAATCGTAGTATATTTTTGTTTAAAATTTATTTGATGTTTGCAGAAGGTCACTGAGCCTTTTTAAGGCTAGCTTTTTTCATAGAGCAATAACATTGTAACAATTTGGACATTCTATTTTAACCCTAATCCATATGGGGGAGTTTCCAGCCCCCACCCCCTGCTCGAGGTTTTATTTGGCACGTTATTATGTCCCCCTACCTCCCTGACTTCTACTAATTATCTGTCAGCTACATTTTATGTAAACATCTTTGAACAATAGGGCTCACATGTCATGTGGTATGCCCATATTTGGAAGGTTTCAGATCTATTACGTCATGTTTATGATAGATATATGAACTGATTAATGCATAAAGATCAAAATTGACCCATTAACAATTCAAGACCATAGTTTTCATCACTAAAATTGATCTTAAATTCCAAACGCATTACCAAATTTGCTTGGGTGTCAAGCATGACTTTGATTGGCAGTTTTTATAATAGAATTCCAAAAATAGAACTTTGACAGTTTTCATAAGGAAAATAATATGTTTCATATCTGTTGCTTCAAAGTTATCTATTAACTACTTTTCGTTGAAAATATTAAGTTTTAGGAGAAGAGCCAAAATCGGCCAAGAGATTAAAGGCTGATGTGACGTCACTCTTCAAAAATGGGGAAAAAACCACGAAGAAAAACTATCGGCCAATAAGTATATTACCTTGCGTGTCTAAAGTAAATGAGCGACTCCTCGGCGATCAACTAAATGACCACTTCATAAGCAGAAATAGTTTATTGTGCAATTTATTATATGGGTTCTGAAAAGGGTACAGCACCCAACATGCCTTGCAAATAGTTGTTGAAAATTGGAAAAGATCTTTAGATTCAAAGGGCATTGTGGGTACTATTATAATTGACCTCTCAAAGGCTTATGACTGCCTACCGCACAATTCATTGATAGCAAAATTGGAGGCGTACGGAGTTGGAAGAAAAAGTCTTAAACTAATCTACAGCTACCTAAATGGTCGTACACAGAGGGTTAAGGTTGCATCGCATTATATATAGTTTTGTCATATAAACAGACAAAAGTGGCGTGCCACAAGGATCAGTCCTGGGTCCCTTGCTTTTTAATATCTTTATTAATGACCTATTCCTTATCAATCTTCAGTCAGATTTATGCAACTTTGCAGACGACAAAACATTATATGCGTTTGGCTATTCTTTTAAATCAGTTGTTTCAAAACTTGAAAGCGATCTTGAAAAGATCCTAGATTGGTTCTTTAGGAATGATATGGTTGCGAACCCTGGAGAGTTTCAATTGATGTTCCTGGGTATGAAAGAAACTGAGCACTTGGGATTGAATATCAATGGTCAAATCATACGTGCTGGTGATAAGGTGAAACCACTAGGAGTCACTATCGATAACAAACTAACTTTTGGCCAACACGTAGAGGATCTCTGAATGAAAGTCAGTACAAAGGTAAAGGCATTCTCTAGATTGTTAAATTATATCAATTTTAATCAAGCAAGGATAGTGTTCAACGCTGCTATACGGTCACATTTCAACTATTGCCCCCGGCCTTTTTTTTAGCAAAGCTGCCAACAGTAACATCGATCAAGTACATAAACGTGCTTTAAGGGTTTTTGAATATGATAAGGGATGCCAGGATTTTGAATCCTCTTTTGAAGAACTTCTATTGAGGCATGATGATGTTACAATACATGTAAAGAACCTACAGAAACTGCTCTTAGAAGTTTACAAAACGCTCCATCACTTAAATCCGTCATACCTCTGGGAGAATTTCCAAATAAAATCTATAACTTACAACTTACGAAAACAAGTTTTATGCGAACTTCCTCAGAGGTCTCACACAATAAAATATGGGATAAACTCCCTCAGATTCAGGGGAGCTATGTTGTGGAATACCCTGAAAGATGATGGAAAGAACATAGCGTCTGTTGCAGCTTTCAGCAAGGAAATTAAAACTTGGGATGGAACCAGTTGCCTTTGTACAATTTGTAAATAGACACTGAATTCCTTTGATTAGCATGTTTTACTTTAGGTTTATTGTAAATGGTTGGTGTAAATTAGCTTTATTCTGTTAAAACTACCGGGTGTCCCAAAATGATGTATTATCGTTTGATTGCTTATATGTCCATAACCGATTAACCGATTTTCAAAAATTTTATTTTATCCGATTGCGGAAAGGCTAAACTGTATTCGAGGATGTTGGTTGTGATCTATGGTTGTGGTTTAGGTAAGGGTGTTAGGACACGGATATTTTAATTACGTATTTATTTACCTTGTTTTGATCTTTGTCTTGTTTTCTTGTCTTGTATTCTTCTCTGTTTTGTTTCATCTTGCTGATGTAAATGCCTCGTGTCTCGTGAATATATCTTCCTTGTATTCCTGTGTCTTAGCGCGCCTTCGTAGAAGAAACGTTTTTAAACCGCAATGCCATATTAAATATTAAATATTTAATATGGCATTGCGGTTTAAAAACCTTTCTTCTACGAAGGCGCGCTAAGACACAGGAATACAAGGAAGATATATTCAAATAACACGAGGCATTTACATCAGCTAGAGGAAACAGAACAGAGAAGAAAACAAGACAAGAAAACAAGACGAAGATCAAAACAAGGTAAATAAATACGTAATTAAAATATCCGTGTCCTAACACCCTTGGTTTAGGCCGATGTCTTCATGTTGAAAAGAAGATCTATGAACCTGCTCAAATTCAATCCTTATATGACATGAAAAGGAAACGACCTACTTTCCCATTCAATATTTTAGTTGTGATGCAAAAGGCTGAACTTATATGTCGTCCAGAGAATATACGTCGTTCAGAGAATACGAATTCAGTTAATATTGAGTTCAGAGAATACGAATAGGAGTTGAGTCTTTTGTAGCACGTCTAAAATGTTGACTGGAAAAATAGGCAGTTTCTTTCTCATGTCATCTGAGGCTTGAATTTGAGCAGATTTATCGATCTTCTTTTCGACATGAAAACGCCGTTGTGAAACCACAACCAACACCTTAAAATACAATTTAGCCTTTAGCCAATCAAATAAAACAAAGTTTTTGAAAATCGGTTCATTGGCTATGGACATGTAAGCTATCAAACAATAATACATCATTTTTTTGGGACACCAGATTTGTAAATACCAACTTTAAATAAATATATGAATGAATGAAAGATCATGTGACTAATTAGCATATGAAAGGCCTCATTCTGTTTAGCTGCACTGATGAGCCCTGAATTGGGCGAAACTAGTCTGTAGCATGACTGATGAGGTGCTTTGATCATTTCTCTCTTCAATGCTTAATTAGCATGTGATGCAATTTTAGAATCATAATTGTATGGAAATCATGTATACCAAGTTCCGTTTCCATAGGATTTACGGTTTCTTAGGAAATATAGCGGGGCCTTTTTGCCCCCACCAAATGAAAAAGTGGTGTTTGATCTACCCACGTAGAATAGGGGTAAGTAACATGTCCCTTAGATAACGAATAAGTTTATCGTTTGATACAAAGATCAAAAGTGTCGGTGTCTAATGGACAAAAATTTAGTAGCATCTTCTAACAACGCATCGACTTTAAAAACATAATCTACTCAAGTTGAAATTAGATCTTCATTAACATTATCAGGACGTAAAATAACAATCTCCTTATTCCGAGATAAATTCGATAGTGCTAAAAGCTCAACCTTATTCAGGGGAAGGCTTTGGGGGGGGTATAACTATAATAGCATGAGTAAGCCATCGCTTTGAGCCAGGTCTTTAAATAATCAAAACCAAAATTAACATCACCCGACGGTTTCTGCTTTAATTTATAGGCTAGATTTTTGAAAGATGTGAGGATCTGACAGTAATTCAGTTTATCTGGATGTATACTAAAACGGTGGGAAGATTGGGTGGGAAGAAAACGTTATGGATGGCTTGTGAGAAAAACCCAGGACAGAGAAAAGTGGAAAGAATTCGTAGCAGCCTACCTACAGCGAGTAGACAGGACATGGGAAGAAGAAACCAAAACTCAAGCCATGAGAGAAAATCTTCTTTTCTATGTAATCCAATTTATAGTTCGAATAATTGAAGATGATTTTAAGTATTCAAATATTCAATGTATATTCTCAGCAAATTTAAAACGAATACATTTCAACTAATGTAGTGTAAAATAGAAAGCTACATTTGACAAAACAAATAGTGAGATATATTTGCTTGCATTTAACAACAGAATATTGCTACAGGACATATAAAAAGAACTCAAATGAGCTTTCGAGCCATATGTCCCTCTCGTGAAATAAAATTTTAAGAGCTTTAGTTACTAAATATACAGCAAAAAGAGAAGGGGACCAAGAACACTGCCTTGAGGGACACCACAACTTGTTGTCCTGGTTTCGGATAACTGTCCCACTATACAAACTTTCTGTTGTCTGTTCGATAGATATGTGAAATAGAGCAGTTTTTAGCGTATCTCGTAAACCCTCCTATTCCATAGTAGGCTTCTTTTTCAATTAAGATTTCGTGGTTTACAGTATCAAACGCTTTTGAAAAGTCAAAATATATGCAACATGAAAAGCCTATTCTCTATATTTTCAATTGATTTGGTATATATATCTAGGATTGGAAGTGATGTTGATTTGTTTTTTTGAAAGCAAAATTGGTGTCAAAGATGTTTTTATGTTTATCCACACTCACCGTTTATTCAAGAAGCTTACAAACCTCTTGTTCATAGGTTTTTCTAGAATTTTACTGAAAATCGGTATTCTTTTTGACATTGGTCTATTGGTCTATAGTTGACTTTATCGGGGTCACTACCATTTTTAAAGTATTCCCATATCATTTTTACTAATTTTGATTTTGTTCCACTTCGGACCGCTGTAAGGATTTAAAATTATTAAAAGCAACAAATATGTTAGATTTCGACATGTTTTCTTGTTGTTCTTGCAGAATAATATCCTTTGAAATTGCTTCTTACAGTTGGGACTTTACTGCATTGACAACTAGGGATCTTCGCAGCAGTGGTTCTGATAACCATCTTTTATAAAATCTCGTATCTCGTTAAGTTTTTTTTTTGAAAATATCTTTTCTCTGAAAATGCGGATGATGAAATTGGCTCTTACTGAGCATTTCCTGTTATCTTACGATTGATGTAAGATGTATTTTATCAGATGGTAAATGTTATTTCATTATCAGTCATATTCACTAGTCATTTAAATCCTACAGTCATTAAGGTTTCAAACATTGTTAATCATAGTCTATGTGCTACTCACTTTTGTGCCCATCCGGTATACAACGTGCGCAAACAACTATTCACTTTTAAAAGGCCACGACAAATCACACAACAAGCATATTTTGAAGTTTGATTATCTAGCCTCTAGTAAAGCTCCCAAATTGTAATGGGCAAATTTTCTCAATTTTTAGCCGTTTACTTCTTGGACTGGATACAGCCTAAATTGATTGGAAAAGATCGATCAAATCTTCTGACGACTGAGCCAAACAAGACGATAGGAAATCTCGTGAAAACAGCTTGGGAATAGACGATTACGCTAAAGATGGCGGCAAGGAACTTTTTACCAAGATGCACTGCGTTCTTTAAACGAACTCCTACAGAATCATTAAAGATTCGTTATTCGAGCGCACTGCATAGGGGTTATTCGAGCGCACTGCAAAAGTTCCTCACCGCCATCTTTAGCGTAATCGTCTATTAAGAAATGGATTGCTTGTGATCAACTGCACGAGAGTGGGTCTTGCTGGCGCCTTCAGTTTTATTTATATCAATTAAAAGACCTTTGCGTTATACGGCTTCAATAAAGTTTCTGCTGGCCTAAAAGGCAATAGTTTTCTCTTTGTTCAATCAAGTTCATTCTTATAGGCATTTGGTCTATGTTTTCGATTTATTTAGGCTGTTTCAAAGCCAATAACTCATCAGCAGTCACTCAAAGCGTCAAATTTATCGTGTCCTGTCAGAAGTGAATAGTTTTTTGAACAACGAGAATAAAATTTTTTTGCCTGATCATCATAGTGCAATGACAAAACGTATTTTTATTGATATTGATATCCATAAACTTCAAGTTCGCATATCTCCATCAGGCTTGCCGTCTCGGCAAAGACCATCACGTATCGACCACACATGATTTTTGGACATTCGAACGATCTGTATTGATCTGGGATGGTGAAACTTCCTCCTGATACACATTTTGGGTTGACTCTTCCATCATTCTCCAAACTGTCACCAATTCGCACATCAAAAGGGTTCATCCTGTTCCAGCAACACCCATGCTTTCTGTTTTTCAGTGCAACAGATTTGATGCATGCTTTTTGAAGAAGATCGACTCTGAACCAGGGTGGACGACCAGCCCTTAAGGTTATAGCACACTTTTGATGGATAGAGAATAGATTCCCATCGACAGCATTTTCAGGAATCGTTGTTGAATCCCATTGTGTTGATAGTGTGGCTGGTTTGTTAAGACCAATGTTGGTAGAAGCTGTAACTGAAGAGAAAGCGAAGTAAATTGCAAATTGATTTTGGTATATTTATCATTAAATTCTACATGTAACTACAACAATACAAAACTAGAAATAACTACTCCATACCACACAATAAAACTATCAAACTACGTGGAACGAAACTGCATGATTTATGAACTTGCACATCTTACCTGCAGTCAATATTTAGAGACATAACAAAACAAGTACTAAAATGACTATGAAAAAATGGGGGAAGCAGCTCGATTCATTCAACCAGTTGCTAGAACATATTCTGAGGCTGTCTTTTTAAAGAGCCATTTTCACCCAGGGTCCTTTGCAGGCACGCTAGAATTTCAAACTATCTTGAAATCAATTTGGTCTGAATGAAATTGCAGATCCACCGTGCAGTAGTTGTACTGATAAAACAGTTCAACTATAGTGAAACTTTTCTATCAGTGCAACTGCCGTATGAATCCATGGTTTCCGCTTACGCCATGCTTGATTTTCAGGCAGTCAGAAATTTCAGCGTGCGTAAAGTACTGCACTTTGAGATAAATCGTTTGTTTGGGACGAATTCCCATTTCAGACTGAAAATCGAATACTTTTACAGGGAGAAGTGTTCTCTGCTGATTGAATCGTTTGTGATTCACATAGTTAGCTTTGTATAGAGGAGAAATTTTCTGTCTTCGGGTTGTCTAATTCCTACGCAGAAAGGCTAAATAAAGATTACGGATTGAAATGAAAGTGCCAAACGCCATTGTGGTTTTAGGGAAGCTTGGGGAAATATTATTGATATTATTATTAATTCAATTTGGATCCGTTGCTCGATTCCCGGTGGTGGTAGATTTTAATTTTCTCGATTTTTCTGATAATTTCCTACTCACCTGTGGAGCAATTATAGATACGCAGCTTGAAAAAGGCGAAAGCCGAAAGCAACATGTAAGGTTCTAAAATCGAGAGGATTAAAACGTATCATTGTTTACAGCTAACAAATCGGGGTTTTTACGCCTCCATTCCACGCTGACTTCATTTTTTTATATTTCAAATTATTTATAGACAAAAAATCCTTCAGCTACATAAACAACTTTTTATTAATTAATATTTTATACATACAGAAAATTACTGAAGGTTTATGGCATTGCTGATCTTCCAGGGAGTCTTGTTTTTATTGGTTTTCAGCTCATCAAATGTGTTTTAGTCGTTTTTTGAATAGACGATTGCGCTAAAGATGGCGGCGAAGGATTTTTTCCAAGATGCACTGCGTTCTTTAATCGAATTCCTATAGAATAGTTAAAGAATCTGTATTAAAACGGAATGCATCTTGGTAAAAAATTCCTCGTTGCCATCTTTAGCGCAATCGTCTATTGGCACAAGGTATGAAGCTCCCTTATACTTATGGGGATTTCATTCCAAACCTTAACCCTATCAGGCCTAGGGTATTTGATGCTCTAGGAAGACGAGGGGGGCTGATTCGGCCCCCCTGTTTTATTTCCGTTCTGAACGATGTAGAGCCTTGAAACTTAGCATGTGCATAGTACATCATGAGCTGAACCCAAAAATGAAATCTATTTTTAGGTATGTCACGTGACGTGCTGATAACGTCACAATAAAGAATTTTCAAAGTCAATACGGTTCAGTACTAACAAATTTAAATCGTTGATTGTGAGAAAACGAAAGGCAATAAGAACATGGGTCTAATTTTAGTGTATTCTATGGTTGAATAGCTTTTGCTTTGCAAAGAAAAATTGTATTTGGTATTCATGACCCAATAGGCCTATCATATCTTTCCCAAATAAGGGTCGGTCTCAGCAAACTAAACTTTCACAAATTCAAGCATAATTTTAGGGACACCGTAAACCCAATGTGCCCAACGCATGACGGTATTGAGGATACGGAGCACTTTTTGTTGCTTTGCCCTTCATTTGACATTCAACGACGAGATCTTCTTGCTGGAGTTGCAGATATACAACGACCATTTGTTGAAATCACCAATCTTTCAAACGATCTTCTGATGCACCTTTTATTATATGGTGACCAAGACCTGTCTAATGACCTAAATAGAAATATACTCGAACTTACTATACAATTCATCCACAATACTGGTCGATTTGATTAAGATCATATCAAATTTCAGTCACATGCCATGCAACCACCAAGTGCCCACCAAGTGCCTTTAAGTAAATTTTCTTTTTGTCTGTAATTTCTGTCTCACATTAGATGTCAGGTATGCTATCCAAATAAAAAATGAACAATTTTTTGGTTATTACAGCCCCAACCTGACATCTAATGTTAGACAGGCCACAGTATAGTAAGCATCGTTTTTCTTTTTTAGTTGTTTGTAGCATTTATGTAAAATTGTATGTAGGTTAGCGTTTTTAAACAATGCCATGGGGTAGTCATAGTCTTTTGCTCCTCGTGGCATCGTCCTTGTAGTATTGTAAAGTAGTTTGTGGTAGAGTAGTCCGTAACATTGTATTGTAAATTTTTAATGGAATATAAAAAAAAAATAAAATTTTTTTAAAGTGATGACGTCATCACACAGGAATTCGAAGAATGTGCGCATGCGTACAGCCAAAATACGCACAATCATACGTTTAAATTAAAAACAAATTATGCAGTTGGATAGAGGATCAGAAGTAGCATATATTGCTGCAATTTCATTGCTTTCCTGCATTTGCTGTAGATTTTATTAGCATTTATTGAAATTTTGTACAGACATCTCTCAAACATTGATCGCGTTTACCCCCTGGAATGAATTTAATTTTCTAAAAAGTTCATTTTTGATTATAAGAAGGATAAAAACTAAAAATCAGAAAGGTTTAGCGTTGTAAATGCACTACGTAAAAATCCACAGAAGAAAAGCCGCTAGGGGGGGGGGGGCTGATTTTTTTTCTTTATATATATTCAATCTAAAAAAATTTACATGACAGATTACTACCTACACTACTTAATCTACTTTACAACACTACGACTAAGATAAGGCTCAAATCCTTACTGGTTGTCAGAGCATGCGGAAATCATCCAATTTCATGCTTGTCAGCCAATGAGATCACCGCTTTCTAGCCCCTGGAGACAAAATCGGTCGTTTGAGGTAAATTTTCTAGTACCCTCACTTAAACTAAAATGGATGCTAAAATTCTTCAGTTATTTGCAATTTTTTTTAATAAATCAGTTGTGGGGATGTTCGTCCAGAGTTGTTTACATGTTTAGGCACACAGCTTGTTTGGGGCCGGAGCTGCGTTCATTTTCCGGTCAAAGAATATTGACCTTCGTTGAAATATCTATAGAAATCGCTACAAATGAGATATACAGATAAGAATTTCAGCGATTACGCATACTGACCTGAGCAATAACCGAAACTCTTTCACTGCTATCATATCTCAAAATTGGAGGAAATTTCTAATGATTTCTAGTAGAGACATCATTTGGGCCTAAGCTTGTCCTCGCTTAAAACTCATTCCATTGCACTTTAAAAGTAATGGTAAAATTCTTGAGCTAGATAATGCGCTTACCCAGGACTCAGACACCAGTTTGACTTCGTTTGCCTTCTTTAATTTGCCAAATTTTTGTAAGAAGCAACCAGTTGTGGGCGAATTGCAAGAAGTCTCCTCGGTCCATATTTTTCTCTACACAGATCCTCCGCTTCAAACAACAAACAGTGAACTTTGGCATTGTATCATAAAAGTCTTGCATCACAGAACATTCCTTTTGAACGATCCCATGCGCATTAGCGAGGCACTCGTGAATTGTATTCACGCATTTCGTTCTTTTCGTTCTTATTTCAATCAATGCAAAACATAAAAAGAACAAAACGTTGTTTTGGGTTTGCTAAAAAAGATACCCGGTTTTGCTCTTTTGTTTGTTTCCATTGACTGATTGAATCAAATGCGTGAAAACAATTCACGAGTGCCTCGCTAAGGCGCATGGAATCGTTTTATAGGAATGTTTTGTGATGCAAGACTTTTATGATACAAAGTTCACTGTTTGTTGTTTGAAGCGGAGAGACTGTGCAGATAAAAATATGGACC
The DNA here is from genome assembly GCA_039566865.1 of Aurelia coerulea. Taxonomy (NCBI): domain Eukaryota; kingdom Metazoa; phylum Cnidaria; class Scyphozoa; order Semaeostomeae; family Ulmaridae; genus Aurelia; species Aurelia coerulea. The sequence continues at coordinate 18,199,144 of CM076956.1, read as the reverse complement.
GTCGAAAGTTTTTGCAATTCACCCACAACTGGTCGTTTCTTATAAAAATTTGCTAATGTAATAAGGCAAACGAAGTCAAACTGGTGCCTGAGTCATGGGTAAGCGCATTATCTAGCTCAAGAATTTTACCATTACTTTTTAAGTGCAATGGAATGAGTTTTAAGCGAGGACAAGCTTAGGCCCAAATGATATCTCTGCTAGAAATCATTAGAAATTGCCTCCAATTTTGAGATATGATAGCAGTAAAGGAGTTTGGGTTATTGCTGAGGTCAGTATGCATAATTGCTGAAATTCTTATCTGTATTTCTCATTTGTAGCGATTTCTATAGATATTTCAACGAAGGTCAATATTCTTTGACCGGAAAATGAACGCAGCTGCGGCCCCAAACAAGCTATGTGCCTAAACATGTAAACAACTCTGGACGAACATCCCCACAACTGATTTATTAAAAAAAATTGCAAATAACTGAAGTATTCTAGCATCCATTTCAGTTTTAGTGAGGGTACTAGAAAATTTACCTCAAACGACCGATTTTGTCTCCAGGGGCTAGAAAGCGGTGATCTCATTGGCTGACAAGCATGAAATTGGATGATTTCCGCATGCTCTGACAACCAGTAAGGATTTGAGCCTTATCTTCACTACGACTACGATACCAAGAGGAGCAAAATACTATATCAACCCCGAGGCCTTAAAAAGAAGAAAAGCATTGAAAAAGTACATTTATATAAACCAGACAAACAGAGCTACAAGCTAAGGTTACCAAACAACCAAACAGTTGTTAAGTGCAACCAAACAATTTCGAGTGAAGATTGGCAAGGTTTAGAACCAAGAAAGGTAAAATGTATTATTTGGTTGCAAGCTTCCTTAAGATACATAATTGCAGAAAGAAAACAAACAAACAAACAAACAAACAAACAAACAAACAAACAAACAAACAAACAAACAAACAGACAAAAACAAAACAAAAACAAATTACTAAAAACAGACACATACAGAAGGGAATTGGGTGCTCTATTCAGGGATTCCAGTAACCTTCAACCAAATCGTTCCGTTTCAGAAATGTACTTAATCGTTAAATTTAAGATTAATTTGTTGGCTTCCAAGGGTAAATATTTGTTTCCGTACAGAAGAAGTTGCACCACATGATATCTGAACCCTCAGAATATCCATAAGCTTCGAGTACATCATTGACACCAGCGAGAAGACTGCATCTATGCTCTCTGAAAGAATTGCAGAGCAGCAAGAAATGCTCCGTATCCTCTATGCCATCGTTTACTGGACACATTGGATTGATTGTATCTTTAAAATTATGTTTAAATTTGTGGAAATTGAGTTTGCTTAGCCCCACTCTTAACTGTGTTAAACATGCAATCCCTTTTGGGTTATGAATACCATATACAGAATTAGCAGGAGGCCTAATTTGAGAGAATAATTTTTTCCTAAAGACGCTAACAGAGGGGGATTCTCTTATTTCGGGATCAAGCTTATTCCATTCAGTCAAAGAGTCAGGGTAGAAACTAGATTTAAATTTGTCTGTTCTTGCCTTTAATTGCCCTACTACTGGCGGATTCCGAAAAGAGTAGTTATTTTCATGCAATGGTGGAATAGGGTCCCTTGTATAATCAGGGGTCAAATTATTGACAAATTTATAAAAAAGAATAAGACGTCTACTCCATCTTCTTGAGCTCAACGATTCCCACCCAAGTTCATTGTACAACCTTTCCCGAGATGTTCCTCTCCAAGTTCCTGTCACTGCTAGGGCAGCAGAATATTGAACAGATTCAAGTTTTTCCATCATGTAATTTTCAGAACCATCCATCCCATGTGGTACATGATAAATTACATCGCCGTAATCTAGGTGGGGTCGAACATACAATTTATACAACTCATTCAATGTATTTCTAGGGAGATATTTGGACATGAACTTCACCATTCCAATCGCTTTTCTTGACTTGTTTATGGCCGTTTGTATATGAGCTGAGAAAGAAAGTTTAGAATCTAGTATGATGCCTAAATGTTTATGTTGATCAACTGTTGACACGGGTGACGCATTAAAGAGGATCACGGGATGGTTAGTTTTTATCTTTTTCTTTGAAAAGACTAATTCAACTGCTTGCTTTCGGGGGTCTGGATTGAAGGACATTCTCCAGTCGTGTGCCCATAATACAATATGACTCAGGTCATGGTTCATGTCGCTAGCAGCTAAGTTAGGGTCTTGTACGATTGTAAAGAGTGATGTGTCATCTGAAAACAGTTTCACATTACATTTCAAATTCTTTGTCAGATCATTCTGATTCAGCCCCCTCCCCTAGGCTTGATAGCGTTAAGAGTTGAATAGGAAAATCCTTTTTTGGCATACTCCAGATTGTACCTCGGAATCTGAAGAACTCTGCAGAATCGCATGTTATAGCTAGAGTATTGGGATCTTCATTGGAATAGCATAGGAATCATTCGTCGTACATAGCCGATTGCTCGTGGCCCATGGTCGAAACCGCCAAAGCCTCATTTTCATGGACCAATCAGACGGCTAAAAAGCGAGGGAGACAAAAGAAACCCGTGAAGATTTTGCTAAATTTTACCTACCTTCATAAAACGCAACCAGGACAAAAAACTGCGTGAGATTTCCCGAGCAATCTACTCTCCAGATGTTTGGGAGTAAGACTTTGGATGCCGGTTGAAATATCTCCAGGATTGGTGGAGTTATGGCCACAAACAAACCGATAAGGCACTGAACCTTGAACAATAGAAATTCTGGCCGGGAGACAATAGTAATAACAATAGTGATTGTTGTAAGAACGACCCGAAAACGCCACAATCTGTATTTTCAATTGTTCTTGCTATTGTCTTTCGCTAAATTTTCTTTTATTGAAGATTCAATGCCCCTACGGTTTCTATGTGAATTGAAAAAGTCTACAAAGGCTTGTTCGCGCATTTCAAGTCATGTGGCAATACTCTAGGGAAGTTTCTGTATTGTACTACTTTTTACATTCATGGCAAAAGTTTGCTCGTTGCGAAATAACTTATAAAATTCAAAAGAGGTTTTATCAAGAGGCTTTATCACCTGACTTAAAGTTGCGTAAACAGGTCTCGACAAGCCTTCGCCGATTCTGTCTATTAGAGAGGCAATAACTCCACCAATCCTGAAGATATTTCATCCGGCATCCAAACTTGTACTCCCAAACATCTGGAGAGTAGATTGCTTTAAAAAAATTCGGGAAATCTCAAGCAGTTTTTTGTCCTGGTTGCGTTTTATGAAGGTAGGTAAAATTTAGGAAAATCTTCACGAGTTTCTTTTGTCTCCCTTGCTTTTTAGCCGTCTGATTGGTCTGTGAAAATGAGGCTTTGGCGGTTTCGACCATGGGCCACGAGCAATCGGCTATGTACGACGAATGATTCCTATGCTCATTGGAATTTGTTCCAGAGATATTCTGGGCAGAGTCTGTTTATGATTTATTAGTACAGACTCTGCGTATAACGGCTTATAACGTATAACGGCCCTGAAAGTTTCTGACTTTTCCAGCTACTTATTGTGCAACAACCCAAAAAGGTTTTATGAAAATATTTTGACAAATGAGGGGGAGGGAGACAATTTTCCGGACCTGACTCTGTCAAAATCGCCAATTCTCAAAAAGTAGCAACATTGCAATATTTTGCAAATATATTTGCAGGGCAATGTTATTTGATGTAATCTATAATAATTCTCATGTTTGGATGGAAATAATGCTCCAACTTAGATTTTAGCGCATTTTTCCTGATTTTGACCGATTTTGCCACTTTTCTTGACCACACAAAGAAAAATGCTGAAGCAAGCAATAACGGCGGCTAACTTTAGATTAACTTCTCTATTTTCATAAAGTACATGCCTGGGGCTATTAGTACACCAAATTTGGTTGCTCTATCTATTTCCAATCAAGAGTTAGGTAGGGGGGGCTTTTTGGCCCCCCCCCCTCCAAGTCGCTTGCATAACTATGAACAGCAGCTTTGTAGAGCGAACCTATGACGAAACTTTGATCACATCAAGTGATAAAGAGAAATTAAGGCCAAGAGGTAACAACTTCTTTCCCAATGAATCACTCGGTACGACAGCGGGCCTGCTCGGCACCGCAGGCGCCGAGCGGCATGCCTAGATACTATTATTTATTGAGCCGATTGTATGGAACTTTAATGCGATCTCTCTTCCTATTCGCCACTCGAAATAGTAATTGGTTCAAGGTCAAATGCAGAGAAGAATGAAACAAGAAAAAGAGAAATGCGAACAACTTTTGAGAGACTGTACTTTAAAACTAAAACGCATCAATAATATATATCAAGACGCTATATCATTTGATACATGGTCAACTACGGCTACAGATAACAAAAGATTATTTAAATACAAAATAAACAGTACGAAATAGAGGTTACAACTAAATACCTAAGAATTTCTAGGTTGGGTTTGATTTTACTTTTTATTTATTTCCGTTTTCTGAATTGAGGCGTCTGCAGTATATATCATGAAGAAATTCAGAAAATGTCTGTAGGAGGAGTTCATCTTCGTTGGACATTAAGTATGTAAGTTTCTGTTCATCTGTTGGTATATATTTGAAATTAGGGCAGAGATTTTGTGTTTTATCTAGGAACACTGTCCGTTCAGAGATAAATGTTTGGCACGAGAGAATGAAGTGGGTCTCGTTTTCAATTTTGTTTTGGCAGGATCTGCAAAATCGTCTTTCTCTTTCTAAGGGAGGCTTGAAATGTCTTCCTTTTTCTATTGCAAGGCAGTGGTCGCTAAGGCGCAATTTTGATAGTATTCGTCTATGTGATCTGTTGGTAATTAGGGAGAGATAATTTTCATATGTAATTTGAGATTTGTATGTTTTATATGATAAGGCTTTTGGGCAGTCACTCAAGTGATTTTTCCACTGTATCTGATGCTCTTGTATAAGGGTTTCTTTTTTCGCATGTTTTGAGAGTAATGTAATAGATTCAGTATTTAGGCCATCCTCTGTAGGGTTATCAGTAAAGTTATTCATGTAACAGGTTATTGTTTGACGATGGTTTATTGAGTTTTCGTATTTAAGGGCCTGAGATACCAAAGAGAGTGGTTCAGATTCATTAATTATATGTTTTATGAAGTTGTTAGTCCTGCAGTTTAAAGGGATGCTGAGGGGGTAGCGACCTAGTTCACCGCGTACTAATGCATTTGTGGTTGATCTATTTACTCCCAGTAAGCGTTTTAAAAATTGTGTGTGTATTCGTTCAATTTTACAACTATCCCAAAAATTTTGGTTTCGGTTTAGGTAAGGACCCCAGACCTGGGAACCATAGAGTAGAATAGGGGCTATGGTAGAATCAAACAGTTTCAATGCTGCTTTTATGGGAAGAAATTTTATTTTATGGCGGCTGTTAAGGGCTAACAAGGCACGGTTAGCTTTAGCACTAAGTATATTTAATGTTTCATGGAAATTGCAGGCAGCATTTATTGTGACACCAAGGTAGGTGAACTCTGTGACGTTCTCCAATGGGGAATTATTAATGTTAAAATTTTGTTTGTATTTGGTATTATTTTTATAGAACGTCATACATTTTGATTTATCATTATTAACTTGGAGTTTCCATTGTCACAATAATTAGATAAGCTATTCAAGCATTGTTGTAGACCATCGTGGGAAGACGAGAGAATGATTAGATCATCAGCATAGACGAGGCAAGAGATAGGCTCATGCCCAAGGTCTAATGGTGTAGGATTGGTCTTACTAAGTTCGTCAACTAGATCATTTATATAAAGGTTAAAGAGTGTTGGACTTAACGGGCATCCTTGTCGTACTCCTTTAGAGCATTTGAAGAAATTAGTACATTGGTTGTTAATTTTGACTGCACATTCTGTTTTATCGTACATGCATTGGATAATTTTCAAGACGTTGCCATTAATTCCGTAATTTTGAAGTTTTTGAAAGAGGCCGCGGTGCCATACGCTATCAAATGCTTTCCGAAAATCAATAAAGGCTGCATGTACTTTCTTTTTTGAGGTATCATGGACATGTTTATTTATCAAGGCTTTAAGAGTAAGCAGGTGATCAGTGGTACGGCATTTTTCTTGGAAACCAATTTGATTATTACGAATTATATTGTTGTCTCTCAGAAATGATTTAAGTCGGTTATTTAGAAGGAGGCAGAGGAGTTTTAGTAATGCATTACCAACACAGATTCCACGGTAGTTATCTGGATTAGTCTTGCAACCTTTGTTGTATACAGGAGTGATCAGGCCTTGGCACCAGAGTTTGGGTACCAGTCCTTTGCTTAGTATTAAATTTAGAGTCATTTTGATTAATTCTATCATTTCTGAGTTGCAATTTTTTATCATTTCGTTGCTTATTCCGTCAAAACCTGTAGCCCTCTTGTTTTTTAGTTTTGCAATTGTATCAATAAGTTCTTTGTTTTCAATTTGATCGTTTAATGTCGAGTTATTTCTGATTTCATTAGCTGGGTAATGCGTGTTAGTTGACTGGTCAGTAGAGAAGAGTTTCTTATAATAGCTTTCCCATACCATACCATCTTGTATGGCAATGGATTCTTTTTTTATTTTTTCGTCAAAGTCTTTCCAAGTGTTCCAAAAGTTGTCATTGTATAGACTGTATTGCAGTTTAGTGATTTGCTCGCTCCAGAAGCTTCGTCGTTTTGTGTGTAAAAGCCCTTTGTATTGTTTCAGTTTATCACGGTATTTAATTCTTGCAATTTCACTGAAGGGATCTCTGTGTTTCTGTTTTGAAAACGAATTTAGTTCTTTTTTAAGGTTTCTTCAGTCTGAGTCAAACCATTTCTTTTTTCCTGGGGAACCCTTGGTTTGTTTGGGCTTAGATGGTTTAAGTTTCAGTGATGCATTAGCAACAGAATGGAAAATTGATGTTAATTCTGAGGATATAAAGATCTGGGTTGCAATCTGTTTTAAACTGGCTTCTTAATTTATTGATTTTAGATTTTATTTCGTCAGAGGTCAACGCATTACAAAAGTTTTCAGGGGATTTTTCATCCCAAATATATCTGTTTTAAGTGGGGTCCAATCGTAATTGACTTGAGCATTATGCACGATTTTTTTGTTTGGTAGATGGGCAGTAATTTTGCAGTGGTCTGTAAGGGATGATTGCTCGCTGACGTAAAACAGGGATATTTTGTCAAACAGAGACCGTGATGCTAGGGCGTAGTCAACACAGCTAGCACCGTTGTGCGAGAAGCATGTCAGGTTTCCTGTTGTGTCGCCAAATTTTCTACCATTTAGAATTCTTAGGCTTGTGGACCGACATAGGTTTATCACATTTCTTCCATGTTTGTTAGGGTTTCCAGTGTCACAATTGGATTTTTTTATTAAATTTCCTAAGTTAGAGATAACTGAGTTGTCATCATTTGTAAGGTTTGTGGCTGGTATGTGATCAGGTAGGCAGTTTGTACGGGCATTGAAGTCACCAATAATCATAAGGTCCTCGTTTCCAGGCGAGAATTCAATGAGGTCGTCTACTAGTTCTTCGAAGATTTCATCTGAGTAGTATTTAGACTCTTGAGGAGGAATGTAAACAGCGCAAATCCTGAGGTTATTTTTGCAGTTATTGAAGACATTCTTATCTATTTCTAGCCATAAGTAGTTTTTGTGAGTTTTGATGATTTTGATTTGGTTTTGAAGATATTGTTTATAGTAGATCAAGGTTCCACCGGAGCTTCTGCCTGTCTTCATTCTATCAATCTTATTTGGGGGGACTTCGAGTCTAAGAAAGTTTGGGATGTCTTTATCATGGGTACAACTCCAAGTTTCAGTAAAGATGTTGACATAATTTATTAGGGTTTTCTCGAGGTCTGCGATCTTGCAGCAATAAGAATATTAAGTTTCTTAATCTCGTTATGACTACTGCTGGGATATAGTCAACAGTGGCGTCGCCACGGGGTGGACTGGGGTGGACATGTCCACCCCAGTTTTCCGAGAGCTCGATTTTTTAATTTCTCGAAATCCGTTAAAAAATCTTGGGGGAGGGGTAGATTTTTATTGACCTGGAATTATTGTGACAACTGGTTTTCCCCTTGAATTCTGAATTTTGTTATTGAACATTTCGAGAAAACTCTTAAATTTCAATTTCAAATCGTTCCTTTCCTCGTAAATTAATATATGATGTATTTTTCTATTTTGATTTTCGTTGTGCAAAAATGCCTGCTCTTACGAAAAATGCTGCTTGAGATGGTTGCTTTTCCAAATATATCGAAATAGATGGAAATAATAAAAGGGCGTTTCCCGCGTTTTCCGAGAGCCTGAAAGGCGTGGTCAGGACAAATTTTCTGGGGGCCACGCCCCCAGATCCCATCCTATTTTTCCACCCCAGATTTTTTGGGCTGGCAACGCCCCTGATAGTCAAGAGAATCAGATCAATTCTTTAACATGTTAAAAGGAGTGAATGTTGATGGCGCTACTGTAAAAATATTGCTTCTAAGAGATGTGTTTACAATCGTCGTATTACATATTCTGCATGCGAATTAAAGACTGGAGTCATTCTTAGCTCCTGTACTTTTTACGGTTTTTACAACTTAATTTACTGTAGACATTTCTATGGAACGCCGTTTGCACAAAAATGACATAAACATAGTTTATGTTACATAAACTATGTTTATGTGCACATAAACTATGTTTGGTAGGTAAGGTACTTAATAATAAATTGTAAAGAGATTCGGATGCAAAAAAACGAGAAGATTTAGCACACTGAGGCCTTTCTGACTTGTGTCGTCATCAGAGTGTGACTAACATAGTTTATGTCCAATATTGTGCACATAAACCTAGTTTATGTACATAAACATAGTTTATGTCCATTTTTGTGCAAACGGCGTCATAGTCATTGTTCTAGAAGGCGTCATAATCATAGTCATAATGAGTCCCTGTAGCGTCACGTCGGTAACAATAGCGGACTTATCGCATTCAGAACACCGGTGCAATGTGATCCAGTTTTCCATTCGTAGCCTGAGGTATTATTTCAAGTTAGGCATACAAAGTGTACTTTAGGCCTCTTTCTTAGCACAGTAAGGGCACAAAATAGCAATACATTTCAAATTCAAATTTCTTAGCTTGAACTCACTCGATTTTCATGATCTTCGTTTTGTTTGAAAGATTAAACCTTGCAGAATATGTAGTGAGAAAGCCGATTGAAAATTTTGTCTTGAGATGTGCAAATTTTGTGAATTCTAAATGGTTACCAAACGTTTAAAATGAATGACCTGAGATTTATAGCGCTTGTCTATAAATAGGACAAAGAAACCCCTTATACTACCATTGTTTTCTGTGGCTTTGCTTTCTTCCGCCACTTACTGGATTATTAAATACAATAGGCTATTTATAAACCTGTGAGATCTCATCTTTTAACTCAGGTTATTCGCTTTAAAAAAACTAAAAAACTGAATCATGAAACGCTTTTTCAACATTAAAAACAAAGAATCTATGTTTCAGACTTCTTGTAAACCCTATTGCAGAATCAAATTTAAAGTGAATGACCTAAGATATATAGTGCTTGTCTATAAATAGGAGAAAGAAACACCTAATCCCTCTATTGTTTTCTTTAGCATTATTTTCATTCGCCACGAGCTGGATTATAAAAAACAATAGGCTATTTATAAATCTATGAGATCTCATGTTTTAACTCAGGTTATTCGCTTTAATCTATTGTGAACACTTTTGCAAAAGGGCTAAGTAGACTAAGCTCTCAAATAATTTTGGCAAACTTTTTGCGTCGTCACGAATTGTGTACGGGCACCTCACCTTAAACTACCGAGTCGCCCCCCCCCTGGGCTCTAAACTTTGTATTTCGATTTCTTAACTTTGGGCCTAATTCTTCGCGAACAAGACTCCTTGTTTAGTTTCTTAGTATTCATAAAATTAATTTTACCGTTGTTAATCATAATTTATTTAGGACCGAAAATCGCAAAAATGTAATTTCCATACTTTCCAACAATATTCGAAACAAATTTGTGCAAGATTGACGCTGCACGTGCTATCTTCCCCTCCTTTACGAGGAACGTGTTAACCGACTTCACTCTAAATTCCCCCAAGCATTCACAAGAAAAAGTGCTGTAATTTGCAAACTGATCCTCGGGGAATAATTTAGACGCGTCTCAGAACAATGGGCACCACGCCGTTTGCACAAAAATGGACATAAACTATGTTTATGTACATAAACTATGTTTATGTGCACATAAACATAGTTTATGTACAAAAACATAGTTTATGTCAATTTATGTGCACATAAACATAGTTTATGTACATAAACTGAGTTTATGTGCACATAAACATAGTTTATGTAACATAAACTATGTTTATGTCATTTTTGTGCAAACGGCGTTCCATACATTGAACAACCCAGTAACAAGCAACACAACTACGGAACAGTCCAGTAAAAGCAAGAAACAACAGGAACAGGCCAGTAACAATTGGAATAGCGACACAGTAACGACCATAGAACAACTGTAATGACCCAAAATAAAGCGAATAAAGGGAAACATCTTACCTCCAGTAAAAGAAAGCTTATTAAAAAGTCCATCCTAGCGCAACTTCTTAATTCTTTGGTGATCTGATAGTAACTCTTTAGCAAAATATTTCCTATGAAAAAATTAAGTGTATTCATTGCTTGATGCAAGCTGGTAAAATGAAAGTTTTGCAATAACGTGTCATGCTTTTGCTTTACATCTCTTTGCCAAATAATTTTTCGTTTTCGTTCATTTGCTGTTCTTTTTCACTTCTCGATTCACGCAGCACGCAACACATCACAGGAGGCCTTAAAAAGGTGGAGTACCCCATTCTCTTAGAGTTCAGTACGCTAATTTCATGCTTTTGGTGCTTAATCTAATGCAGTTCAGTACGCTAATGTTCTGCTCGTTACTGGCCAGTTCCTTGCTTATATTCCATTTGTTACTCTGGGTTGTTCCTTGCTTGTTCTGCTTGTTACTGGGTTGTTCCTTGCTTGTTACGCTTGTTACTGGCCAGTTCCGCTTGTTACTGGCTTGCTCCGCTTGTTCTGTGTTTTAGTAACGTCGTCCATACATTTCATAAGCACCTTTGTGTATGGAACGCCGTTTGCACAAAAATGACATAAACATAGTTTATGTTACATAAACATAGTTTATGTCCAATTTTGTGCACATAAACCTAGTTTATGTACATAAACTAGATGTTTATGTGCACATAGACATAGTTTATGTACATAAACATAGTTTATGTCCATTTTTGTGCAAACGGCGTCATTGTCATTGTTCTAGAAGGCGTCATAATCATAGTCATAATGAGTCCTTGTAGCGTCACGTCGGTAACAATAGCGGGTTTATCGCATTCAGAACACCTGTGCACTGTGACCCAGATTTCCATTTTAGTGTAATTAATGCCAAAAAATGAAAATATCAGAATTGTACAAAACAAACTTTTCTACTGTTAAACGTAGCCTGAGGTATTATTTCAAGTTAGGCATACAAAGTGTACTTTAAGGTAACTCTGCTTTCCGCTCTAGTGCACAGCGAAATGCCATTTCGCAAAACCACTCTCCTCAGAAAACAGTTAATTTCTCCAATATTATTCGGCCTATCGAAAAGCAGTAAAAAGGATGTTGTTCTGTATAATCTGGGCAATCGAAAGATGTATAAATCGCAATGTTTCCTTCAACCCTGGTTTCGCAAATCCTAGTTCAAATCTTTTTGCTAATTTCAGAAAAGTGGATTTATCTCCAAAACTACTCGAAAAATGTTCGATTTTTTTTCGTTCCATCTTTAGCTAGGTTGTTGATCTACAACTTTGCCAAGTCTGATTGAAAAAGCTAGGCTAGATTTTCTGCAATCGAATTTCATATTTCTGTTTACTTTTCGACTGCGAAATGGAGAAACCTTGGTCAACAGATTACCATGCTATGAAGCACGCTTGCAAAAGCTCAGGCTTGAAATAACTTTTAGAAGTTTTTCCATTGGCAAACAAATGAACGTCATCTTTTGGGAATACCATACGCAGGTCTCAAAAGACATCCTTAGCGCGCTTGTAAAAGTATCATTTGCATCTATTGATTAAAAATTACTGATTTTTACCAGCAACTTCACGAAACCATGCTTTGGGTGTCTTTCGAGACTTTCGTAAGCATTCACAGATTATCAATTTCTTTTAGAGTCCACAATGAGCATAGTTCTTAGATCAAGAACAAATTTTTTTGCAAAACATTCTACGGCCGTTCAAATTGTTCTGCATGGGCTAAACTGTTGACCAACGCTTTTCCCTTTCGATGTCGAAAAGTAAACAGAAATGTAAAATTCGATTGCAGGAAATCTAGCCTAGCCTTTTCAATCAGACTTGGCAAAGTTGTAGATCAACTACTTAGCTAAAGATGGAGCGAAAAAAAAATCGAAACTTTTTCGAGTAGTTTTGGAGGTAAATCCACTTTTCTGAAATCAGCAAAAAGATTTGAACAAGGATTTGCGAAGTCAGGGTTGACGGAAACATTGCGATTTATACATCTCTCGATTGCCCAAATTATACAGAACAACATCCTTGTTACCGCTTTTCGATAGACCGAATAATATTGGAGAAATTAACTGTTTTCTGAGGAGAGTGGTTTTGCGAAACGGCATCTCGCTGTGCACTAGAGCGGAAAGCAGAGTTACCTTAAGCCTCTTTCTTTGCACGGTAAGGGCACAAAATAGCACTAAATTTCAAATTCAAATTTCTTAGCTTGCACTCACTCGATTTTCATGATCTTTGTTTTGTTTGAAAGATTGAACCTTGCAGAATATGTAATGAAAAAGTCGATTGAAAATTTTATCTTGAGATGCGCAAATTTTGCGAATTCATAATGGTTACCAAACGTTAAAAAAAATTAAAAAACTGAATCATGAAACGCTTTTTCAACATTAAAAACAAAAATCTATGTTTCAGACTTCTTGTAAACCCTATTGCAGAATCAAATATAATCTATTGTGAACACTTTTGCGAAAGGGTTAAGTAGACTAAGCTCTCAAATAGTTTTGGCAATTTTTTTACGTCGTCGCGAATTTTTTACGGGTACCCCACCCCCTGGGCTCTGAACTTTGTATTTCGAATTTTTAACTTTGGGCCTAATTCTTAGCGAACAAGACTCCTTGTTTAGCTTCATAGTATTCATAGAATTAATTTTACCGTTAATCATAATTTATTTAGGCCCGAAAACGCAAAGACAAATAAAACGTAATTTCCATACTTTCCAACAATATTCGAAAAAAATCTGTGCAAGATTGACTCGGCGCGTGCTGTCTTTCCCTTCTTTTATGAGGAGCGTGTTAACCGACTTCACTCTTAGGCCTAATTCTCTTAAGCATTCACAAGAAAGAGTGCCGTAATTTGCAAACTGATCCTCAGGGAATAATTTAGACGCGTCCCAGAACAATGGACACCACGCCGTTTGCACAAAGCTGGACATAAACTATGTTTATGTGCACATAAACATAGTTTATGTTCATAAACATAGTTTATGTCCATTTTTGTGCACATAAACATAGTTTATGTACATAAACTATGTTTATGTTACATAAACCGAGTTTATGTGCACATAAACATAGTTTATGTAACATAAACTACCGGGTGTCCCAAAAAAAAGTTCCGGCGTTTGATTGAACGCAGACAAAAAAGTTCGTTATCTGGCAATTTCTATTCATTTTAGGTACATACTGAACATTTCAACTAACAGTTTGGCATATCGTAGGAAGAAATCAGTAATCTGAAGATGGAGTTATTAGTCCTAACATCGCATCTTCATGTTGAAGGTAAAACCAGAGAGATTAGTACGCGAGCCTTTCTGCATCATCGTGGTGGAGGGGGAATCTCCGGATGAGCAACACCAAAACTGGGTTGACACTTTGTTTCATTGCCTTGACGACGTTTAAGTGTTCCGCTCATTGAGCATATTTGAAGTAAAGGTCTGAAAATCGAATCTAATAGGTCTCAGGGGGAAAGTACTACGTTCATACCTTGCCATGCACTCAATTCGGACTGGACGAACACACAAAAATGCATTATTGCATAATATGGTAGGTCGAAAAAGCAATTGAAACTATTCTTTAGTTAAGAGAAGGCGGTCTATTCTACTCCGTGCAGTGAAACCGTGAAACAGTAAAAATTCCCTTTTGAAACTCCCAGTTGGCACAAGGCAACAATAACAGCAGCAAACAGTTGCCCCGAGACCTATTTGTTTCTATTCTTCGCACCTTAGGCTAATTCAAACAATCAAAAATGATTTAAATCTAAATTCCGTTCAAGTACAAAGCAACGCTTTCTCTTGTGAATAAAATTTCTGCCCGCACGGGACGTCAAGGTAATGAACGAATTGTCAACTTAATTTTTGTGTTGCTTGTCGAGGGAGTCCCCACCATAACGAAGCTGGAAGGCGCAATAATCTCTCTGGTTTTGCCTTGAACATGAAAGTGAAATGTTAGAGCTCATAACTCAATTTTCAGATTACTAATTTCTTCCTACGATATGCCAAACTGTAAGTTGAAATATCTAGCACGTAGCTAGAATAAATAGAAATTGCCAGATTAAATAGACTTTTCTCTGTGCTCAATCAAAGGTCGGAACTTCTTTTTGGGACACTCGGTATGTTTATGTCATTGTTGTGCAAACGGCGTTCCATATTTGTGCAGAAAGCCATACTATGCCTATGTTATAGAGAATAGCGTGGTCTGATTAGTACATCTTTAAGCTTTTAACTGTATGTACTTAAGTTCGAATTTATCATGAAAGTTTCCATTATTTTCATCACAAACTTCGCCGTCAAAATCTCAAAACATATACGTTGAAATACAGGGTGTCCCAAAAAGTTGTGCTCCATTTGCCTGAAGATTGCGAAAATATGGCAAAAGATTCTCGTCAAACTTGTATATGATGTTGCTCTTCAGCTGTTCAAATAAAGTTTACTGCCATCCCCGTAAGATCTGTTGAAAGATGATGGAGCTATAACCTCCAGAAGACCAAATTTTCCTGATGAGTGAAACCAGCGGTCGGCCATTTTGTCATACTCTTTTGCTGTGATAAGTAAGAAGTAATTTCTGTAAGGTAAGAAATAGTTGAACACTCTCTGATGATTATCAGAATTTTCACGAGAGCTATGACATTGGTATTGGTAGCATACGAGTAGACCAATTATCTACTCGTAGGCTATGACATTGGAGGCTGCTTTTTAATTTCATCAGCTATCTATCGCTGCAAAATAGTATTACAAAATGGCCGACCGGCTGGTTTCAGTCATCAGTCAAATTTGCTCTTCCGAAGGTCATAGCTCCATCATTTTTCAACGGATTTTTATGTCAATGGTAGCAAACTTTAATTGAATATCTGAAGAGCAACATAACTCAAATTTTTGGCGTGAATATTTCGCTGTTTTGTTGCCTTCTTCAGGCAAACGTGGCGCACACCCTCTACGTAGTGAAAGATCGTCTTTATTGCAAAGTAACGAACAAGCTGCAAGTTAGTCGCTGCAAGTTAATCGATGCTTAGAGCAGATGAGTTTAAGAATTTTCAAATTCTCGAGTTGCGCTAAGCAAACCACCCTTTGGATAGCCAATGATCAATGACTTCTTCAAATGGGATAAGTATAATTCAATACGAGGACGAAGATACGTAAGACCAAAAAGGAAGCTCCCTGTCCCTTCGATTATAACAATAATTTATTTTCTTAAAAACACTCAGTTTTGGGGGTATTAATAAATGCCCAGCTTACCTTCTTCATATGGCATCTTCTCCCATATGTTAACAAGCTCTTTAAGAGATTCTAACTCCATTTGATCTCTTACGATCTTGAATCCTTTTGTCTTCTTGAATTGGATCACATATCTACAATTTTTATTTATTGAGCAAGTGAAGAACACTCGCTGCAAAAATTTCTTATCATTTGCCTCTTCCACATTGTTGAGTAATCGAAAGAATGAACCACACTGCGAGATAGATGAAACTAATATCCTATGCAGAATGAAAATCGCCAACAGAAACTTCATTTTGAGCCAGGCTGAACCACGCAAGCAGCTGGAACAAAACAGTTGCAGCCTGTGCTGTAAGATATTAACGTTCACTTTTCAAAACAGAAGATTTCTTTACAAAAACAGCTACCGACCCATCACAGTTTGGCCATTTGGTATCAAAGTTTTATGAAAGATTGGTGCAGCATCAAATGCTACCTTTCGTCGAAAGTTTCCTGTCCTCCAGCATGCACCTCTACGCTTAGTTTGAAGCATGCAAAACGACAATGGACAACGGGGGCTTCGTAGGTGTTGTTTTGACAGACCTTTCAATTATCGAAATCATGAATTATTGATTGCAAAATTGAATGTATATGGTTTTAGTAGATCTGCGTAGCTATCTGTTTATATCATGAGTGGTAGGACACAATTGGTTTGGATTGGAATAAATTAGGTTCTTTGCCTACCTCGAAATGCCATAAGCATCCTTTCCTCGACTTTGGCAGCCTTTCTCAGCCATATTTTATTGTTTTGACGTCTTGGGTTCTCTGCTATTATTGTGCTGCATGTTTTTAGGCCAATAACCTTGGAAATGACCACCTTAACTCTCCTGCGCATTATTGTCCTACGCTTTCCAAGGTTATTGGCCTAAAAACATGCAGCACAATAATAGCAGAGAACCCAAGACGTCAAAACAATAAAATATGGCTGAGAAAGGCTGCCAAAGTCGAGGAAAGGATGCTTATGGCATTTCGAGGTAGGCAAAGAACCTAACTTTTTTCCAATCCAAACCAATTGTGTCCTACCACTCATGTTTATATCTATATCCATATCTATCTCAACAAAAGGAAGCAGAGGGTAAAGGTAAGTGGTTCATTCATCACATGGACAGAAACCTTCCTAGGAGTACTGTAAGGTTCAATCTTGGGACCCCTTTTGTTTAGCATATGAAATTTTAATGATCTTGTAACATTGTTTAACATTGTTTAAACGTATGGCAATTTAATAAATGACCTCTTCACGTTCCTGGTGGAGACCAAAATCTGTAATTATGCGGACGACACAACTATTTATGCGTGTTGTCCTAACATTGAAAATTTCATCATGCATTTAGAGAATGATGCCCTTGAAATAACTGAATGGTTTCCAAGCAATTTTATGAAACTAAATGAAGACAAATGCCATTTGATGATTTGTGATGCGAAAGGAAATAATGAAATACCAATCGAAATAGGTGAAACCTGTGTGAAAGAAATTACAGATGAGAATCATCTCGGCATAACTTTCGATCTATTACTTGCTTTCAAGTAGCATGCCAAGGCTCTTCGTACAAAGGCTGGCCAAAAACTCCGCATGCTCTTACCGAAATATCATGTTTCATGGACACAATGAAAAACTACAACATGATTCTCGAATATGAGGGCGTTCATCTTGTCACACTTCAGTTACCATCCACTTGTTTGGATGTTTTATGGTAGAACTTTCAATCATATACCTAGAATAAAACGTGTTCACGAAAGGGCACAACGTATAGCGTACAAAGATTACGGAAATAATTTGGTTTTCTTTTGGACTAGACTAAATTGGTGCCAATCCATGTGAGAAACATACAGTTGTTAATTTTTTAAATGTATAAAATCAAATCCGAACTAAATCCACCCTCTTCATTTTCATTTCATTCATTTTTAGGAGAGTAACACTTCAGCAAAAGCTGACTTACAAGGGGCAATCCGTTGGAAGTCTGACAATCCAAACTTTAGTCATATTTACGGACAGATATTGCGAGATCGCTAATATTAATTAGAAAGAGGAGTGGACCAAGACATAAACCCTGTGGTACTCCGCAATCAACCTTCTGTAAACCATCCACGAAACACACCCAGCACCAACCAGTGGGCACTGGGAGGACCAGGAAGGCCCGCAGCACGAACATCTCCATGCTGAAAGCCCCCTCGTCCCCCGTGTCCTATATGATCAGCAATGCGAATTGCGGGTGAAGAGGTGACAGAGGTATTGTGGAGCCAGTTCATTCGGGGACTCGAAGACCATTGTTTTAGATTCACCATCAATCAGTTCGCCAACGGTCTTCCATCCCTGCTCTTCAATTAGAGGTCTGATTGAAGCGTCGAAGCTGCTATTCGTAATAATCCTAGCAGCACGGTTTTGAAGACGACTATGACGATGATGATGATGATGATGATGATGATGATGATGATGATGATGATGATGATGATGATGATGATGATGATGATGATGATGATGATGATGATGATGATGATGATGATGATGATGATGATGATGATGATGATGATGATGATGATGATGATGATGATGATGATGATGATGATGATGATGATTTGTTAGTTATACTCTACTTTGAATAGATTCTTTGAAAGAATGTTTGCATGAAACCAGTTCTAACATAAAAACTTGCAGATAATTTGCAGGTAGTGAATTCACTAGCTAGTGAATAAACGCAATTAAAAAGCTTCAGAAGTGAGGAATGTTAGTTTTTGCCAATGACAATGAAATGATTATAACAATAACAATAAATATTCCTAATAGCTTCCATAAATGATTAAACTGTCTCTTAAAAAATTAACGGTCTCTTCTGCGAAATAAAGCAACCGAATGGTCTTTGAATAAATTTTATTAATTTTTGATTATTTATCAAGGATATCATTTGTCATTATTATCACGCATCATTATCCTTATCATGACGTGTCATTATCATTTATTTATTTATCATTCAGTTATATAAGTAAGAAAAACTGCTAAACAATTTGCCCTGCTAATAAGAAACGTAGCCTAATTATGGTATGTTTCTATAGTATAAACTCTACCGGGTGAGCCAGAAAAAAGTTCCCACTTTTAGAAGTTCGTTGCAATCAATCAATATTTGCTTGACAGTCAAAAGATCGAACTATTTTTATTATTTTTCTCGCCTTGTTACAAGCATTGGAAAGATTGGTCAATTCAAATTTATACTTTGTAGTTGCAAAATGACGGAAAAAGGGCTAAAATACATATCAAATCTTAAAAGATTCCTCGCTCAGAACAACAGAGAAAAAATAATTTCTCATATAGATATATCGTCTGCAGATTTATTGCCATGGGATTGAAAATCTTTAGTATCTGTTTGAGAATCTATGTCTTATTATAATTCTTTAGAGAGAGGTGAAACGCCCGTGTGTATTGTTCTACATCAATTGTGTTTGGGGCCCTTTTTCAATCATTTTGAAAACACGAAATTTTTGCAAAGTTGAATTTACCTATATTTGCAGTGCTCGTAAGAAGACGAGAAAATCACTAAATACTTTGATCTTTTGGCTTTAACAAGAATTTGAATCATTCAAATCCATGCAGTACTTGTGGTGCTACGAATTTTCGAAGGTGGCAACTGTTTTCTGGATCACCCGGTAGAATGAGAATAGAACAAGAGAGAAACATTTATGAAGCTGTAGCTTCGATGTATGATATTCATCTAGGGATATTTCTATAATTTTTTAGAAAAGCCTTGAGCCTGTTTTTAAAAATTGCCAGCGATAAAGCAGGTTTTATTTCGGGGCTCAAGCTTTTATTTCGGGGCGCACCCCCTGCTCTAGCTTTTATTTGCCACGTTTTTAAACGACATCAGCTTTGTCCCCCAACCTCCCTGACTTTTATTAATTATCTATTAGCTACATTTTATGTAAAAATTTTTGAACAATAGGACTCACAGGTCACATGACATGCCCATATTTGGATGGCTTAAGATCTTATGATAAATATATGAACTGATTAGTGCATTAAGATCAAAATTTATCAATTAACAATTCAAGACCAATTTCATATAGTTTTCATCATTAAAATTGATTTTAATTTCCAAAGACATTACCAAATTTGCTTGGGTGTCAAGCATGAGTTTGATTGGCAGTTTTTATAACAATAGAATTCCGAAAATAGAACTTTTGACAGTTTTCATCAAGAAAGTTAATATGTATCATATCTGTAGCTTCACAATTATTTATCAAGTACTTTTCGTTGAAAATATTAAGCTTTTAGGAGAAGAGCCAAAATTGGCCAAGAGATCATGTGACTAAATTAACATATGATGCTATTTTAGAATCATAATTGCATGGTAATCATGTATACCAAGTTCCGTTGCCATAGGATTTACGGTTTCTTTGGAAATATAGCGGGGCCTTTTTTCCCCCCACCCAATGAGGAAATGGTGCTTGACTTACCCATGTAGAATAGGGGTAAGTAACATGTCCCTTAGCAGGGGCGGATCCAGGAAAAATTCTGAGGGGTGCTGAAGAGGGAGCAATGAGGGGGTCCGGGGGCGAAGCCCCGGAAAAATTTTTTGTGACCACGCCCTTTACTCTCTCGGAAATGATGACCACGCCCATAAATAGCCAGAAAATGCTTTATTTACCAGTTCAACGATTGGGTAGTTTGTTGCTCAAGCTTGATATTTCGAGGAAATCTCTTTGAAATCCTATGGAAGTATTCATGTAATTTTCTTTCTTTCCCGAACGAATTGTCGAAATATCCCATTGTTTCTCGATAAAAGATGATACGGTATGCAGAAAATTTGTCTCGCATTGTGTGAACTGCGTAGGTGGCTGATCTATCGATTACACTATTACACAAAAACAGAACAGAAGACGATAGAATTCATGATTCATGAACAACAATAGGCCTAATGTCAAGGAACTCTCAAGCTGTCGCTGTGATCCCGGGTGTGATCCTCAATATTTCTAGGATCATTAGCATCTGAAACTATACCGAGAACCCCCAATAACCCAAAAGTGAAGCACAAACCATATTTCATATCATCTTACCGTAACACCCGATCTTCCTTCTCTCTGGATCTCCTCTTGTTCACCCCTTCCAGCCCAAAATTTGTAGTTGCAGTAAAATCCATTTCAGAAATCTTTGATTATCTCATGTCCTCTTATTTTGCTTTATCATCTTAGATTCCAATTCGAGTTACTGTCTTCCAAATGCATTATACATTTAAGTTGTTTGGAACAGTAACTGAACGCTTGCAGCACACATAGCTTAGGCCATTGGCGAGCAGCAAACTGCCCGCCAAATTTTGGAAGGATAAACTTGGAAAGTATGATAATTTATCCCCCCCCTCCCCTTCAACTGCATTCTGTAATTCTTATGACTATGATGTAATGAAGCTCCCCCTGGTTAGTTTTATCCCCCTTGATATGATATCGTAGTATCATCGACTTTGATTTCAGTCACTGAAATCCCCCCCGAACAGCTCGGTTTCTTTGATGTTTCTGGATTTTCAAATCGCATGGGTGCTCCCGCCAAATCTGAGCACCCCTAGATGCGGCAAGGCTATTGGTTTATTCACTTCCACGGGTGCTCAAACTCGGATGATTTACAGGCCAAGGGTGCTCTGTTGCGCTGGCTATAGAGAAGACAATAGATTCCGAGTCCGCAAAGTGTAGGAAAGGTCAACCAGGGGGAGTTTAGACAGAAGAGTTTTGAGTTGTAATATCGACAGTGTGGGAGGAGGCGAGACGGGGGCTTGATAACGCAGTGATAAATAACGTCGAGGAATGAAAGATGCGGAGCTTCGGACAGCTCGCGAGCTTTCATTTTGTAGCAGAAAAATGTATGCATATTATTTTGGCAAAGAATTAACAAAATTTAGTTGCATCTTCTAACAACGCATCGACTTTAAAAACATAATCTACTCAAGTTGAAATCAGATCTTCATTAACACTATCAGAACGTAAAATAACAATCTCCTTATTCCGAGATAAATTCTATAGTGCTAAAAGCTCAACCTTATTCAGGGGAAGGTTTCAGGGGGTATAACTATGATAGCATGAGTAAGCCATCGCTTTGAGCCAGGTCTTTACATAATCAAAACCAAAATTAACATCACCCGACGGTTTCTGCTTTAATTTATAGGCTAGATTTTTGAAAGGTGTGAGGATCTGACAGTAATTCATAGTTTATCCGGACGTATACTAAAACGGTTGGAATATTGGATGGGAAGAAAACGTTCTGGATTTCTTGTAAGAAAAACCCAGGATAGAGAAAAGCGGAAAAATTCGTAGCAGCCTACCTACAGCGAGTAGACAGGACATGGGAAGAAGAAACCACAACTCAAGCCATGAGAGAAAATCTTCTTTTCTATATAATCCAATTTATAGTTCGAATAATTGAAGATGATTTTAAGTATTCAAATATTCAATGTATATTCTCAGCAAATTTAAAACGAATACATTTCAACTAGTGTAGTGTAAAATAGAAAGGTACATTTGGCAAAACAAATAGTGACATATATATGCATACATTTAACAACAGAATATTGCTACAGGACATACGAAAAGAACTCAAATTGAGCTTTTTCGAGCCATATTCCCCTCTCATGAATTAAAATTTAAGAACAGCAGTTATTGAATAAACAGTATAAAGAGAAGGGGACCAAGAACACTGCCTTAAGGGACACCACAACTTATTGTCCTGGTCTCGAATAACTGTTCAAACCTATGCAAACTTTCTGTTTTCTGTTCGATAGATATATGAAATAAAGGAGTCTTTAGAGTATGTTGTATCCCTCCTATCCCGTAGTAGGCTACTTTTTCAATTAAGATTTCGTGGTTTACAGCATCAAACGCTTTTGAAAGGTCAAAAATATGCAACATTCATATGCAACGTCCGGATAAACTTTTGAAAGGTCAAAAAATATGCGAGTTACCGACACTTGATCGTTTTAAAAAACAATTTAAAACGCATCTAAAGAGCTAGACTCTCAAGCCAAACACAACTCCCTGGAAGAACAACAAGGATTAAGTTTTATAGAGCTTTGGGTTTTTATTCATAAGGCTTTGTCATTGTAAATAGATGCTATATATTTTAATTTGCTGAAGGGTTAATTTGTGTATAAATAATATTAAATGAAAAAAAATGAACATGAAAAAGCCTTTTCTCTACATTTTCAATTGATTTGGTATATATATCTAGGATTGGAAGTGATGTTGATTTGTTTTTTGAAAGCCAGGTTGGTGTTCAAAGGTACTTTTATGTTGATCCACCCACACCCATCATTCAAAAAGTTCATCAATAGGCCTAGGGCCAGTTTATATGGGGGAAATCACCTCAGGTGCCAGACCCGGGGCTTAAAGGTGAGTTTCCTCCTTCCTATTGAATCCCATTCTTTTTCCACTTTGCGTTTATATGACAAACGCGAAACCACTGGTATGTTGAGATATCGCCTCACCAAAGGTCGAATCTCATGTAGGCGAGGTGAAATTTTTCTATATAAGCGAAACCCTACTGGTATGGGTATGGTGAGGTGTATTGGCTTTCTTCGTTGATTTTCATTGGTTAATTCGTTCTGATTTCACAGATAAGAGACTTTACTCCACCTCGCCTGTCAGACCCGGGTCTGGTAGGTGATGTGTTTTTCCTCGTAAAAACAGGCCCTTAGAAATGCCAAAACTGACTTGCTAGCACCATTTATGAAAACTAGTAATGTGCAGAAAGGGCAGGCAAACTTGCCACGAATGATCAATTTAATTGTTTCATTCGATCACGTCTAACTTGAGATAGACTTTAGCTTTAGGTAATGGCTGTGGAGTTGCCATAGACCTTTGCTCTCCAAGGTATCGTTTTTGTAGTATCGTAAAGTAGTTTTGTAAGTAGCGTTAGATAGTAACTTGTATTGCAAAATTTTTGATTGAATATATAAAAAAGAAAATATGAGGATCTCCTACTGATACCGATATTTCAAACGATAACTTATGGGGAAAATTCTAAACAACTCCATCTAATTACCCCGACGAGTTGTTAGAGGTTCACCGGGGTCCTAATGACAGAAAAGGATGGTCAAATTTTCACCGGGGGGTTCCAACTATATAAGGAGGACGGCACAATTATTGGCGGGGAACTGTTTCAGCCAGGAAACATTTTCTCGAGATTCTCCCAGCCTGGGTTCGCCAATTTGCAGCCGAGGTTTCACTTGTGAGGCATTTTGTACCGGTGATATTCGTGTCTTGTCTGGGGACCGATTTTGCTCTAATTTTTCACAGGGGAAATCACCGGGGTAGAATGTACCGGGGCACTTAGACAGGGGTGTATTACATACAGTGGCAGCTACCTTTGGAATAGCATACCTGACGACGTGACAAAGCGCTGTGACAGTGTCCTCTCTTTCAAACGAAAAATCAGAAAATGGAATGGAAATAAATTTATTGTAATTATAAACAAATGAATCTATCGGTACATCTAGAGCATCAAAAGCGAGAATCCTATTTTTCTTACAAAATGGAGGCAGACATCAGAGGGTTAAAGGGGCAGTCAGACGCAAAACGCGGGTAACAGATTCTGCGTGGCACAATCCCATTCGTATAGGCCTAAATATCAAAACATGTTTACATTACCTCTCTGTTTATTGTAATTCTGACGAAATTAATTAAGCAATGAATCCAGTAGTGCTTGAGAAGGTTCTATTCAGCTTTCGGTTTCACCAAGTATCATAAATCTGACTTAAAACCCATATTCTTTGATGAGTTTCTTGCCCACTTTGACTTGTAGATTATCTCTTCGCAACTTCAAAGTTGCTTCAGCAATATCGCTGTTTACGACTTTCAGGAATTTTTGATAAAAAAAATAACTTTGCAAATAAATGAAATCGACATAGACGAACAATATCTGTCAATTAAATTCGTGAGATTGTCAAGAGCAACGTGGACGTTGATGGAGATGGATTGAAATGTGCGATAATCCCATTCAAAATCTCCATTGACGAGTCGATGCTAAGCCCAAGCACTTTTCGTAGAATTACAATGAAAGTGTCCCGCGCAGCGTCACGTATTAAACTTAGTAAATGCCCCTTTAAAGAAAAACAAATGATATTTTGATTTTTTTTTATATTTTGATATTTCCCCTACAGATCTCTGGCTCCGGTTGAGGAGTTCCCCTCTGAGTCTGTTGCAGAGAGCAGGAGGCTGAAAGCTGCCCCCGGGGGGGGGTACATGACTTGAGGATGGACGGGGGTCTGCCGCCCGGTTTTCAGAAAGCTACCCTCTTCTAATTACCGAAACTTGCTTTTGATACCCACTTTTATGATTAATTTTGGCGGGAAACTGCCAATTTTAACCATTTTTTGCGAATTTCAGCGAAACTACACCCATGTTTATGGAAAATCTGCCGAAAAAGGACCCTTGTTTAGAGAATTTTGGGCTCAAAAACCCACCCATATGGGCGGCACATACCCGTACCCGAAATATGTTATGTACCCCCCCCCCCGGGAAGCTGCCAATATTCTCGCAAGTTGAAACCAATGACAGATGCCTAAAATCGGAACAACATAGGCTGGTACATTTCCACTCTGATACTTCTTATCAACGAGCACCAGCAGATTCAAAAGAGAAAGCAGATTATTAGTTTATACGGATCGAGTAGATCTATTTGCAAGAACTTTTCTTCTCCACCGGCAAATGTAATACAATATATTGTTCACTGTCCCTAAGTCCCATAGAAAGTTAAACTTATCAGAATCATGCATTCAGAAAGTTGTTCAGAATTGTGAATCTTGGAGGTTACATTCTTGGGCCATATTTTATCTAATAAAAACCATAAACTTCAAGCTCGCATAATTCCATCAGACTTGCACTCTCAGCAAACACAATCACATAACGCCCTTCCATTTGGAATGGACATTCGAACGATCTGTATTGATCTGGGATGGTGAAACTTCCTCCTGATACACATTTTGGGTTGACTCTTCCATCATTCTCCAAACTGTCACCAATTCGCACATCAAAAGGGTTCATCCTGTTCCAGCAACACCCATGCTGTCTGTTTTTCAGTGCAACAGATGTGATACGTGCTTTTTGAAGAAGATCAACTCTGAACCAGGGTGGACGACCAGCCCTTGAAGTTATAGCACGCGTTTGATGGCTAGAGAATAGATTCCCGTCTACAGCGTTTTCAGGAATCGTTGTTGAATCGTATTGTGTGGATAGTGTGGCAGGTTTGTTAAGAGCAATACTTAAACGCAAGTCAGCTATACTGATGGATGCGTACAGGCAACTGCGAAATAAAGCTAACATTCTCAACAAAACTCTCAAGCGAGAATATTTTTCCAAGAAGTTAGCTGCCTGTAAAGGTGACTTAAAGCAGTCATGGAAAACAATAAACCTCCTGTTGAATAAAAGATCTAAGACTACCAATATTGATTCCCTAAAAGTGAACGAACAGGAGATAAAAACAGATGATGATATCGCTAACTCGATGAACAATTATTTCTGCAGTGTGGGAAAGAATCTCAGTGACAAGATACCTGCTCAGGCTAATCCCCTTCTGTCTCATCAATATGAAATATCAAATCCCTCGAATGGTAGAGAACCATTCAGATTCGCAGCCATCGAAAAGAGGACCATCGAAAAGGCCTTAAATAAAATCAAGACCTCCCATGGGTCCGGTGTGGATAACATTTCTAGCTATTTCTTAAAAGTAGCCTTTCCTGTTATTTCAGATTCACTCTGTGATATTTTGAACCTTTCCATATCTTCTGGAGTTTTCCCTGACAGCTGGAAAGTTGCTAGAGTAGCTCCCATATTTAAGGAGGGACCATCTGATGAAAGATCAAAGTACAGGCCAATATCTGTTCTACCAGCTGTTTCTAGATTATTTGAAAAACTCGTGTACGACCAATTATATAGATATCTGGACGATAACTAGCTCATATGCTTACAACAGTCCGGCTTTCGCTCTTTACACTCTGTTGTCACTTGCCTTCTAAAATGCACGAATGACTGGTTCGTCAACATTGATAAAGGGAAATTTACAGCTATGATCTTCATTGACCTTAAGAAGGCGTTTGATACCGTTGATCATGGTATTCTTCTCGATAAGTTGAACTTCTATGGTATCAATGGCTTGGAACATGATTGGTTCCGGTCGTATTTGAATAACAGCAAGCAGTTTTGCAAAGTAAATGGCGTCTCTTCTGACATCAAAGATATTGATGTCGGAGTGCCGCAAGGTTCCTGTTTGGGACCACTTCTTTTTCTGCTTTATATAAATGATCTTCCCTTTGCACTGAAGAAGGCCGAGGCAAACATGTATGCTGATGATACCATGATTTCCTATTCCTCCAAAAACTTGGAAGAAATGCACATGGTGTTAAATGCCGAACTTGTTGATATCGAGAAATGGCTTCAAGGTAATAAGCTATCCTTGAACGTCGTCAAAACACAGGCTATGATAGTTGGGTCAATGCAAAATGTAAATAAAATGGCAGTGCAGCCTGCTTTGTTACCTGTGTTTAACGTTGGTAGCACTGACATTGATTTAGTGAGCAAAGTAAAATACCTTGATCTCCAAATAGACAACAGTCTAACGTGGAGGTGCCAAATTGAGAGTATAAAAGGGAAAGTTTCTCGAGCAATTGGCCTTTTGAAATACTGTAAAAACTTCGTATCTATGGAGACATTGAAGGACATTTATCGTAGTATTGTAGAACCACATCTAAACTATTGCTGCTCCGTTTGGGGCTGTAGTGGTATTACTAGAATAGAGTCTCTACAAAAACTGCAAAACAGGGCTGCCCGAATCGTTACGGGTAGTCCTTATGATGCACCATCTGTGCCGTTACGCAAAGAACTAGGCTGGTTGTCCATCAAAGAAATGATTTTGAAAGAAACATCTACTATGATGTACAAATCTTTAAACGATCTAGCACCACAGTACATCAGTGATCTTTTCGTAAGACTATCAGATTTCCACACTCGTGAGCTAAGAAACACTAAAAATGATCTTGCAGGACCGTTAATGAGAACAGCAAGTGGCCAAAAGGCATTCTCTTACCGGGGTACAAAAGTGTGGAACAATTTTGACGACAATATCAAAGAGGCTCCCTCGGTCTACTCTTTTAAATCAAGGTTGAGACAGTTGGGGTACGAAAATCTTTAATTTTGTACAGATATTTTTTGTATTCAGGTGTAAATTTTTATCTAATTTGCTTATATGTATTATATTAGGAACTTTACTTTTGACAGGGCCAAATTGTAAAACAATATTTATTGAATTTTGTACCCTGTATAAATATGTTTAAAATATGAAATATATAAATATGAAATATAGGAACTGACCTTTCTGA
The DNA here is from genome assembly GCA_039566865.1 of Aurelia coerulea. Lineage (NCBI taxonomy): Eukaryota > Metazoa > Cnidaria > Scyphozoa > Semaeostomeae > Ulmaridae > Aurelia > Aurelia coerulea. Next base: position 18,171,065 of record CM076956.1, on the reverse strand, counting down.
AATGATAAAAAACAAGCAATTGCAAAAGAAATTTAATTCTTAATATCTAGATATATTTATATATATTGATTGATGAAAGTGGTTTCACTTTTCTGATTCTGTAATCAGCACAGGATTGCAGAGTAGCACTTTTCAATGGTTTCAATTATCTTATCTATTGACAATATCAATACCGTTATTGACAAAACTTGAAACAACGAAAACTCTGTGCAGTAACATTACACAGTGTTCCAGGGAGTGGAAGAAATACCAAAACATGAAGCTTCAGAATTCAAATTTATTTTATGCCCATATCATGAAGCACAGATTTATGAAACACAAACATTTTTCAATTGGAAAACGGATAGCCAAGCAAATGATTTTTGAAGTTGGACCTAATTCATTGATTTGTTTGCATAAGTACTCCCGGAATATCGCTGCCTGGACTGAATTTTAAAAACAATATTTCTCTGCTCAGAAAAGTCCGACAATCTTCATTTTGATCTTATTTCAATCCTCTGGTCATGTACTTTTAGGTAATTGCTACAATGATTGAAAATATTGATATCTTGGTTCATTTTTATGTAATTCATAATGGCGTAAATTTGCAAAATTCATATCTTAAAAATCATTTTAAAAATTCAACAGTTGAAATGTAAGAATTGAGGCAAAATGTATTTACCAAAAAAAAAAATACAAAATTAAAGCAACTATTTGTGCAAGTTTTTACCAAAGGGTTTGTTCTAAATCGGACCCAAAAAAGAATTATGGTCAATTTTTTTATTGTACAACGGAGATATTTCAGATTTTTTCACTGTTTTCAGCAATAAAAATAAATAAAGGCCTGCCAAAGCCTTCACAACTGACTTAACTCCATATCTTTGACATAGTGTCATGGAATTTAACCCTCAGAAAGCTTTGTGTTTCATTGATCAACATGAAATCACTTTTTTCAAACATTTTTGTTTGTCCCGACAGCAGAAACAAAGAAAAACGTGTTTTCCATCATAACTACCAAAAAATTTGGGGTTTGAAGAGACTTTGAGTGATGAAAATCATTCACTTTCATCATTCTAATAACAATTTTACACTGATTCAGTCTTAAAGTCCCTTATTCGTGGTAGTTATCATAAAAAACATGTTTTTGGTCGTTCTCTGCTGATGTGACAAATGAAAATGCTTGAAAACAATGATTTCTTGTATAACAATAAAACACAAAGCTTTCCTAGGGTTAAATTTCATGACACTATGTCAAAGAGATGAAGTTAAGTCAGTTTGAAGGCTTTAGCAGGCCTTTATTTCTTTTTATTGCAGAAAATATTGAAAAAATCTGAAAAATCTCCACTGTACCACAAAAATAAGAATGACCATAATTCTTTTTTTTGGGTACGATTTAGAGCAAACCCTTTGGAAGAAACTTGCACAAATAGTTGCTTTAATTTATAATTTTTTGGTAAATACATTTTGCCCCAATTTTTACATTTCAACTGTTGAATTTTTAAAATGATTTTTAAGCATATGAATTTGCAAATTTCCGGCATTATGAATCACATAAAAATGAGCCAAAATATATATATTTCCAATCATTGTTGCAATTACCTAAAAGTACATGACTAGAGAATTGAAATAAGATCAAAATGAATGTTGTCGGAATTTTCTGAGCAGATAAATATTGCTTGTGAAAATTTAGTCCAGGCAGCGTTATTCCGGAAGTGTTGATGTAAACAAATCAATGAATTAGGCCCAACTTCAAAAACCATTTTCTTGGCTATCCGTTGTCCAATTTAAAAAATGTTTGCGTTTCATAAACATTCAGAGTATACTTGATGGTATGGGTATGAAATAAATTCAGATTTTGAAACTTCACATTTGGTATTTATTCCAAACTTTTCTTTTGTCTCGGATCACTGTAATTAGGTTCATCATACATAATCAGCATATACATGCCGAAGAACATGCTCATGACAAGGTTCCTCCGTTGAAATCATAGATGTTAAATTCAATAAGTTGCTCACTAATACAATGGAGTGCAGTGGCGTCGTGGCCGGGGGGCGGGGGGGGGGAGGCATGCCTCTCCCTGTGAACTTGTTGCCGGAAATTTCATCAGTTTTCTATTCTCGTCGGAAAAATTGAAAATTGAATTAATCCATTTTCCTTCCATGGTTTCCTTATGACAATCGAAATGTACACATAAAGCCCGACATAAAGCATCACTTTTCCGAAAAACTTGGGTTTTTACTGAAAAAGTAGGTTTTTCATTATTTTTATGCAAAAAAAAACGACCTTTTCAACCGAAATAGTGGGTTTCCTATTATGGAATCTTTATATGACGACAGTTTTGAGACATTTTGCCACGTTTTATACGTTATTTTCCTGCTTCATTTTTATCGGAAAAATGTCTCTTTGTCGGAAAATTCTGACCTTCGCCCTACCAAGAATTATGCTCTCACAACGCAACTGAAGGAGTGCAATTGAGATCATTCACAATCAGCCAAAGAGTTGCAAAGAGTGTGGACTCATGCATGACCATACTAAATCAAAAGAAATTTAAGGCAGCACTAAAGATTTTCAAATGCTTGCAGAGAACTTCTATGCCAAATTTTGCGTCATATATCGAGAAAGTGGATCATCAACACAAGAGGAAACTCATCAACCCTACGCCTTCCAAAGTCAGAAAGGAGGCTGCAAAGAAGTCACGTAGGTTTTAGGCTCCTTCTTGCAACAAAGAAGTCCAATTTGACATTCAAAAACTTAAACTCAATAGTTCAGTTGAAGCGTCACTTAACCCTTTCCCCCCTTTCCAGACTGGGCTTTTTGAGTTACTAGAAGACTAAGAGACGGGGACTGATTCAGCCCCCCCCCCCGTCTCTAAATCGCCATTCCTTTGTTTATGAGGACAAAAATCACCGCACAGGTAGCAGTGCTTATGATGTATCACTTTATTTAAGAATAATTCTGATAGAAATGACATAATTATTCAAAAACAACTGGCAGAGGGTACTCACAATAAATGAGAGAATCACCTTTTTTTAATCTTTATATTTTTCTAAGATTGATTCATGAAACCAAATTATGTCAATCAAGGCATTGTTAGAAGATGAAAAATTCACTTATGGAGTGGAAAATTTGATTTTAGCAAATCCAAGATGGCGGACAGAGAGATAAAAAATCTTGTTTTTATGAAAAATGACATTTGCAGCCATAATAGAGAATTTCTCTATATACTACAATGAAAGCTAGTTCAATGACAAATGATTATTTTTTACTCCATTTTTCTTTTTGTGCATTTTGCTGTGGTCATTGTAAAAAATGCTAACATCTGCATTTTTTCCCAGTAAGAAGCAAAAGAGCTGGAGGGGAAGGAGGAAGGGAGAAATTGGGGTCGATGATAGTAATTTGGTGTCATTTTGAAAATATTTTGACAAATTAAAAACTTTCAAGTGACAACATTTTTGCTATAAAACAGATTCTCAAGATATGTATAAATAAACTGATTGTTATTATTACTATGTGAGGATAGACCTGAGAAATCTTACACCGTTTGGGACCAATGATGCACAAAATTCCAACAGGATTACAAACATTAGGTAGAAACAACCCAATTAATCAGCTTTAAAAATATATCTAGCTTTAACCTGCTGTTGCTGCTGTACAGCTTTTGCGGTCGAAATATTCGTGCAGAAAGGCCAATTACTAACTTTTGCCATTTTCTTAAAGATGACGTCATAAACGTTGGCACGTGACATATAATAAGTCTATTTTTCATGACAAAAATTAAGGAGACCTTATTAATCATAAGGACACAAAGTAAGATGGATGCTATCAAAGGATTATGAGGTGAGCTGGAGTTACATCCGTAAGCAGCTTACCTAAAAGTTGGCCCCGACCACTCTGAAAAAAAACAGCCACCACCCATCCCAATTGAATTTGCTTTCAATGTTTCACACAAAATCACACTTCATATGGATAGAAACTAAAAGCCAAAAAGCCTTGCCTGATTCACTGTACCAATTTGGGGCAGTGCCTTGTGCAGTGCAATTTGGGGCTTGTACCTATACTCTATTAAGTATGTTTGGGGTAGCCTGTGTTGCAGACCAGTTGGAAAGGAAAGTGGTCTGTGTAACGGAGCGCTAATCCGTGTTCAGAAATTTTCTTCAGAATCTGAAGAAAAATTAGTGTATGCAACTAATATTTCGCATAATTACTATTTGTTTCGTTATAAGTAGGAAAAGCCTGTCTCGTGCGAGAAACTCACATTAGAATACAAAGAATAGGAAATTTCAATGTCTACTAATCCTATTGACTTTTTACAATCAAAGAATAGGAGATTTGAATGCCTGCTAATCCTATTGAGTTTTTACGCCCGTACACAGTGATAACGATCAGTACGGAAGCCCACAAAGTTTATTTTGCAGTGTACAAAGTTTCTTTCACGACGTACGAAAATTATTTCACGACGTACAAAGTTTACTTCACAATGTACGACGTTTATTTTACAATGTACAAAGTTTATTTCATGAGGTGTAAAAAGTTTATTTCATGGGGTGTACGAAGTTGTTTCATAGGGTGTACAAAGTTGTTTCATAGGGTGTACGAAGTCTATTTTACAATGTATGAAGTTTGTTTTACGATGTACAAAGTTTAGTTTGCAGCGTACAAAGTTTATTTCACAACGTACAAAGTTTATTGCGTGGGACGTACAAAGTTTATTTTACGATGTACAAAGTTTATTTCACAATGTACAAAGTTTATTTTGCAGTGTACAAAGTTTATTTCACGACGTACTAAGTTTATTGCGTGGGATGCACAAAGCTTATTTCACAATGTACACAGTTTATTTTGCAGTGTACAATGTTTATTTTTTTTTCTTTTATATTCATAAAATGTTACATTACATGTTACCTACTATACTTTCTAATTACTATACTACAATACAACACTACAGGTACGATACCACAGGCAGCAAAAGACAATGACTACGCCCGTGGCCATTAACATAAAGACATGCAAATAAATGAGATTAAGTAAAACAACAACAAAAAGCTACGCATACAATACAATTAATTACTGACAAATACTGGGAACTGTTTCACATTTGATGTAAGGCCAGCATAGGCGCACGATACCGAATGATAGGAACCCCGGACGACAGAACAGGGCTACTGGTTTTCAATGTAATCCTTTTGAAATACTCATCGTTTACCGAACATCAAGTGTGAAACAGACTTAACAAACGGGGAGCAAATAAAACACTTTGTGGCTGTGTGACGTATAATAAAAGTTTGAGTTCAGCCAAACCGACCAGTTTTGTGGATAAAATTCAAGGTCATTTCTAGTATATTCATCGGCGTAGGGGGAGATAAAATTTGGGGGGGCTGCCCGATAAAAAGTCCATTGTTTGAGAAAATTTTGCCCGACTTGAGGCGGATTTCTGCCCGATTATGGCTTAATTTTTGCAAAATTTTCTGACGTTGGGGGGGCTGCAGCCCCCCCTGTCCCCCTGTCTCCTACGCCTATGAGTATATTCTTATTTACGTCATCAGAAAGGTCTTTATCACCATACAATAAATATTGTACTAGAACGTTGTTTGGAAGGCTGTTGATGTGAACAAATGGTTGTAATAATTCCGAAACCCCAGCGAGAAGATCTCGTCGGTGGATGCCGAATGAAGGGCAAAGCAACAAAAAGTGTTCTGTATCTTCAATCCCATCGTTCGTTGGGCACATTGGGTTCACCGTATCTCTGAAATTATGCTTGAATTTATGAAAGTTCAATTTACTCAGACCAACCCTCATTTGGAAAAGATAAGCTAGGCCTATTGGGTCGTGAATGCCAAAAACAGATTTTGCAGGGGGCGAATTTTTGATAGAAGCTCTTTCTTAACAACAGCAACAGACGGAGCAAGCCTTATTTTAGGATCAAGTTCATTCCATTCAGATAGGCAGTTTGGATAGAAGGTAGATTGAAATTTTTCTGTTCTTGCCCTTATTCGACCAATAACATCCTGGTTGCGAAAAGAATAGTTCGACTGATGAAGTGATGGGATAGGCTTCTTTGTGTACAAAGGGGTGAGATTATTCATTATCTTATAGAACAAGGTAAGGCGTCTACTCCACCTCCTGGAATCTAGTGACTCCCAGCCAAGCTCAGTGTATAGTTCTTCTCTGGATGTTCCCCTCCATGTTCCTGTTATAGCAAGAGCAGCTGAATACTGCACAGACTCCAATTTTTCCATTAGATTTGACAAAATATTGTTTTGACTGGAATCACACACTTTAGCTGGAATATGATAAATAACATCTTCGTAGTCCAGATGGGGTCGCACATAAAGCTTGTATATTTCATTTAAGGTATGCCTTGGTAAATATTTGGAGAGATACATTAGCAAACCAATGCCCTTTCTCGTTTTAGAGATAGCAACTTTAATATGAGATGAAAATGAAAGCTTTGAGTCCAAGATAATACCTAGGTGTTTATGTTCGTCTACTCTTTTAACGGGTATGCTGTTAAAGATGATCACTGGATGATCTATTTTCATTTCTTTTCCTCGAAAATAATAATTCAACAGCTTGCTTTTGGGGGTCAGGATTAAAGGACATCCTCCAATCATGGGCACACTGACTAATTATTTTCAGGTCATTGTTCATGTGCTCTGCAGCTTCATTGGTTTCTCTGGCAACCGTAAACAAGGACGTATCATCAGCAAAAAGTTTAGCATTACATTCCAAATCTGCAGAGAGATCATTTATATATACAAGAAATAACAACGGTCCTAAAATAGAACCCTGGGGCACTCCTGCCAAAATATCTCCCCAATTAGAACACTGTCCATTCAGAACCGTTCGCTGTTTTCGATCCTCAAGAAAATTTTGGATAAGAGAAAGAAGTTGCCCCGAAACACCACATCGCTTCAGTTTGTAAATAAGACCCTCGTGCCATACCCTATCAAATGCTTTTGTAATATCGAGATACACGGAACGAACATCCAGCGGGGGATTGCAGTCAAATGCCTGAAAAATTGTATGCGTTATAGAAAGTAATTGGTTGACTGTTGAGTCACCGGGACGAAAACCCGACTGTTTATTTTACGAAGTACTAAGTTTATCGCGTTGGACGTACATACAAAGTTCTGAAGCAGTACTCAGTGGGCATTTTGCGCAACAAAAATTGAAACAGAGAAGTATATCATATATTTACGAGGAATTTTTTCTCTCAAAATTCTCCCTCAAAAAGTTTTCTCTCAAAAAACTCAAAATTTACGAGGAGGGAAAAGATATGATTAGAAATTGAAATTTAAAGCCTTCCTCGAAATCTTCAATAAAGGAATTCAAAATTCCAGAGGAAGGCCAGTTATCACAAAAGTTTCAAGTAACTGGCCTGATTTCGAGAAATCACCCCCAGACCACCCCGTGGCGACGCCACTGTCCTTCGAACGTACTGTGATTTTGAGAGCAGAAGGAATCGCTCTATTATTGTGGTCATTCTGACTGCGGACGAGAAACAATTCGCTTCCAATGTCTAACAGACGCGATGTGAATTAATAGTTCTCTGAAATAAATGTTTTGGAAAGGGCACTTTGCTGCCGCCGCGCTGCCCCCGTGGCTCCGGCGCCCTTAGCCTTATTGTAATCAATCCAGGCTGTACTGAGGTTTGTTTCTTGTTCTTACAATCGTCAAGAATCATTTTTTATCAATAATTGATCTTTGCATCCATATCTTCCTCTCTAGCATTCTTTCTGTTCTTGCGGTAATAGGTTGTTCCTTTCTAGAAAAGTGTATGTTCTTTCAGTCATGACCAAGGTTAGGAATTTGTCAGTTGTTGGTAAGCAGACTATTGTTCTTTGGGTTCTTGGTATCATACTCAACCAGGCTAACCAATCAAACACAACCAAGCTTGATTGTAGTATGTTTGACAATAATTCGAGCATGAGATTATTGTCAGGCTTGATCAAGCTCTATTCTTATATTCAAACTGGTCAAAACTGTGTCAACATACTCAATTCAAGATCCTTCGAGCCAAAATCATGCTTCTTTCAATCTTATACAATCAAAGGTGCTTACCTCTTTCTTAGTGTAAATTCAAACTTGAAAGGTAACCCCTGTCCAAGTAAATAGCAAGAATGTTAAGAAAGGTAAAGAAGCTCTTGAGATGCTTGGCTAGACTCTATAATGCCTCCCTTCTCTTCTGTAAAATGTATCTTGACACACAGTCATTTCCAAAGCATCAAAATTTCATTGATACCGTGATATGAAGTCAAAACAGATATGCGAGTCATTCATTGCCTATCCTTTCATCAAAAGATACTCATGTTCGAGCTCATGTAGTCGAAACGAGCTCATCTAGTACCAATTCACACAAAAAATGACAATCCGATATCCCTGCCTCCAATATTTGGGAAAATGCCTAAAGAAGCTAATTTTTGATACCCTTTATGAACACTTGACATCAAATAATCTCAAAACCCTAATCAGTCGGGTTTTCGCCCTGGTGATTTTACTATAAACCAATTATTATCAATAGTTCATGCAATCTTCAAAGCCTTTGATTATAACCCTCCACTCGATGTTCGCTCAGTGTATCTCGATATATCCAAATCATTTGACAGAGTGTGGCACGAGGGTCTTATCTTCAAACTTCGTCCTTGTTGTGTATCAGGTGAACTGCTTCTTTTAATCGAAAACTTTCTTTGTAATCGCAAACAACGTACAGTTTTAAATGGCAAAATGTCTGAATGGGGAAACATTGCAGCTGGTGTTCCTCAAGGTTCTATCTTAGGTCCCCTGTTCTTCTTAATATACAATAATGATCTGACAGATAACCTGAAGTGCAATGTTAAGCTTTTCGCAGATGATACATCACTTTTCACAGTTGTTCATGACCCAAACAGAGCTGCTCTCGACATGAATCATGACCTAGATATCATTACGCGATGGGCACACAATTGGCGAATGTCCTTTAATCCTGATCCGACTAAGCAAGCAGTTGAAATCATCTTCTCAAGGAAAAGGACCTCAGTAGACCATCCAGAAATCCTTTTTAATGATACGCCAGTTATGAACGTTAGTGAGCACAAACACCTAGGGCTTGCTTTAGACACAAAATTATCTTTCTCTAGCCATATCCAGGCAGCTATTGCCGAATCCAGAAAGGCTATTGGAATGCTGCGCTTCCTCTCCAAGTACCTGCCCCGGCAAACTGTCATAGAATTGTACAAACTATACGTTCGACCACATCTGGATTATGACGATGTTATGTATCACATTCCACATAAAACTTGCGATTTCAATCAACTTATAACATTGAATAATCACATAGCCTGCGTGCAGACTTTACTTTCCACTGCGAAGGAGAGCCAAGGCGAATCTTGTAAAGTCTGCGAATTAGCGCCCATTATTGAGTTCTGAGATCTTGCGCAATGATACTCGCCTTTGTCCGGCTATTGTCTGCTAGCCAATCAGTATCTGGTTTGAGATTCTAAGGACCCAATCAAAAGCCAACAAAATCGTCACGTTTTTTGAAACCCTTTGTAGTTATTGTTTGCGACACAGCACGAAACCGTTGGAGGAAGTTGCTGTGGTAAACAAGTTCGCCGATGATGAAGTGTGCCGCCCAGTTCGTTTGCCTGTCTTCGGGACTTGACAACTTGGGATGAAACTTTGCTTGGAAAGGAATTATAAACAGTCAAGCGTATTCTCAAGGTGAAGGAAGTCTACAACGATCAAGAGGCAATTCTTTGAAAGTTTCTCCGCTCCGAGGACAGAATGTTTACTTCAGGCTAGGCCTAAACTTTCATTTGATGACCTGATCATCAGATGGGTAATGATGTGTTGGTAGTACCCTTATCTTAGACATGTGCCAGCAAGTGGGGTTCTTGAATCACTGGTGAGTCTTTCATACCTATTACCTCTGCAGTTTGCAGGCTCTGAAGCTGTGTGGGTGGGATGGGATTCTCTTCGCATCATAGGGATTATAGATGTCAATTTATTGCGCAAGATTGAGCTCTCCTTCACAGGAGAAACTTTTCATTCAGAACACGATAATGGACGCTAATTCGCAGACTTTACAAGATGCTCATAGGCTCTCCTTCGCAGTGGAAAGTAAAGTCTGCACGCAGGCTAATAATCACATGGAAAAGCTCGAATCCGTTCAATACTCCGCCGCGTTAGCGGTAAGTGGATCATGGAAAGGCACATCACGTGAGAAATTCTACGATGAACTGGGGTGGGAATCGCTCAACCTCCGTCGATAGAGTAGGCGTCTTGTTCTTTTTTATAAGTTTGTTAACAACCTAACACCAGATTATACAAGAGTGCCAATTCCACCTTTGGTAGCATCATCTTACTCTTTTCGCAAACGCAACATAGTTGGGCGAATCTGTGCAAGAACAGTCAGTTATGGTGCAAGCCCGGGGGGGGGGCCACTCCTATAGTTTCCTATAGTATCATGCTCGTACAAAGGTTCAACATATGCACCCTAAACGCTGACCTGTTTTAGCGAAATACATACCCTAATCGCGGACAATTTTTTTCAGAACATACCCTTTCCCGCGTCAAAATAGAGCTTCTCAATTTCAGGTACCCTAATCGCTGACAAGCCAGTTATTAAAATTGCTAATATTGCCGGTCTGATTTGAAGAGGAGTACCCTGGGTACCAGACTCTCTAAATCGACTCTAAAATATAATTTTATAGATGCTACCACAGTGGCTTGGCCAAGGTAAATTAAGTGGGGGTATTGAAATGAGAGGGTCTGGGGGCGAAGCCCTCAGGAAATTTTTTGGGACACGCCCTTTACTTTGGCTGAGAATGCATCTCCTAATATCATGCTTACCAATAGCGACAAGGTAACTTTGTTAGTTTTGTGACAGTTGTCCAATATAAGTAGAGCACGAGGAAAATTTTTGGAGAAACATCTTTTACTTTGGCTTAGAAAGCATCTCCCAACATCATGCTTGCCATTAGTGGCAAGAAAACCTTTGTAGTTTTGTGACATTTATCCTATACATCGGAGCACGAGGAAAATTTTTGAAGATGCATCCTTTACTTTGGCATAGAATGCATCCCCTCATTCCATTTTTGCCAGTGCCAAAATGGAAGCTTTGACATTTATCAGAAAATTCTTACCCAACCTATGCCAAGCCAATTTCTCTTTGGTTTTAAAGAATCTCGAGAACCATTCGAAAAAAGTGGTGGGGCAATGACCCCCATACCCATACCCCCCGTGGCCATGCCACTGTACTGCCATGATGTTCATAATGTTAAAATGGTGTTACAACTTACAGATGCTATTTCATGCTCCCGAATTCCTACCCCATCTTGTGCTGGTCTGCTTTTTCAAGTTCTTTGACTCGTTACAAATTCTATTTTAGAAATTTTGATCAGAATATCATTGCACAGGAGTTTAGGAACTTATCAAATGCAAAATAAGACACCCTTTTTGAAATTATGGTCGATTTGGCACCCCTAAACACGGGCCCGCGCGGGCCCGTGCCTACTTTGAAAAAAGACACCCTTTCCCGCGTTTTTTTGTACGCGCATGATAACACATCAGGTACCAAGTGGCCCCCCCGGGGGTGCAAGTTTTTATCCTCATTGTCTATCTTAGAGGAACATGCTTGATCCTGAAATCAGATTATTACCTACAGTAAGTGCATTCAAGAACAAATTATCATCTCTTATTCGCCCCCCTGTAAATTCAGTTTTCAGTATTCACGATCCAGAAGGTTTAGCAATTCTTACACAGTTACATGTGGGTCTTAGCAAACTAAATCTCCATAAGTTCAGGCACAATTTTAAGTAATATAATAGATCCTATGTGCTCAATAAACGATGTCATTGAGGATACGGAACATTATCTGTTGTTCTTTCACTTTATGTTGTTTGCAGACGTGATCTTCTCAACAGTGTCAATGCAATATTGCATCAGCAATTCAACATGGCCTGTCAAACCTTTCTAAAGAATAATGCTTAGAGTTTTGTTGTATGGCGATGAAAGGCTGCCAATTGTCTCGAATACAGGAATCATGAAGGCAACTCTGAAATACATTCATGCATCAGAACGTTTCCGATAAATCGCTGCAATTGTTTCCTCTCGTGAACAGTTCCTTTTTTTCATTACGTAATTTTTCTTATATAGTCTTGTTACTTGTTTCTTTTATATTTGTTGTCAAAGTCTGTTCCAAAATAGTAAGCAGGTAAGGCGTTTCTCCTCCAACCATCACTATTACTCATGCATATCTCAATATCCATTGAAACTGACCTGGTATCTATTCTGGGACAAATTTTGAGTTAATTATAAATGGCCGCAGGGTTGTTGTGAAATTCCATGCTCCCTTTGGCATCGTTGTGTAGTCGTATGTGATTGTGTGTAGGTTATATTTGTAGTTTAGATATATTGTAAATATTACGAGCATCTAAAAAAGTACACATTACAGGCCTTGTGTATCTTTTCGGAAACTTTAGTACACGATTATGTCTCTGATAAATAGTACTAAATACTGTACTGGTTAGAAAACTCTGACAATCGCAAGCTGAATATGACAATAATTCAAGAAAATAGCCTCAAATAACGGACTCATCATATTAAACCCATAAACGCAACAAAAACACCGAAATCAGTTGAAAGAAGACTGTTAACTCCTATAAAAGAAACAAGAATCAAAATAAACCTGTAACAAGAGAAAACCTGTTAAATCCTGTAAGAAAACTGAATTAATCTTAAAACCTGAAAGGAAAAAAATAAGCTAGTAGCTCACCAGTAACTGCTGTAAAATCAACGTGAAATCATCAAAAACTATAGTTTCGTCGCACTCTCATCAGTTTGGTTCGTGCGGAGAGCAAATTACCAATAAAAACAGGCCACTTTTATTAGCAGACGAACAATACAACACCGAAAATCCCACGCCAATAACACCTAAGCCACTTGCTGGCTAAACTCAATAGATAACCGCCAAAGATCAAGGTTTGCCTTCCACCTCAAGGTTTTGGAAGCGGTGTTTATTTATTAAACTTCGGGATCCCTCCCTCTACCGACAGGAGGAGTTTGTTTTCACGTTGCGATTGCTCTAATTTGCGCCAAAGGCATTGATCTTTGGCGGTTGTCTATTGAGTTTAGCCAACAAGTGGCTTAGGTGCTATTGGCGTAGGATTTTCCGTGTTGTTTTGTTCGTCTGCTAATAAAAGTGGCCTGTTTTTATTGGTAATTTGTTCTTCGCACGAACCAAACTGATGAGAGTGCGACGAAACTATAGTTTTTTGGTGATTTCACGTTGATTTTTTAAAGCAGCTACTGATGAGTTACTAACTTATTTCTTTCCTTTCATGTTTTATGATTAATTCCATTTTCTTACAGTCTTTAACAGTTTTTCTCTTGTTACAGGTTTATTTTGGTTATTGTTTTTTTACAGGAGTTAACAGTCTTCTTTCTACTGATTTCGGTGTTTTTGTTGCGTTTATGGGTTTAATATGATGAGTCCGTTATTTGAGGCTATTTTTAAATTTTGTACCACGAATCATTTGTTTAAATATTTCTAGACTTAAAGAAAGATAATTGACACAAAATATTTACCACATTTCATATCACGACGACAATAGGCGTTGCATTCGAAAGCAGGACATTGGCATGTTTCAACGCAGAATTCCGTGGAGTTGCATGGGCTGAATAGGTCGCAGTAAGAGCCAATCTGTTTTTAGTATAAAAAGAATAATTCAGCTTTGTTTTCATAAATCTCATTGTTATGTTTATTGAATTTAACTGATAGTAGGGGTAGGACCAGGGGGATGGGGCTGGCCTTGTCCACCCACTCTTCTCTGGTCAGTATCTATCCTCAATAGGCCTTATCGGTAAGGTTTGTTCTACCCATTTCAAGTCATGTGACCATACTCTTGGGAAGTTTGAGTATTATGTTACTTTTCGCATTTATGGCACAGCTTTTCATGGCACGAAATATGCTTGAGAAATCAAAAAAGGTTTTATCAACAGGTTGATCACATGACTTGAAATGGGTGTAAATAAACCTTAACCGATTTTGTCTATTTAAAATGATGCACACAAGTCAAGGTAACCTCCTTGCGATGGATTCTGTCCTGTGTCATAGCCTTACATTCATATGGCTGGCACCGTCCCTGAAAACTACTGGATTTATCAATAAAGGCATGGGCATTTGCCAAAATATGCAATGTTCCATAATTAGTTGTCTTTCAATTCCAGCGATCTAGAAGTCTTGCTGCGGAGGAAAATTCGAGGTTGTCGGGTGACTTTGTTCGGAGGCTGTTATTGAAATTTGTTCACCCAGGTCTTATAAGTTATACTAGCTGTTAACGAAGTTAAGTGAGTGCAGCTCAGACTTTTTCCAACACAGTGCTTTGAGAAACGAACGTTGTGAGTTTAAAACAATTCAAATATGACAACTGTTTGCAAATCATTAGACACTTTAGCATGCTACAGCATAGATCATACCAAGTAAAACATTGGCCTAAATTGAAGCACTAAATTGCAATTTTCAGTCAGACACAGTATCAGTCATGTTCAAAGTTCCTTTGGACTTCACAACATCACACTGCTCTGGGTGGTACCTCATATGAATGCTCTGTTATTTGGCCACGGATCAACCATGACATCAACTTTTGAAAGGGAAATAGTCATATTTGCAGCAATGGCTCTGTTGTTTCTTTGTGATGAGCTTTCATTCAAGGTTTACTTCCAACAGCATTAATCAGAATCAGCAATGATAATCAAACAGGTAAATCATCATAACGAAATGTTTTATGTTTGATTCAATAGAGTGTAACATAAAATGTTTTGATCACAGCAGCAACAATAAGTAACAGCTGCATCACCATTGAAAAAATTGTTCAATGCTTCACTCCATTTAATGGAGACAGAATAAAATCCACAATGTTTGGCTCTAACTTTTTCAATTATCCATGCTGCAATGCTTTGTTTTCAGTGAAGGTTACTTGAAGAATATAATGCTGCCTTTTGCTTTTACAAGATGTCACAATCCAATGCTGATGTTTACAGGAATTTCACTTGTTAAAAGATTATCTTTCATTCCTGAAACAGAAGAAAAACCAGATAGCTTTCAGGATTGAAAATAATTGATACCATATGTAGGCTAACCATCCAATTGAAAATCGCACTGTTGCTTTCTACAGACATTTCAAGTGCTTCCCGTGCACAAAGGAATGGGGAGTCCCTATAATCTTGTGTATTATGATTAAGTTGTATTATTAAAGAAAGTGCCTTGGTAATTATTTCCAAAAACAATTAGGTTTCCCGGTTGATTAGATTCACTATGCAATTTTGTATTGCTTGCACCATTGCACATTTATTTAGAAGTAGTATTTGTTGCCACAATGGGCGATTTGCAAGAAGTATTCGTTGCCACAATGGGCGATTTGCAAGAAGTATTCGCCACAATGGGTGATTCATTTGATCTTTCCACACGGGGGAAGTCACTAGTATAATGCAATAATGCAATCTGATATTGGTTGCCTCAACGGGCGTTTCATAAGTTAGGCCCGAATTAATATACTCCTGTCCCTCAAAAAAATCAGATGTTAACCTAATTCTGATTCTGTGAATGGCTAACAACAGAGAATGAAAAGAAACCCTCTCATACTTGCAATGAAAATATAAGACTGATGTACTATACTTACCAGAGTGTACGTGTACGAAATATCGTCTTGTTTCGTCAGCTTCCACTGCTTCCCTGAAACGAAATCGACGACGGCTCCGCGAACGTGACACGTTTGCGTTGAAACAAACCCTCCTCCGTGAAATTCAGCAATTTTGCTGCGCAGTTTCAGGAGAGAAACATAGTCCACGATTTGGTATTTGACCGATCTATATGACAGCTTCCGCCACCGCTGCGCGGGGCTGCGCTGCAATTAAAATTTTGCCTATTAAACATACTAAATGATGATTGAATGAAATTTAATTGCAATCAATGGAGCATTGATCTCCTGATCTCTTAATGAAGAGGGTTTTTCCCTTTGATCATTGTTACTTCTGTGTTATTGTTTTGAAGTCAACAATAGTGAATTAGAGCACTTTTTGCATATCGGCTGCACATTGGAAGTTCATTTTTATCCAAAGCCCTGTAGGGGGTATTTGACTTAAATTTGTCCATCGTTAACTTTGTGTTGCTGATCCCACAAAAAAGTTTTTTTTACCCTGCTCCAGAATTTTTCGCTCAAAATGACAACTCATTCTAGAAAAAATTTCTGAAAAGTATACTCCAAAACATGAACATTTTGACCGAAAAACGACCCGATTTAACAAAAGATTGCCTTATTTTGATATCATGTACTAAAAAAATTTCGTGAAAATGATACCCTTAAAACGGCATATCCCCGTGGGACAAATATATTAAGTACCCCCCTCCCCCTCCCGGATACAAAAGCAATACTTGCATGTTTATCAGTTTCATCAATGAACTTCTTTGAACATCGATAAATATCTTTGGAACGGTATGGTCAATGAAATGAAATTTATTTGCACAGCAAGCCGTAGTGTTCCATGATTATGGTTATCATTATACTGGTAAGACCAAAGCCCTGCAGAATCATAAGTCAGAGTTGAGACATGAGGCAGAAAAAACAAGGGCGTTTTCATTGCATTCGCCCTGAAATGCACGACAGAAGAAGACTTTCAAAAGAAAATTTCATAAAGTGATATTCATGACCTTAACTTTTAGCGAACGCCGATACCTTAGTTTCACCGGGTAGATGGCGCAGAATAACATTTGAAGAGTTCAACATGATAAATTCTTGTTAAAAGTTGCATCCACGCACAGACATTGATTTCAACGTACGAGCATTTTTTTGTGTTGTATGAAACGTAAGTTCACAGCTTGCTAGCAAGCTTTCCAAAGTGGAAATAAGTTTTCATACCAAATGCTTCTCGAGACTATCTCAATATATGCTGTGAGGCAGCTAGACATTCTTGCTGCTAGCTAGACGTAGGCGCATTTTTTTTGTGTTGTATGAAACGTAAGTTCACAGCTTGCTAGCAAGCTTTCCAAAGTGGAAAAAAGTTTTCATACCAAATGCTTCTCGAGACTATCTCAATATATGCTGTGAGGCAGCTAGACATTCTTGCTAAAAAAATCCATCCGTAGTGTGGAAAGCCCGTGGAAAGTATGACATCAATATCGTATTGTTGCATGGCAGAGCAGCATTATATACATAATCAACTGAATTAATTAAAATGCAAAAAAAGGAATATGAAATGTCTTTTGCAAATCGAAGCTCCAAATACACCGTGGAAAATTGATAATCAAAGAAACGAAGCTTCTCGGAATATCGTCGTTGTTCGATTTATAAAAGGAGGCGACCATACTTACCATTGCACATTCGCTTAAATAAATTGCACATTCCCACTTACTGATTTGAAAGTTGGCCTCCAGCTTCGTATAAGTGGGTTGGTATAACAGAAATGCATGTATCCATAAATACCGAGGCTCAGGTATCTACTGTATAAGCTTTAAACGAGTGTTTCTGTCCCAATTTCAAATCAACTTGTATGGCAGACTTCTACTTAACCCTATTCTAACCGGGTTAAAAAAAAGTGATTTTTTACCGGAGGGGGGGCGTTTTTCGCCCCATTGTTTTCTCTGCAAGTATAACAGCTATAACAATGAAACATGCACTGTGTCATAAGTGAACAAAGTAGAATCTAAAAATAGTATCAATCAATCAAAAGTCATGTGATTGGTTGCTAGGCAACCAAAAACAGTGCAAATTTTGAGAAAATTGAGCTATTTGCAAAAATGGTCGCAATAAAATCGGCAAAAAACCATCCAAATGCCTGCTTGATACCATTAATTTGTAGTTTCATATGGTTTTATACGGATATTTTTTGTTTCCAATCACTTACCTAAGTAAATAATGAAAATTTGATTCAATGCAAAATTGTTAGCTCAAAGATTAAGACTAAAAACCTTTAATTTCACATATTTGTATTGGTGAAATCAAGTACCTTAATCGATATTTGAGGTATTTCCGTGAATTTTGCATGGAAAAATTATTACTTCATTAGGAATATGACGTCATAAAGATTGATGACGTCATAGAAATAATAAACTGCTGATGTCAGCAAATATGAATAAATTATAAATGAAATGAAAGTACTCATCGAGACGAATTGAATGGTATATATATTGTTGATGATAATGATTCATGAAATAACATATCAGTTAATACTAACTACATATGATTTCATGCGCCCCAGAAGAAGCAGAGCTTATCGAGTCTGGGGCGCTTACAAACAAAACAGAACGCTTGATTATACAATATGCGGTTATACAATATGAGGTTATACAATATGCGGTTATACAATATGAGGTTATACAAAAATTAGGTTATACAATTTTAGGTTGGAAAACATTACAATATAAAATACCTACTCATGTAAGTAATACACTACTAACAAATTAACTAACATTAAAATGAAAAATGTGCAGAAAGATCTCATTGTTAGTTCAATGACTATATTTTATACATAGGAACCTAGTTTGTATTCTTTTAGAGCCTTGACATATTCTTTAAGGGGAGCTGTTTTGTTAAGTTCAGAGGGTTGAGAGTTCCATAACCTGGGGCCTTTGACGGTTATAGCTCGATCGCCAAAACGATTTTTAGTTTTTGGTACTTCGAAATTATCACTGTAGCGAGTGTGATAGTTATGAATGTTTGATCTAGTTTGGAATAAATTCTGAAAAGCATCTGGTAGTTTTTCATTGTTGTTCGTATACAAATGCATGTCGTAGAATTTTCAATTCGTATTGGTCTGAGATTTTTAGCACACTGAAATCTCTGTGTATAGCATTGGTTGACGTGCAAATATTTTTGTACTGCAAGATTTTGAGTATTCTATTTTGGTGAACCTGAGTTCGCTTGAGAAGCTTCTTTGAAGCATCACCATAAATTTCAATGGCATAATCTATTCTAGACTGAATGAATGCATTGTAGAGGGACTGTAAACAATTTCTAGGAAGTAGATGTCTAACTTTGCGAAATATTGAAGCATAGCGAACTATTTTAGACCCTAATTCTTCTTGGTGCTTTTCCCATGAAAGTTTTTCATCTATGGTTAATCCTAAGTATTTGACGTAGCTAGACCTTTTGATATCTTCTCCAATTTTGATGCTGGTGTTTGGTGTTGGATTAGTCTTTTTGGGGGAATAGATGCAGTAGGAAGTTTTCTCTATGCTTAGTTTCAATCTTTTTGCTTTGAACCAAGTATGCAACTTTTGTAATTCTGCATTTGTGTCTTCTATCAGCACATCAATATTTTTGCCAGACGCGAAAATATTGGTGTCGTCTGCAAAAAGTCGTGGATGTAATTTTGTAGCGTTGGCCATATCGTTGACATAGATTGTGAAAAGTATAGGTCCTAAGACAGACCCCTGCGGGACACTTGTGTGAATTGTGCCAAGTCTAGAGCAGTGGCCGTTTACGTAAGTAAATTGTTTTCGATTTGAAAGGTAGCTAGTAAAGCTGCTCTTTTTCCTTTTTTGAAGATGGGGATCACTTTAGCAATTTTCCAGATATCTGGGAAGACGCCGGTTTGGAATGAAAGGTTATACAAATGTGTGAGGAGTCAACCAAAGTTTCAGCACATTCTTTGATGATGTCAGGTTTTATGCCATCATTCCCTGCTGCTTTACCAGGCTTTAAGCGATTTATTTCGTTGAGGATCTCTTGTTTAGTAACCTCGGTGATAAAGAAGGAATTTTCATTCTGGTTTTCTAGGAACTTGGAGAAATGGGTACTTGTAGTAGCTACTTTACTACTAATTATGCTACCAATACTGCAAAAAAAGGTGCTAAGTCGGTTGGCAATATCTGCGTCTGTTTTAATGGTGCGTTTTTCTTTATTGACTAGTTTAGCGATGCTAGATACCGTTTTGCTCTTTTTTGGATTTAGCATTGGACCAAGGAAGGCCCACATTCTGAAAACAGCATTTGCCTTGTCACTTAAGATGTCATTGAAGTAGTTAGCTTCAGCTTGCCTTAAGCATTTTGTTAGAATATTTTTGTACTTCTTGTATTTCTCAGTTGAGATTTGATCTTTTCGAGAAAGAGAAAGTTTATAGACCTTGTTTTTCTTGCGTATACACTTTCTCAGGCCCTTAGTCATCCATGGTTTGTCTTTGAGGCGTTTTTTTGGCAATGTTTTAAGTGGGAAGCAGTCATTGAAGCACTTCGATAACTTTTCATTAAAAAATTCGGACCCAGTGTTAGCATCCTGACATGCGTAAAGCTCGTTCCAGTCCAGTTTTAGGAGCATTTCTTTAAACTTAGCACGATTCTTTTTGCTATAAAAACGTACTTTAGGCAAAGCAGAATTGTTCCCAATGTTCTGTCTGAGCATTAAGACTGAGGCAAAATGGTCTCTAATGTCGGTTATTAGATTGCCTGCAATAATTTGGTCACTTGGTCGTTGCTGGTACATAAAAATATGATCGATAAGGGTTGCACTGCTACTAGAGATTCTAGAAGGTAACACAGTTTGAGGCAGGAATCCATGGCTAACAAGGAGTTCCAAGTAGGTTTTCACATTCTTGTGTTTACTATCATTATACTTCAGTAAGTTTATGTTCAGGTCACCAATTATGATAGCTTGGCTATATTTATGCTGGGCTATTTTTTCAAGAGTTAGCTCCAGTTTTTCGCAAAATTCGTTAATGTTACCATCCGGGTGCCTATAAATAAGGCCTAAAATTGATTCTGTGTTATTTTTAGAAAGGGTAAACCATAGGTTTTCGCATGGGCTCTCGCAGGTAAATGTGAAATCATTGATTATGTTGAATTTTATATCAGATTTTACATAAATGCAAATACCACCAACATTGCCTCTTTGTGATGGGACTGGCTGAAAAAGTAGCCATTCAAAAGGGAAGCAAAGTGATTCAAGTTAGTATTATGGATCTCAGTTAGGCATATGCAATCAAAAGATAATTCAATGGAATTTAAAAGGCTAACTAGATCATCAGCATGCTTATTTAGGCTCCTAACATTTAAATGGAAAGTTGAAAAGCATGTTCTATCTTTACTAAATTGATTAATTTTATCAACAGTTAGGTACCTGCCATTCTCAGTGGCTGGGTCAAATTGGTCTATGAAATCAATAAAATCACTACTTGTAGAAGCAAATCCTAGGTCATCGTCACAAACAGGGGGGAGATTTCCCACCATAGCTGTGCCAATCTAAGATCAAGTGGTAAGGCGTAACCCCGGACCCAAAAACGCACAAAGTAGATTATAATTTAAGGGGATTTAAAAGACTGGGACAGGCATACCAAATTGCCTTGGTTGAAAAGTATAAGGACTAGGCATATTGTTTAACTGATACCATGCAGGGGCGCACATTAGGGGGGTGTGGGGGGGTGAGACACCCCCCCAATAATTTCTGAGTCGGTCCAAAAATTTTCTTAAAAGGGAAAAGTCGGTCCACGACAAATCGGATGGACCAACTTCGTGGACCGACTTCGTGGACCGACTTTTTCGTGGACCGACCAACCACGACGAAGCTCGAAAGGTCCACAATAGTTTGAGTCAAAGTTGGTCCGATTTTAAATGTTTTAGGCAAAGGTCGACCCATGACGACAGTTAGAATATTCACAAGAAGTGCTTGACAATAACTGGGAGAGTCGTTCTAAGCCAAAGCAGAGGATGGCATTTAAAAAAATTTCTTAGATGCATTACAAAATTGCTCAGGCTTCCATTTTTAGGGGCAAGCAATCATTGGGTTGTAAAAAGCGGTCTAACACAAAATGGAAGGTGTTGTTTTGCAAAGATTTTCCCAAGGAACAATGCTGTTACAAATACTCAAAATTTCTAATCTGGCACTGGGGTGCCGGTGGTGGTAGTTATGTGGCGTTGGAAAACAGACGCTTGTGTATGAATCCCAAAAAATGAAAGAGACATGGGTTACGATTACG
Organism: Aurelia coerulea; assembly: GCA_039566865.1. Taxonomy (NCBI): domain Eukaryota; kingdom Metazoa; phylum Cnidaria; class Scyphozoa; order Semaeostomeae; family Ulmaridae; genus Aurelia; species Aurelia coerulea. The sequence goes on along the minus strand of CM076956.1, from coordinate 18,149,141 downwards.
AATATTATCCATCAAAGCTGGTATACGGTTCTACCAAAAGCTAGCACTGCTGACACTATGATCATAAGGGAAAACCTTCTTAGAGGACAAACACACTAAAACAAGTTGCTTTTGCTGGGCTTCGCAGTGAAGAAGTCGTACGCCTATACTTAAAACTCCAAGTCCGTGATGCATTCTAAGCCAAAGTAAAGGATCTTTCTTCAAACATTTTCCTCGTGCGCTGATTTATAGCAAAACTGTCACAAACGATAAAGGTTTCCTTGTCGCTAGTGGCAAACATGATATTGGGAGATGAATTCTAAGCCAAAGTAAAGGATCTGTCTTCAAAAATTTTCCTCGTGCGATAATCAGGATAATTTATAGCATAATTGTCACATAACAATCAAGGTTTCCTTGTCGCTAAAGGCAAGCATGATATTGGGAGATGCATTCTAAGCCAAAGTAAAGGATCTTTCTTCAAAAATTTTCCTCGTTCGCTGATTTATAGCATAATTGTCACAAAACGATCCAGGTTTCCTTGTCGCTAAAGGCAAGCATGATACTGGGAGATGCATTTTAAGCCAAAATAAAGGGCGTAGCCCCTTCCTGGGACCCCCTCATTTCAATACCTCCACTTAATTTACCCTGGCCACACCGCTGCTTGCTATGTGTTGAGTCGGTCCGAAAAAATTTAGTCGGTCCAGAGCATGTTGACACCCCCCCAACAAAATTTGAATGTGCGCCCCTGATACCATGGGTTTGTGTAAGTTCCATTTTGCGGGTAAGATGGGCTCCGGGTGGCTTGCATCGATATCAAAGGCCATTGAGCTGGGTACTGTTGGAGGGGAGCTGGAGTTCCTGGGAATCCTTTGGTGACATCACTATGCAGTGGCGTGGTGGCCGGGGGGGCCGGGGGGCACGTGCCCCCCCAGCGGCCTGAGAATCCAGGGGCGCCGAAGGCGCCCAACGTTTAGGGGGCGCCAAATGCATGAAAGCTTGCTCCACACTAAATCGAGTTAGAATGTATAAGATGCGACAGAAAAGTGTTAGAGATATTTTTGCCTCAATTTTTTATTTTATATGCACCTTTGAAGATGTTTAGATGGAATCAGAAATGTTTTTTGTTCGATGTGGAATCGATAACTCTCTACACACGCGAACATAAAGTGTCTAGAGATCGTGCTATCCCAATTCCAAGGCGTTTTTACTCGAGTGGGACCCAATCCTATCTAGAAAAAGTCAGTGGTATGGCTACGGGGGGTATAGGGGGCAATTGCTTCACTTTTGTCGAAAGATGGTCCTCTAGCTGGGTATAGGTTAGGTAAGGATTTTCTGAGAAATGTCAAATCTTCCATTTTAGCACAGGCAAATATGGAATCAAGAGATGCATTCTAAGCCAAATTAAAGGATGTTTCCTCAAAAAATTTTCTCCCGCAAGGAGCATTTCCCAACGAAAAGAAGGGAATGATCTCAAAAATTTTTGCTCGCTCCGCTCGCACAGAGATTTGTTACTATCACTAAATGTGCGATTTTTTCCGAGGTTCCGACAAGAGTGCAGAAGAATCATCATCCTTTATTTTCAAACATTTCCAAAGGAGGAACAAGTCTTAAAAGCCTTGGCGCGTTGTGTAAGAGACAACAGACAACAGTAACAACTTTCTAGGGGGCGCCAAAACAGGTTGTGCCCCCCCAGCCAATTTGGAGCCACCACGCCACTGTCACTATGCTGATTATAGTACATGGGAAATGAACTTTGCATCGAAGGTACAGAGGGCACTTCAGGATCTTTTCCATGTGCTTGAGTTATTTCTGAATGTTGGCTACTGCTTTCTTTGCGGTTATTTCGATTAATATTGCCAAAACGAGGGGCATGGTAATTTCTTTGGGGCAGGAAAGCATGTTTGAAATTTCGTGAGAGGATCGCGGTTCCCTTTTCAGTAAGATGAAGACCATCATAGCGAAGCTCTGGGTCTTCTAGGTTTGATGCATTGTCGATGACTTTGAAGTTAAGTTGAGATGATAGACCTTTCAGTTGATCATTTACGTAATTGATTTTTTGGGCACTTCCAGTGGCTTTCAAGTCCTCCCTAGGTAAAATAGTTGATATATAAATAGACAGGTTTGGGTATGTTGTTGTGATTTCATTAATAGTGCGTTCAAACTGCTCCACAATTTCGTCGCCAGTCTGCTTGGGAATGTCGTTGATTCCAATATGTGTGATGAGGTTTCTTAAAGAGGATAGATCTTGAGCAGCAAGTACATTTCTCACATCCCTAATCTGTTTTCCACGCAGTGTCCTGACTTTGGTGGAGCGACTATAGTCAAGTTTTCGTGTTAAAATGCCTTTAAGAATGGAGTCACCAATAAGGTAATTGGAGATGTCTATTGTTGAGATTTAGTAACAAAGAAAGAAATTAGAGCCATTTTAAAGAATTTCTTTGTGACCACTCTCCAACTATGGGCATGTGGTGGTCACGTTATCAAACAATAGGTATTGAAATTTCTATTTTCTGATTGCCAACTAAATTTTAGGAAAAGTCAAGGAGTGTCAGCTTTATAGCTAGCATCGTTTGGGAGCTATTAAAAAAGATCCGGAGAGGGGCGAAAAACGCCCCCCCCCCGGTTAAAATAGGGTTAAAAACATTCCTACTGTATCAACATGAATTTTACAGCATCATACAACATCGTACTCATCAGTGTTGCACCCACTTTGGGATTTTTTGATTATTTCATTAGACAGAGATCCAAATAGAGAAGTATTCACAGATGGAATTTGCTATATTCTTGGTATCTTGTTGGAGAGATGAACTGGCTGCTGACTTGGGCCGCGCGTGGGTTTTAGAAAGAAGATTGGGTACTAACCTTTTTTTGCGCAAGCGCACTACAACTGTTGCATCTAGGTTGTTGCTGTTGCCCATTTGTTTTGATTTGATTCAGATTGCGGGAGAACTGGTGTAATGGCCGGTATTTTGCATGTGCTATGATGGTTGGTATTCTATTTAAAGACAGAACTATATGTAAAGAAAGTGTTCCTAAACAGTGCAGAGGTGAGAAAAAATTGTCTGATAACGAATATGATATTTTAGGCTCTACTAGTACTCAGAGAGAGTTATACCCGTCACGGTATGGGACAGGCTCATCTCTCGTTGGCTTATGGTTGGCGTTGCAAACAGGCCAACAGGCCAACGATTGTGTATAAACGGTCATGCAGTGATGTGATGTATCATGTGACCGCTACGCAAGGCTGCGATTGGTCTATTCTCCAAAAGAGCGCTAGGATATCGGTTGGGACCTTGTTTGCCCATTGTTTTGCATCTGATAGTTTTCAACAGAGCCAACCAGGCCAACAACACCAACCAGGCCAACATGACCAACAGAGCCAACAAGACCAACCAGGTCAACATGACCAACAGAGCCAACCAGGCCAACAACACCAACCAGGCCACCAACCAGGTCAACATGACCAACAGAGCCAACCAGGCCAACAACACCAACCAGGCCAACATGACCAACAGAGCCAACCAGGCCAACAACACCAACCAGGCCAACATGACCAACAGAGCCAACCAGGCCAACAAGACCAACCAGGTCAACAACGCCAACAGAGCCAACCAGGCCAACAACACCAACAGATCCTTTCCGAGACCCACTGATACCAAATGAAATTATGCATCACAAAGCCTTGTTCTGAAAATCTAATATCATTTTTCATAAAACATTGTTGAAATATCAGTTGCAACTCGAAGGAAGGAATTGGAACAAAACAAATCAGCTCAAATTTGAAGTGTTTCCTATCCTAACGATGTTCGCCTAAAGATTGAATCAACACAGGAATTTAGCCAGGCCTTCTTGAAAAAATAATCGTAGTCAAATCAAAATATCTTTTGTTATTGCTATTGAACGACTGAAAGATTTGTTCACAGGAATATCATAAATGTTGAAAAAGTATTCAGATTTCAGACTCACTAACTTAGTTATTATCTGTCAATGAATTTCAAGCAATTTTGTTTTGCACCTTGTGCTTATCATTGATGTCTGTGATTCTTACGCTTGTATCTTTCATTATTCTTGATGATTGTATCGCCTGATAAGAGCATTTTTCCCCTTTTAGTTTTGAAAACGCTTCTCCATCTTTAGATATTGAAATTGGAAACAAATTGTATCATATGCAATGAAGTGAACTAGGTCAGCCAACAAGGCAGGCCAACCTGGTCAACGAAGCCAACAAAGCCAACGAGGCCAACCAAGCCAACGAGGACAACCAAGCCAACGAGGACAACAACACCAACCAGGGCAACAGAGCCAACCAGGCCAACAACGCCAGCCAGGCCAACAAGACCAACAGAGCCAACCAGGCCAACAACACCAACAAGGCCAACCAAGCCAACGAGGCCAACCAAGCCAACGAGGCCAACAACACCAACCAGGCCAACAACCCCAACCAGGCCAACAACGCCAACCAGGCCAACAAGACCAACAGAGCCAACCAGGCCAACAACACCAACGAGGCCAACAACGCCAACAGAGCCAACCAGGCCAACAACACCAACAGATCCTTTCCGAGACCCACTGATACCAAATGAAATTATGCATCACAAAGCCTTGTTCTGAAAATCTAATATCATTTTTCATAAAACATTGTTGAAATATCAGTTGCAACTCGAAGGAAGGAATTGGAACAAAACAAATCAGCTCAAATTTGAAGTGTTTCCTATCCTAACGATGTTCGCCTAAAGATTGAATCAACACAGGAATTTAGCCAGGCCTTCTTGAAAAAATAATCGTAGTCAAATCAAAATATCTTTTGTTATTGCTATTGAACGACTGAAAGATTTGTTCACAGGAATATCATAAATGTTGAAAAAGTATTCAGATTTCAGACTCACTAACTTAGTTATTATCTGTCAATGAATTTCAAGCAATTTTGTTTTGCACCTTGTGCTTATTATTGATGTCTGTGATTCTTACACTTGTATCTTTCATTATTCTTGATGATTGTATCGCCTGATAAGTGCATTTTCCCCTTTTAGTTTTGAAAACGCTTCTCCATCTTTAGATATTGAAATTGTAAACAAATTGTATCATATGCAATGAAGTGAACTAGGTCAGCCAACAAGGCAGGCCAACCAAGCCAACGAGGACAACAACACCAACCAGGGCAACAACGCCAACCAGGCCAACAACGCCAGCCAGGCCAACAAGACCAACAGAGCCAACCAGGCCAACAACACCAACAAGGCCAACCAAGCCAACGAGGCCAACTTCGCCAACAAGGCCAACCAAGCCAACGAGGCCAACCAAGCCAACGAGGCCAACCAAGCCAACGAGGCCAACAACACCAACCAGGCCAACAACCCCAACCAGGCCAACAACGCCAACCAGGCCAACAAGACCAACAGAGCCAACCAGGCCAACAACACCAACGAGGCCAACCAAGCCAACGAGGCCAACCAAGCCAACGAGGCCAACCAAGCCAACAAGGCCAACAACGCCAACCAGGCCAACAAGACCAACCAGGCCAACAAGACCAACAGAGCCAACCAGGCCAACAACACCAACAAGGCCAACCAAGCCAACAAGGCCAACCAAGCCAACGAGGCCAACCACGCCAACAAGGCCAACAAAGCCAACCAAGCCAACCAGGCCAACCAGGCCAACCAAGCCAACAACGCCAACAACGCCAACCAGGCCAACAAGACCAACAGAGCCAACCAGGCCAACAACACTAACGAGCCCAACCAAATCAACAAGGCCAAACAAGCCAACGAGGCCAACCAAGCCAACGAGGCCAACAACACCAACCAGGGCAACAACGCCAACCAGGCCAACAACACGAGGCCAACCAAGCCAACGAGGCCAACAACACCAACCAGGCCAACAACCCCAACCACGCCAACCAGGCCAAACAAGACCAACAGAGCCAACCAGGCCAACAACACTAACGAGCCCAACCAAGTCAACGAGGCCAACCAAGCCAACGAGGCCAACCAAGCCAACGAGGCCAACAAAGCCAACGAGGCCAACCAAGCCAACAAATCCAACCAGGCCAACAACACCAACCAGGCCAATAACGTCAACCAGGCCAACAAGACCAACAGAGCCAACCAGGCCAACAACACCAACCAGGCCAATAGGTCTGCGTTTTAGAATTTCAGCCTATAGTTAAGTTCTAAAGCGCGGCCCTTGATTTAGCGGACCTAGCAAAAAGTCCGCGAGACATAGGTTCGCGTTTTAGAATTCCGGCCTGCAATAAAAATTCTAAAACGCGGACTTTGATTTCGCGGACCTATTAAAAAGTCCGCGAGATACAGGTCCGCTTTTTAGAATTTCAGCCTATAGCAAAATTCAAAAACGCGGACCTTGATTTCGCGGACCGGAAAGTCATGTTTCTCGGGAAGGTCCGTGGGGTCCGCATGGTCTGCGTTATAGACCTGGCCAGTGTTCATTGTCTTTTCGAATTCAAATTTGTAAACATACGATTTCTTGAAACTTTAAAAGTCTGTATCTTGGCTCTCACAGGTCCCATTTTAATAATTCTTCTTCTATTTTGACTGCCAATCATTGCTTTTTTTTAAATGAGCTACAGAGTGATTTTGAGAACTTTCATTTTTCGGCATTTATTACATTATTTTGCCATTCTGGATCACTGTGCCCCGTTTTCCTGAAAAGCCCCCATAGGGTATGAAATTGTAAGACCCCTCAAAATGAAGCTGATGATGTGTTCTAATCAGTAAATTGGTTTTGATTGATAAATTTTACCATTTTGATACAGTTACAAAAGCCTACTGACTGTTTGCTTACTTTGGGACCAACTCCCCGTTTTCCTGAAAAGCCCCCCTGGGATATGAAATTGTATCACCCCTCAAAATGAAGCTAATGGTGTGGTATAATCATTAAATTGGTTTTGATTGATAAATTTTACCATTTTGAGAAAATGGCCTTTGGTACAGTTACAAGGACCAACTCCCCGTTTTCCTGAAAAGCCCCCCTGGGATATGAAATTGTATGACCCCTTCAAATGAAGCTAATGGTGTGGTATAATCATTAAATTGGTTTTGATTGATAAATTTTATCATTTTGAGAAAATGGCCTTTGGTACAGTTACAAGAGACTACTGACTGTTTGCTTACTTTGGGACCAACTCCCCGTTTTCCTGAAAAGCCCCCCTGGGATATGAAATTGTATGACCCCTTCAAATGAAGCTAATGGTGTGGTATAATCATTAAATTGGTTTTGATTGATAAATTTTATCATTTTGAGAAAAATGGCCTTTGGTAGGCCTTTGGTACAGTTACAAGAGACTATTGACTGTTTGCTTACTTTGGGACCAACTCCCCGTTTTCCTGAAAAGCCCCCCTGGGATATGAAATTGTATGACCCCTCCAAATGAAGCTAATGGTGTGGTATAATCATTAAATTGGTTTTGATTGATAAATTTTATCATTTTGAGAAAATGGCCTTTGGTACAGTTACAAAACCGACTGACTGTTTGCATACTTTGGGACCAACTCCCCGTTTTCCTGAAAAGCCCCCGTGGGATATGAAATTGTATGACCCCTCAAAATGAAGCTAATGGTGTGGTCTAATCAGTAAATTGGTTTTGATTGATAAATTTTACCATTTTGAGAAAAAGGGCATTGCTATACACTACGCCAACCTTAAACAAAGTAATTATTATTATTATTATTATGACTGTTTGCTTACTTTGGGACCAACTCCCCGTTTTCATGAAAAGCCCCCCGTGGGATATGAAATTGTATGACCCCTCCAAATGAAGCTAATGGTGTGGTATAATCATTAAATTGGTTTTGATTGATAAATTTTATCATTTTGAGAAAATGGCCTTTGGTACAGTTACAAGAGCCTACTGACTGTTTGCTTAGTTTGGGACCAACTCCCCGTTTTCCTGAAAAGCCCCCCTGGGATATGAAATTGTATGACCCCTTCAAATGAAGCTAATGGTGTGGTATAATCAGTAAATTAGTTTTGTTTTGTGTCAGATTTTTATTGTTTGCGCTATTGTCATTATATTGGGAAGTTTTTCTGAATCTGAATCTTGTTCTGAATCTAAATGTGAATCTTGTTCTGGGGAAATTAAAGTTACAAGCAGTAGTCATGGCCAACACAGTCTGATAGCTAGCTAGGCTAGGCCTCATGAGTTTTGACACATCATGGCTGCGTTGCTGCAATTCTTCTGCAACGATCGAAATTTTATCACTTTACCAATTTTATTAAAAACATGCGCACGCAAGTGGTTGGCCTCGTGGTGGCCAACGGAAGGGCCAGGTAAAAAACTCGGAGATGTCGGAGATGTCGGAGATGTCGGAGCAAAGACTCTCCGACGTTTCTCAACTCCGACTTTTTTACCTGGCCCTATATACTCTACTAAAAAAGTCGGAGATGTCTTATCTCCGACGTTTCTCAACTCCGACTTTTTTACTTTGCCCTATATGCTCTACTAAAAAAGTCGGAGATGTTCAGAGATTAATTCAAATTCTCTTCATTCGCCGTCACAACAGTCAATCAATTTTAATAAGAAACTAGGCTCTGAAATTTGTAGTAACTTTGTCTTAACGTCTTAATTTATCACTATTATTCATTGTGGACGGTAAATATAGTTCTTTGAACCGAGAAAATAACGAGAAATAAAGAAAACGTAGATAAAAGAAAGCATATAAAAGTGGCTCAAGCCACCTGCAGTCGAATCCTAGACTATCAAATATCAAAACTTCCCGTTGAAATAGATCATTTATCCATGACTTTCGACGGGGAAACAAACATTTCAACGGGGAAATAACAGAAACAAGGCAGGGAAATGTTGCAACTCAAACTTAGCGGGGAAACAAATTTTTTTGGCGAGTCATCCTTTCACCTTGGCGGGGCATCGTTTCAGCGGGGTCGTTACTGGGGGGGGGGTGTATACAAAGAACAAGTGAAAAATATAATGAAAGAAAGTGTCTGCAAGATTGCTTTTCAGATTGCTCTTACTAAAAATGACGTTTTTCAACTAATTCTTGCTATAAAGTTTCTTATCAGTTGTAAATTAAACAAAAAAACCTGTCAACTTCACCCATTTCAATTGTTAAAAGACATCTCCGACTTTTTTAGTAGAGCATATAAGGCCAGGTAAAAAAGTCGGAGTTGAGAAACGTCGGAGAATCTTTGCTCCGACATCTCCGACATCTCCGACATCTCCGACATCTCCGACATCTCCGAGTTTTTTACCTGGCCAACGGGGTGAGACCTAGTCCCATACCATGACCCATGTGGCAAGAAATGGAATTTTTTTAAAGTATTGATTTTGGATCTACAGTATAACATATTTCCTACTATTTGAAACAAATTTGGAGAAAATCAGTTGTCAGCAAGTCAAATGGAATTTTCATGATAAGAAGGTATAAATTTGCCAATTTTCCTTTATTTTTTATTGCCTGGCAATGAATCACATGATTGATTAACTGCCATTGTTAGATTTGAATAGCCAGTTGTCTAAGTAACAATAGGGGCATGTCTCATTGTTATATCTCTTGTAATTTTGGAGAAAAGAGGGGAAAGTTTTTAACATGATGAGAACACTGTTTATTCATCTATTATATGATGTTTTGAGTGGCAAGAATCATAGAATATCTGATCTGCATCAATGTTACTTATCATATTGATAATTCATGCATTCAAAAAATAAAAAAATTGTTGGTACTATGCCCATGGGGGACACTCAGCACATTGGTGGACGATTTCTAAATGCAAGGTATGTGCATCTAAATTGAAGATTGATAAATTTAGCTGTGAAGTCGGGGAGCAATGAAATCTTATTGTTTGGTTACTATCTCCAGTCAAAAGGGGGTACTTTCTTTAGACACCCGGTATATTAACCAATCCTTTTTTATCTGGCAAGAACCTTTTCGAGGCAACCGCTGTCTTTCATGGCAACTTTGCTCAGCTGATCAATCTAATGTCCAGGCATTGTCCTACTTTGAAGGAATGGCTCGAACACAAACGTTTGAAGCCTTAGAGCACTAAATACATCAGCTCAGGATCTCAAAACGAGCTGGTGCATTTGCTTGCTGAGGATGTCCGAAGCAGGATAAAAACTGAAATTGCTGCGCCAGGAATCCACTCTGCCGATCAGGATCGTAGGAAGCATCTCAAACTGGGGGGGGGGGCACGACACGTCAAGGGCATTTTTTCCCTCATCCTCTTCATCCCCCTCATCCCTCACCTCCCCTCATATATGACGCGAGATGTAAACTTTATTACTAAGCCAAACCATGGCCAAATCAAAACTGATATCTAATGATTCATGTCCAGTATAGACAAATAGATATTACACAACAGTTAAGTTTCAATTTTTTTCCTGTTGCTATTGCTTATAAACCCATCCTTAAATGACAAATTTACATTAGTAAATACTAGCAACCTATAGATGAACGTTTGCCTCGAGGTCTGCAGGGCACCACTCACTTTTGCAGGGCAAAAACCTTTTTCACCCCTCCGAAATTATTGGTCTAGTTACGCCCCTGCAGCACATACGCATATGGGGGGGGTCAGTCCGAAAAATGTCAAGGAAACCCAAAAATATCAGTTTAGCTTAATTACAACCCAAAAATATCAGCTCATTTTATACCTTGACATCTGTAAAGGAACATAAAAGATCCTGAAACAATGCAAATTGAGACCAGGATTGCCACTAGAGAACCCAGAAATATCATTTTGACTATATTTTATGCCCAAAAATATCAAAAACATAATTTCAGTTTATTTTGACCCAAATATATCACTTTCAGCAATATTCTGACCCAAAATTATTGGATTTACCTCCCTGTATGTGCATAAGCTAAGTGCCCCCCCTGGGGTACTATGGCCTGATCAGAGTTTCTTATGAAAAAAGCCAATAATGTACCTTTTAGCAATCTAATGCTTAAATTGACACATGGTGCAAATGTTTGTGTTCCTTCTTCAAAAATACAATATGGCCTTCATCAAAATGTTTTTTTTCAGGTGGCTGTGCAACAGAATACACCAACATTTCCAGTGGTGATGGATCCCTGTCATGTCCAAACTGTTTTAAAACTTCACAAAGTTCATTTGAACCATGTTTGATAGTTTCTAAAGATGTTATCAGACTGTGTCTGCATTTATATCAATCGTATTTTGTTTGTAGGGCATTTGCTAAGATAACTTTAAATTCTTGCATCAGATTCCATGTAGGTCATGCATGCAAAAAGGATGTCAACAAATTGAGTGTTGATCATAAGCTGTTTCAAGTTTGTCTTATTTAGATATTTATTGGCTTTCTTGTGGAAAAATTTGTATGCCTGAGACAGCATGATCAGGGAATGAAGATCTAAATACTGAAAAATTGCTTGGTTCTCTTTATCTAGCTTGCAAAACAAAGTCTGGAGGCAACAACTTGAGATCATTATGATCAAAATCTGGAATTTTATCAATCATTGTACAAAATATTAGTCATTTGTCTGCTTCATGTTTCTTCAGACATGCTCTCAAATAATCAAAATTGTACCAATCTTTCCACTGTTTTTGACCAATCAGTAATTTCTAAAATCAGCACCTTTATAAACCCTAAGAAATGTACACAGTAGCTGTAGCCATTCACAAGTACCGTTTCAGGTCTCAGCCATTTTATCTCATGGCAATCAGAAGTAAAACAATACCTAGAACAGACTTGGATTGCATATGCCTACTTATTTCTTTGTAAAACAAGGGGGAAATACTGTAGGCAGTTGAGCTAGAATTGTATGCTCGGGCTTTGCAGATGATGTTTGGTGGTGTTGAGATTTTACTTTTGTTAATAGCAGAAGATCTTCAAGGACTAAATTCCTGATTATCTGGCCAAATTCAGAATTTTTTTCAAAATTCAAAAAAAAAGAGAATTTGAGGTTGAATAGCAATGCTCATCTCTGACTTCAAAAGTAGGGTTAACAGCAACAAGTGATGATATGGCAGTTGCAGCACTGTTTGATGTTTCATTTTTGTTTCTTTTGGCTTCGTTTACGTCTGAATGGTCTGAATTTTGATTGCTTTGAGCCTGCATTCTCTTTTAACTGATGTGAAATCACACAATTTGCAGTGATATTGGCTGATATTCTTTGCATTTGTTGACGTCCTCGCATAAAATGTGAAAGTTGACGGAACGGCTCATCATTTGCAGTGCTGGAACTTGCCATATCATCAGGTACTGTTAGGTATGTATCATTACAACAACTCTCAAACAAACTGATATGTTTCTAACTCAGTATGACAGTATAATCCTAGCCCAAACGACGAAAAAGAGAAAGATGTGTCCTCAGCCGTCCACCGCTCATCCTGCCTAACAAAATGGCGATTGCACGGAAGAACGATGGTCACATGGCGATTAGCGTTGTTGTTGCTGCACGTAGCTGTGCAGGAGCAAGAAAGCTCCACTCTGATTGGTCGAAATGATCTACGCAGTCCGCATGCGCTCCCAAAGGATGGCTGCTGATTGGGGAAGTCGGCATTGTTTTTAAACAAAAGAATCTGAAGTTCATCTCTCCAACAATATCATCTGCGTATGCTCCTCTGTACGATTTGTGTCTATAACGCGCAGAATCTTTAAAGTGGAAATTCAAATGGGCTTTTTATGATGAGATATCGGTTTCCATATAGGCAACACTTGACATTTCGATAATTGAACGTTGGAGTGCGTTGGAACTGACCAAATTCATTATGGCTGCTAGACAATAGATGCATCATAGTTAATATGAATAAAGGGTGTCCCAAAACAATTTTCGACGATTCATTGAAAATGATAAAATACCGATATCTTGAAGAGACTCCATGATGAGATAACCCGATTCCTAAGTTTTTTATTTAATTTTCAGACACAAACCTTCCGAATTCGCTAAATATTCACGGAGCAGAACTTTTGAAGTGCAAGTTTGTGCAAAAGCTGGGCCCCAAGTGCCATTTGCGGTAAAAGCAGCATGGGTTATTATTTCTTTTTTTCTTGTTTGTTTCCTAACAAGCAAAGTGGAATTCTAAAAGAATTTTGATGCCCTAACTTTCGATCATATGAATGCCTTGAGGAATTATGTTGAGCAAAGTTTGAAAATGATTCAGTCTTTGATGCATCCATTGGTGGCTTTTGGATACATGCGTTATTAAGCAAATTTTGATGATGGTTGCAAGAATCAAGTTACTTTCGAAGTCGTGTTTAGTTTGCTCTGATATCAATGAGAAGTATGAAATTGGATAACCTTGTTTTACCTCGATCTTGGATCTTTTTGTATTACAAGTCATCTAGGGGTCTCTGGTTTCAGCCGTCGCATATCTTTTATATTTGAAAGTTCACAACTTCTGGTCTCTAAAATCATTTCAAATCCTGGGGATAGGGTTATTTTGTTATTAGCCTGTTCATATCATCGCTATTTTTCAATACTTAATCAAACGTCGAACTTTTGGAACATCCTGCCTGTACATTGATCAAAATATTTCTCTCAAGCAACAAACGTTTTTTGTGTCGTATCTTGTTGTGTAATATGTCCAATCAGAGCGAATGATGAAATTGCTAGCAGCAACTCTTTCTTTGGTTTCGTTGTTCAATTCACAGTTACTATTCCCTGTTTCTCTGTAGTTTACTGACTTGCATAGATTGTTGTTTTCGCATTCTTCGAAGCACTGCACAGCACTTGTTACCGATCGAGCATGAATGATGCTGTTTGTAAGAGCATAATCTTTTACTTTGATTTTGAAGTTGGCCTCTGTTTTGCATGGAAGATGCAAAATCCAGCTTTCTACCACGAACAGTAAACCAAATAGGCTGAAAAACGGAATTAGTTTCATTTTTCATTATCTGAGAAGCCTGCAATTCATTGACCGTCATCCATTGGTGACCTTCGCTGGCAGAGTTACAGAGAATCGGCGCTTATTCTTTATCATCAAAGAAAGTATTTAGATCCAATTTTCATAAAACCTAGGCTATCATCTGTATTGTTAAAAGAGCTATCAGGAGTCTGTATATAATTCAAGCCATGCTTTAAATAGAACAGGCGAGGCAAGAAATCTTAAATGATTGTCAAAGCGCTGTTCAATAGAAATTAACTATCCTATACGACAGGGATACGAACATTGGTGAAATATTTTGACTCTGAAACTTCATGGGCGATTGAGATACTTCCCCGAGGGTACATTTGACCAGATGTTGATCAAGGATGTGAGATGTGCCATCCAGGCTTCAAAAATATAGACCCTACGCCAATTCTTCGAAAATATAGACACAACCTTTTCCTTGCACCAAGCTCATCAGAAATCGATAAAATTCTTCATACCAAAATCGTTAAAATCTATACACTTTTAGATGGCACATCCCCGTACCTAAATTATATATGGTGTACCCACCGGGAATGATTCCAGCACATTTGTTTCGTTATTCACCAGCAACGCACAAGTGAATCATTACTCCTACATATATCTTTTTAAAAGCAAAGTATGACTTTAAGTGAAGAAAATCGCAGAATGGACCAATTAGTTTTCCAGTTTTCGATAACCTTCTTATTTCCCGAAACAGTTATGTTGTATTTAATTTTCCTCAGTGAAATGTTATGAGTAAAATACCAAATACCTTTTCCACCGAAACCCTTTAAATTGGATAAATTCTCGGGCCAACCGGTAGGATCTGGCTAAAGAACAAGACCAAGCAATCTTAGTAAAATAACATTTTCTCTTCTGCTTTTCCTTATCTTCATTTCTAATCTTTTTAGTGCTGGTATTTGATAGAAATGCCTCATTCATTCGTTGTCATTTTTAACTGATGCAGCAAGCAACAGGCCTGAAAGCTCGTACAAGTGCTTTCTATGTGTCTCATGTTACAAACTTTGCATTCTAAAATCATGTTTGATCTTTGATATTCAACAAAGCAATTGATAATGTGAAATTCTATTTCAATGAAATAGAATACAATAAAATGATATATGAAATATAACAGTGAATGTGGATGACAGATTAAAGTCTTCATAAAAACTTGGCAGGATAGATGAGCAGGCAAGGGAGATGCATTCTTGCTCCTGATTAGGATTTTCAAAAGCCTCTTGCCTTGAGAAATTTCATCTTACAATGCAAAAATGCAATTAAAGAAACTATTTTTATAGCGTATTGATAAATATTTATGAAACATGCCATATGGTATTGATATGCAAATTGCTAACACGCAGGTATTATGGTTACAATATGGTTACAATAGAAGTTTTAGTTTGTTTAAATTTTGCGCAACAGCCAATCAATTGCACGACAGCCAATCATTTGCACGACAGCCAATCAACGAGCGATCAATGCGAGTCGAAGATGTGGGGACGATCATGTGTAAGATTCCAAGTGTGTATCACTGACAAATCTTTATCAGTAGTGAACAACCTTAACAATGTGTGTGTGTGTGTGTGTGTGTGTGTGTGTGTGTGTGTGTGTGTGTGTGTGTGTTTTAAACCTATTCTTACTTGGTAGTGAGATATTATCGCTGTTACATGATTTTGAAATTTTCAGTAGTTTTACTTTATTTTTTCACTTCTCTTCTGTATCATATCACTTTTAGGTGGGACTTGAGTTAGTATCTAAATATTTAAACATTGAAGCTTTGTTTTGAAACGTCTACGATGGTACAAACAATTATATGGAGCTCGTAAGAGGCAAATAAATTTGATAAACGTTCAATACTTGGTTAAATTATTAGTATATCGCAAAACATACGTGTATTCTTCCAACTTTCATCGAAGGAAATCGGGAGAAATCAGATTTAAGTAACAAAAAATGTTGTTGCCAGTACTGCGTAAGTGTCGTGTAATTATTTCATCTCGTTTGCCTGCCAAAGTTTTGATTAGTGTTGTCCTGAAGCTTCATTTTTCGAAGAAACCGACACTTGAGTTTCATTTCACTGTCTGATCAGTGGACGAATTGATGTTTATTGCTCATCGAGGTACCCAAAAGCAGGGGTGGGCAAGCACTGTACAATATCTGACCCCATGTTTGTCTAAAGAAAGTAAAAAAATAACCAGTTTTTGTATGACACATGACGACTTTCCTGCCGAAAACTACCAGTTTTTGGGACAAAGGTTTAGATTGAATATCAATCTTCCAATTCCATCAGTTTGTCACAAAAATCAAGTTTTCTAACTTCTTATCTCACCAGAATCATAAAGTTTACCTTTAAGCTGTTCTACTTTTGTCTGGCAAGTTTCAAAAAGAGATCAGGATTTCAAATTTTTCACCTAAGCGGTCCTACCTTTTTGCGACAAACATTGTCAGTGATGTTAAAATTGCCCGTAAAAATTGAAAAAGCATAACAGCGGAAATTTGCCATCAAAACAACTAGTTTTTGGGACAACGGTGGCACATGTAGTTAAACCTTGATTTCAAGTCTGGAATTTGTTTATAAATGTTAGAAGTATCATTCCTAAAGGCAAAGATTAGCTTGCGCTGGGCCTAAGCTCCCTCAAATGAAGCGAGAGGTCCATGAAATGACGAAGTTAAAAAAAATATTTCTCAAAATCCAGGTGCAGTAGACCAATGGGCAAGGTGATCAGTGGCTTTTCTCATTGCTCTTTCTTCGTTCTTCAGCATGATTTCTCTCCCATTAGAGGTTTTATGAGTCTTTTCCTTAGCCTGTGAAGGCACAAAATTGTCTCTTCTTTTTCATATCTTATCAGAGCACTGAAAGGTAAAAGCGCTCGCTGCACTCGCGTTTCAGAATTCCTACCGGGTGCCAAAAAAGTACCCCCTTTTGAAAGGAAATAGGAATCAATCAATAAGATATCATTACTCTTTGAGTTCACAGCTGCATTTATCAATCTTCAACTTAGATGCACATACCTTGCATTTAGAAATCGTCTACCAAACACTAGAGATACAAGTTTGCAAATTCGAGATTTACAGTGCACCCAAAACCAGAGGTTTTGAGAAAAAGGCCTAGTCATGACTTGTATCATGGACTTTTTGCCAAAGCACCTGTAAACTTTATTTTCCCATATCTTACTTTTGAAAAGAACAGAGACGCATGGACATGGCCCGAATATACTAAAAATGTGGTAAGAAGGATAAAGTCGTGCCACATCTCCAAAATTGCTCATTTCCTCTTCTTTAATACAAAACACTTGGGATGGAATGCAATGCAAGGACCGATCCTTCAAAAGAAAATCACTTCAAGAACAATTGAAGCAATTCAAGGTATAATTCTTTTCAAAAGTAAAGCTAAAGGTCAAAGTTGAAAATTCTGTTGCAAAATGCCTGTATGATGTCAAATCATGGCTCTGGTTTCAGGTACACTCCAAATTTCAACCTTGTGAACTCAGATCTCCGGTGTTTGGTGGTCGACTTCAAAATGCAAGGTATTTGCATTTAAGTTGAAGACCAATTAATGTAGCTATGAATTCAAAAAGTCCACAAATCTTATCATTTCGTTCCCTTGTTCAGTCAAAAGGGGGTACTTTATGTTGAGACATCCGGTAGCTCATACGCAGTTCTTTTTAAGGTTAATGTACCCTTTCAGTGTTCAGTGACCACTCATGGTATGTACAAACTATACATCATGAAAGCATTTATGGCTAAAGAGAATTCAAAAATTAAGAAATGGTGAGCTATATACCAGAAAATGCGAAAGTAGGACCTTTCCACTTCTATATGTTCCATGTACCAACAAACATAGAATTCTCAACACATCAATCAAGCAAAGATTTTTCAGATTTCGTCTGTACCTCTTAGCTTCAGAATAAGGATGAAACAATTTTGGCCATCAGCCACTCCTAGCCTCGCTTAGAGATTCATTCATTTGGACCATGCAATTTTCTCAAAAATGAGACATAATTTGGTTACCCTATGCTATTTCTCTACTAATTGGTCGGTGAAAAATTGATTTTGATGATTTATCTTATGCCGATACATCGACACGCGTCACTGCCGGAGCATCAATATTTCATTGATAGCTCCGTTCTGTCTTCAGTGTAAAATCAAATATAAAGTCTCATCTAATGTTAGCTCGGTTCAGCAATTAAGGTATCCTCTTGATTAGATTCTAAACTCTTTGTATAATGCGAGCAATCGCCATTCACGAGCTTCAAATCATTAACGTTCAATCACTGAATTACTGAATCAATAATGGTGAAAAGAAATTATCTCCTAGCTGCTTTCACAACTACTCCCAAAGCTATACCGGGTGTCCCAATATAATGTATTATCGTTTGATTGCTTACATGTCCATAACCAATGAACCGATATTCAAAAACTTTGCTTTGTTTGATTGCCTAAAGGATAAATTGTATTTGATGTCGTTTGTGGTTTTACCACGGCGATTTCATGTCGAAAAGAAGATTGTTAAGCCTGCTCAAATTCATGCCTTAGATGGCATGAGAGAGAAACGGCCTATTTTTCCAGTCAACATTTTAGATGTGATACAAAAGGCTGAACTCCTATTAGTATTCTCTGAACTCAGTATTAACTGAATTCGTATTCTCTGGACGACATATATTCTTTGAGTGGCATATAATTTCAGCCTTTTGCATCACATCTACAATATTGACTAGGAAAGTAGGCCGTTTCTTTTTCATGCCATATAAATCTTGAATTTGAGCAGGTGTATCGATCTCCTTTTCAACATGAAGACATCGGCCTAAGCCACAACCAACATCCTCAAATACAATTTAGCCTTTCGGCAATCGGATGAAATAAAGTTTTTGAAATTGGTTCAGCGGTTATGGACATATGAGCAATCAAACGATAATACATCATTTCGGGACACCCGGTCGATAAATTATTTCCTAGCTTTTTTCACAACTATTCCCAAAGATATGGATAAATTATCTCCTAGCTAATCTCACAACTACTTCACTCCTAACTCATCTGTTCATAGGATTGACACTCGTCAAGCCACCAGGGGCGACCTCTTAACAATTTCATGTTGAAAAGGAAATCGATACACCTGCTCAAATTCAAGATTTATATGGCATGAAAAAGAAACGGCCTACTTTGGCTCAAAACTCTAGAACACTCTTCCTCTGTTCGTTCATGTTTCTAGCTCTGCTTCAGTATTTCAGTTTAAATTGAAAACCTATTTCATTGACTCATATTAATGTTAAGGAAATTTTGAAAATCAACAAAAAGTCCTCTACCACTCTATCATTAGGTACATCTGGTTGTTTGCTGTTTTTGTATAAAATGCTTTTGGTTTCTTTGTTTTTATTGGGGGGGACTCTCTCGCGATTAGTTTATCTATTTAGAGAGTTCCACCTTAGTCATTAAAATTAAATACAATCTTGTAAAGTTTTCTTAATGTAATCACTGTTTGATATGTAATTAGTTTAATGTAGTCATGTAGAATTGTAGTTAAGGTTAATTGATGAATCAATGAAACTGAAACTGAAACTGAAACTGAAACTGAAACTGAAACTGAAACTGAAACTGAAACTGAAACTGAAACTGAAACTGAAACTGAAACTGAAACTGAAACTGAAACTGAAACTGAAACTAAAACTGAGACTGAAGCTGAAGCTGAAACTGAAGCTGAAACTGAAGCTGAAACTGAAACTGAAACTGAAACTGAAACTGAAACTGAAACTGAAACTAAAACTGAGACTGAAGCTGAAGCTGAAACTGAAACTGAAACTGAAACTGAAACTGAAACTGAAGCTGAAACTGAAGCTGAAACTGAAGCTGAAACTGAAGCTGAAACTGAAACTGAAACTGAAACTGAAACTGAAACTGAAACTGAAGCTGAAGCTGAAACTGAAACTGAAACTGAAACTGAAACTGAAACTGAAACTGAAACTGAAGCTGAAACTGAAACTGAAACTGAAACTAAAACTGAGACTGAAGCTGAAGCTGAAACTGAAACTGAAACTGAAACTGAAACTGAAACTGAAACTGAAACTGAAACTGAAACTGAAACTGAAGCTGAAACTGAAGCTGAAACTGAAACTGAAACTGAAACTAAAACTGAAACTGAAAAAGGTCCCCATTTTATTCAATTTTTACATAAACGATTTATTTCTATTTGTCAAACGCTGGAGTTGCTAACTTGGCTAAAGCAAAATAAAATGATAGCTAATGCAGGAAAATTCCATGCAGTCGTAATCAGAATGGATCAAACGAATACAAGTGGAGAAAATTTCAACATCCAAGGAAAAATGATCAAATCGGAAGAAATGGCTAAATTGCTAGGTGTTCTACTAGATTATAAACTGAACTTTGAGCAGCATATCTCTGAACTTTGCTGAAAAGTTGCATCATAGCTTAATGTTTTGAAAAAGACTGAAACTACAGGGTGTCCCAAAAAATTGTTCGACAGTTGATTAAATATTGAAAAAAGATAACAAAATACTCAATGTGCTATAGCTGGTAAGATAACCATATTGCTGAGATTTCAAATTAATTTTAGACACCAGAAGCTAGCAAATCGACTAAATATTCATTCAAGGAGCCAAGAACTTTTGAACTTAAAGTTTGTGCAGAAGCTGAAACAGACGCCATTAAACTGTATCTATTATGGAATCTCGTTTATTCGAAGCAAATCAAATGGAATTTAAAAGCACTTTCGATAAACCAGCTTTCTCTAACATTAAATCAAGGCTATGTATGCTTGGAGGAATCCTGTTGAGCACAAGTTAGAATGGCCCCGTCTCTCTTCGATTAACTTTTCATTCCATGTTTTTGAATACCTGAATTTTTGAGTAAATTTTGGCACCTTTTGCAAGAATTAAACTATTTTTAACGTCCTCTTTGGCTTGCTCTTGTATCAACAAGAGGTAAAACGTTGGACAGTCTTCTTTTACCTCGAATTTAGGACTTTTTTGAAAAACAAGTCAGTTCGAGGTGTCTGGTTGCAGCTTTCAATCAAACTTGAACTTCAAAAGCTTGTAACTCCGTGAATTCTTAGTAGATTTGGAAGATTCTGGCGTCAAAAGTTAATCAAAAATCTTAGGAACATTGTTATCCATCCAGCCGGTGCATTTCAGCATTACTTTTTAGTATTTAATAAAACGTCGAACATTTTTTCTGGGACACCCTGTATTGGCTTTAATGAAAAGAAGATTCTTGGTCAGAGCTTTGCGTATTCAAATTTTGATTATTTTCCTGCCTTGTACTATGGTACCTCTCATCTCGTCATCTAAATCTGTGCAAAAAAATTGAGAAGATTCAATAACTTGCCCCTCGATGTTTACACACCTTAGTTCCTATAGCGACTTACTTTCAAAATCAGAAAGGTTTACTATGCATGTTTCTCGTCTAATTGTTCTCTGTATAAAAGTTGTTAAGACTTCATACAATTTGGACCACTCTTTCATTCATGATATGTTCAAAACAACAAAGTCTTCTAAGTACTCCTTACACAACTCCAATGACTTACAGCATTATAGACCAAATCAACTCATATTTGGTTCAAGCAGCCTTCGATCATTGGGACCTCAAATCTGGAATGCACTGCTTAATGACTTGAAATTGGCCAAAAACCTAGACAGTTTCAAAAAATATGATAAGAAAGTGGGATGGCCAAAATTGTAAATGTAGTGCCAGTCAATATGTAGCTTTAAGTCAGTTTTCTCTATTAGTTTAGTTTAGCTTAGATGATCAAATTGTTGTAAAAACATTTTTTAAGTAATTATAGATTTATCGAGCTAGAATAGTTTAGTCTGTCTATACGTAGTAAGATAGAAGATGTAAATAATCGATGTAAAATGATTTGACAAACAAACAAACAAACTGATAAGATCGGTCTTTACCATTGGCGTTGTGGTCAGGGGGCCGTGACGGTACGTGCCCCACCAGCGATGACAGAAGAGAGGCATCGACGGTGCCCATGGTGTATAAGGGAGCAAATGCCTGTAAGCTTGGTTTACACCAAATCGAGTAAGAATGCATGAATGCGACAGAAAAAAGTGCGAGGGATAGTTTTTCCCGATATTTAGATTCGTAGGTGCCTTGGCAGATGTTTAGATGGGATCAGAAATGCTTTTATTCGATGCGGAATAAATACGTCACTTATTACGCGCTGTTAGTGTCCAGAAATTCCGCCATACCAATTATATAAAGGCGTTTTCCTCAAGTGTCACCCAGTCTTTAAATCCAGAAAATAATATCTTCAAATATCTTCCACAATTGATTCTTTAGGGTAAAAGAGTGACCCATAGCTGGTTTGGTGTGGGACTGCCAGTCCCCTTCTTTTCTTTAGACTATTTGTGAGTTGCTTTCTTGTTTTGTTTTGCCCCTTTTATTGTTCTGGGTGAGGCCAGATGACCTTGTGTCTTCTTACACCAAGAGCGGTACAGTAGTATTTAGATTAGCGGTACAGTAGTATTGTGAAACCATTATTTTCAAATACAAATGCTATGAGTGAAAAAATCACCCTGATTGAAGACGATAAGATACTCTCGAAGGACGCAGAGGTTGCAGAGTGCTTTAATACATATTTCACTAATATAACAGACAGTCTGGATATAGCTCCTACATTTAGAGAGGTTCATGAGGTGGCAGATGACACTACGATCGAACAATTGACAACTATGGCAATTCAAAAATATAATACGCACCCCAGTATTATAGCAATCAAACAGAAATATGGACCCAGTGGCGATAAATTTGAATTTCCTCATGTAAACCCATGGGAGGTCGAAAACAACTTGATTCTTTAAATGTAAAGAAATCGCACAGTGGAATTATTCCAACGTTCTTGCTCAAAGCAACCAAAAATGTCATTTGCCCTTTCCTGACAGACTGTATAAGCTGTGCCATCCGCGAGTCAGCCTTTCCGGATAAACTAAAAGAAGCTGATATATCCTCAATATTCAAAAAGGATGAGGCAACTCTTAAAGAAAATTATAGGCCCCTAAGTGTTCTTCCTTCAACATCTAAGATTTATGAGAGACTCTTAACCCTATACTACCGGGGGGGGGGCACAAAGTGCCCGTGGCAAAGTTTATTTGATGTAGTGTCGTCAGTTCAAAAGATAAAGAGCTGAAACTTTGCGACTTTTCCTAAAATTGCATGGACTGATTAAAATTTGTAATTTTTTTTCAAAATGGTAGATACTGATCACGTGACCAACCTCTTTTCAACACGTGGTCAGCCAGACAATTAAAGAAGCGAGTCCAGTTTTAACACGGATGGTCGTAGAGCATCGCAAATGCCACCATTCGATAGCTCTTGATGAGAGCTTTCAGATAATGTATAGTTTTATCCATTTTTGATGACATCAGCAAATTTAACGTTCATGACGTCATCAAAGTTTATGACGTCATATATATAATAACAAATGTATTAGATAACTTTAAATAGTCAAAATTGGCTGTATTGATCGTTATGAACAATTTTAAGGCATTTTAGAGAATTTTCATCAGTAATTAGGGGTTTAAATGAAACAATGACAAACTGATGCAAATAAATGATGAATATATGATATAAATAACAAGCTTAAATTGACATTTCATTGCCAATTTTTCTTCAGTGATGCTTT
The DNA here is from genome assembly GCA_039566865.1 of Aurelia coerulea. Lineage (NCBI taxonomy): Eukaryota > Metazoa > Cnidaria > Scyphozoa > Semaeostomeae > Ulmaridae > Aurelia > Aurelia coerulea. The sequence continues at coordinate 18,125,698 of CM076956.1, read as the reverse complement.
GGGATACATTCTAGTAGCAGTATGAAAGAAATTATCAACTAAGAACTTAGATATTGCCATTATTGTTAATAGTAAGCAAAAAGTGCAATTTTCCTCAATTATGACGTCATTGTGACGTCATGGATGTAATGAAGAATTAAAAAAGTGGCCTATTGTGTAGATGTTGCTCCTATACACCATTGTACTAAGTTTCATCCTCATATCTGCAATATTGGCGAAGTTACGGATTTTGTGCCCCCCCCCGGTACTACGATGGTCGAAAAAGCCCGGTAGTAATAGGGTTAAAAGATCAAATGATCAAATTTTTTGACAACAAATTCTCAAATCTTCTCTCTGCGTTTCGTGAAGGATATAGCACCCAGCACTCTTTAATCAGAGTAATTGAAAAATGGAGGAAGTGTTTGGATTCATCTGGAATAGTGGGGACTATATTGATGGATTTGTCAAAAGCGTTTGACTGCTTGCCTCATGATCTTCTAATTGCTAAGCTGGAGGCCTATGGATTCAGTGTAAATAGCCTGTGCTTGATCTATAGCTATCTAAAAAATAGGATGCAAAGGGTTAAAATTGGATCGGTAAAGAGCTCACAACAAATCGTTAGAGCGGGAATCCCACAGGGTTCTGTTTTGGGACCAGCATTATTTAATATATTCATCAATGATATCTTTCTCTTAAAATTAGACTCAGACTTGTGCAATTTTGCAGATGATACCACACTCTATGCGTGTGGCTGTAGTCTGGACGAAATTGTCCCAAGGCTGGAAAATGACCTCAGCGCACTTATGGAATGGTTTTTTGAAAACGGAATGGTAGCAAACCCTGGCAAATTTCAAGTGATGTTTCTTGGATTGAAAGAAAAAAATACCTTGCGTCTCAATATCAATGATAACAAAATATAAACTACGAATAAGGTTAAATTGTTGGGCATAGAGATTGACAACGCGTTGACTTTCACTGCCCATATACAAAATTTGTGCTCCAAGGTAAATAGAAAGATAAATGCCTTCTCAAGGCTAAATACTTATATCTCAAGACCACAGGCCATGCTGATATGTAATGCCGTAATACTGTCCAATTTCAACTATTGCCCGTTGATCTGGCTTTTTTCTACGAAAGCTGCTAATAACGAAATACTAAGGATCCTCTTCAAGGACTATGACTCTTCCTTTGATGAGTTACTGGAGAAAAGCCAAAGCGTGAAAATACATGTTCAAAATCTCCAGAAACTGATGATCGAAATTTACAGAACAATGAACAACTTGAACCCCTCATATATTTGGGAATTTCATGAAGAAAAGGTTGTGAAATACAACCTACGAACAAAAAATTTATGTCGATTGCCAAAAACACGAACAACAAAATTTGGAATAGAGTCATTATCCTTTAGAGGAAGCCTCCTTTGGAACACCCTTAGTGACCAGATAAAAGCACTTCCAAAAGTTGCAGCTTTCAAAAGAGCGATCAAGCAAGCACTGGCTTGGCGATAAGTGTAATTGCCGGATTTGTAAATAGCCAGAATTGTAAATTTGTATATTTTCTATTAAAGTTTTTTTTGTGAATAGTTGGTATAAATTAGTGATTATATTACTATTGTAAATAGACCAACTTTAAATAAGATTATTATCATTATCATTATCATTAATTAGTTTTAATTTATTATGAATAGAAAAAACCATTAATTTCCTTATTAAATTGACATCAACCAAAACCGTCCGATCTGAGGTAACCAAATGGCAGTTGCAATAGATTTTGGTCTTTAGGAGAGCCGGAGGGGGGGGGGCTGGTTCAGGAATTCAATATAATTTGTGCCTTAGTTACTTCGCTTAACCCTATCTCACCTGGGACTTTTGAAGCGGTCAATACCTGAGGAAGGGTGGATTCCACCCCCCCCTTTTTTTCTTTGCTGTTATAGTAGCTATAATTTTTAATCTTGGTAAATAGATGGAATTCGATGCAAACAATCAAAATCACGTAATTAAATCAAATTAACTCTAATGTTCTTGTTGCTATGACAATAAAAAGATATTAAGTTATGATTATCTTGATTATTACCAACATGATTGAAACAATGAAATGAGGCATTAAATTGAATTTTTTGCTTCAAATTGAGTTGGATATGATCAAGTACATGTGTAGGCATAATTTGGCATATATTTTAGATTAATATCTGCAACAACTAAAAAAGTATTGAGGGAAAACTAGAAATTTCGATGACGTTTTCCTCAATTTTAGGCATAAATATCAAAAGACGATTACCCTAAGATGGCAGCAAGGAATCTTTACCAAGATGCATTGCGTTCTTTGATTTAATTCCGATAGAATCGCTAAGGATTGGCAATTAGAACGCAGTGCATCTTGGTAAAAAGTTCATCGCCGCCATCTTTAGCGCAATGGTCTATAAAGGAATACATGGTCATTTTCTAAGACGTAAAAGATAAGTGAGCTCTTGCATGTAAAATTAGATGGATAGCTCGTTTAAATTGCCCAGAATATAACTGATGCAATTGCTGTCTTGTTAAAGCAAAAAAAGAGAAGAAATTGAGTTTACTTTCAGTTTTTCTCAAGTATTCTGAAACATAGCTTCCAAGTAAGATTTTTCATAACTCTAAAGGGTGTCCCAAAAAACATGTGCGCAGTTTGAGTGGCTTCTGCGGAGTGCAATCAATCCAATTTTTCTGTTAAATTAAAGGGTGGCACCGAGTTTGAGTAAATCTGAACACTAGTTGCTGATTTATGGAGCAAGAAAGCCAAAATTATTGGCTGCCTCAAAACCAGAGGATTTATAATTCTCCATAGCGTTAAAATCAATGAAATTGATTAAAAAGACGTACCTAGCCCTTTTTTCTGATGGTTATAAGTGAGAAAGATAGTCATACATTGAATTTTGTGACAACCAAGAATATTGGACATAGCTAGGGTTGCCAGGAATGGAAATGTGCAACACAATATGTGCTTCAGGCCATGTCATGCGTCCATCAGATATTTTGCTTCTCAAAAGTGATAAAGTCGTTTTAAACCAATAATATAGTGTTCAGCATGCTGCTTGGTCGATATTATTGAAGAATACGATCATTAATTACTCCCAAATGCGTTTCCTGGCATAACTGTAAAGTTTAAGTTCATTTAATGTTAAAATTCAAGTTATAAGATTAGGTACGGAGATAAAATCCTCTGGTTTTGAAGCAACCAGTGATGGTGACTTTATTTCTCAATAAATCAGCAACCATTTGTCAGATTTGCACAAACGTGGTGCCAAACTCTAAGCTGAAATCTCTCTTATTCACAAATCTGAAAACAGGAAAGCTAGATTTATGGCTCCTCCACAGTAGCCATTCAAACGGCGCACATGTTTTTTGAGACACCCTGTAGAATGATATAACCAATATTGGTGAAATGAATTTGTATAAATAAGACTAGTAATAGCTGCTGCTAACATGCCCCGCGCTTTTGAAAAAGATTAGCAAAATTCATCCAATTGAAAACCCCAGAAAAAAGTATCGCATCAGAAAGAAACACGAGCAACAAATAAAAATTTGCCAGTGGAATCCTCAAGTACCCAGAAAAACAGCTTTGGTTTCAGACAGGCCTAAACGCCTCGTTTTCTCTTCAGTAAAAATTACGATCTCTCACCCAATGTAGCCTATGTAACATCAACCACGCCGTAGTTTCCACAACTTCTTTGTGTTTACAAGAAACATGCAGAAAACTTTGGTCTATTCAACGATCAAAATATGTCACTGATCAATGAAAGGGCCCTGGTCAACATCGATGCTTGCGGCCCTCGGCTATTATCAAGATGATCTACGATTGCAGCGCTATGATTAGCCAATGGTTGGTTGGCGAAGCGGCAGACTTATATTTCATATTTCATATTTCATTCTTTTAAGGAGGGTTGCCCTTCAGCAGAAGCTGTTTTTCAAGGGGCCCTCCAATAAAAACTTAATTACAATATACATCTCAAATAACCTATCACTAAAAAACCATAACTTTAAAACCCTATTTACAATTTACAATTGAAAGAAAAATTAACCCTTTATTGACTTTTTAAAACCATTCAGGGAGGATGCCGTCTTAGATTCAGCTGGGAGGCTATTCCATAGTTTAGCTCCCCGGAAAGAAAAGCATTTTTGCCCATTTGTTGACTTTTTCTTTGGCAACCTTAAATCAGTTTCAGTATTCCTGAGACTGCGGGAGGAACTTGTTGAGTTTTTGATAAAAAGGTTACACAGGTATTGTGGAGCCAAATCATTGAGCGACTTGAAGACCATCATTTTAGACTCAACATCAATGAGTTCTACGATAGTCTTCCAGCCCAACTCCTCGATAAATTGTCTGCTTGGGGTTTCAAAGCTGCTATTTGTAATTATTCTAGCAGCACGATTTTGAAGCTTTTGCAACTGGTTTATGTCTGTAGAACCAGCACAACCCCAAACAGAACAACAATATCGAAAATGGGGCTCAACAATGCCTGTGTAAAGAGTTTTCAAACTCTCCTTAGGTAGAAAAGACTTATGACGATGAGTCTCTCGTTTCCCTGTGCTCTTTGACTTGATGATGGAGCTTCGGTCCTCAATGCAGCAACAACAACAACAACAATTCAACTCTCAATTAGATGAGCGTAACTAGAGGGTCCTTGTGTAGTGAGGCCAGCGAAGCGGTAGTCTTCTGCTCCTCTCACGCAGGGGCTCACGCACTCAGCCGGAGTCCGAATCCTCATAGTGACTAATTCCTTTATCATAATTTTTTTTTCTTTAAGTCCCTGCTGGTTCTGCTAGTGCAATCTTGTGATGTGAATAGCTGGTTCTGCTATTCACATCAAATATTCGGAGGAATGGAGACCGTTGATGTATATAATTGTTTGAAAGAAACCACACAGGTCAAATGGAAAATTAAAAACTACGAATAATGCGATACCCTGGTGGTTTCAGAGTTCATAAACCGTTGCAATTTGTTCGTTTGATTCTCCCTATCATTAAAAATTCTTATTGGATGCTCTGAAATACTGTATCAGGTGCAGTGGCGTCGTGGCCGGGGGGGCCAGAGGGGGCCATGGCCCCCCCTGTGAAAATGTTGTCGGAAAATTCGTCAGTTTTCCATTCTTGTCGGAAGAATCGAAAAAAATTGAATTAATCCATTCTCCTTACATAGCTACTTTATGGCAATCGAAATGTGTACATGAAATATCACTTTTTCGATTGCAAAAACGTAGTCTTTCGTTCGTTTTTCTGCAAAAAATTCCTTTTTCAATCGAAAGAAAAGTGTGTTTTCTATTGGAAAATTTAACAGATTAGGCGCAAAAAGTTTCGGACGAATAAATTTCAGACAAATGCTTTCGGTCAAAACATTCTTGGACTTTTCCCCCGAAAATTCGGTCGTTTACCTCATTTTGGTGACTAAAAACGATAAATTTACAATTCATTTTGCACGTTTCATACTTAAAAAATGTCATGCATTTATGGTTTGTGCATTAAGCTTTCAATGAGTTGCTCGTCAGAATTTGCACAAGTGAACATTGTTGAGGAAGATGGAAATGATTACTAAGATGGGATTACTTTCAGTTTCTGTAAACAGATGCTTATAGAAATGAAGATTTATATCAAGTTATCACGTTGTTATCTAAAATTTGAAAACGATCTATTTTTCAGTGCTTTTGAGGTCCCTTTTTCCAAATTTCCCACGAAAAACAAATAGTAGATTCTTCAAAATAGGGGCGTTTTGCAACGATCTAAATTGCGTGGTCACAGAAAATTTTCCCGGGGGCAAGCCCCCGGACCCCCAGTTTTTCCTCCCTCCTTGTGCATCTAGCTTCAGCCCCACCTCCAACACCAATCACGTCTCGACAACAGCCTCACCTCCAACAAGAATCGCCTCTTAACAGGACTGCTGTGTCCCTTTGAAAAATTCTTCGCTATTATGGAACTTTTATGTGACAAAAGTTCTGAGACATTTTGCCACTTTTTATTGCTTAATTTTTGTCGGAAAAATATCTCTTTGTCGGAAAATTCTGACCCTCGGCCCCCCCCCTAAAATCATGCTCCCACGACACCACTGAGGGTGTATCAATCCCTTCCCCATCCCTTCCACACTGAGCAAATCAACAAATCGGTATTGTGTGTGAAGCGATCAAAGATAACGGAAGTAAAAGTTTATTTTCAACTGTGTGAGAGAACAAAAGCAGGATGCTTGAGAACAGAAGATTTTTCAGCACCAGCCTTCTTTCGACCCAAACCTCCAAATCGCCGCCATTTTTGTCGCCGAATTCTGCTGACTCATCATGCAAGAACTAAAATCAAGTTCCTACTAAAATCTCGTGCCCGCAGCCAATTAGAAGCCTTTGCTTTGCGCCCTCCGGCGCGGGCAATAATGGTATGGTTAAGCAAAACTCCAATATGTCATTTGGGGCATCTGTTATCAATTTCGAAAAAAGAGGAGTGTGAATGGATTTAACTAAAGCTTTAATATTGACGGTGCCATAGTGTTTAAATCAATTAAGGAAAAATACTAGGATTCTCACCAAAAAAATTAGTTGATGAACGCTATGAGATGATTTTAATCAAAGTTTGCCGCTCTTCTTGTTCGCAATTCCGCAGTTTGATGAAGTCATTACGCCAAACTAGCAACAATGCAAAAACGCTGCAATTCTGTAAATGATAATGATAATAGTGATGATAGTGATAATATTGATATTAAGAATTAGCATTCTGGAATTTCATTAAATTACACAGTTCTTTTCAAGCCATTATATCTCGCGAAAGATATTTACCATGGCCTTTGATCATATCGCTTTGTTTATCTGTTCGTGATAATTTTTCGAGAGGCCAAAATCTTCGTTTCGAAGTTTGATTGTATGCTTACTGGTTAGTTATTTTTAGAATAATTCTAATTTCTTTACATAGCATGGATTTCAAAACTGTGTTAGAATCAAAATGCACAGGTGGAGTTGACTCGAAGAATGGGTTGTTTTCAAAAGATGTCTTCTTCACATGGATTTTCAAGCAAATTGATTTTAATACATTCTGTCAAAACTTTTCATATTCACAACAAAAGTATTTGATTATGAAGATTAATTTTATAAACCTTGATTCAATAGCGGCTAAGAGTAGTAGCTGCATTTCTTTGATCTGGATATTGTCTGGCATAAAATTCGCATGTTACAACAAGGGGACTAAAAGTGCTTAGCATAAGTCGCAAAGGGTGTTTTTATCCATATTTCATCTGATGTAGGAGACGCTGCTGCATGAAAAACAACACTTAGAAGGTATATTAGCTAAAAGTAGAAAAGCTGTTCACTGCTACCTCCATTGCGATTGATGTAGGAGACAATGGCTTACAAGAAGATCATCGGTATTTGCGTTAACACAAAGAAAATGCATTCCTTTCTATCTAGGTTTTCTTCAAATGAAGGTCTGTTTGTTCAATGAGGACGACCACTTTTTTCCAGTAAACAAGATTGTACAACGTTTTTTTCCTCGTCTGATCAAAGATACGAAGCTTTACGAAGAGGATTTTCGGTATCATCTTTGCATAAACCAAAACTGTTTATTGCTGCATGTTTCTCAAAGTGAAAGGCTCTTTGAAGAAGACCACTGCTATTTGGTTTGAGTCTCATCTCAATTAGGAGACGCTCTTTTGATAAGAACACCATCAATATCAATTATCACTTTGGAATGAATTGGAAAAGTTTGTTGTTTTCTGGGTTTTCAAGTGAGGATATTTCTGTGAATAAGACCAATAGGCCAGCTCAAAGACCACCTTCAGGCCAAAGTGGAGAGGTTTTGTGTCGTCCGGGTTTCGTCTTCGTTATCACGTTAAAGGAAGGTAAAAGAGTTTGTCTTTAGCTGGGCTTCATTAAGTGAGGATCCGATTTTATTGCCAAGAAGGCACTTTGTTTCATGCAAGCACGGTTTGTTGTCTCATGAAAAGACAACTGTGAAAAGACCACTGTGAAAAGACCACAGATTGTTAAATCGCTCATTTGTATCTTCTGGTATAATCATCTGGAAATCTTCTGGTATAATCATATTAGGTTTGATGAGCATCGAGTCAGCAGAAATCTATGCAAGCAGAACTGCCAGGAAGCAAATAAGAACAGGTAAAAGAATCCGAAATTTCCAGTGGCTGGCAGCAATGTATCACAAATATTTGAGATTTTTGCTTTTCATGCTCACGAACTTCAATCTGGTCAGTTGTGGCTCATTTTTTCAAAAAATTAAAGAGAATGGAAAGCCTCTACAAGATGCAACTGACATCAGAACAAATGCATTTCTTGGAAAAGAATTTTTTGCCTGCGATAGAGAAGAGGCCTGCAAGTTTGTGGTTTTGTATAAAACTACAAATAGATTCAAACTAATTCAGAGCAAAGACGAATTGGAGGCCATCGAAGATCCCTTGGATGTTTGGGAGAAATTCTCTGCAGCAAGTATGAATCATCTTTTTTGTTTTTGCTTCTATCTTGAATCAGCTCCCTTCATATCGCTCCCTTCATACCTTTTATTCGATGTTCCTAAAGAGGGTCTTGTGACAAGTCAGGGTAGATCTCGTTACCTACAGAGTGTTGTCGCCCATTATGCCCATGTCGTCGATAGTATTTGAATTAGATCCTCAAGGAGATTTTTATAAAAATTCGAATGAACTGGTAATATCACTAACTAGTTGAGAAAAACATGTGGACGTTTTAATCAGACCAATAAACTCTACATAGGGATATTTAAGTTTTTGAAGATGGGGTAAAAGTGGCATTCTTGCAAGGCGTCGCCCATTATGGCTGATGGTCGAAAAGTCGCACTGCAACTCAGTGAAACGTTTTAATAAGTACCCGTTTTATTTACTGTTTTTGAGGAAGCGAAGAGCAAGAATTGTGACGATAATCATTTTCATTGTATTATTATTATTTCATTCCAAGACAAATCCAAGTTAATAATTACGACCAATCCATGTGTGACAAATCCGAGAAGTTAATTACAAGACTAGGCCATGTTGAATTACAATTGACGTTTCGAAGCAAAGCTGTGCTTCATCATCAGAATGCCAAGTTGCCTAAAGCACGAGGCTAAATTTATATCCATAAAGACAATAAACTACCAAAAATGCGTTGTTTACAAATCCTACGTGAAAAATAAATAATGAGGTAAGCCCGGAGGACAATACCTAAAACAGAGCTAAGGAATAGAAGATTGCTGAGAGTTAAGTGACGGACGATCGCGCAAAATTAATAAACTTTCATGAATGAGCAAATCAAAATCATTATTAGCTCTGTCCAAAACTGAGAAATCTTCCACCGACGCGGCGTGACATGATTGGTTAATGTGGTCCCAGATGGCTGAGGGACTTACTTTTATTTTCTGACCTGCCTTATTTATTCCCAAGTGCTCCCTGCAGCGTGTAATCAAGTTACGGGTTGTTTTTTCCAAAGTACAAGGCATGGCAGCCAGGACACTTAAATTTGTAAACAAAAGAGGAGCGAATGAGAGTTGGAAAGCGGTCTTTAAATGGAAAAAAAGACTGGATGCGTTTTGAAGATCGAAAGATAACCTTAAGTTGAATACCCGGATAACATTGCTTAATTAATCTACAAATTCTAGTTTTCATCTGTAAACTGTACCTGCCAAGATATGGTATCCAAAACAATAGGGCCGTTTTGACTTCTGCTAGGACAGGGGCTCTGGGTGCGAACCTTTTATGCAGGAAGGATTTAAAGGGGCTGGGTCACGTAAAGTAAACAAACTTCTTTCGAAACGGCGATTTTGCAGTTTTTTTGACAGGCCATATCACACAGATTTTCCACTATTTTTCTCAAAATGAAAGTGCTATTTTGAAGATGAACTCTTGAACTTCAGAGAGAAACAAACGAAACAACCATATCTTGTAAGATTGCAAAGATATTGATGGATTTGTAGAAGTAACTTTATCGTGGATGCACCCCATCCACCAAAATCTGTGCAGAACACAATGGGCGCGTGCCGGCGCGTGCGGGCAACAATATAGATTATAAAGACAACAGATTTGTTTACGGTTACGTGACCCAGCCCCTTTAATAATACGATCTGTCAGCGCCCTTGGAAAACTATTTTTAGATAAGATCTCCTTTATTCAAAAAAATTTCATCGTGAAAGTTCTTATATGATGAGCATATATGAAAGGCTCGATAAATCAAAACGCTAATCAGATTATTCTTGTATTTATCGGGAGCAAGGCTGGCAAAATCCGTATAAAGGCCAGTAAATGTCTTTTTCCTGTATAGACTAGTGATAAAATTATTCCCTTCACGGGTAGGTCGTGGTAATTGGACGGCGGTGGTAATTGGACACTTGCAATAACCGACAGAAAAGTATGTTACAAATGAAATCCATCAAAGTGGGCATTTCTTGGTATTGAAAGCTAGCATTATAGATACTTAGTTTAAAACAACTGTACAAAAAGCCTTCATGAGTGTAAAACACGCTATAGAAGTTGCTTTTGTTGTGCTTGGAAGTGTAGAAGTTGTCGCTGCAAATATCACATTCCATATTCAGAGCTCTGAATCCATTCCAGAACGAAGCAAACATCTTCAACAATCACTTAAATTTGGATGTCTAGCATGTAAATAACGCATAGCATTATGCCAAAGATTTAAAACAGTTTTACTGAAGGGTGGACAGCGGATGTCATATCGAATGGTTTTAAAAGTTCATGGCGGTGGTTTTCGGACACCAAATAAATCAGTTGTTTGGGAGCATGAACAAAGGTTGGATTTGAATGTTTTTTTGGATTTTGACATTTCATTCATAAATATCTATACATACATCAATCAAAAATAGTAATGCGATCAAAACAGCATTTTTCGAACGCATCCCCTAGCTTTTAGCTTGTTTTGTGTGTACCGAGAGCTCTCCAGAATGTCATTGCAAGAACTGACAGTCGAACCATTTGTTTTCGCATTCAAGAATAGAGAAAAAGACAAGAAAACTGAAGCAAAAGAGTTTATTGATGGAATACTTGCCAAGTATAAACAGAACAATTTGTTTAACTTGGCACATTCTGCATTACGAGCTCACTGTCCGAAAACCACCGTCACTGTCCGAAAACCACCGCCAAGATCAGTCTCAAAAACATCGTTGATGAAGAAAAGCAGGCAAAGTAAAAAACAAAAAAATTTCGAGAAAATATGTCCAAATACCTGTCCATTCACCTGGTACTTGTGGTTTTTGTCTTTGATCAAAGTTTCTTATGAAAAGATCTAGTTTTCCTTAAGCGTCCGATTACCACCGCCGGCACCCTAACGAGAACATCCAAAATTAATATACTCTAAGAACATAGCAATATGGTCCCTATCCCTAAATAAACAATAAGTATCATCTACATATCTACGATACAGTACAGGTTTAAACTCAGCGGGGCAATCAGTTAAATAGCGTTTTTCCAGGTGACTCATAAATATATTAGCAAGTGACGGTCCCAAAGGAGAACCCATTGCTACACCATCAATTTGATCAAAAAGTTGCCCATTAAAAACAAAATGATTTTCTTTGACAGCAAAGCCCAAAGAATCCTTAATAACAAATTCATTTACCGTGTAAGGCTGTAAAATGGGAACAAAAAACTTAGCAAGTTTGTAGTTGTAAGTCCCTATTGCGGACAAAATAGGCCTTGCTGGACAATTTGTCTTATGTGCTTTGGGTAGTCCATAGAGAACTCCTGGGGTACTACCAGAGGAAAAAAGTTCCTTATAGACTTCATCTGAAATAGAGTTCTGCTTAAGTAATTTGTCCCTAAGAAAGCGGATAAGTTTGTTTTCACGTTTCAGGCAAATATCTAGCATTTCAATATCAAGTTTTTTAAATTTAGAGGCATCTGAGAGGAGGGATTCAACCTTATTAATATAATCTACACGGTTGAGAATAACCACCCCATTTCCCTTGTCTGGTCTCAGAATAACAAGGTTCTTATTTCTAGATAATTTCTTAAGAGCAGATAATTCTGCTTTGCTAATATTGAGAGGAAACTGTGCAGAATCATATCCATAATAGGCACCCAGCGCGATACTTTTTAGTTGGGTCTTAACGTAATCAAAATTGACCCCTTCTTTAACAATAGGACGATTTTTCAAACTGATCGCCAATTTTTCGAAAGGTGTAAGAAAATCACAATAGTCCAGTTTATCAGGACGTATACTAAACTTGAGACCCCTTGAGAGCACTTTCTTTTCGACATCGTTGAGAATGTAAGTCGAGTAGTTAAAAATAACCTTATCGGGGTCAATACCAGATGCTAAATATTCACGCTTTAAATTTTCAAGCTTACGATTCTGCAAACTTTTTTCCTCTGGTAGTACCCTAGGAGTTCTCTATGGACTACCCAAAGTACATAAGACAAATTGTCCAGCAAGGCCTATTTTGTCCGCAATAGGGACTTACAACTACAAACTTGCTAAGTTTTTTGTTCCCATTTTACAGCCTTACACGGTAAATGAATTTGTTATTAAGGATTCTTTTTCTTTCGTGTCTGAAATTACCCCATTTAGTGTGAATGAGGAATTGGTTATGGCCAGTTTTGATGTCTCCAGTTTGTTTACGAACATCCCATTAGAAGAAACTATAGATTTATGCACTGACTTAATATTTGATGGAAATGATAAATTACAATATAGGAATTGTTCGTTGGACCGCACTCAGTTTCGTAAATTGTTGGGCTTTGCTGTCAAAGAAAATCATTTTGTTTTTAATGGGCAACTTTTGATCAAATTGATGGTGTAGCAATGGGTTCTCCTTTGGGACCGTCACTTGCTAATATATTTATGAGTCACCTGGAAAAACGCTATTTAACTGATTGCCCCGCTGAGTTTAAACCTGTACTGTACTGTATCGTAGATATGTAGATGATACTTATTGTTTATTTAGGGATAGGGACCATATTGCTATGTTCTTAGAGTATATTAATTGTCAGCACCCTAACATCAATTTCACCACTGAAATTGAGTCGGAAAACTCTTTACCCTTTTTGGATGTTCTCGTTACCCGTGAAGGGAATAATTCTATCACTAGTCTATACAGGAAAAAGACATTTACTGGCCTTTATACGGATTTTGCCAGCCTTGCTCCCGATAAATACAAGAATAATCTGATTAGCGTTTTGATTTATCGAGCCTTTCATATATGCTCATCATATAAGAACTTTCACGATGAAATTGTTCGAATAAAGGAGATCTTATCTAAAAATAGTTTTCCAAGGGCGCTGACAGATCGTATTATTAAATCCTTCCTGGATAAAAGGTTCGCACCCAGAGCCCCTGCCCTAGCAGAAGCCAAAACGGCCCTATTGTTTTGCATACCATATCTTGGCAGGTACAGTTTACAGATGAAAACTAGAATTTGTAGATTAATTAAGCAATGTTATCCGGGTATTCAACTTAAGGTTGTCTTTCGATCTTCAAAACGCATCCAGTCTTTTTTTCCATTTAAAGACCGCTTTCCAACTCTCATTCGCTCCTCTGTTGTTTACAAATTTAAGTGTCCTGGCTGCCATGCCTTGTACTTTGGAAAAACAACCCGTAACTTGATTACACGCTGCAGGGAGCACTTGGGAATAAATAAGGCAGGTCAGAAAATAAAAGTAAGTCCCTCAGCCATCTGGGACCACATTAACCAATCAGGTCACGCCGCGTCGGTGGAAGATTTCTCAGTTTTGGACAGAGCTAATAATGATTTTGATTTGCTCATTCATGAAAGTTTATTAATTTTGCGCGATCGTCCGTCACTTAACTCTCAGCAATCTTCTATTCCCTTAGCTCTGTTTTAGGTATTGTCCTCCGGGCTTACCTCATTATTTATTTTTCACGTAGGATTTGTAAACAACGCATTTTTGGTAGTTTATTGTCTTTATGGATATAAATGTAGCCTCGTGCTTTAGGAAACTTGGTATTCTGATGATTCAACATGGTCTAGTCTTTTAATTAACTTCTCGGATTTGTCACACATGGATTTGTCGTAATTATTAACTTGGATTTGTCTTGGAATGAAATAATAATAATAATACAATGAAAATGATTATCGTCGCAATTCTTGCTCTTCGCTTCCTCGTCAAACTCCGTTTTCCTGCCAATACACCGATTTTTACTGTTTTTGTTTACTGAGTACTTTAAATGAAGTTATTTCAATGAATAGGCTTAACCTATTCCTAGAGTTTTTGGCTCTTGAAATGCATGCTTCGATTTGTTGTAAATCCTGCCTTTTCCCTTGTGCAAACACGAGTGAGTTTTCGGCATTTCATTTCTAAAAACAATTATATTGGATATAATGCTGCATTTTTTGGGGTGTCATTGATTTTTCAAGTCAGTCAGAAAGAGTTTCACCAAATTTTGATGCTTTTTTTAGTAAATTTGGCAATTTAACATTTTGAGGTGACTGGATGCCTCATGGGTTAGAAATCCACGTAAACTGATGGGCATAATGGGTGACAAAAGTCGAAAATCATAGCACTCAGACTTTATTGCTGAAAGTCTGGATTAGAAATTACTTTGCTTTGGTTTCATCCTAGATTTTCTCAAGTCTTTCAACGCAAGTGCCATTTTATTTCCAGTCTGCAGTCCCCTGAAACTTCATCTCTCTTGCTCATCGACCATTATGGGCGACCGGGCATAATACAAAATACAAATTTTTGTCTCGAGCTCAACCCTTTCCAGACCAGTGAATTTTTTCCACGCAGCTCCTTGAGAGTCATAACTCTCTGCCATAACTTTTGAACCATTAGCTCTATGACAATTAAACGAATATTGCTGAACTTGTCTTAAAACTGGCTATATAGTTTATTGATTTTGAATAACGTCATCAATAATTGGTTGCTGCGCATGTGTAATGACAAAAAACCATATTAGGCTTCACTTTTCGAAAAAGTGAAGCCTAACATGATGCTGCAGGTCTTTTGTATATATCTACCGGGTGAGTAAGAAAAAAGAATCCCGTTGGAAAGGTCACGGCTCCCCAGATATTAAGACAATGATATCGGCAAATATATAGTTTAATGGTAGAATTGTTCAAGTCTACTATAAAAGTTACCTGACTGAAATCGGTCACTGCATTCTGAAATTATTACGGATTTTCTCGAGAAGGCCTCTTCAAAAAACCTTCAAAACGTGCCCAAATTCATGAAACAAATTTCCCCAGCATTTCTGCCTTACAATGGCCTTACTGCAATGACTTGTGGACGCTTTAGCACGTGCTATCCTCTTGGGAGTATGAACAAGTCCTCCCCCTGGTATCGATAATCTAATTAGGGGATTCCATTCTCTCAAGAGGACAAAATAAATCAATATATGTGAGTGTCATCAATTCTCTCATTGTTTTCATTCGTTTTCATTCGTAGTTAGTCTTATCAAAGTTTAATGATAACTTATTAGCATCAAGCCATTTCTTTACAGATCTAAGCTCTTTGTTGACAATTGCTATTAAATCTGATATATTTTTAGATTCACAGTAAGTGTTTGTGTCATTAGCAAAGAGATAACAATTCAATTAGAAACAGTTGGCAGATCATTTATGTAGATAAGGAAAAGTAAGGGACCCAGCACAGAGCCTTGTGGAACACCACAAGTGACTGAAAGGAAGTTAGAATTGGTCACATTCACATAAACGTATTGCTTTCTATTAGATAAATCGGGAGATAGATATGATCTAAACCACTCAAGAGCACATCCACGAATGCTATAGTGTTCCAACTTTGATGGCAGAATGTTATGATTATAAGTATCAAAAGGCTTTTGTAAATCTATGAAACAAAGGTCCGCGGCTGGTTGGCTGCGTGCAGACTCTTAGACAGGACAGGAAAGGAGGTTCCCTCTTTTCAATTTTCTGACTGAGTCTGCACGGAGGCTACGACTGGTAGGCAGCTTCTTAAATTTTTGGGCCATTTTGCTACCAAAAGTGTCTTACATGTTTCTTATATTTTTAATGCTGGAAGTGTGGAGTTAATTTTGTTTTGTCTAAAGGGCTCCCAAATTACTTAGGAAGATCTCGAAGCAAGTAAATAAGACATCATTTGCACTCAAAATAATGTTCATGAGCTAGATCATAACAAGCTATTGAAGCAAAGCATTATTCACAAGTCCTTTTTGTCAACGCTTAGTAGCAGGTATTGCTATCTTTTGAGATGGTTTTGTGTTCACAACGTTTGCTTTTGAAAGCCAAGCATCTGCGCGTGTGGTATTTTGGTAACCCACTAACCCCGTGGTTGTTAAAAGCAGCTGTAGCTTGGAGGGGGGGGGCGGCACTTCAAGAGCATTTTTTTCATTAAGCTAAAGGGGCATTTCCAGAAAAAAGATATGGCACTTCTTTGTTTTTTGCAAAATCTTATGGAGGTGGCATGTGCCCCCAGTGCCGCCCAGTTTCTAGATCTCTGGGTCACCCTATACATTCATCGATCTATTCATAGCTTATTTATATCTAGGGTGGAGTAGTGGAGAAATGGGTCAATTGATCTTTTGCTTCAAAACTTATGGCAAATTGTAACTTTATTTATGAAAGAAATTGATTTCGTTACATATAGCAACATTGCAGAGAAATCGTTGAACTTTTCGGTTGCACATTTCGCCCTAACTTACCAAAAGGGAGCCTTCCTTGCAAGAACTGTATTTATTCCATGTACTGTAGAGTAATTGGTGTCCACAGAGTATCCCAGTACAGTACCGTGACCCAGTACACAGAGTCAGTCCTGTCAAGGTCAAGATGACGTTTGAATAACTTTGTGGTCTACGAGATCAACTGTTATACGAGACGGCCACAGGAACCAGACAGCGTGATTATTGATTGGTGTACACTAACAGACGTTAGAATTTGAAACACAGATTAACAGGCCTGCGGCTCACAGGACACCAATTACTCTGTGTACTGGGTAAATCTGTGTACTGGGTCACGCGTACAGTATTGGGAATAAACACACTTTCTACAAGGTAGTCGCCCTTGAACTTACCTTAGATACAACAGCCAATTTTCTCAATTTGCTGAACTTTTTGTTCTGTCTCTTCAGGACCAATCTCAAACATTGCATTAGGAAAGCCTGCATTTCTTTCAAGCAAGTACCGAAATGCATCTATGGCATCCTTTGCAGTGAATGGTGAAATTGGAACGACTAATTGCGCAGAATCAGCCCTTGAGCCAACATCATGGTTGCAAATTGATCTTCAAAACCAAGCACTCGTTAAATCAGTGACTGTTTACAGTTTTGCTCCAAAAAGAAGATTAATGGATTATTTTGACATTCGGGTAGGAAATTCTGCGCTGAATGGAGGCACAGGCAATCCTCTTTGTGCCACAAATGTCAAAGTCTCAAATTCCAGTAATTTCATCCTTTTTGATTGCCCAGGAAACATGTTTGGCCGTTTCATAACATTAAACGTCAAGCGTGTTTTTCTTGAAGTGTGTGAACTAAAAGTGTATGGGTATTTTATTTGAGGAAGAGAAGCAAAAGACAGTGTACTATATTATATATTGTAATCTTGAACAACACGATACCATGTGTATGTTGGTGTTGAATTCTTCAGTAGTGAGCCACTACTGCATATTCATTGTATAATTAGTTCTTGACTTGTTACTGATCAACCAACTTGTTACTGATTCACTGATCCACAAATTTAATTCTTTTAAGCAGTGAGCCACCTTGAATCCACCTTAAACTTAAGATAGTGTTCAGCTATGATGTCATTTTTCTTGTATGTACCAAAAGGCAAACACTTTTCAACATCTTTAACTATTTTAGTTTCAATATGTTTCTTATCAAAAAGGAACTACTTAATTATAAACGAGTCAACAGAGCTAATCTTGTTTGCAGTTACATATCTAATCCAAATTGATTTAAAATAGAACTGAATCTCTTCGATGATCTGCCAAAATGAGATGTGTAAAACACAACTGATGCTACAATTTTCCTGACGGCTAATCCCCATTCTCTGATATCAAAGCTGAAAAGCCTCATGACATGCACATTTCGCCTTTACAATTATCCAATCCTGTTATTTCATTGTGGCTCAACGAACGATACAAGCTTTATGGCTAGAAAAGATATTTTCGATAGATTTTGGACCACTTTGGCCCTAGAGAGAGCGCCCGTCAAGCACGGGGGAAGGGGGGGGGGTTCTCCCATAGTAAAGGTACCTGGGGATGTGCCGCGAGCAAGGGTATACTTTTTGGGACTTCTAGTCTAGCCAAGGGTATACTTTTTTGCAATTTTGCTCTAACAACAGTCTAGCCAAGGGTATAATTTTTTACAATATTGGTCTAGCGAACGGGCATGATATCATATTTGGTACAAATTTGACAATATTCGTCCAGGAAATCGTCAAGATTGGTCTAGCCAAGGGTACCATTTTCGTAAAAATTAGTCTAGCCAACGGTACTATGTTGAATATGCTCGCGGCAAACCCCTACCCAAAAATTTGGCCAAGAACCCCCCCCCCCGCCCCCGTGCCGTCAAGCTAGCTTTTTTGCTACAACGATCCGATCAGCTAATTTGCATTCTTGTGCAATTACACGGATTTTTCCGAGGGGTGTATCACTCCACAAAAAGGCGTACGGGATTTTTTCGGATTTAAAAATCCTTCGATTTTGGGTCCGGATTTGCGGATTTTTCCAGATTTTAAGAGGATTTTTCGGATTTTCTCTGATTTTAAATATTCCTGCCGGGACTTTTCCCTCCTTCAAAACTCTATAAAAATGGTAGTTAGCTTCATAATAAGTCCAATTGCTTGACTGTTCTGATTATCGCCAAATGCTAATCAGCACATTTTCATTGATTCATGCAGTTCTTAGATACGAACTTATTAAAATATCAGTCCTATAGCAGTGTCCTTAAGACTTAAAACATAACACAATGGAAAAACTATAGAAAGCATAACAATAATGCAGGGTGTTAAAAAACGCAGTCCACCTTTATTCGAGATTCTTCAGAAAGTGATGGTATTTGAATTAATTGACGCATACCATCTGAACCTTCCCCAGCCAAACTTCTTCCAATAGCTCTCTTAAACTAAGCACGACAAAAAACTGGCACTTTTGTCACTTTTCATAGAATTTAACATCGTATCAAATTAGAAATAAGTCATTGTTATATAATTGGTCATGTGACTATTACATGCCCATATTTAGCAACAGTCTCTCAGAAAATCACTAAAATGTACATAACATTTCTTGTACCAATCTGATTTCAATGAAATTGATACCAATCAATTCTTCTTGAAGTCTACTTTTATTGGATATATAGCCTTTTGTGTTTTGTTGACATCAGCAACATTTAAGATGTTTCATGTCATACTTATGATCAACATATGAAATAATTAGTGCATTATGATCAAAATTGCCCAATGAACGATTCAAGATCAATTTCATATACTGGTAGTTTTTATCGCTAAAAATTGACTTTAAATGTCAATAAGGCATTAGCAAATTTCTTTGGGTGTCAAGCATGACTTTGATTGGCAGTTTTTGTATCAATAGAATTCTAAAGAGTATAATTTTTGGCAGTTTTCATTAAGAACAATCTGGGGGGATTCCCCCCCCCTCCCCATGAGAAAGTGGTGCTTGATTAACCCATGTAGAATAGCGTTAATTGAATCATTTATCTCTTGATAGACCTTTTAGCTATTCCAAAAAAGAGTCTGGATCGAGTGATATTTTCATGCACATGTTCAATTCACGATTGAGTTGCGTGAGAAGTTATTGCTAGGTCCACTGCACACTGCACGTTTCCACTTCTCATCTCACGTTTCTTTTCGTCAAAGAATGTTGGTGCGCAAATATAAAAGGACTATTCTAGAACGAAAACTCATGTTACCAAAGATGGCTGCCAGCCAGCAGCAGCAGCAACAACAGAACGTCTCCTCCGCATTCACCTCTCCAAATCCACCATCATATCATCCATCTGATCTTCCTATGGTGTCTTTCCTTGATCCAAGAGATTTTAGTCCAAAATTTCAATTCTTTACGTGATTCAACGCTGATTTTTGCAGAGTTTGGCCGTATTTCTTTGATCTGGTACCGGATTTATTGGATTTTTCTAGGCCTGGCCGGATTTTCGGATTTTTAAAATATTTGTGCGGATCTCTGGATTTTTGAAAGGATTTTAGTGGATTTTTGCGGATTTTTGGCAGGGTGTACGAGGATTTTTGGAGTGATACACCCCTCGGATTATTCTATTCTCAAAACTCTCAGAGCACTAAGAAACTCAGATCACTAAATCCAGCAGTGGGAAAAATCATTGAAGTAACTATTCATTTTCAGTCAAAGAAGTCCTTGGAAAATGTATCCTTTATAATTATTTTCACTTGTGTTCGATATAGTATCACTCAGAAGGTACTTGAGTAATGTCTAGGTATTGGTAAGGCTTCAAAAATTGTTTTGAAATGGACACAAGGGCACAATAAAGTAAACACAAAGACTGTCATAGAACTTGTAAAAAGCTCGTTAGAAACTCTGAGTACTCAAAATTTGATAATTTTAAGAAATCTTCAGTACTGGCCTTTAGAGAGGCTGGTACCCAGGGTAGTACTGGCCCAAATTCTTGGTTTCTTGTTCAGAGACAAATCAGGACAAGGACAAGTCAAAATAAAGGACATGTCAAAATTCAAAAAGGATATTTCGACTGTAAAAAATATGTCAACATGAAATAAAAGTTTGCTCAAAATTTCTGTGACTAAAATGAGTAGTTACGAAAATAATTATTCCCAAATGCTTGACTTTATTAACTTTTAGCGATCTGAGAGTTGAGTATCATTCAAAGAGATTCTTATAATATGTGCATTCTGATATTAGTTCAAAATTGAAGCATGCAGAATTCTGAGATTTGAAGTTTTTTCTTGACGATGGAATATTTGCCTTTATTTGCAAATCATTTACATTGGTGTCACAGTGAAATAGTTTATTAGCGTACATAAACAAATAAATATATGCTTATTATCAACAACAAAGTATCAGTGTAGTATGGGAGCCCCGGGTCAATTGTAACACCTGGTGCAAAATCAGCCATATTGTCTAAATAATGATTAATTGTGCTCTTGAAGGTGAATGATATTGTAGTTCCATCCGTTGAAATGAAATAGACATTAGTTTCCATCACGTGGAACCAATTTTTGTGATTCTATGGTAGTTTTAAAATCAGTGGTCAAGTGTTACAATTGCCCCGGTTAACCGATCGTTGGAGCAATTGTTATTCATCTTTTTTAAATCATCACAGATGATAATAGACGATTACGGAAAAGATGGCGGACCTCATTTCACGCAATGCATGAAGGGAATATGCCCCCTAGCAACGCATAGCAACCAAAATTTGTGACTGCAGCATAAAATCTTGACCGCAGCTGCGATAGATTTAGGCCGTCGCAACTTTATCGTGAGATCTACGCTCTTTCAGTCTTCACTCACAGTTTTAAGGAAAATTCGTCTTTATATGGTCTTTTTTCATAAATAAGTTACAGTACAGTTTCAGTTTAGTTTTCCTACAATATCAAGATGTAGTGACCAGCTGTTTTCGTCGTTTCGTCAAGAGTTTCAACAAGAGTTTTGACTTTGTTTACCTTTACTGTCAAGGGTCGAGGCGTTGAACAGACCCTAACATTCGAAAATAGAATGAAATATTGTAAATTCTTTTCTCTTGGAATTTGCATAACAAAAGTATAATGTATTGCAATGGCTTCGATTCGCTCGGCCGAACACAACATTCGAACTCTCTTACTTTTAGAAATCAAAATGTGCATTCTTTCGGGATTTTTCTCTGCCAAGTCTGCCAGCTCTACCGTTTTCTCAATGTGCCTTCTTTTGGCAACTTAGATTTTTCTCTGCAAAGCGTACAGTGCCATTTTCAGAAGACTTTGCAGCGTTCAGGGCCCTTCAGATGCCCAAAAGAAGATGCCTTTGGAAGAGCGTAGATCTCACGATAAAGTTGCGACGGCCTAAATCTATCGCAGCTGCGGTCAAGATTTTATGCTGCAGTCACAAATTTTGGTAGCTATGCGTTGCTAGGGGGCATATTCCCTTCATGCATTGCGTGAAATGAGGTCCGCCATCTTTTCCGTAATCGTCTATTGCACGACTCTGCTTTTTCCTTACACAAGATGTAGCACCAGGTGGCAGATTATTCATGGCTTTAAAAAGAACACATTCAAAATAAGACGTGGTTTTCATTTCTTTGTAAATTTGGGTGCATCAGTTGAAAAAAATTGAATCGATTGAGAAAAAAGGCTTTTTTTACAAATTTCAACTTTTAACTCTTTAAGACTGCATAGGTGCACATTGTTCGACCAGATTAGAAAATGAATCAAAACCAAACCATCGGCCTGCTTACACTGGGGCAATTGTAACAGCGTGTTACAATTGCCCCTGACCTGGTCACCCATCATTATTTTCCATGTTCACATCTCATAAACTGTGGAGTTTAAAAGTTTTACCGTAGTTTTGATCCTAAATAGATGCCATGTTTGTGATGCGAAAATGAAACTTTTTACTCAAGAGCAAAATCTTTCAGACATAGATTTACAGTGAAAGCACGTATTCACTTTCGTACTCAAAACATGGTTTTCACCGGAAAATGTTGCAAACTTGGCTGAACATTCCTGTATCTCAAGTCATATGTATAGAGGGTTAGAATGAGCATGTTCTAGTCAAAAATCAAATTCTGCGTACTTTTCTGAATGTCGTGAGAGTCAGTGTTACAATTTCCCCGTGTTACAATTGTCCCCGGTTTCCCCTACTTAAAACTCTAATTAATGCAATCAATTTAATTCAAAGACCTTTGAGTAATTTTATCAGTTTCCAATCTCATACATAAATGTTGCCCCTAGTGAAAGATTACGAATTTTTTAATCCTCCTTGACTAGAATACTTATGATTTCAATGCTAATTGGTAGCCGAAGAATTTCAAGGTCCAGCTGAAAATGGAAGACGTTTTTCCAGAAGAAAAAGTGTTAGGAAGCGGGGATAATAAAAAAGAAACATCGAAATATTCAAGGGATCCAGCACATGTGTAAGAGATTACAGATAAAATGAGCAGAATGCTTTTTTTTAACGCAATCTTTTGACCTCTGCATAAATTCATTGGAAATTGTATTCTTATGTCACAGGCTCGCACCGGACCTTATTTTGGTAACTGATCTTTGTCAACACGGACTGTTGATATCTGGTTGGTGAGAATGTGGCAGGCACAAAGCAAAATTCATGCAACCCCCTGTAACAAAATTCTAATACCAGTATGATTCTATTTTTTTCAGAGAATGGAAATGATCTCCTTTTCTATATCTTCATTTAGCGTGATGGCCTTGCCCGACTCATCTTTTTGCTGTTCCCCAATAATTGTGACTGAGATCGTTTGAAACTTGAATCTTTATTGGCTTTTTTGCTGACAATTGCACCCTTTCCTTTACCGTGTGACAGCCTCTCTATGTCCAGCAACCTTTGGTTTTCATCTTCTTTCATTGCTTTCTCTCTAATTGAATTTAGTTGCCTCATGAAGTCGTCAGTTATAATTGTGTTATCAGTCAGCAATGGTGTGTACGATGGAAAGTGTTTATCGCATGCTGAAATATAAGTAAAAGCAGTTCAATCCAATTCAGTTCATATACTTTAAAATTCCTCACATACAATGACTACAAATTACATAAACATACTTATAATAACATACACTAAATAACAATTACATAAGATATTGCAGGCAGGGGAATTTCTTTAGGAGGAGCTCTCTCAATAGATAAACTAATCGAGGAGAGAGCACCCCCTTTTAAAGATGGTTTTGAATCTTATGTAATCATTTATCGAGTGACCGGACCGATATTTATCACTTAAGTATCAACTTTCATAGTTCTTCATGAATAAAAAGGCTTTAATCTTTTGACGAAAACTGAAAGCAGATGACGATCTTTTTATATCAACTGGAATGTTGTTCCAAGATTTAGCACCAAAGAAACGCACAGACCTGATACCTTATTGCAAGGTATTTTTTCCAGTTAAGAACATGTCATATTTTGTGGCTTGCCGTGTACTATACTGATAAGCATTTGTCACTGATTCATAAAATAGTGGAAGCAATCAGGAGAGTTCTTCTTAGACAAAGCAAAGCAAAGCAATTTTAGCTGAAAAAGATCTTGAAGCTTCAAGATTTTCAAATCAGAAAAGATTGGAGTGGAAGGTGAAGTGAAATGTTCAAATGCAATAGCTTTTACCACTCTTTTTTGCAACAAATATATAGGCTTGATATGAGCATCATATTTAAGTCCCAATACTACTATATCATATTAGAGAAAGGAAGAAAATGATGAATTGTATTGACAGATCAAAACATCAACAGGTAGAAAGTAACTTATCTTGAAAAACATACCACATGTTCTGGCCAATTTTTTTGAAAGTTCAGATAAATGGTATATCCAGCTGAGATTTTGATTCAAAAGAACGCCAAGAAATTTTACATACCCAGACTGGTTGATTTCCAATTTTGATATTTACTGCTTCCAATGATGAATGTCGAGGAGACTTAAATATTATGAAATTAGTTTTATCAATGTTTAGTGACAACTTGTTTACATCAAGCCATTCTTTAACCTTTTTTAACTCTTTGCTTACTATTCTTTGCAGCATATCAAGATTTTCAGCTTCAAAGTAGATCTTTTTATCATCCGCAAATAAGTAGAAGGAGAGTACAGATGATGAATTTAAGAAAAGGAGGGGATCAAGGACAGAAACCTGTGGAGCTCCCTATGTAACACTTAGATGGCTGGAGCTAGACCCATTCACAGAAACATATTGCTTTCTACCTGATAAGTAAGATTTAAACCATTCCAAAGCAGATCCTCGAATTCCATAATTCTCAAGCTTCGACAGAAGAATGCTATGGTTTACAGTATCAAATGCTTTCTGCAAAGCAAGAAATATTCCGCAGCCAAATTTTCTGTTGTCAAATGAATTTTTGATAGTTTCTGTCATGCTGACTAAAGCATGATAGAGTGACTTTCACGAAATCCAAACTGAAATGAATATAAGACACTATGCTTTTCTGGGTAGTCATAAAAACAATATCCATAAGCTCACAAAAAGCATATTACTTTGAGGATACTCTAAACTCTCATACGCTTCAGAGCACCTGTTCGTGAAAAAAGTCTCTAAATGTCTTTCTATACGTTGACCTATTTCTCATTTTTGAGTTGATGCGAATCAAAGACAATCATTTTCTCTCGCAAAAATGAAAATTTCTCTTTTTGCAAAAATAGAAGGAAATTCTAACTTCAATCTTGTAAAGAGCTGTTCAGCCCCGTTTCAATCTATCATTTGTTTCTCTTTCCACCCGTCACCCGTTAGTGTTCAATGCGCGGTTGATTGCACCCAAAGGATTATTTTCAGTTGCAAGTTGTCCAAAAATGCCAAAGAAACATAGCATTATGCTGAGGAAACAAAAGGTTGCTCCAAAGACTAAAAAGTACTTAAAAACTGCTCAAGTAACTTCTGAACAGGACTGGCATATCAGTAGAGTAGATCTGATGCAACCCCAGTTTTGTCATTGTCATAAGGGAGAAGACAAATATCTGATTGATAATTGAGAACATCCATTTCTAACAGTTTCGTACAAGGTTGTGGCTGAGAAACTAAATACCTGAAAATACACATAATGTGAATATCAACTGTTTGACACTGTAAAATTATAAAAAAACTGAATTGATAAAACAGTTAACACCAGAAAAATGCATACAATTGTAGATCCATTATTTATTTGAGGTTTAAGGTAACTCTGCTTTCTCCTCAAGTGGACAGAGAGATGCCGTTTAGCAAAGCCACTCTCCTCAGAAAACAGTTTTTTATCTATTATATATATATTGACCAATGTTTCTCCCCTCCGATGTCGAAAGGAAAGCACAAATATAAAATTCGATTGCAAGAATCTAGCCTAGCTTATTCAATCACATTTGGCAAAGTTGTAGATCAACAGATTTGGCAAAGTTGTACAACGCACTCCAGTCTAACGATGGAGCAAAAAATAATCAATTTTTCTGGTAGTTTTTGAGATAAATCCACTTTTCTGAAATCAACAAAATGATTTGAACTAGGATTTGCGAAGCTAGCGTTGACAGACTATACAGAACAATATACTTCTTACAGCTTTTCGATAGGAAGAATGATGTCGGAGAAAGTAACTGTTCTCCGAGGAGAGTGTGGTGGCACGAAACGGCATCTCACTGTGCACCAGAGTGGAAAGCAGAGTTACCTTGAGTAATATTAAAAAAAGAGCCTTACTTTCTCTCCTCACAAGAACATAAGTTCCTCTTGGTTTCAAAAATTCCATTCCATAAAGATCTTTTCGCTCATGCAAGAACATGATCTCCCCACTTTCATCAGCTATGTCAACTAATCCTGTAAATATTAAACGTATGCAAAACATTAGTGATGCTTAACAGTGTAAAATGAAAAGAAAATCGTCGCCTTTGTAGAATATCAGCAAAATCGAGACTATACGTAGTATTGGTCTCAATGCAATGAGGACCCTTTGCAAAACAGCTCTGGCTAGAGGGCAAAACCATTTTTAATATAACCAAAGAGTTTGCTAAAAGTTACAACTAAGCTGCTATCCATTTCCAATGCGTCACCGGTATGTATTGGGTTTCCCTGTGTAGACAGCACCGACCACATCGACCGCATACCACCGACCACATCGACCACATACCACCGACCACATTTTCCACAGTCCACTTAGAGCATTTACCACCGACCAGCCACCGACCATGAAAACCACCGACTTCCGACCAACAAAAGAAGATATTTTTCTGAAGAAATTTGTGCTCATCAAAAATAAGTGTGGACAGTTTTGAAGCTTTCCAGAGAATCAAAAATTTATGAATCAGACCCAGGGGGGGTACTCAGGTATATTTAGGATAGGGGTGCTCAGGCTGGGGTATAACGCATCAACCCAAAAAAATAATGTCTAGCATGAAAATAGACCCAAAAAAATAATTTTTCCGACCTTACATACCCAAAAGTTATGAAGTCAGTATCTTAAATCTGCATAAAAGTGCCCTAACTGATTAGATTTCTCATAATGTGTTTGGATATTTATGTCCTTTGATTTCAGTACTCTTACTTGACTCTAATTTTGTTTGTAAATCATATTTTTCACAACCTTTTTAGTTTTTCTCACATTTGAGACCCAAAAAAGTAAGCCCAAATTTCTTGAACTCAAAAAAATAACTGCACAAGTCATTGACCCAAAAAAATAATCCTTGCCTAAATTTTAGACCCAAAAAAGTAACCTGAGCATCCCTATCCTGAAAATACCAGAGTACCCCCCCCTGGGGAATCAGAGCAGCAACTTTTTGTGACAAAAAACTAGACTAAAGCTTATCGTCACCCCCGGGGGGGGGGTACTCATATATTTTTCCGTACGGGGACGTGCCGCCGAACAGAGTATCATTTTCAGGATTCCTACTCCGGGACAGGGTCCATATTTTGTATAATTGACTACGTATCGTCGCTGTAAGCTATTTGCACTCCGCGAATATGATTTAAATCGTTTGGATGGCAACATTTCCGCATTTTCTGATAGATTTCTATCAAATTTCTATCAAATTCCCAGGGCAGCCTACATTTTTTACGAAGAAACCCAAGAACAGGGTATCGTTTTTACAGTTTTACTCCGGGACAGGGTATCATTTTCGGGAATTTTACTCCGGGACAGGGTGCCTTTTCAGATTTTCCAGCGGCGCGTCCCCGTATTTTCGTAAATCAAGTACCCCCCCCCCCCCGGGTCGTCACCAAAAGATACAATAAATGGATCACAACACGCAGCACATTTTATCTAAAAGTGTGTTCTTAATCGTTGAGAGAAAAATAGGAAAATTTAGACATCTGTGCCCCCCTTAGCTTCTTAATGCATTGATGTTTTTATAAGAAGCTACTCGCAAGAAATTGTATGCTCAATTTCTCGAAAGTTAAGAAACCAGATTAAAGGAACTTTTGTAATTTTCAGCTTCATTGTCCAAGGTCACTCAAAAATGTTTTGAAAAATGACAAATTACCAAATGTTTTGACACTGTTTTGAGATTGAATTTCCGTTATTTCTCGTTTTTATACCATATGATGGGGACTGATAAAAGCCCCTTTGAATTGAATAAAAATTCCATAAGATAGTTTTTGTTTGAGAATGAATCTTTTTTGAGAATAAAATTCATTTCATGAAATGAAAAAGACACTTTGGTCGGTGGTATGTGGTCGGTGGATCTGTGGGCGGTGGATCTGTGGTCGGTGGATCTGTGGTCGGTGACAGTCATGGTCGGTGGTAAATTGTTTTTATGGCCTGTTGTCAACGGTGCTGCTCAGTGGCAACGGTACTGGCCGATGGTCGGTGGTCGGTTTGGTCGGTGGTAAGTGTTGTCAGTAGTATGTGGTCGGTGCACTGGTCGATGTGGTCTGTGGTTGGTCGCTTTACATCACACCAATAACAAACAGGCATTTTCTTTCAAAGCTAAGGACCACATTGCTCAGAAAAATTGATGCTGTGAAACGAGCTCAAAACTCACAAATTTAATTTTGAGCTTAATTCGAAAAAGGAAAGGCCACGATACCAGCGTCGATCATCGGATCCGAAGATGCTTGCAGTGACAAATGAGTGAATAAATTTGTTGGCAGAAACACTGCAACACGACGAAAAAGCAACACAAATGTGTGAATATCTATATATTAACGATATTTTGTCCTGCTATGCAGAACTTCTTCAGGACTGTTATGTGAAAGTTATATTCAGGATTTAGATATGTATAATAACTTGAAAGGAGAGGTTAGACGTGATTGGTTACATATGATGGCTACGCAGAGGTTAGGTTTGCAAGGGTTATATCATATAATAATAACACTGATAATAAAAATGATGATGATAATGATACAAAAGATTATATTAGTGTATTGTAAGAAAATAACAACGATGATAATAATAATGATGGTGATAATGAGGAGTAAGGATAGGTAAGATCAGAGAGTGAGTAGATTTGGTTGTTGTATACCTATTTCTGTTAGCGGTCTGTGGTTCTGTTTCGTCCGTTGGGTGACAGAGTGTTCGCCAAGCCAGTGAAGTAAGTTTCTTTGGCTTGTCTTACACTCTCTCGAATACAACTGCCACATAGCAGCCCTGAAGAAGTCCTGCAAGGCATGACGAAATATTGGCAATATACGGAGTGTCCCAAGAGAATTGTGCCCCGTTTGCCTGAACATTGCGACAATTTGGCAAAAGATTCTCGCAAAACTTTTAAAAGATGTTGGTCGTTAGATGTTCAAATAAAGTTTGCTGCCATTCCCGTAAAAATCTGTTGAAAAATTATCGAGCTATGACCGAATTTGCCTGATGACTGAAACCAGCGGTCGACCATTTTGTCTTACTATTTTGTAGTAATAAGTGGCTTCACAGGAGGTAAGAAATAATTTATATGAGGTCAGACATAGTGGAACTCTCTGAGGATTATGGGATTTTTCACGAGAGCTATTAAATTGGAGACTGCTATTTCATTTTCCATTCATGAAGCTTTTTATCGCTTCAAAATAGTAAGACAAAATGGACACCCTGTATAAATCTGCCAACAAATCTATTTACAGTCGTGGCCAAAAATGTAAGACCATTACTCGTTACGTTTCTCGGCGTAACGAGATGGATCCATGGCCTATTCTACTTTCTTGGAGTTTGTTTAGGTCAACTTTTCATGTAGATTCATAATTTTGATGTTATTTTATGAATTTCTGTGCCATTTTGTTATGTAGTCACAATAGAGTTGAGAGAAATTCTCGAAAATTGTAGTGGTTCTGCCGTCTGCCGGTGTAGTATGCTAAAGTGTCCCCTATGCGGAAGTGTACCCACCTGAAACGCAATGCGTTTCGTGACTCTATTTTGTGTGACCTCAACGGTATGCGTTTCATGACTGTAAAGACAATAACCAGGAACTGAAACGCATTAGCGTTTAGTGACCATGCACAAAAGCCATTAGAAGCACTGACTCATGAATGGGTTTGGGAGCAAGATCTACTACTCGCTATTTCAAAATAAAAGGGGTGGTCTTCAATCGGGGGGGGGGCAATTGAGGGAAGGGTTGGGAAACAAAACAAATGAAAATAAGTTAGAGCAAATACTTTGAAATTGAAATATTATTTAACACACTTTTAGTCACTTTCGCTTCAAACTTCAAATATACCCGGACGAACTTTTTTCTGGGTTTTGGGTTTAGGTTTCGGGTTCAAGGTTTCGGGTCCAAGGTTTCGGGTTTAAGGTTTCGGGTTTCGGGTTTCGGGTTTCGGGTTTCGGGTTTCGGGTTTCGGGTTTCGGGTTTCGGGTTTCGGGTTTCGGGTTTCGGGTTTCGGGTTTAAGGTTTCAATTTGTAATTACCATTTTTGCCAGGGAATGCTCTAATGATAAAGATAAACATTTAACATAAACTGGGTCTAGGAAAGTGACGAATGTACACCCACTAGTCCGGTAGCAGAAGGGGGGGGGGGGGGGTAGTACCACCAAACGAGGTAATTTGTGAGACCAAGTGATGTCGGTCAATTTTGGGCGTAGAATTCGAATATCGATGTTCTTTTTATGGGGGAGGGGCCGTTTTTGAGATACGGGGGTAAATGCCCCCAAAATTGAAGGAAAATGTGTTACTGTTAAGACTCTTGATGTACCCCTTTAAAAGTTCATTTTTAGCTTTAGAACATTGATAATGGCCCCATCTAGCTCATAAAAGGTACTGTTGAGGTTTCGGATCATTCTGAGGTAACCCTGCCCCCACATGGGGGGCATCAAAGCAAGGTGATTCAAAATTCACTAAAAGTACCTGACCATATCAATTCAGGGGTGTAGAACCCGAATTTCGATGTTATTTTGATGGGAGAGGAACAGTTTATGAAGTATAGGGGCAAATGCCCCCAAATAGGGGTCAAAGGTCAAACTCTTTTGGTAACCTTTGGTGCTTGTCATTTCAAATCTTGTAATGATTCTCATAGAAAGATGTTATTTTAACAGGAAAAAGGGAGCTTTTGAGATATAGCGGCGAATGCCTTAAAAATGGGGTAAAGTTTGCTGTTGTCAAACGCCTCACTCAAAGCATAAACATCTTGATCTTCAGCTATGGGAAATGGAATTTGGGATCAATAAATTCATGAATAGCAATAGCTTAATCTATTTTTTCAGGTTGTTACCTTCTTCTAACCCCGAAATGTTGCCCCTAATTTGGGGTTAACGATAGAGATTATCTGTGTCCACTTCATGGTCGAAGTGCCTCATCAATTTCTGACAGTAACATTGCAACAGAGAGCCTTGTTTGGTCTACTGTGTTTACGGTTCAAACTTCATACTTACCTAGGGTTCCTTTCAATCAAGGGAAACGTTGGATAGTGCCCTCAGCCATGATCCTATAAAAAGGCTCTGTTGCAACATGTTGAATGGATCGTTAATAGACCAGTTCAGTAATAAACAAATTCTGTAATTACCGCAAGTTCATGTTACTCTATTTTTTACATTTATGGCCAATTTCCAGTTCCCTTGGACTTCGAATTCGCATCCAAATCCACACTTCAAAGACATTAGGACGATGGCTTACCATTAAATCATCCAATGAAATTACGTGAATCTATTCATGATGCTCTCTTGTAAAGAATAACGATGGTAGTGTGCCCGTTTGCACTTTCGGCTGCATTATTGTGATTTGCATCTTTCGTTGAGACTTTTCCGTTTGGAATCCTTCCTTACATGTCAAATTCGGATGCAATTGCCTGCCGATCGGTGAGCAAAAGATTCGGATGCAAAATCCTAAATCCAAAGGAACTAGCAATGGGCTAACAAATCAGAACTTAAGATATTGTCATTATTCTCGACCATCTCTTCCATTGCTGGCATTAATCAGCAACTCTGCTATCCTTTCCTGGACTTAGGTGCAGCCTAATGTTTAGATGGGCTTATTTTATGGATAGTGCCCAATATGATGGCTTCGTTGCTTTAATAGTGCTTGAATCGCGCCTGAAGTGAAATAACTTTTGCCTGATTAGAGGGGCTATGCAGCACAACCCAGCCACCCAACTCTTATGCCAATACACTTCCTCTCTCCAATTTTATCATTATATCGGGTAATCAGCCTGATTGGCCTGGATAACCCAGCGATCAGGATTTGATGCATTTCACCACATTTTGCAACAAAGTTTGCTGTCTGGTATGGTGGAAGGAGAGACAAGTAAATGCCATTTTCCTATTCTTTCAATCTCCTAAATATATTTTTCATCACTTTGTTTGATGAATACTGCTGCTTTCTTTCAAAACTTCTACCTAAAAGAAGTGCCAATCCATCCAGCTCTGGTCAGATATCATATCTTGCTTGACGGTTCCCTAAACAGCGAACAAGAAATGTACCTTTCATATGTTTCCACCAAAATTGTTTTCCTTTACGAAGAATACCGTAAAAGCTCTTGCAAAGAATACCCGGGAGGCTTGTGTAATTTTGGAAACCCGAGAGGGGGCTCGTTAGAGAGGGGAGGGTTATGCACCTTGGCAAGGATATAAACAATAGCTTTTTAGTTCCTATGCCCCATATCATGTGGAGTCAACAGACAATTTTACGAGTCAAATACTTTTTCGTCGTGGAGGAAAGCTTCTGTGGCATTTGTTTTTTCGTGATCATGCTCAATTTCTTCCACACGTCAATCGATGTTCCATTCTTGGCAGGGACGCCGGAGCGATTGCAGGGCAAGGGGGGGGGGCGCCTAGGAACGTAAGGGCAATCGAGACCGAAGGCTAGCGAAGCGAGCCTAAAAATTGGGGGGTCCGGGGGTACTCCCTCGGGAAAATTTTTGTGGCCACGCCCTTTAGATTGGCTTAAAATGCTATCAAAAATGTTTTAACGAACATTAATCATGTTCTTTCACGAAATTGTTCGGCTATTTCTCCATAAGTCCTCATTCCGAATCGCATAAAATCGCATGTTGCTTATTTTGAAGTTGCAATTGCCAGTCATTTTTCGTTACTGGCGCGTTTCTGATAAGGGAATGAAGCTATGGCGGCTTTTATATCAAGTACCCTTCCTAAACAATGGGGGGACACTTTAGCATAGTCAAATTTTGCTATGCGTTTGTGTACCCGGACCCTTTTGCATACGAAAATTGGCCATGCGTTTGCGTACCCTTCCTAAAACAATGGGGGGATACTTTCGCATAGTCAAATTTTGCTATGCGTTTGTGTACCTGGACCCTTTTGCATACGAAAATTGGCCATGCGTTTGCGTACCCTTCCTAAAACAATGGGGGGACACTTTCGCATAGTCAAATTTTGCTATGCGTTTGTGTACCCGGACCCTTTTGCATACCAAAATTGGCCATGCGTTTGCGTACCCTTCCTAAAACAATGGGGGGACACTTTCGCATAGTCAAATTTTGCTATGCGTTTGTGTACCTGGACCCTTTTGCATACGAAAATTGG
The DNA here is from genome assembly GCA_039566865.1 of Aurelia coerulea. NCBI lineage: Eukaryota > Metazoa > Cnidaria > Scyphozoa > Semaeostomeae > Ulmaridae > Aurelia > Aurelia coerulea. Next base: position 18,092,281 of record CM076956.1, on the reverse strand, counting down.
CCATGAGTTTGCGTACCCTTCCTAAAACAATGGGGGGACACTTTCGCATAGTCAAATTTTGCTATGCGTTTGTGTACCCGGACCCTTTTGCATACCAAAATTGGCCATGCGTTTGCGTACCCTTCCTAAAACAATGGGGGGACACTTTCGCATAGTCAAATTTTGCTATGCGTTTGTGTACCTGGACCCTTTTGCATACGAAAATTGGCCATGCGTTTGCGTACCCTTCCTAAAACAATGGGGGGACACTTTTGCATAGTCAAATTTTGCTATGCGTTTGTGTACCTGGACCCTTTTGCAAACCAAAATTGGCCATGCGTTTGCATACCCTTCCTAAAACAATGGGGGGACACTTTCGCATAGTCAAATTTTGCTATGCGCTTGTGTACCTGGACCCTTTTGCATACCAAAATTGGCCATGCGTTTGCGTACCCTTCCTAAAACAATGGGGGGACACTTTCGCATAGTCAAATTTTGCTATGCGTTTGTGTACCCGGACCCTTTTGCATAAGGGTTCATTTCATTTTTCATTTTATTCTTATTTAGACACAATACCCTATCAGCACTTCAAAGTAAATATGAATATTAATCTAAACAAAAAAAATAAAGCTGCTCTTCCAAGGGGTTGTGTTTGCGTCGCTCTACCTCAAGAACTCCCTTAATCTTACTTTAAAGGAGCTCAATGTTGCAGAGTCTCGTATATGCTTCGGGATCTCGTTCCAGGTACTTGCTCCCTGGTATCCAAAAGACTTTTTGCAGTATTCAAGACGAAGCCGAGGAATTTCGAAATCATCAATTTTTCTTGTGTTATATCTCGAAATATTCGACCTAGGAGTGAATTTATTTTTGAGGTTCTCTGGGCAGAGTCCATTGTTAATTTTGTATGTAGTAATTAGCCTGTCATATATTATTAGATTGCGTACATCGAGCATATGCACGGTGTACGCAAACGCATATTACACCGGCAAGGGGTGTGACCGAAAATTCGTGTTTCTCAGCTGGATTTCACATCAATCTATGCACAATTCATTTTTATGATTTATTTGCAAACTATCGAAACTCCACGAAGAATACTGCTTGACGGAAAAAGGGAGTAGAGGGCCTTCAGTGCAAAGTTATGGCCATAATTTTAAGACGAGCCCTTGATTTCTAGTTTGAAGTAACAAATCACATAGTTATTCGAATAAATGTTCAAGAATTACTTTATCATTCAAATCATCAAATATCACAGGCTCTTACCTTTCTTACCTTATAAGCACAGAATTTGTTTCACTCTTTTTCAAGGGTGGTCTTAAACTTATGGCAATAATAGCTGTAGACTTAAGGCACTCCACATTTTTTTCCCTGAAGCAATATTCTTCATGGAGTTTCGATATTTTGCAAAACAATCATAGAAATTAATTGTGCATAGACTGATGTAAAATCCAGCTGAATAACACAATTGTTGGGTCACACCCCTTGTCGGCAGAGCCGCTATAATTTTAAAGAATTTCCATAAATTTCATTGTAACATCATAGCAAAATGACGCAGAATTTCATAAAACAACATCAAAGCTCGGAATCTACATGGAAAGTTGACTTAAATGAACTCCAAGAGAGTCAGATAGGCAGAGCGGCAGGGTTCCATCTCGCTACACCAAGAAACGTTGTTGACAGAAATTTGGTTTCAAATTTTTGGCCACGACTGTAAATCTTACTATAGCTTAAAATTGTTGAATTGTTCGAATGGTGAATTAGAGGAATAGAATTGGAGTGATATGCAACTACCTTCATTAAAACCATCGCATTTATGTTTGATACAATCGAGAAGAAGTCTGGTTCGACAGTTTGTGTTGAAAAATTCTTGATTGCCATCTATGCATTAAAAGAAAACAAGTAGCTAATTGAAAAGTTTGATACGTTTGATATGAAAATAGTAGAGTGACTCTGAATATATTTATTTGTCACAAAGATATTTACACCCTGCGTATTAAAGCCGCATATTATTAGATTCAGGACTGGAGGCAGTTTTTCAAAATTTTACGATTTTAGTTCATACCAAAAGATTTGAAGAGTTTATTTTGAATAGCTTAATCGTAGAATTGTCAAACAGATTTGTATTGCCCTTGTGGGTCACTGTATATTACAATCCATTCACATTTTGCTGTAGAACCATCCACAGTTATAAAGGATTATTCTATTCCTTTCAGCAACATATTTCATTTCGTAGAATTAAACTATTCACCCTTCTTTGTTCGCAATGGACTTCAATCCCTCCACTAAATAAGGAGAATTTGCAATTTGAGTAAAGCTAGCTATTCTGCTGTATAGTAATTAGAACATATTTACCTCCGTACTTGACTATCATAAACATCTTATCCGTTCTTTGGTTGCTATGAATACGGCTGAATTGACCTCTGATTTAAGATAGGTGTCCAAAGTTTTCCAATTGAGCCATGCACCTAACAGTAAATCCTAAATTTTAATGGAAGCTTAAACTTTCGTGTTCAGAGGAACCTCTTTCAAAGCCTGTTTATATGAGCAACAACTTATATTGCATCTTAGTAAATAAAGGATATCAATAGCAAACATCAATATTTAATTGTTTGGTCTTAGATAAACGGCGGTGCCTATCTCTAATACATAGACATGTCCTGTAAATTCCCTTTTTCACGTAAGTAGAAATCCGATTTCTTCTTAGCAGTTGATTTCTTTCATGGCAACCGCACCGCATCCTTTGCAAAATTTCACGTAAAGAAGAAAAGGTCTTTTCTAAATTGTAGGGATTAGATCAAAGGCAGTCGGGCTATCAATGTTTGTTATATTTCCATTCTGGAGTTCATTCTATTTCACACACGTTTCTGTTTTATAAGAAATTGTTTATAAGAAACCAAAATCGGACATAAAATCGTGTCATTTCTGTTTGAACTTTATTACACGGTCTTACTGGAGACTTGTTAAATGCTGCAGATTACAGTTAAGGGAAGGAACTTTCCCGTTTTTTCGCGTTTTTGGCCAAAGTTCAAGAAAGTTTATTCCGCGAAATTTCCTAAAATGTAAAATTCGCGAAAGTTTATATTCTCGCGAAATTTCCCAAGATACATAATCAATTGATTGTATAATCAGATTTTGATATTCCTCTTCTTTAACAATGACCTTTTCGAAATATGCTACTACAAGCTTATTGATGCTTATTGCATATTTATACTATTCAAGCTTATTGCATTGGGAACTAGGTGACCCCGTGTCTTTTCCCGCTGTGGATGGGACCAATAATGTATTATAGTTAGTTTTAGGTTTTACTTGACACAAAAAAGCTTATTTATGGACGATTCAGAAGAGTCATTGAAGGTTTGAGGAACATTTGAGTATAGTCAATAGTTAACAGAGGCAATAACTCCGCCGAGCCTGGAGATATTTTAATCAGCATCCAAACTTGTATACCCAAACATCTGGAGAATAGATTTCTATGAAAAAAATCAGTAAATTATAAGCCGTTTTTTATCCTTGTTGCGCTTTATGAAGCTAGGTAAAATTTAGGAAAATTTTAACCGGTTTCTTTTGTCTTCTTCGCTTATTCTTCGTCTGATTTTTTCGTAAAAATGAGGCTTTGGAGGTTTTGGCCATGGGTCACGAGCATGCGGCCCAAGACGACATCTGATACCTATGCTTGCCTATGGTCTCTTTGGAACACATACACTACTTTGCACGAGCCGAGGAAGGGGAGCAACTCCTACAGGGGGTTTGTATATTTGTGCCTTTTGAGATTCAGAGCTAGGACCCATAACCATGGCAAAATTTTGAAGAAATGACCCCGTAAACCGGGCAAAATTTTCAACGAGAATAGTTACAAACAGAGTCAATTGAAAATTTGTAGAGCTACATTCCATTTTAGGAAAGTTTTTGTCATAATTGCCAATAATAGCAATAAACTGCTAGCATTTACCCATAACTACGGCAAATCTCCGTAAAACAGACCCATAACCTGGATAAAATTCACGAAACATAACCATGACCCATAACCAGGGGAAAATATCACAAATTAACCCATAACCCGGGCAGGTACATGTATACCAGTCCCCCTATTGGAGTTACCCCCCCCCCTCGCCCTCGGCATGTGCTCGTACGTTACTTTGGAGCAATGTGATGGAATGAATGACATTCCTGTAGATATAAAAAATCGCTAGCTGCAACTGTCAGTATCTTTTGTCACAAACTCAAACGTTCAGTTCAGTTTCTTCATTTGAAAATTCCACTGCATACAATAATAGCATTAATAGATCAACACAAAAGAAAAATTACAACTAGCTAGTCTAAACCTGATTAACTAAACGCAGCAGGGACGTAGGCACGTTTGCACTGGCACGTAACATTGACAACATTCGATTAACGGCGGTGCCAGATCTAAAAAATCAAAAGGTGATTCTGACGTAATATTTCAGCCCAATAAAGGTATACCCAACAAATTTTTATGCCATTTTTTTGACAATTTTTGCCGACCTTTGGAATCTGGCGGGACGGGACGTGTCTCCCCAATCCCTCCCGTGGCGCCGCCATTACATTCAATTGATTGATTTGATTTGATTTGATTGATTTGATTTGATTTGATTTGATTTGATTTGATTTGTTTATCTAACGGGGAGGGTAGCCCTTCAGCAGAAGTGCTGATTTTCAAGGGGCCCTCCCATAAATTAAAACTAAACTAAATTACAAAAATGATTAATATACAAACATCAGAATCTAAAAATCTAAGCCTATTTCACAATCTAAAAATCTATTTACAATATCTAATGTTTATTAAAAGAAAAAAAAAAGAAGAAACCCTATATCGTCTGCTTAAATAAGCTAACGGTGGGTGCTTGCTTTGACTCAGCTGAGAGGCTATTCCATAACTGCGCTCCTCTGAAAGAAAAACATTTTTGACCGTTTGCTGTTTTTTTCAAAGGTAGCCTCAGGTCCGTGTTTGTATTGCGGAGGATACGGGAGGAGCATGCTGAGTTTCTTGTGAAAAGGCTACTCAAGTACTGCGGAGTCAACCCATTGAGGGATTTGAAGACCATTGTTCCAGAATCATTTTTAATGAGTTCCTGAATGGTCTTCCAACCCAGCCCTTCAATAAGTGGTCTGCCTGGGGTGTCGTAGCTGCTGTTTGTTACAATTCTTGCAGCGCGATTCTGAAGTTTTTGCAACTGATTAATTTCAGTTGAACCTGCACATCCCCAAACAGAGCAACAGTATCGAAAGTGGGGCTCCACAATACCCGTGTAGAGAGTTTTCAGCGATTCTCTTGGTAGGAATGATTTGGCATGCTTCAAAAAGCCTACTGCCCTGGAAACCTTGGCAGAGACCGCCTTGATTTGTTCTTTCCAGTCCAAAGAGCAGTCAATTTGTACACCAAGGTATTTCGTTTTTTCAACAACTTGCAGTTCATTTTCACGAATTTTCAATTTCAAGTCTTCATTCCGACTTTTGAGAGTGGCATGTTTCTGTTTGGTGCAAACAAGCATGGCATGAGTTTTTGCAACATTCAAAGAAAGTTTGTTGCCTTGGAGCCAAGTGTCTAGTTGCCTAAGATCGTTGTTAATAGCCTCAGTCAGCTGAGTCAAATCATTGGACTGGTGGCATACACTGGTATCATCAGCAAACATGGACACTGTGGAATCTCGGACAGCTTGTGGGAGATCATTGATATAGATCAGGAAATTGCATGTAGGCACAGCGCCGCCATTATTGCATTCGATGTCAATGGCACGTAGGCATGTAATGCTTTTCAATTTTCATTTTCATTTCATTTTCATTTTCAATTTTTTAGGCATGGTAGCCCCTCAGTTAGAGAAAAACTGATTTACAGGGGGCCATGCAATAAAAATACTAAAACTAAACTAAGATATTACAATCTGATTAAATTATTATCAATAAAAGTAAAATTAAAAGAGTTCATTGCATAAAGCATCTCAACTTATGCTTTGTGGGATTTCATCAACCCTTCCAGGAATTTCTTTGGAGTAGGTGCTCCTTTTAATTCATCATTCAACCCATTCCAGAGACTGGCCCCTCTGAACGAAAAACATCTCTGACCAGCTGATGTTCTTAACATTGGAGTCCTAAGGATTATATTAGAATTCCTCAGTACGCGGGAGGTTGTTTCGTTCACTCTATTGAACATGTCGCTCATATAGGACGGCGCATCACCGTTTAGGGACTTGAAAACCATTTTTAGTGTTTCAAGATCAATCAATTCCCTAACCGTGGGCCATCCTAGGGCACGAAAGAGTGGCAAGGCTGATTGGTCATATCGACTGCCGGTAACTATTCTGGCAGCACGATTTTGTAGCTTTTGGAGTTTATTAAGAGAGGTCTCACCAACATTCCCCCAAACAGGGCAGCAATATATAAAGTAAGGTTCCACGAGGCTTTTGTACATCTGTTTAACAGTGGATGCAGGCACGTACCTTAAAAATTTAAAATAATTTAATTTAATTTAAAATAATTTAAAATAATAAAGTAATTAAAAAGTTCTATTGTTTCAAATTTCTCCGCCAATTTGGCGTCCGTACATTTAAATTGGTAGAGAACTCTGGGAAATCTCGCTGCCATGCCAACGATGAATGGTGTACACAAAATGAGCAAGGGGCCTAAAGTCGAGGTCTGCACAAAAAAAAGAATGTTACAGAAGGACTGCCAGTGATATGAAGGTTTAGCGCATGAAATAAGAAGCAAGATGACAGATATTCTTTGCAAATGGCTTAATGAAGAAGTCAGAGTCACTCGACCCATTGCCATTGGTAAGTAAATTGTACAAAAGACGATATTATGATTAATAGTAGACCATTTTCGCGCTGGATTTTTTAGGCCTATCTAGATAGGCCTATCATTTGCTTTATGTTATAGTTTTTTAGGCCCATTATTTGATATTTTATGCCCATTATTCATAATAACTCCAAACTCTGGTTCGAATTAGACACAGAAGAATGTAACAAGGAGAATCTGCACTAAATGTACGATGTACACTGATTGATAAAAGGATTCTGTTGTGAATAATATACCATTACCATTTTCCACGAGAGCAGAGAGTACTGTCGCCTGATCTGAATGGGTATCACAAATAGAATTGATTTTCTCATCTAAGTGCATGCCTCCTGGAAGTATTTTCTTTATGAATAAAGACTTCATTTCCTTGCCAACCATTATTTCTGGGCCAAAAATATGTTTTTCCAGTCCTCTTGAAACTGAGCCTAACATCAGCAGTAGTCAAAATAATACTTTCTCCAATTTTCGCCCTGAATAATGGGTCTAAATATTTTTTAGGCCTCAGCAGGGAAATTTTACTAGCAGCTTCTCTCAACAGATACCACACATGGACTTTCAGCGAATATTTATAGTATCTGGCTCTTGGCATTCTTGGCAACACAAAACTTAAACAAGCAGCTCTCGCTTTTCCTGCGTCAATGAAGCTCAAATCTACGTACAACTCAACTCTTAGGATAATTCTTAAAGCTCATGAAAAGCCAAAGTTGATGAAACCCTCAAAATATATCAAAATAAGTTTAGTACCAGGAGTCAGAAAAAAGAATCCCTGCTTCGTTGGAAGGCCACTGCTCCATGAATATCAAAGCTGCAATACTATTGAAAACTGTCTTGTTTCATTGCCAATATGTTCAATTAGGTTCAGTAGTTTACCTGGCCTTATCACTCATTTCCTCCCGTGGTTGTGACAAATTTTCTGAAGAATGCCCCTCACAAAAAGCTGCAAAAACAAATGAAAACAATGAGCAAATTTTCCTCGTTTTCCTTCCGCAAAATGATGACACTCACATGCATTCATGTATTTTATCCTCTAGGGACAATAGAATCCCCCTGAATAGGTTATTGTTACAAGGGGGAAGACTTGTTCATCCTCCAAAGATGATAGCACATGCTAAAGCATGCAGAAGTCTTTGCTGTAAGGCCCGTGAAAGGCAGAAATGATAGGGAAATTTGTTCATGATTTTGGGCACGTTTTGAAGGTTTTTTGAAGAGGCTTTCTGGAGAAAATGCCTCATAATTTCAAAATGGAATGGCCTATTTCAGTCAGTTAAATTTTATAGTAGATTTGAACATTTCTACCATTAAACTATATATTTGCCGATATTATTTTCTTGATATCCATAAAGCCGTGACCTTTCAAATTCTTTTTTCTGACTCACCCGGTAGCAGCTTTCTTTTCTAAACTGACACAATGCCAGCACACACAAACTTGGATTGCTACATCGGAGTTGTTTGAAAAAGATACAGTAGACCCATTCGGGGAAAATTTTTCCTGATTAATTTTCCTTTGGAAAATAGGCATATCGGCAAAAAATATTGACGAGATGTTTTGATAAATGTTAGAATTTACTCTTAAAAGGTTGGTACTGTATGACCTGTGAAACAGTTTAACTGGATATCAAATGTGCAAAAATGAAAAAAATACAGGCTGCTCATTCAACCCGTTTGAACCAGAAGGAAAGATTTGATGGAACTTGGGAGTCCACAGAAGATAGTCTTCCTTGAAAAACTTAATATTTTCGGAAATATCCTCTTCAACGAAACGCAAGCAAGGAATATTGTAAAGAAAGGCATCAGTAAAACATTTTTGTTGTGTTTTTGAAAAATCTTAGATCCAGGCGCCTTGTATTTCCGTCAAAAGGAGAGTGTGTGATTCTGATGAAAAACAGCATTAGACCCATTCAGGGCAATAGTACTCTACTGTAAACTAAGAAGTAAAAGTTGGTATCAGGGTCCAAGCAAAGTTGAAACCCATCGAACGAAATAAAGACTATTGGCCTGGCCAGTTTAGAGCCACTGACACTACTATTGACATCAATCATGTGTCAGTGTTGTCAGTCTTTTCAAATCTGGCATAGGTGGAAAATTGAAAACACTGACACCACTGACAACAAGCATAATTCTTTTTATTTATAAAATGGTTGCACAGTTCTTTCATTATTGATAATGAAAGAAAGTGTTTCTTTTTTGCTCAGGCCAGTTTTCTATTTTGGCAATATTTTTCATTCAATGCAGTGTTCTCAAGTTTGACATAGCATAAATTGTGATATGTGCATGTGTGATTTGTAAATTGTGATCTTTCCAGCCACTTTCATGTGTTCATTAAGAAATTCAATGATAATCAGATGATCAATTGTGACTTTGATGCCCAAAATTGTCCTTTTTCAGATAGCTAGAAAAGCTATAAAACATCATATGCAAAAGATGATAAGAAACAACCAACTTAGTAAAACGCATAATGACCCAAAACCAGCCATTACTACCCAAAACCATCCAAAATGACCTGTAGCCACATCATAACCACCCAAAACGCCCCAAAGTTTCTAAACTTAAACATCAGAGCATTTTTTTAGAGGCAAAAGCCTCTAAAACTCAACATGTGCTTTCAAATATCTCTTCTTCTTTTGCCGTGGGACTTGTTGTTTTGAAAAAAGGCCTTCCGTTGTTTTGCTGTATGACAAAAGCATGGTATTCAAGCATGAACTAATTAAAGTGCATCTCAAATTAGATGTTTGCAAAGGAATTTTGGGCTGTCGCAAATCTCAGATGACATCTAATTTGAGACAGACTTTCAATCAGTTCACGCTTAAACACAATGCTTTTTGTTATACAGCAAAACAATGGAAGGCCTTTATGATCACAACAATGTCCCACAACGAAACAAGAATTTAAGAGATATTTGAAAGCACCTGTAAAGTTTCCAGGGCTCTTTGCCCCTAAATACTGATCTGATGTTTAATTTTAGAAATTTTGGGGCATTTTGGGTGGCTATTATGTGGTTGCGGGTCGTTTTGGATAGTTTTGGGTAGTTGTGGCTGGTTTTGGGTTGCTTTGGATCACTTTGGGTCGCTTTGTATGTTAGTAAGTAGGAAGAAACAAATGTTTAAAACTTTAGATGATAGAATGTATAAATTTCCATGTGAAATTAGGAGATTTTACTTCTAATTGCTGATCGAATTTTCTGAAAAAATGGTAAGCTGCTTCACAATTGATCAGATAACGGTGTTTCAGTGAAGCCAGAACTGTTCCTTTATCATATGGATGACATTGAAACATCACCAGTTAACATTTTCCCATATGTTTCACTTTTCTTTGTGTTATGTTATGTTTCTTTGTGTTTGTGTTATGTTTTACTTGCCAACTACATAATTTTTACAATTTCAGATGGAAAGAACTTTTCACAGGAGTTTTCAAGTGGGTACTTGATAGGAGAAATATTGTACAAACATGGACTTCAGGTAAGAGGATCGTTTCTTTGAATCAGTGACACAGAATTGCAAAACATGTGATTGTCTAGTTGCTCCATGGCGGTTCCATCCAAATTGAGCTATGCAGGATGTCCATAAATGCACAGAACTACAATGATCCAGGAGAACCTTCACCCTGTGAATTTTGAATTGATTGACAAGCCAAATTCTTATCAAACAATTTGAAATGTGGAAAGCTTATTTGTTGAGTTTTAGTGGCTTCTTGCATTTTTTTATTGACAACAACTCAGCTGCAAAGGTATCAACAAGAAAAAGAAGGAAAATCCCATGTACAGTATGGAATCTGCCATCTTTTCAGTCTTGATCAGTCTTGATTTGATATTGAGGCAGTATATTTGATCCTGTTCACATCATAAGACCTACGTTTTTTCAGTTGTCCAAGACAATATTCCCTGAGATGTTATACAGTAGGTAAGAAGGTGTACATTGTGAAAACAATTTTTGCTCACATGTAAATCTTTCCAGATGCAAAAAACGCAGATGGATAAGACGGAAACTTTTCTTGGCACACTGTTTTCTAGTATCAATCTTTAATTGCAACTTTTTACCAATATATAAATAGTAATACTGTGCACTTTTGTCATGATTAACTGGTTTATGAGACACCAGTACTACGAGGACCAAAAAATTAAGAAACTCTAGCACTACTTTAAGAAACTCTAAAATTTGAATTTTAGAATAAGAGTCCGTAGATTACGGTTCGTATGGCATTGCGTTTGTAAATATCAAGTTTTGACCTGCAAAAAATTGGTAACTTTTTGCCTTAATGTGCATGGTTTATTCGTGGTGACAATATCAATGCAAAATGAAAGCCCTTTGTCGATAAGAAGGCTCAGCTTCGAACCATAACGTAATTCAAGACGCCAAAAATAAGAAACTAATTAAGAAACTTTTACTACTAGAACACCAAAATTTTCATGCGAAATTAAGAAACTTTTAGTACAAATGCTGATCCAAGGGGATCCAAGCTTCTTTTAGATAACGTGTGTATACTTATAAAGTAATTATTGATATTGCAAAGTAGTTTTAAGTGATTGAAAGTCCATTTGACCCATAGCTCTAATTCATAATCTTTTTCATTCAAGGATGACTTCAGTTCATTCTCAAAGACCAGGTATTTTGTTCTATATGTTTATTACCTGTACTGAAGAAACACAGTTAATGCAATATGACAGATAGTTAATGCATGCGAGAGAATATATTGTTAAAAAGAAGGTTAGATGGCGAAGTAGTGAAGGCGAAGGTGAAGTTGCGGTTTTTAGCAACAAGCACTGGGATCACAGAAGTAGAATAGGCCTAATTGAGTCTGCAATCCCTTGTCATGACGCTCAGGTGGTGGGGCTCTACCGGGTATCTAACCTTGGGCGCCTGACTGTTCTGGCTGCAAAGTCAGTGGATTACACCAATGCGCCACAACACCTTCAGATGTTCTGAGTACCCTGCTATCTTGCTTGAGAATCTCGTTTTTAGTATAAAAAGAGCTGTCATTGATATCAAAGATTTTTGAAAATGCAGAGAGTGATTTGCTTCCTACGGGTAGCAAAAGTTATCTGTTATAGAAGAACAATTTTTCCCAATAAACTTTCTTTTGACATGGTATAAGAATTCCGTTGGGACCAAATACACTGCTCAGTACTTATAATGCTTGAACCTGCAGAAAGAAACTAAATTTTGAATACTCTAAGTAAATCTAAACCATTTATACTTTACTACAACGGGAAATTACTTAAAACCACTGTCCAAAACCATCTAAGGGTACCCACAAAACTCATAGCCACATCATACCCCCAAAAACTCCGCAATTTATCACATATCAGTTATTCATGGGCATACAATCCCCTACTATTTAAGTAGTCTTTAAGATGATGGAATATCAATTTTTAGCACTTCAGGAGTCTTGCCAGAATATGAAGGCGCTGTACAAGCTTTTTGTAAACGAAAAGATAAATATCAGTTGGCCAATAAAATCGCATTGCGTACAATTTCTTTAGCCTGCTTGTTGCCTTTCGTGTTTTTATGCTAAACATGTCTGAAACTCGTCACTCAGAATCCAGCTGTATCTTTATGATCATTGATGGGCATAACAAATTTGATTGCACTGGCGAATTCTACGTGGCTCAAACATGTAGAAAACATCTTCATGTGCAATGTATCTGCTGCTACATGTCTGCATTAGGAATTTAGGAGGAGAATGTTCAAGATTTTTGGAAGTTTAGCTTGTACAGCCCCTTTAACATTTACCAAATATTAATGCTTGAGTAGCCTTGTGATAATTAGAGGCCCTTTACATGAGACCCGACATGAAACTCATGCAGCATGAGTTTCATACCGGCACGAGTTTTCATATCGGGTGCTGGTCTGAGCTACTGTTGTGTTTACATGATGTCGGGGCGACATGAAACTCTCATTTCGGGGCGACATGAAAATTTCATGTCGCTTTTTCATGCCAGCATGAAAAGCCATGCCGGCATGGAAATGGGATGAAGATCTCATGTAAACACTATTTTCTCATATCGGGGCGATATGAAAACCAAATCGCCTTGGCCGCGTATTTGGAAATTTTCATGTCGGGTCTCATGGCGACATGAGGTCATGCCGGCATGCATTTCATGTCGGGTCTCCATGTAAAGGGCCTCTTACTACATTTGATTGTGATTACAATAAACGTTTTGTAACAATTGGATTTGTAAAATATCTTTCCTTAATTGCCCCAAGAGAAGTGTTACAGTACTGACAAGCTATATATTGTTTTCATAGTACTGCTGATTCAAAACTGAACAACTTTACAAGAATGGAGCCAACAATGGCATTGCTTGGAATACCATTTGACACCAATATGGTATCTATATGAAAATAATCAAACATGGTTCTTCGCATCTATTTTATTGATAATTCTTTGTTCTCCTTATTTCCTTTAATAACTGGCTATTGCCCACTTGGATCAAACAGGTCAATATTTTTACATTTTTGATCCATCATAGAAGATTCACAAAGCGAGTACGGTAATTAGGCAAGATTCTAGCATGCAATCCCCTCTAGCAAAAACGTGAAAATCCATCAAAACAGGAGACTGAATTGATCTTGGACTCACTACTGCAGACAAATATTAGATATGTTTCTTCTATCTTGGACTATCAGTTCCAAAATCGATGCACGCTTTCAAATTGTGCATGATATTCCTTTGTGACAATGCAATTTTATTTCATATGCTATTTGAGAGTATCAGGCATTCAGTGAAATTTTCCAGCAGAAGTTGCCAAAGAACTGCTTTATTTGTAATGCCATAGTGGTATAGTGAAGATAAGGCTCAAATCCTTACTGGTTGCCAGAGCATGCGGAAATCATCCAATTTCATGCTTGTCAGCCAATGAGATCACCGCTTTCTAGCCCCTGGAGACAAAATCGCTTGTTTGAGGTAAATTTTCTAGTGCCCTCACTAAAACTGAAATGGATGCTAAAATACTTCAGTTATTTGCAATTTTTTTTAATAAATCAGTTGTGGGGATGTCCGTCCAGAGTTGTTTACATGTCTAGGCACGCAGCTTGTTTGGGGCCGGAGCTGCGTTCATTTTCCGGTCGAAGAATATTGACCTTCCTTGAAATATCTATAGGAATCGCTACAAATGAGATATACAGATAAGAATTTCAGCGATTATGCATACTGACCTGAGCAATAACCCAAACTCTTTCACTGCTATCATATCTCAAAATTGGAGGCAATTTCTAACGATTTATGGTAGAGACACCATTTGGGCCTAAGCTTTTTCTCGCTTGAAACTCATTCCATTGCACCTAAAAAGTTATGGTAAAATTCTTGAGCTAGATAATGCACTTACCCATGACTCAGGCACAAGTTTTCACGCATGATTTCCGCATGCTCTGGCAACCAGTAAGGATTTGAGCCTGATCTTGGTATAGTGCAGATCCCCAACTAAACGTTTAGCACACTGGCCAACAACAGATGGCAAAACTAGCACTTACAATTGCGAAAGGCCATTTTATCTACTCTAACATTAATTTTGTGAGTCCCAACTCAAAGCTAAAAAGACCCACATACATGTTTGAGCAGAAGGCAAAATCAATCCCCTACTTTTTTGACTTGTTCAGGTGAAGGTGAAGGTGAAGTTGAGTTTTTCAGCACCAAGCGCTGGGATCGCAGAAATAGAGCAGACCTAATCGAGTCCGCGACCCCTTGTCATGACGCTCCAGTGGTGGGGTCCTACCGGGTATCGAACCCACTCCGCCTGACTGTTCTGGCTGCAATGTCAGAGGATTACACCACTGCGCCACAACACCTTCACGTTCACGTTTTTTGCTGTGTCATTTACTTATAAATCTCTCCTATCTCTGGTCTTTTGGCCAAAAATTTAGAAGTTATCCAACTCTAAATCGATCTTTCATTGTTGGATTGAAATTCAAAGTTTGAAAGCATGGCTGCCTCGTTGTCCTGCATGAAAGCAAGAATACTTTTTCTAACGTATATAGTATTCAAAAATACCCTTTCTGATACAGACAATCACATCGGGCATCTTAGACCTCCGGGGAGGGGTGGGGGGGGGGGGGATTTGACTACTTCACTTAAATTTGCACTAGGTGCCGACAAACTTTTTCTTTTTACCTGGCTCCAGATTTTTCCCTCCAAACGATAGCCATACTCCAAAGCATAAAAATTGCGACTGAGTAACTTTTTACATGTTTTGACGAGTGGCTCTAGAAAAATTGCCTTCTTTTGGTACCCGGTGCAAGAAGAAGTAGGTGAAAACGATACAGTTTTTTATTGATTTTTATTTTATGATATTTATACGCGTACAAAAGTTTCCGGATGAATATTGTTTTTCAAACTGACGTGTTGGAAACAAATCAACAGATATAACAAAATAACAAGATAGTGGTAATAAAACTTAACCACAATCTTCCTATTAAAGCAAAACGAAAAAGAAAACGAGACAAAAGAAAAATTAGCTTTGGCGCAGTGCGTTGATTTCGAATTTTGATAGCGGTTTCAGGACACCGATGGTGGATGCCACTTTAGTTTCCCAATTTAAGCTGTTCCATCCAGAGGCTGGGCCCTCAATACGAGAACGACTTTGAACCAGCGCTCGTTTTTTAAAAGTCATTGTTTTAGATCGGCATCAGTTGAACGTAGTACATTGACCGTTGTTTTCTGAACATCTCGTGAATAGATTTCGCTTGCAAGCTCATTCAAATATTTATGCATCAGTATTGATGCTGTTTCTTTTTTGATAAGATTAACAATCATTGGCCTAGACTCTGGATATGTGGGACTGCTGATGCATCATATGTACCATTCATTATTTTTCTCGCTGCTCTATTTTGTACCATCTATAAGCTGTCAATTTTACGTTTACTGCAATTACTCCATACGGAGCAACAATGATTCAAATGGGGCTCAACCATGCCTTGGCACATTTTTGCAAGAAACTCTAAAGACAAATATTTCTTTGAACATTTGACCAGTCCAAGAGCTCGGATTGCCTTTTTCTTTAAGTTATTGATGTGTTATCCCACTTAAGTTTGATTGTCAACCTGGAAACCATAGTATTTAAAGCTACCAACGATTTCAATATTACCATTATCTATTTCAAATGATGGCTGAGTATCAGGCTGGCTTTCGATCTTACGGATATTTGGGTCCAAACCAACAGCAAGAGATTGAGTTTTAACGACATTTAATAAAAAGTTGTTTCCATGCAAACAATCCTGCAATTACGAAAGATCACACTTTAAGTCATATTGTGCATATCATCAAGACTCTCAGAGGAATGCGATGTTGTAGTGTAATCTGTGTACATGCTGACATGCTCTTTTTCAGTGAAAAAGGTATATCATTTATGTAGATAAGGAACAAAAGTAGGCTAAGGCAGGAGACTTTTAGGACACCGCAATTGACATAACTTACATTAAATGAAACACAACATTGCAAAATTGTAATTGCAAATATTGCAAAATTGTTTACGGTGCATTCCTGTTTGACAAATATGCTGAGTACATCGCCCCGGGATCTCAGATAACTCTTATCAAAAATTACAATTAGGTTTTGATGATCATTTATAAATTTCAATCTTTACCAGGCAAAAGACATCATGGATGAGAAGCCGGGATTTGCTACAAGACTCATATACCAGCTTTTCATTGCACTGGGTCGCAAAACTGTAAGTATGATGTTTTGTAATTGAGTAATTCTGTTCTGTGCAATGGAAAAGATTACGAGCATACACAGACACAAAGAAATTCGAAAATTAGTACATTCAAATTGCGTTTCGTTTTTGCTTCATCAGAAATAATCTTTACAATTATTTAGGGCCTATCTACTAGCCGAAGTTACAATGGGGTGACATGGGAACAAGAACCTAAAAATGGGACCAACCCAGCACAGTCTATCAAAATAAAAGTTAATCAAAAGGGGAGAGGGCTGAAAGGAAAGAAGACAATAATTAGAGAATAAAGGTGGTGTTAAAAGAGGTAGATGAATGGTGCCTTCTGTCCCAAGAGAGTTAAAAAATTGGAAATTAAAGAATTCACAAACAGGTGACTGTCCCAAGAGAGTTAAAAAATTGGAAATTAAGGAATTCACAAACAGGCGACAGACGCAAGAGGTGCAAGTCCCTTAACACGTCTACATACATGCACACAGACAGCCAAGAAATGAAAAAATGAGCAACTCAAATCGAAATACTACTGAACTGCGGAGGAGTGGTAGGTCTAGGAAGGAATCCACAAGTCTGACATCGAACCCGTTAGTGCAACAGTATTCAACTTGAAATGCCAAAAATCTTCCCTAACTCTGGTGTCTCCAAAAGCCTATCGACAACCTCAAACGTAACGTCCTTAAGAGAACCATAATGTCCTTCTTTCGAAAATGCCTAATGAAGTCTACGTGATTAACAAGTGCTCCCTTATCAAACCTCCTACTACTACATGACTTATAACTGTTAAACCTGGTACGGAAAGGGGTAAACGTGCTACCAGGGGAAGTTGTGTTTTTTAGCACCAAGTGCTGGGATCACAGAAGTAGAGAAGACCTAATCGAGTCCGCGACCCTTGTTATGACGTTTAATCGGGTATCGAACCCTGTTCCCTGACTATTCTGGCTGCAAAGTCATAGGATCACACCCTTGCGCCACAACACCTCCAAAGCTACCTACGTACTGCAACCCAGACACCTTGCAACATAAAAAATGCACGACGCCTTACAAATCACAATCAAATCTAGAATTAATCCTATATTCCTTATTCCTTCATGCCAAACAAACTTATCCCCCTCCGACATTTGCTTAGATTAGCTTATCTTATCTTAGCTTAGCTTAGCTTAGCTTAGCTTAGCTTAGCTTAGCTTAGCTTAGCTTAGCTTAGCTTAGCTCTGACCAGATTGTCCTTGAGGTTTTGGACGCATCTACAGGCAACAAGTGGTTTATTGGGGAAAACCTTCTTAGGCTGAAGCCTGCTCACAACATTGTAGATCACATTAAAGGCTGATTGATGCGTCCTAAAAGAAAGGATACGGTCACCCGACCCTGATGACGTCGCCCATCCTGATTTGATAGCATGTCCCTGTCCAGTTCCTTCATCCTCGATTTTCTAATCAGAAGACTTTGGAAGGTTGATTTCAAGCATTTTTAAAAATCATAATTGTTTTCCTTTTTGTTTACATTCCTCTAAAAAGTTTACAATGTACATATTACACTGCATACACTCAACTTTACAATACTACTAAACGATGACGAAGGGAGCGAACACCTATGACTACTCCCTGGCCATTGCATCAATACTAAATAACTGCGATACGTTACTGCATGAATAGATATGGATTAGAAAGAATACAATAGAATGCCTATCAAGTCATAAGAGAAGACCACAAATCGGAATAATAGAAGATAATAAAACAGTGCTCGGCCATTTTATTCTACACCGGCCATGTAAATTGTAATCGGTTGTATCTTTATTTTCTTTGCAGAAATCAAATTTGACTGGTGTTGCAATGGAGACTATGAGACCCGCGGGCCCTGCAAACTTGAGCCAGATTGAAACTGGTCTTTTCAAAGAGGTAAGAATGTAATTCTACGGCGAAATAAGCGAGATAACCTTCAAATCTTCACTTACCGTTTGATGTCACTTGCATGACCGTGCTGTTAATTGCCTGGGCACTTAAGGTTTATTTTCTTTTTGGTTATTCAACGTGTTGCTCTTCATTGCAGCCATTAACTTATTTTCTCTCCTTTCAGGGTTTCTTGTTAATTCGTTGTTTTTCTTGCGGGATTCAACAGTTTTCTCCCAGGTTACAAGTTAATTTAGTTGTTATTCTTTTACAGGAATTAACAGTATTCTTTCCACAGATCTACTTACCACAGTGTCTATTGCTGCACTTATGGGTTTATCACGACGAATCCGTTGCCCCGCTAGCATCTCTTTTAGAAATTTCGGTAATTGTATCTTTGCAGGCAGAAAAAAGGCATTTGCTAATCCACGGCACTACGGCACTACGGCACTACGGCACTACGGCACTACGGCACTACGGCACTACGGCACTGCGTATCTTTATTATTAATTTATAGAATTCTGTTTATCTTCAAGAGCATAGTTTTGGCAATTGTCTGACCTGTAAACGCCAATGTGTACATCAGCAGTGTACACCAAATCATGTAACAACAACAGCAACAGTTACAGCCGAATACATATTTTTGTCAAAAAAAGTAAAGTAAATACACTTCACATAGGATTTCCTTGGAACTTTTTCTTTGGTTACAAACACGGGGGGGGGGGGTTCTTCCATAGTAAGGGTACCTGGGGATGTGCCGCGAGCAAGGGTATACTTTTTCAGACTTCTAGTCTAGCCAAGGGTATCCTTTTTTGCAATTTTGGCCTACAACGGTCTAGCCAAGGGTATCATTTTTGACAATATTGGTCTAGCGAACGGTCATGATATCATATTTGGTACAAATTTGGCAATATTGGCACAGGAAATGGTCAAATTGGTCTAGCCAAGGGTACCATTTTCATAAAAATTGGTCCAGACAATGGTCAAATTGGTCTAGCCAAGGGTACCATTTCCGTAAAAATTGGTCTAGCCAACGGTACCATTTTGAATATGCTCGCGGCAGACCCCTACCCAAAATTTGGCCAAGAACCCCCCCCCCCCTCGTGGTTACAAAGCAGAAATCACTCTATCAAAAGAGCTAATGAAACACTCGAAAAGATGTTTGTTTTTTTTCGGATTTTTTGGGATCTTTCTTGGGAATCTTTCTTGAAAGTAAAGGTATCCTACTGTAGTTAGTTATATTGCTTCAAATTACTCTCATTTCGGCTGGTTTCAGCAGGTAGTAGTGCCACGGCAGGGGGAGGGGGCTGATGAGGCAAGAGTCCCCTCTTATCAAGGACTTATTATTTTCAAATTCATCAAAACAAATCCATCGAGAAATCATCGGGTGGAGGGCGAGTGTCTCCAGTTTGATTTTGAGTTTAGGTGAAAGAATGACGTCTTGTATGTTTTAAGTAGGAAAGGGGCTTTTATGGCACTGAGGTATTATCCAATGAACACATCGATGAAAGTGTCCTGTTGAGGCTAACTCGCAATGTTCAAGAGACGGAACTCTCCTTCTTGGGCTCGTGCTTATGTGATCTAAGTTCAGATCTTCTAAAAAATGTACAAATTAACGAAGACTTTTTGCGAGGACTGCAGTCTCACAAGATATTTAATCAGAATTCTATGAAATCATAATATCAAAATACTCAGTGCCGTAGTGCCGTAGTGCCGTAGTGCCGTAGTGCCGTAGTGCCGTAGTGCCGTAGTGCCGTAGTGCCGTAGTGCCGTGGTGCCGTGAATTAGCAAATGCCCAGAAAAAACTAAGTTCAGTTCAGTTCAGTTCATATATTTTAAATTCACAACATACAATTTATAAATTACTCTACTAACAGATAACTAAACTACAAGGAAATAAGATATTACAGAAATTAATACATTCATACGGAAAATTAATACAATATACAATTACTGAGAAAGATAACAAACCTTTTGATTTTTCTGAGTCTGTAAGGAACACAAGATACTTTTACAGTTACATTCATCAATTAGCTAATCATTTTTGATGAAAACAATACTGTTGTTGACAAATCCTTTGTGACAGCAATAAAACTCTGTCCAATAACTTTGGCAGCACCATGCGCTTTCGAAAGAATTTTTTAAAGCAAAACATTTCAAATTATGTGAGACAAGAGCTGCTTTAAAAGCAATTATGTCACATACTGATTTCTATCTAATTCCTAAATGATTTAACAAACGCAGAAGATTTGTCCGATAAAAGGAAAAAAGGTCCGGCGTGCATCCAACGACGCAATTAGAGCAGGATTTAAAAGATGCGCTACCTCATTTTGCCTTATGCTCATCTGTCTCTTGCTTCCAAATCCCCAGCGACCTATTCCGCAAACCCTAAATATTAAATGAAATCAGATGAGTCGAGCTTCAAGAAAATCTTTTTCTCATTTATTAAAAGTCTGAGCTAGACTCACAAATGTATTTGAAGATCATTGCTGCAACGCATGAATAGCAATAAGCATGAGGGTTTTTATATTCCATTAGATATTTATAAGATCTATTACCAATGACACTACGTACAACCTACTATGCAATACTATAGAGACGATACCTTGGGGAGGAGGGAAAAAGACTATGAATACTCAATAGTCATTACGTGGAGAAAAAGGGGAAACTGCGTACGAATATATGCATCGACTACAACGGAAGAAAAGAGACTTAGCTACTGCCTGACCTATAAAGAACTTTAACAGTATCTCTGTCAAACCAATCGGTTTTTTTTATCATAAATATTGTTTTCAGTTAAAAGAACACTTGGTGTTAGGCCTTTATGAGACTTTTATGTTAGCTGAAGGGGTATTCCTGTATAGATAATAACAATGAATGAAATGAAATGTGGATGAAATGTAAATAAAGCTTGTAAACATACCGGGTCGACTAAAAATAATTTAACTCATTTGAATATTCGTCATCTGGAGAATACTTGAGGTATTGGCATCAATTCAAAAACTTTAAGATAAGTTTTTTCCACTTGTTACTTTTTTTTACCACCATTTTGATCTGAAATCTAATATGAAATGGACTTAGGAGGGCCCCTTAAGAATCAGCATCGCTGAAGGGCTAATTTTTGAAATGAATGAGTGAATGAATTAAATTGTTCTTATTTCTGGCAGTTTTCTTGTTCATCTCTATGTAGTTGCCTCGGGGTAGACACAGTATCTTGGGGGGTATTTGTCCAAGTAGCATTGTAGACTAATTCTTGTAAGTAGTGTAATTCGTAACATGTAGTATAGAATGTCATTTGAATTGTAAAAACATCTATCAACGTTTGTGATTCTCGTTCTATTTTGCTGAACATTGGATTTTTAGGTAAAGTTTTATTTACGAAGAATTCGTAAGTTCAAAATGCATGGAAAATGACTCAATACCTTTGAACAAAATTGTCAGCTGTCTCCTCACTTAAACACATTGAATTCCTCTCAAGAGTTAAAAACGAATGTTTATAAAAGCAATAAGGGATAATATCTGATAATCGTATTATAGTCTATCTTTTAAGCAATAAAGGAAATTAAATGTATTCGCGTATTTTTCTAAGCAAGGAGTTTGCTAATCCGTTTTTCACACATTTCGAAGTAAACCAATTTTCGTAAATCCGATGATGCTTGTATGATCATAAAATTATGTGAAAACATAAAAATTACTTCAAGTGTTCAGTATCGTCAGCGTGTAGATTTTAATGGGAACTTGAACTCAAACCACATTGATTAATGTTCAACCCAAGATAGCATTAATTCACCCTTTTCCTTGCCAGCGATTGAAGACAATTGTACCAAGACAAGTGGACCTCAATTTTGACAGCCTTGTGAAGAAGTATCATGGCTGGCAGAAAGACCAAGAGGACAAAGCATTCCAGGAAAAGTAAGTCTCCTTTGTAGGCCTTAATTAGCTGTAATATTCGCTATTGTTTTCTTTTTCGCCTACTTATAAATAATTAATGATGATGATGATGATGATGATGATGATCCTTTCAGTCTCTTTTATTGTTATTTCTTAATAACTTTTCATTAAATGTTCTTCTGTTAAGTTATTATTCCAGTATTGTTTGTAGTATTCAATTGATTGCTATTTGGTTTTTGTTTAAGGAAGGATTGTTATTCTGAATGGTAGGGTATACTAAAAACAAAGAAAGTTAAAATCAACATTTTTAGGGAAATTGTTGGTAAGCATCTAAGCTGGAATGGCGTATGTATGCTGTTGAAAGCTGCACATGTTTAAAAGCCGAAATACAGGGTGTCCCAAAGAAATTTCCGACTTTTAAATTTGAATATGTCCGAGACTAATTGATGTATATGAACCATTTGGACATTTTTTGAAAACTGAAACATATAATTTTCTGTTGAGTCTATTGTTGTTTCAATTTGGAATTTTTGGGAACCAGGAGGTTCCATAAAATTGACGCTAATTTTTAAGTGTTTTTCACTCATTACTCTACTATTCTCCAATGCTATTCTTATTTCTTATTTCTGAATAGACTGCCTTCATAGTCCAGAAAAAACAATTAAAGTACTTGTGGAAACCTGAGAACGTAGTGTACTAACTTTAGATGTTGCAAGACAGGGGGATACCTAAAACTTAGTTATAGAGCACAGTCTTTCTAGCCCGTTGGTAGTGAACATGTCAGCTTTGTCACGTTTTGATCCATTATGCAAACATTCCGCTTTGAAATTGACTGCATTTCGGACAGTTGGGTAGTTTCTTTGATGGCATTTGCAAATTTGTTCAATCATTCCTTCAAAACCAGGCAGTGATCTTCTTTTCTCCAACTATGTACATGTAGAGGTCAATATTGTCATAATGCATTGCTGCATTATCTGGGGGCAACATACCTCCTTACCAATGGTAACAATTAAATTTCTGGTAATTCGAGTAACTCAGATTCAAAGAAAGAAACCTGAAGCCTTCTTTTCCACTAAGAATAGGGCTAGTTTGGTTTTCCAACAGTAAGTATGACTGTAAACAATAGTAGACACTAGTAGAGCATAGGTCAAGAGAACATGTAAAAATTGGCCATAACTTTGAGAAGCCCCTGGTTTCTTTGTATTTTTTAAATTTTAAGTGCAATATGCTCAAAATAAAATTACATATCTCAGCTCTCAAATAATACCAGAACGGTTCATATATATCAAATATTTCCTGATTTATTCAAATTTAAAAGTCGGACACTTTTTTGGGACACCCTGTAAATGTTTGACGAAAAAGCAAGCTTTTGCACGATCAGGAATGACCAGGCGCTTTATTTTCACATTATATTCTTTCTCAGTTTGACTTCACACTTTGTTGATTTATCTTTTTATACAGACTTGAAGGAGATGAAAAGCTCAAGAAATATCAACAAAAAACAAGGCAGAAGATTTTACAGAAAGTATGTTTCTAAAATTTCAGAAGACGCTGCATAAAAATTGAGGATAGGCTCATTGTTATTTTTGCTGCTGTAAACAGTGTTCCTGTGCATTACAAGAGCTATCTTAATCGAGACTGCACTTTTCAATCAAGTCTTTCAATCAAATCAAATCTAAACAAATCAAATCTAGGTTGTAAGATCTTCAACAAATACAATTCAAATGTGCCACTCACAGTGGAAGAGAAACAAGGTCATCAAGTTAACACTATGAATGGCGCGTAAAATATTACTTGGTTTTTTACACAACAAGCACAAGCTGATTTCAAATTTATATACAGTCTGAGCTCAAATATTGTTGCTAGATTTTTAGAATGCGAACAACATATAGGCTATGGCTTTAATGGGATGGGTCATGAAACTGTATCTTATCCTGTAATCTCTGTTTTTTTAGGCAACCGTTCCTGTGTTTTTGTGAATTTATTTTGATAGATTGGGTAAATGCACTCTGAAGTGGTCCAACACAAACTATAGCTGTTTTCTCATTTGGCAGTGAACTATAAGATTGTACCTTCAAACTAACCTGTCTTTTTTGAGAACAAAATGTCTTGGATACAGCTTGGCGAAAATCTGAAAAATCACCTTTTGGTAGACTTACCATGGCCTGGCTCCTTAGAAGGGACAGCTTTTTGGTCGATGCCTCTTGTATTTGAATTGGAAACAACTATTATTGACTTGAATCGTTTCCTCAATCTGATTTTTGATTACAAAGTTCAACTTTGTAATCTAAGAGGGGGCTCCGGGTCAGTCAGAAAGTCAGAAAGAAAGAAAGAAAGAAAGAAAGAAAGTCCGTCACGCTCGTTAAAGCAATTGATTAACGTTTTACCTCTGCTAATTGGCACTGAAATAAAGAAAGCGCACATTAAGCGCACACAAGACAGAAGTTTCCCGCGATCCGATAGAAAAATTTGACGTCGGCATATTTCATGTTAGACAGATTTGACACCGTAAGATTGATAAATTACCATGATGTTTACCCTGGCACAGCAACAAATTTAACCAGAATTGGCACGTTCTTGACTTCATTAGCAGCTTAATTATGTTAAAACAATCGTTTTCTAGAACGAACGCATCATTAGCCACTTGTTAATAGTACTCATTATGCAAATAAGTCAACTTTAGAGGATGATGCAACCGGCGGCCTGCACAGAGGCTAGCATTCGCAGCATCACCGAAGGTAGAAGGACCCCCTCCTACACAACTACAGATGCAAAGATGCAAACGTCGTAGGTGAAGTTGAGAGGAAAGGTGCAGAACCCCAGCAAACAATGGCGCCATTGACTGGGGGAAGGCATATGATCACACTGAACCAAAACATCTTCATGCATACGATTCTGCACCGATGTTATCTTCGTGACTGCTTGTCTCAAATTAGATGCCCGCGAATAGAAACGTTCTGCAGAGTTCTGCATAAGTAATTTTGCGTTATCGTTAATCTCACATGACATCTAATTTGAGACAGATGCATCATGCATGAACTAAGCGAACTAGGGGTAATGTATTTTTATTTGTTGCGTATCATCTTCGTTTGAGATGAAGATCAAAATATTGCTTTTCGGGCGATTCTTGTCGTTTTACAAGGCGCTTGATTTGCTATTGAAGGCGACTTTAGCAGCAACACTCATCTCTCTGACTGTAGCTAAAAACAACATCACAACGATCATTTGGGGTATGAAGAAATCAATATTCAGATTTTCTTATGCTTGCTTAGCTCAGGACGGACTTTGTAATCATCCAAAAGGATCTTATGTTTATGTACGAAGTAAAACGAGTACATATAGGAGTGAGGTGGTGTAACGCACTAACTAACTAACGAACCAAGAACGCATTCCGCGAACCAGCTAAGAATGCCAAGAATGCAATCAGTTGCCAACAGCTGTGCTGTTGCTGCGCCTCCGCACCATCAGATCACCGTATTTGCTGAGACTCTTTTGGCAGAGCACCAGGAAAACAAACCATTTGCACTAATTATTTTCGATGTCATGTGATCAACGAAAGTTCTAGAAGAAACGTTGTGACGCAGTCGATTCATGTCCAATTAGACCACAAATGAGCCCATTAACCATATTGCATGTTGCTCTCTTTACAAAAGTGTTGGCAGATTTTCAATTCAACAATTTTGAATTCTGGAAGTAAATATCTTCATTGGTACCATGTTGGTACCTGGACTTCTGCTTCGAAGCCAAATCCCAGATCCCACAAAGGCTACGTTGCTTTTATGTGCCACCGCAGAGGTCGCCGCGTTCGACCTCGACGATACTTGCAGGCTGAGTTGGGTTAGAGCTTCACTATCGTACACATTCCAAAATTCTAGAAAATCTATAAAAATATTGTAGATTCAGATTTTTCTAGAATAGCAAAAAGGTCTATTGTAGATCGCAGATGCTGTAGCTGCTTTTGAAACCTGACACGGGACTGTTCACGTCAGGCCTCAATCAATAACTTGATGGGGTAAATGAACGTCTGTTTAGAAATGTTACTTTCTTGGGGCAAATGTTACAGTTGACTCGAGTTGACTCTGTGCCGCTGTGCAAGCATCAATCCACGGGAACATGTTTTCCTTTTAGGTCGAACAAGGGATGCGAGGACCCCTTAAAAACTATTCCTTGTGTGCTCACGAACCAAGAACGCATTCCGCCAACCAGCTAAGAATGCCAAGAATGCAATCAGTTGCCAACTGCTGTATTGTTGCTGCGCCTCCGCACCATTGCCAACTGCTGTATTGTTGCTGCGCCTCCGCACCATCAGATCACTGCATTTGCTGAGACTTTTTTGGCAGAGCACCAGGAAAATAAACCATTTGCATTAATTATTTTCGATGTCATGTGATCAACGAAAGTTCTAGAAGGAACGTTGTGACGCAGGCAAATTTACTAGACACTTGTGACGCAGCCCAATTTACTAGAAACTGTTTTGGCACTGATCCATGCAAATTAACCATTTGAGTTGATTACTTTGGAAATGTCCAGTTCATCTTGAAATCACCTCTTGCGTTTGCCAATTCACAAATTGAAGTTAATTGTATTCGATTGGTCATGTGATTAACGAAAATTCTAGAAGAAACGGTGTGACGCAGTAAAAATACAGATGTTGACTCCAAGTGACTGGAAGCTGGTAAGTGGAAGTTTTTATGCCTTCTGTTCAGGGGCTTGTTTCAGCAAATGCCCGAGTTCGTTCAGGGGCACAAACGCAAAAATTTACATCGCAAAATATTCGTCTACTTTAATATGGCATTTAGGCCAACGCAAAAATATACAAAATTAAGTAAAGATGCGCAAAATGTTGCTTTGCATTGAAATGGCGTTATTTTGGAGGGTTCGTCATCCATTTTTCCCACCAGTATAGGTTGAAGCAATATATAATGGGTTTTACCGTAAGAAATAGCATCGCAAGGCTACGCTCGAAGAAAATTTCAATAAATCGAAACAGGAATTAGACACTGCCAAAACTGTTTCGTAGATAGTAAGAGAAATTTTCTAGGAATAATGATTAGAAATTAGCGAAACATTGTTTTACAGACAAGTAGGGTGGGGGATGTACAACACCCTCACGTCCAACAAGAATTGTATCTCAACAGGGCTGCTCTGTCCTTTTGAAACATTCTTCGCTATTATGGGACCTTTATATGAGAACAGTCTTGAGACATTTTGCCACTTTCTATACATTATTTTCCTGCTTAATCTTTGTCCGAAAAATGTCTCTTTGTCGGAAAATTCTGACCCTCGGCCCCCCCCCAAAATTATGTATAGTTTTAATTTCTTGTGTTTTTCCAATTTCAGAAATGATGCAAATGATGATCAGAAATCTGCAGAAAACCTTCACCCACAAGGTTAGCCTTTTTAGGTCTAAATGTGGGGAGACACAACTTGTTTGTGTCGTCAAAGCCTGGTGCAGGGCTGGTCCAAATTGGACTAACTGCAACCATGATCAAAATGAACCGAATGACTCAAATGATTCAAATGATACTATGCGCTTGCATGCAGCAAACATATGCACGCTCCTCAGTTATGGACGATATGAGCAGAGCATTTTTCAATTGAAGCAAATTAGTGTTCATATCAAGCCATCGGAAGATCCTTATGATCGACTTTTTACCGCAATATGCTTCGTCCTGCGTGCAAAATACATGGCTAGAAATTTTAGATATCGAATTGATCAAATGAAAATATTGTTGTCAGGTGACATAGAGGAAAATCCTGGCCCACAAACAGTAAAAACTGTATCAAAAAATTTTTTGAACGAGAGACTGACAAATTTTAATCTAAGAGCACTTGATGTTGGAGGAGCAGGTGATTGCTTTTTTAAAGCAGTTTCGCACCAGTTGTACGGAGATGCTCAATTCCATACAATAATTAGACACGAAGGTGTCATGTATCTTCGAGAACATCCTGAGAGATTTATTGAAGCAAATTATGAATATGCTTGGCTCGATTACTTGACTAATATGTCCAGAACAGGAACATGGTGTGATGCATTGATAGTACAAGCAGTATCTGATGCTCTAGATGTCACAATAAATATAATTGAGTCCAATGAACATTTTGAACCGCTAACGATAATTTCTCCTCAGTCTTCTGCAAACAGTAATCGTACGATAACAATTGGTCATATCGGTGAAATGCATTATGTCTCAACTGTTTCCAATGATAACAGAGAATATTGGACATTCCGGAAATAGAAATATCACCAGGAAAAGACCAGCAGATGATTCAGATCTTAATGATTCATTCGTAATTATTAAGAAGCGAGCTGAAGATAACATGTTGCAGCACTTTGAATTGGCTAATAAGAATGCGAGAGAACGCAAAAAGGCGTATTTGGCAAAATATCGCAAACCAAAGAAACATTTGAAACAAACAAACATTTCCAATGAGCACAGCAATGAACACAAAAATCAGAAAGCAAGGGCAAGATCGTTGCGATATCGAGAAATTCATAAAGAAAAGTTACCAGACATTCGAAAGAAGTGGGAAAAATCATATAAAGATCGACATCCAAATGAATTTAAGAAAATAAACAAGGACAAAAGAACAACATTTAAGCACAAAAATGTCCACTATGCCAAAGAACTCGGCAAGCAAAAAACCAAATGTTTCAGAGATAAAAATCCAGAGCATGCGAAAGAACTTGACAAGCAAAAAAGCAAACGTTTCAGAGATAAAAATCCAGAGCATGCGAAAGAACTTGACAAGCAAAAAAGCAAACGTTTCAGAGATAAAAATCCAGAGCATATGAAAGAACTTGACAAGCAAAAAAGCAAACGTTCTAGAGATAAAAATCCTGAACATACTAGACAACTTGAGAAGCAAAGAATTAAGCGACTGAGAGAAAAACGTAGGAGGCAACAGGTACATGATACTGCCAGATCAACAGTTCAGACAAACGAGAGTAATTTAAATCAAGTGATAAAGAATTTTCATGAACAAATTACAAGAGGTCCAGAATACATATGCACATGTTGCGATCAACTCTGGTATCGATCATCAGTTCTTGAATGTCAAAATGATAATTATGAATTCCAAGACATGCCAAATGAATTGTTCCTCACTAATGTGAAAAGCGTTGATGACAAAGAATGGATATGTAGAACATGCCATAAAAACTTAAAGGACGGCAAAGTTCCTACATGCTCCAAAGCTAACAACATGCAGTTCCCCGAAAAGCCACATATACTCGATTTAACCGCTCTGGAAGAAAGGCTGATTGCACCTCGCATTCCTTTCATGCAGATACGAGAACTTCCCAGAGGACATCAGTTGAGCATCCATGGTAACGTAGTGAATGTTCCTGCTGATGTAAACACGACAGTCAGCTTGCTACCTAGATCTATAAATGAGTCACAAACTATTGCAATAAAGCTGAAAAGATCCAAAACATACAAAGGACATTACATGTTTCAAAGTGTAAGACCAATGCGAGTTATGTATGCTGCACATTATCTCACTGAAACCAGCGAACTCTACAAGGCCGAAGGAATACAATTTTCAAATATATGGCTTGAAACAACACAACTGGATGACTTAAGAAATGACATTGCGTCTCAATTACTTTCATGGCAAGATGACGATAATCCTGTTGCTCATAATGCACGTTCTGATGCAAAACCAATTCAGCCTGATGATTTGATAGCTGATAATGATGGCAATGAAACCCAAAATGATATCGTTGAAAGTGATGATGAATGGAATGAGGCTGACGAGAGGCCAATAGGCACATTTGATACTTTGTTACAACCAGCAGATGCAACAGAATTTGCAGATAGAATATTGACATTTGCACCAGGTGAAGGCAATAGGCCCTTGGGGCTGTTCTATGACGAAGATTCTGAATATTTATCATTTCCAACGATTTTCTGTGGGGAACGAAGATGTGATGATGAACTGCGATTAACACCAATTCATTACAGTGATATTTGCAAATGGGAACTTAGAAGCCAAGATCGTAGAGTTGCACAATCAGTTCCAAATATTTTCTACAAATTGAAAAAACTGCAAATTAAGACCATACAAGACACTGCAATGATATCTCTTCGAAAATGTAAAACAAAAGGAAAAACATATACTGCCAAAGACTTCAAATCTGAACAGTCAGTAAATGATATCATACGTCTTGACGAAGGTTTCAGAGTGTTCAAAAATCTCAGAGGATCTCCACCGTATTTTGAAAGAAGCAAAAAAAGAATTATTTGCTATGATTCGCCAGTTAGGGCATCCCACATGGTTTTGCTCTTTTTTCTTATACAAGGCGCTTGATTTTCCATTGAAGGCGACTTTAGCAGCAACACTCATCTTTTTATGTACGAAGTAAAACGAGTACATATAGGAGTGAGGTGGTGTAACGCACTAACTAACTCACGAACCAAGAACGCATTCCGCGAACCAGCTAAGAATGCCAAGAATGCAATCAGTTGCCAACTGCTGTATTGTTGCTGCGCCTCCGCACCATCAGATCACTGCATTTGCTGAGACTTTTTTGGCAGAGCACCAGGAAAACAAACCATTTGCACTAATTATTTTCGATGTCATGTGATCAACGAAAATTCTAGAAGAAACGTTGTGACGCAGTCGATTCATGTCCAATTCGACCACAAATGAGCCCATTAACCATATTGCATGTTGCTCTCTTTACAAAAGTGTTGGCAGATTTTCAATTCAATTTTCGATTCACAATTTTGGATACTGGAAGTAAATATCTTCATTGGTACCCGGACTTCTGCTTCGAAGCCAAATCCCCAAATCCCACAATGGCTACATTGCTTTTATGTGCCACCGCAGAGGTCACCGCGTTCGACCTCGAAGATACTTGCAGTTGGATTAGAGCTTCACTATCGTACACATTCCAAAATTCTAGAAAATCTATAAAAATATTGCAGATTCAGATTTTTCTAGAATAGCAAAAAGGTCTATTGTAGATCGCAGATGCTGTAACTGCTTTTGAAACCTGACACGGGACTGTTGACGTCAGGCCTCAATCAATAACTTGATGGGGTAAATGAACGTCTGGTTTGAAATTTTACTTTCTTGGGGCAAATGTTACAGTTGACTCGAGTTGACTCTGTGCCGCTGTGCAAGCATCAATCCACGGGAACATGTTTTCCTTTTAGGTCGAACAAGGGATGCGAGGACCCCTTAAAAACTAGTTCTTGTATGCTGAAGGACTGCCCCCTCCAGTATGTAATATTCCTGATGTAGGGAGGCGAGAGGGTACGAACACAATGACCTGCTACATGCTTGTGTAGTACTGAAGTCATTCTAAATCATACAACATGCTTATTTAGAAATATGAAACAAGAAAAATATCGGAATTGCCGCAAATTCGACCGTCGCAGATGCTCTAGCTGCTTTTGAAACCTGACACGGGACTGTTGACGTCAGGCCTCAATCAATAACTTGATGGGGTAAATGCACGTCTGGTTTGAAATTTTACTTTCTTGGGGCAAATGTTACAGTTGACTCGAGTTGACTCTGTGCCGCTGTTCAAGCATCAATCCACGGGAACTAGTTTTCCTTTTAGGCCGAACAAGGGATGCGAGGACCCCTTAAAAACTAGCTCTTGTGTGCTGAAGGGCTGCCCCTCCAGTAGAAAATAGAAATATGAAACAAGAAAAGTATCGGAATTGCCGCAGCTGCAAAGAAGCTCATTGCTCCCATCTGAACGTCACCATGTGCTCTTTCCTGTCTGCAATGATTATTTGGAAGCATTTTCCCTAAGCTGTCGTAAACTTTGTTCTGTACCAGCGTTCTTCGTACATGGCTAATGGGCCCCTTTAATTATGTACGAAGTAAAACGAGTACATATAGGAGTGAGGTGGTGTAACGCACTAACTAACCCCGTAACTAACTCACGAACCAAGAACGCATTCCGCGAACCAGCTAAGAATGCCAAGAATGCAATCAGTTGCCAACTGCTGTATTGTTGCTGCGCCTCCGCACCATCAGATCACTGCATTTGCTGAGACTTTTTTGGCAGAGCACCAGGAAAACAAACCATTTGCACTAATTATTTTCAATGTCATGTGATCAACGAAAATTCTAGAAGAAACGTTGTGACGCAGTCGATTCATGTCCAATTCGACCACAAATGAGCCCATTAACCATATTGCATGTTGCTCTCTTTACAAAAGTGTTGGCAGATTTTCAATTCAACAATTTTGGATACTGGAAATAAATATCTTCATTGGTACCCGGACTTCTGCTTCGAAGCCAAATCCCACAATGGCTACATTGCTTTTATGTGCCACCGCAGAGGTCGCCGCGTTCGACCTCGAAGATACTTGCAGGCTGAGTTGGGTTAGAGCTTCACTATCGTACACATTCCAAAATTCTAGAAAATCTAGAAAAATATTGTAGATCCAGATTTTTCTAGAATAGCAAAAAGGTCTATTGTAGATCGCAGATGCTGTAACTGCTTTTGAAACCTGACACGGGACTGTTCACGTCAGGCCTCAATCAATAACTTGATGGGGTAAATGAACGTCTGTTTTGAAATTTTACTTTCTTGGGGCAAATGTTACAGTTGACTCGAGTTGACTCTGTGCCGCTGTGCAAGCATCAATCCACGGGAACATGTTTTCCTTTTAGGTCGAACAAGGGATGCGAGGACCCCTTAAAAAGTAGTCCTTGTGTGCTGAAGGACTGCCCCCTCCAGTAGAAAATAGAAATATGAAACAAGAAAAGTATCGGAATTGCCGCAGCTGCAAAGAAGCTCATTGCTCCCATCTGAACGTCACCATGTGCTCTTTCCTGTCTGCAATGATTATTTGGAAGCATTTTCCCTAAGCTGTCGTAAACTTTGTTCTGTACCAGCGTTCTTCGTACATGGCTAATGGGCCCTTTAATTATGTACGAAGTAAAGCGAGTACATATAGGAGTGAGGTGGTGTAACGCACTAACTAACCCCGTAACTAACTCACGAACCAAGAACGCATTCCGCGAACCAGCTAAGAATGCCAAGAATGCAATCAGTTGCCAACTGCTGTATTGTTGCTGCGCCTCCGCACCATCAGATCACTGCATTTGCTGAGACTTTTTTGGCAGAGCACCAGGAAAACAAACCATTTGCACTAATTATTTTCGATGTCATGTGATCAACGAAAATTCTAGAAGAAACGTTGTGACGCAGTCGATTCATGTCCAATTCGACCACAAATGAGCCCATTAACCATATTGCATGTTGCTCTCTTTACAAAAGTGTTGGCAGATTTTCAATTCAACAATTTTGGATACTGGAAATAAATATCTTCATTGGTACCCGGACTTCTGCTTCGAAGCCAAATCCCACAATGGCTAAATTGCTTTCATGTGCCACCGCAGAGGTCGCCGCGTTCGACCTCGAAGATACTTGCTAGGTGAGTTGGGTTAGAGCTTCACTATCGTACACATTCCAAAATTCTAGAAAATCTATAAAAATATTGTAGATTCAGATTTTTCTAGAATAGCAAAAAGGTCTATTGTAGATCGCAGATGCTCTAACTGCTTTTGAAACCTGACACGGGACTGTTGACGTCAGGCCTCAATCAATAACTTGATGGGGTAAATGAACGTCTGGTTTGAAATTTTACTTTCTTGGGGCAAATGTTACAGTTGACTCGAGTTGACTCTGTGCCGCTGTGCAAGCATCAATCCACGGGAACATGTTTTCCTTTTAGGTCGAACAAGGGATGCGAGGACCCCTTAAAAACTAGTTCTTGTGTGCTGAAGGACTGCCCCCTCCAGTAGAAAATAGAAATATGAAACAAGAAAAGTATCGGAATTGCCGCAGCTTCAAAGAAGCTCATTGCTCCCATCTGAAGGTCACCATGTGCTCTTTCCTGTCTGCAATGGTTATTTGGAAGCATTTACCCTAAGCTATTTTAAACTTTGTTCTGTACCAGCGTTCTTCGTACATGGCTAATGGGCCCCTTTAATTTAGAGCTCTAATCGGTCCTTGGAAAGTTTCAAGTAATCCGTGACAGTAAACTTGAAGATACATACCTTATTTCTTATATTAAAGAAACATTTTATTTAAGAATTGTGATATGTATGGATGTTTTAAATCATCTTTGTAAACTGCTAGGTTTTATTAGAGTTGTTATTTTTTTCTTTCTTTATTTTTCCTTTACAGGACACATGTTGATAACAGCATTTTGTTGAAATGTATATCCTGTATGAAAATTCGTTATATTATTATTATTATTGGTGCAATGATGGCTGGAATATCAATCTTGAAAGTCCAAATTTGCCGCCACCTCTAAACCAGAGCTGGTGGGTTTTGGCCTAAATTGCAAAATGCGCTGTTTTTGGGAATTTCCTGAATTACTACGAAATACAAGAATGAAGTCTCCTGCTGAAGAAAATAGTTGAAAGGAAATTCAATCAAATTAATCAATTTTGTCTTGAAGAGGCATCTTTCTTTGTGCTATAAAAATTTCAAAAAGTTAGAATTGCATCTGTCTAATAAAAGATAGTAATTGGCGAAGTAGGTTGCTTGGGTGCGAAAGATACGTTTGTTCTTGCAATCTTCATTACTTTAATCAAGTGCTTTTTCTTTCTTTCTTGTTAAATTCTTTCTTGGAATCATTACGAAACGAGCAATCACACATACTCCCTCCAGGTAAAATTATCCATTGATAAGATCCTTAACAATGCCCATTTGTGCTTGTTTTGTTGCAAATGCACTATGATAGAAGAAATATATTCCTTTGTGAATAGAATGCATGCATGCATTTTTAAGTTAACTATCGAGGATTGTTTCAAAAATTATTGTGGATTGATTCGTCGCTAGGCCCGATCAAATCTGTTGCCTTTTTGGGACACCCGTTACTTTGTGGTCCTTTTGTTGTCTTCATTTTAATAATCTGCTAAAATCACCAACAACAAAAGAGATGGCTCGTACAAGGCATGTTGTTTGCAAAGGATTCCTTAAAAGATTGAGATCAACGTTTGGAAATAGACACAAACATGAATATTTAGACAGAGACAGGGGGGGGGGGGGGGGTTCTCTCTTTTATTAGTTCACCTACTGAGAGAGCTCCTCCTTAAGTAATTCTTTCCATACAATTTATTTAGCCCCTATTTTTGTGTTGTATTAATTTCCTTTATTACTGTATTCATTTTCCCAAACCTATCTTTTATCTTTGTAGTGTAGTTATTCGTTTGTATAGCTATTAGTCGGGATTATAAATTCTATGTAGTGGAATTTAAAATATATGAAACTGAAACTGAAACTGACACAGAGACGCTATTGACTTATTTGACTTGATTTTTGCTATTCCATGAGGTATTTCATGGCAATCAATCAACAGAGTAAACGGTCTTTCAGAACCTTATAGACGAGGCTTCGAGTTGGATTGAAAATACTCTTTTGGTACAAGTTTTGATTGCTGCCATTTTTACTTTAATTCATACAAAAACAGTGAGGATTGCGCAATTTGAACTTTCCCTGGTAACAAAGTCCTTTTGAGCTTGATTTAAAATGTAAAAAGCAATCTCTGCAACCATTATCAAAATTTGATATCGAGCAGATAGGAGATGTATCCTTTTGTCCTTGTTGAGTTCATAACCCTCTAGTACTAGTCTGTCGATAGCATTGGTTTCAATAATTTCAAATCGTTAAAAAGCTGGGTGTAAAATTTTGCTACATTTTTCTTTGAGTATCATTTCTTGAAAGGCATGATACTTGAAGAAAACATATGTACAACTAAGGATACTTAGTTGTACATATGCCGTGGAATGTTTTTGTATCTTGATTATTTTTAAAATGGTGAGGCTTTTAATTTTATTGACAGAATTCACTGAAAATTTTATAAAATGTGAAAAAATCGTGCAGGGTGTCCCAGAAAAATTGTTCGACGTTTGATTAAATGTTGAAAAAATAACGATAACATGTACCCTGGTAAGAGAACCCTGTTCCTAAGATTTTAAATTGATTTTAGACGCCAGAATCTTGCAAATCCGCTAAGAATTCACGGAGTTACAAGCTTTCAAAGTTCAAGTTTGTGCGATAGCTGAAACCAGACGCCCCTAACTAACTTGTTTTCCTAAAAGACGTCCTAAAATCGAGGTAAAAGAAGACTGTCAAATGTTTCACCTCTCGTCGATATCAGAGCAAACAAATAGGACTTCCAAAGTTATTTAATATTTGTAACCGTTGCCAAAATTTACTTAAGAATGCAAGTATCTAAAAACATGGAACGAACACTTAATCAATGAGAGACGGGGCAATTCCAAATTGTGCTGAACAGAATTCCTCCAAGCATCCATAACCTTGATTCAATGTTATAGAAAGCTAGTTTATCGAAAGTGCTTTTGAAATTCCATTTGATTTTCTTTGAATAAACGAGATTCTACTTTCACAAAATATGCAATTTAGGGGCGTCTGGTTTCAGCTTTCGCACAAAATTGATCTTCGAAAGCTTGTAGCTCCGTGAATATTTAGCCGATTTGCTAGCTTCTGGTGTATAAAAATAATTTAAAATATCAGCAATATGGTTATCTTACCATGGAGCCCATTCAGTATTTCATTATTTTTTAATATTCAACCAAACGCCGAACAAATTTTTTGGGACACCCTGTAGATCCTGAACTGTACATCATACATGTAAGAAACAGTATATCGGCAAATCTGAATGGCTTTTCAATTACACGCCCGACAACACCTTTCTCGAGGAGTTCAGCCTCGCTTTGATGCCCCTATACAAATGTATAGGAAAATGACCGGAAGTGAATATTTTCGTCCACTTTGAACGTTTCTTGCAGGGATGCGGTGTGATTTTTCCGCGTTAATTTAATCTTAAAAGGTAGTGAATTTATCTAAGAAATGTTTAAAACTAAAATCGTTTTGATTTAAAGATCCTGGTAAACTCCACGCAATTTGACAGGAGTGATGGTCTTATTTTAAGAGATTTTCATCCGTATTTGGGCAAATTTTTCGAATTCATTGTTTTTGGTGCGGTATTACAGACAACTCAATTAATGGCAGTAGGGGCTACAGGGTGAAACGGGCGAGCTTTGTCTTTGTCTTTGCAAACAATTGTCTTTGCAGATCAAATTCAGAATAAGGTTCAGACTGTTTCAGAATTGGAAGCATTAAAATTTCAATTTTGTGATGATTCAATTGCTATTATCTTACCATCTTCCTATTATCAGAATAGGAGAGGTACTAAGAAAATTTTATGTTTATGTTTACAGTTAGGCCAAACCCGACGAAAAGTTCTCTGAGAGCGTAAAACAGCTAAAATTAGCGCAATACTATAAACTCCTCCCGGTAGAAAAACACTTCAAAGAGCGAAATCACGTCTGCGAAAGAGACGCAAGATTCGTAATCAAAGTCGCAAGAGAAAACGTTGAAAAATATGACACATTTATAAGAAACACACGAGGACAACTGGATTAAACGACTGCAGACTCTTTTCCCTAAAGGCCCGAACAATAAACTTAACCACCCTGACAAATATAAATCATAAAAATCCCCCAAAATAACCCATGCTGAGGCCACTTTTTTCCGTTCACAAAATTATGCAATACTTTGTTCTCCTGTGGCCTATCAATTTTTACAAATATAACGTAATATTCAACTTCAATCTAGGATTCATATGACTCCTTATTCTGGCTATAAAACGGCTATAAATGGGCATGCACACTTGTAAAAATTCATTCTCCTGACGATGACCATGGAGTCGAAAGAAGAATGGCATAAAAGAATTAAAGAACTTCAATTTATTTTGTGTACATCGTAAATCCTAAACCAGTACAGGAAAATTATACAATCTTCTGGAAGCGATAGCGTATGAAGTTCTAAACATGGTGACGATCAAATCTGTTGCTATTCAAGTTTTGCATTTATTTGAAACCCTTAAATAAAGTGCAATAAACACCGCCATATTGAAAATAATTAAGATGTCAAACATTTCTACTGCAGATTTACAGCAAAGCATGCTAGTTCCTTTCACGTCATACTTCTATTGCACCCACCTTTTTCAAAGATGTTGAGCCCTGTCAACCTCGTCCCCATGCCCCAAAAGGAATCTACCGCCAACCTATTTGGGCCATGGTACCGGTTGCCAAAATCGTGGTATATTTGACGCCATTTTGTTTTGCATAAATTATCAGCTGCAGTTTATTACACAACTCTCTTGTGTCCATATGGAAACTGTGTTTGAAAGATTCGACAAGATTTGACACAATGTCAGCTGATTTTGATCCATAACATACCATGTAATAAGTCCGAAACATTGAGGAAAAAGTATGAAAATGCAACGAAAAATGGCCGTTCCTCTAACGCTAATAATGCAGTGGATGATTCGAAATACTGAAAACAAACTTTTGGAGGACGTTATTTCAACCCTTTCAAAGGTATTTCATCATTAATCCAGGGTTAGCAAGTGCATTTAGTAGGAAAACGAGCACGATCCGTTTGGGCGGAAAAAGGGCCTAAGTGGAAATTTTCAGGATTTCCCCCACAGCTTTGAAAAAAGAAAGGCTCGTTATTTTGCGAAGTTTTGAGATAAATTGGAGATTAAAAGTTTTTTAGTGAAAGAATACGGTTTCCCGTCGATTTTTGACATGCCGCGGCCGTTTACCCCTCGCAAAACGGAGTTACGACGCAAAATGGGGTAGGCCAAAATTTTACCCCATTTTCGCGGCGCCCGCGCGCAGCCCCTGGGGGCGATATTGAACCCAGAATTGCGTTATTAGACTAACAGACAAGTGGTCTCTTGTAAACTTTTTACGGTTTTGAAATCGGGCTAGTAACCATCGAGCATCAAGTCCAAACGTAACTTCGGATCGGAAAATCGCAACATTTTTTCTCAGCCCCCTTTTATGACGTCATAATGACCCCAACACTTCATGAAACCCCAAAATTCGGATGCGCCATGGTCTTTAACCCCCAGTATCTCCCCCATGATTGCTACTGAATTTTTGAAAATAGTGATCAAATGGAGGCCATTTTTGAATGGGAATCAATAGGGATGGGCCCCAAAATGACCAAATATGGTGAATTTCTCCCGCAAGCGCAGACGGATGGGGTTCAAACCCCCATCAACTGGGGCACATTATGACTTTTACGGTATACCAAAAATCGGTTTTTCAATTTTTTGTTCCGTTTTCCCGTGACAGCCACCCAATGTTGACTGATTTTCTGCCAAGCAATACGTCTTTGGAATTTGGAATAATTAGCAAGGCCTTTGTTATCGAATAGCCAATCAAATTGCGTATTTGACCTGGCCGGTACCAGGGTCAGTACTGACGTAGGAAACTGGCCCTCGGAACCAGGTTGCACCTAACCAATCTCTTGAAATTTTATTGTATAGTGATTCAAATTTGCTTAATGTTTAAGTATAAGAAACGTTCTTTTCAGCACTTCTTGTAAGTAGTTTGTTTTGTTTTCAAGTCCCAGATACTCGATTTTCAAAGCGTTTTCGTTGGTTTTCAGAGCGAGACGGCAAAATGTGACTGAATCAATATAATTGTTTGGGATGCGAAGAAAACTTGGTCTTTAGGCTTTAGAGTCGAGCTGTGAAATGGCTGTTCGTATTTGTTTAGGAATATCGAATTGTTTCAGACTGCCTCGTGTGCCTTTGTTTCAAGCAAGGCTTGTATCCCGAACGAATGCAGCTAGACTACAAGTTTTTTTGTTTTGTTTTTGTTTCTCAAATCGACATAATATCAACAGATACATGGTCTAATCTAAATAAAACTAAAAGAGCTAACGATCTAATACAACGACAACTGTTGAGGGTACGAGTATGTGCCGCGTATACGGGTGGCTTTTGGTCCTAAAATTCTCTAAACAAGGGTCCTTTTTAGAGACTTTTTCCTTTGTGCTGCAATTGACAAAAAACAGTTAAAAATGGGTCGGTTTCCCCCAAATTCATCATAAACGTGGCCACTAAGGCAAGTTTGGTAGTTAGGTGTGGGTAGCTTTCTGAAAACCGGCTGGCAGACCCCCATCCATCCACATGTCATGTACACCCCCCACCCCACGGTTAGTGATTATAGCAATTCCGAAAGTGGGGTGAAACTACGACGATTGTAATAAATCTAATGTTGCACTTCATTTCATAACATAATTTATGTGGTAACAAAAATTGTTCTTAATTCCTCACAGACTGTTTTTTCAAATATCAACAACTTTGAAACCAGCCTGAAAGCGATGCCTCCACCGATGAGCCCACTAGACATGGACAGAAGGTATGCTTTTACTCAATGGAAAATAGTAACTAAATGATACATACTTTTTAACGCTTTATGTTTTCTTATAAATCTACCGCTTAAGAAACAAGACCTATCGCCTTTTGAACTACCCCTGCTCCCTGAACACCAAGGTGATAATATTCATAAATATATTATTTAATGTTGGACTCATTCAAATACAATTTTAATTTTACGTGGCTGAAAGCGTCCTCGTCCTCTCTCCTCTAGAGCAGCGAGAGATTTTTTCCAAAAAGTCCCTTCAAAAGTTTAAAAAAGCCGTATAATTTCACGATGAAGCTCCCTGATAGTTCTGCCTTACAGCAATGACTTGTACATGCTTTAACAAACGTTATTCCTTAAGAACGATGAAAATGCGAGCCCTGAGAGCATAACCAATTTTCCTCCGGCAATTTCATCATCCCAGAAGATAACACGTGCCAAAACTTGTCTAGTCGTCGCTGTAAGATAGAAATATTTAGAAAAGTTTGACTTTAGATCAGGGCTGCTTTGAAGGTTTTTGAAGGAGTTTTCTCGAGCAAATCCCACACAATTTCAGGACGGATTGACTGATTTCAGTCAGATAAATGTTGAAATATATTTGAATGTGCCCACTATTAAATCATACATCTGCTCATATTAGTGCGTTGATATCCAGGGAGCAGTTTTTTTTCGCTCGCACATATGTTTGTTGCATCTTTGAAGATATTTTGTTGCAATATCTATAAATATTTCAAGTGGCAATAGCCTTTAAGATTGAAACTATAATTTAAAAAACTGAAAGCTCTTTATCCAACACTTAGAATATAAAAAGTTTGAACGAAAGAGTTTGCGTGGACCTTAGTCGTATTCAAAACAAAATACCCGATCAAATTTAGGAGGTTTTTATTTGCCTATTCAAAATACAATTGGGTATAGATTTGCTTTGCATGCTCGGTATATAATTGCATTGCATTTTGCAATGTTACGATATATGGGCGAATTTGTCCCCTGTTATATTCTATAGTGGCCCGTGGCCCAGCATAATCATAAATCCATGACATCAGAATAGTGTTCTGGGAGTGTCTTAAGGTAGCAGTTAACCCTTAGAATTTTTTGGAATTTCGGAATCAAATTTGGGAATTGGTGTCATCTTATAGTAAATTTATTCTTTTTGAAGATAAAATGGTCCCCAAGCCTATTTAGATGTTGATATTTGCTGCAAATTAGATTGATATGAAGAGGTCGTAAAAAATTTCCCTAGCAACCAGCTGTTTTTGTGGTTACTAGGGAATGTTTCGAAAATTTCATGCAAAAATTGTCCAAAACTCGCTCTTGGGTTCCAAGTCACCCTCGCAACAACAACACCGCAAAATGCTCAACAACTACCTCTGATTACAACAATAGTAATAATAATCATAAATCCATGACATCCCCCTTCTTGAGAATAGTGTTCTGGGAGTGTCTTAAAACAACTCAATACTCTAAACTAATGTTTAAGAGTTTTGTCCATAGCGTATTGGTTTCTTAACCAAACGTCCACTTCTTGTCCTGTACTCAGGTACTGGTATCCTGGATGGAGAAGTTCTAACTTGAACCTTTTTACCCTGACATTCTGGTCTCTCTGGATTTAACATCTCATTTGATTCAGTTTCAAAATTCAAATCATGTTCTTTTATAACAACTGGAGACTCAGTTGTTTTGACAATGTCCCGCCTGTTTCTTCTGTATGTAGTTCCTTGCTCTGTAGTGACATGATAAGATCTTGGATGCTTGTCTTTCTCTACTACTTTAGCTGGAACCCACTCTCTTTCTTTCCTCAACCTGACTGTATCTCCAACATCAAGTTCTTTCAAAGGTTTTGCATTTTTATCATGGTAGAATTTCTGTTTCTGTTGCCTTATTATCAGTTTATTTCTTGTATCTTGACTTTGTAATCTTGGCTCTAACAATGACTTCTTGCAGGGTAACTTTGTTCTTAATTTTCTTTGAAATAATAATTCAGCAGGTGACCCTATGTCATTATCTATTGGGGTATTTCTGTATTATAATAAGGCTAGATAAGGATCTCTTTTGCTGTCAACTGCTTTTCTCAGTACACTTTTTACTGTTTGCACAGCTCTTTCAACTTGCCCATTACTTGAAGCAAATTTAGGACTACTTGTATCATGATCAAATTCCCATGTCTTTGAGAAATTCTCAAATTTCTTACTATTAAACTGTGGTCCATTGTCTGATATTAGTTCTTGTGGAATTCCATGTCTTGCCATGATAGATTTAAGGTGCTTTATAACTTCAGGACTTGTTGCATCATGACTTAGATGTGCTAGCTCAACATACTTTGAATAATAATCTATCACTAAAAGATATTCTTCAGATCCTAAGTGAAACAAATCAGCAGCTATTCTCTGCCATGGTAGCTCTGGGACTTGGAAAGGCATAAGAGGCTCTTTCTGCTGTTTTCTTCTATACTTGAGACATGTTGGACAGTTTTCTACCAAATTCTTCACCTCTTGTGTCATTCCTGGCCAAAATAAATTTGTCTTGCTCTATATAAACTTTTCTGTACACCTAAATGGACTTCGTGTATGAGGTGCAGCATGCTTTGTTTAAGACTTTCAGGAACAACTATTTTTTCCCCTTTGAATAAAACTCCATCTATTTCATGAATTTCATCTCTGTAATTCCAGAAACTCCTTATTACCTTGGGAACCTGTTCTCTTAATTCTGGCCATCCATTTCTAATTGTATTGCTTAATTCTTGAAGTGTTCTGTCTGTGGCTGTAGCATCTTTAAATGCATCAAACTTAGACTTACTGATTGGAACACTTGAAATTATAGAATGAACATGAAAGTCAATTTCATTATCTAAGATTTTATCCTCTTGGTTTCTTGTTGAGACATATGCTCTTGATAGGGCATCAGCAATTACTAATTCTTTTCCTGGCCTGTATTGAAGATCAACATCATATCTCTGAAGTCGTAAAAGGAGACGCTGAATTCTTGTTGGAGCTTGAGACAGAGGTTTCTTTATAATTGATTGCAATGGTTTATGGTCAGTCTCAATCATGGTATGTTTTCCATATATGAATTGGTTAAATCTTTCACAACCAAATACAACAGCATACAATTCTTTCTCTATCTGTGCCCATCTCTGCTGTGACTCTGTTAATGATCTGGATGCATATGCTATAGGATTATCATCTTGTAAAAGTACAGCACACAGTCCTGATTTTGAAGCATCAACTGAAATTTTGCATGGCTTAGAAGCATCGTAAAACTTTAGAACTGGTTGGCTGGTAAGAACTGTTTTTATTTGCTTTAAGGCTTCTTCTTGGATATCTCCCCACTGCCATACAACATTCTCTTTAAGTAAATCTCTTAATGGCTTTGTAATTGTTGCCATGCTAGGAATGTACTTTCCTAAATAATTCACCATGCCAAGCAAACGCATAACATCTTGCTTGCTTGTTGGGGTCCTAAAATTACAAATTGCTTTTATCTTTGAATCATCTGGCTTTAACCCATCTGCTGTAATCACATCCCCAATGTATTTAACTTCTGTGATTCTGAATTTCATTTTATTTTTGTTAAACTTTATCCCTCTTTCTCTTGCACGTTGTAAAACTTTTCTCAGTGTTTCATCATGTTCCTCTATTGTTTTGCCAGTTACTAATATGTCATCATAAATAATTTGAACTCCTTCAATATCTTCAAATGCTTCAATCATTTTCTTCTGAAAAACTTCTGCTGCCGATAAAATTCCAAATGGCATACGCAAAAATTTATAGCGTCCAAATGGTGTGTTGAAAGTACATAAATCAGAACTTTTCTTATCAAGCTCTACCTTCCAGAATCCATCTTTGGCATCTAACGTGGAAAAATATTTTGCACCAGCTAAATTACTGGTTATTTCTTGTGCTGTAGGTACTTGATAATGTTCTCTCTTAATAGCAGTATTAAGATCTCTGGGGTCAAGACATAGTCTGAAACTTCCATCTTTCTTTTCAACTATAACCAATGAATTTACCCAGTCAGTAGGGCCTGTCACTTTTGAAATTACTCCTTTTTGCACAAGCTGTTCAAGAGTTTTTTGAAGCCTGCCTTTAAGTGCAA
Organism: Aurelia coerulea; assembly: GCA_039566865.1. Lineage (NCBI taxonomy): Eukaryota > Metazoa > Cnidaria > Scyphozoa > Semaeostomeae > Ulmaridae > Aurelia > Aurelia coerulea. The sequence continues at coordinate 18,047,734 of CM076956.1, read as the reverse complement.
AAGGTACTCTTCTTGCAGGGTGAATTGTTGGTGGAACGGATTGATCAATAACTATGCGATGATCTCCTATTCTCCCTAAACCATCAAACACATCATTGAATTATCTGAGCATTTCATTTTGATCATTTGATTTCATTTCTTTAGCACAACTCTGATGATTTCCCACTGTCATTACTCTCTGTACAAGGTTCAATGATTCACATGTTGGTAATCCAAGTACAGGAGGCACATCCATATCTACTACTTTGAAATTGATCACATAATATTTACTCTTGTATTCTGCAAGTAGCTCCACTTTCCCCTTAATTGGAATGATCTCATTATTGTATGCAAACAATCTTGACCTAGATTTTACTATCACCTCTGATTCTCTGATTTCATTAAAACATTTCTGTGATATTACATTGCATTGTGCTCCTGTGTCTATCTTGAAACTGGTCATTTTCCCATTTATAGTCATGTTAGCATTCCATTGTGAAGCTTTGCCTCCATTATTAATTGTGCCAATAAACATCTCTTCATTATCATCTGTAGAACTTTCATCAACATAATGAACTCTAGATCTATGAGCTCTTTTCCCCTTTGACTTGTTGGGCTTGTTATTTTTTTCTTTGGGTTTTGATTTGCAAACTGACTTGAAATGATTAGGTTTACCACAAGCATGACAATCTTTTCCAAAAGCTGGACACTGGTTTTTTCTATGCATAGTTCCACAGTTGTAACAACTTTGCCTGGATCTATTTTGTTTCTGCACAAAATCAACCTTCTCTTCCATTAATTTGCTAGATTCATTGAGATACTGAGCCTGGGTTTTTGAAACTTCAGATGCTCTGCAGATATCTATTGCCTTGGTAAGACTTAAATCAGGCTCACGAAGTAATCGTTCCCTTAAATAATTTGATTGTATGCCACAAACAATTCTGTCTCTTATCAAACTGTCACAAAGATCACCAAATTCACATTGTTTGGATAAACCTTTCAGCTCAGTTATGTAAACATCAATAGATTTCGATCCTTGGACATGTGTGAAAAATTTATACCGTTCATAAGTAACATTCTTTCTGGGACTACAATAAGCTTCAAACTGCTCACAAACTGGTTTTATTTTCTTCTTGTCGCCTTCTGCCGTGAACTGAAAAGTGTTAAATACTTCGAGAGCTTCCTCGCCGACAAGATGAAGTAATGAAGCGACTTGTATTTCTTCTGCTTTTTCATTCAAACCTGATGCAATACTGTAAATTTCAAAACGCTGTTTGAATTTTCTCCAGTTTTCACTGAGATTCCCTGTTAACTGCAAGCCAGTTGGAGGTTTTAATTGTGATGTAGCCATCGATCTATATGTAACTAAACTCTTCTTAGTTTAGTTTAGTTTACACCTGACACCATGTTATATTCTATAGTGGCCCGTGGCCCAGCATATATATAATCAGTCAGACCGAACTCAAACACGCCTTAACTTAGGCACACACTTAACTTAGGCACAAAATGTTGAATCTTGTGTATCTGCTTGTATACTGTATGTTGGAACATTGCCAGGGACGGATTTCAAGGTGTCAAGAGCGATTTACAAATCATTAGATTACGTCAGACATCATGATTAATATTAAATGAATTTGTTCCTGTTGTATATTACCAAATTTGTAGAACATTTATTGGTCACAAATGTTTCCCAAAATTGTTGGCAAATAAAGTCAACTTGTTTGCGATGGCCTTAGGTACAGCAAATCTCGTTTTGTCAAATTATGGTTTCATTCGTTTTTGTGATCTCGTATATTTGTTTATTTTTCATTTCAGTGCTGTCGACACCGATATCGAAATCTTTTTGAATTCAACTGCGCCTGCTTTTGAGAGAACCATGGGAAAGGTATCTTTCTGCTTATACTATATTAATTTCTTTGATCTGCTAACAAGAGGATATAGGAAAAATAGTTTATTTTGAAACTTGGTAGATTTTTAATTCTTTAGATAGGATTCTAATTTGGTATGATTGATCTCTTTGTAAGCACTATAACCGTGAATATAAATAGAATTTGTTTTATCTACCGGGTGTCCCAAAATGATGTATTATTGTTTTATTGCTTAAATTGACCATACCCAATGAACCGATTTTCAAAAACTTTGTTTTATTTGATTGCTTAAAGGCTAAATTGTATTCTAAGATGTTGGTTGTGGTTTTACCAGTTTTTGAAAATCGGTTCATCGGTTATGGACATATAAGCAATCAAACGACAGTACATCATTTTGGGACACCCGGTAGTGTAACTCAAGTAAATATGGAAGTTAATACTGGATGATTAAAAAAAAGTTTACCCGTTTGGCGGGCTGTGGAATACTATATATGCGACTGATATTCAAAACTAATTTGTTTAATCTATCATGCAAAGGCTTTCTTAGGTGGGAAAATTTTGTTTGGTAAAATTACTTATCTCTAAGACCCAAAGATTAGAAAAATGTCTGTAAGGGGCATGTATGCGAACGGGAAATCCACGTTCCATTCTCGTCTATGATTTACCTGCAATTGAAATCAAAATTCTATTTCTGAAACTGGCAATTGTAGCGAACTTAAATTTCCATGCCAAATAAATCATGGACCAGAATGGAACATGGAATTCTCGATTTCCATACAAACCCCTTACAGGCATTTTTCCATTTTTGGGTCTTGAAGATGAGTGATGTTACCAAACAAAATTTTCTCATCTATAAGTTGGCCTTTGACTGGTAGATTAACCCTTTAGTGTGTAATATCGGCCACTTACTGTTTATATCACAGCCCGCCAAATTGGTAAACTTTTCTGACTCACCCGGTATTTAAATGTGGACATGAGGGTTCAAAAGTATAAATTTCACAATGTTATTTATCTTAATGGGCCTTACAGCCATCATTTATATTGATGAATTGACGCCTTTTATAGCTAGGTCAGCCTTACGATTAAGATGCCACTTGCTCATTTGCTACGATATTCAATCAAACACTTTCAGATTATTTACATGTTGGAATCTTGCACATGAAGAGTGGTTGCCATTAGGACGATCTGACAAATGAGACCTATTTGAGTTTTTTGAATCCAAGAGTGACTTAGCTTTTAGCATATGCATTGAATCTTTAAAAAAGATTCCACAGCTTGTTGTTTCATCTTATATTTGATTTAATGGCTCGGAATAAACGTCAGCTACATTACTATAATGGGATTTTTGCAATGTTGATATCTTGAATTTTTTCGGCATTAAATAATTTTAATTTTTATGAAGAATTCATTGCTAGTTTTGAAAAAACTGAAATCACCGTCAACCCAAAATTAACAGAGCAAAAACGTTTCAATCTTCAAGAAAACCATAGTTTGTGAAGGTTTACAGGGTTTCTCATAAAAAGTCTCCCAATTTTAAACTCAAATATCTTTTGACTTACTTATTCTAGCAAGACAAATAAAACTTTGTCTTAAAGCGTAGGCTCCAAATGTTTAGAGAGGCTGGTGTAAGATTTAATGACCTATTTCTTCGAACTGAATGACTTTAAAGAAACTTTAGCTACTTCGCTATAATTCTACTGTTAGATTTTCTGAAATCTTCAATATTGTCAGATATGGAGTGTTTCTCTTCTTTTCCAAGAATTCAAGAATAATTTTCAAAAAAACTTAAAAGCAGCGTAATTTCTATACTGTTTAACGCAACATAAGATAATTTCCAAGAAAACCATAGCTTATGAATGTCTACAATATGGTATCAAGCAGAAGTATGTCACTCTTCTGGTTTATGATTTAGAAATTTGATGACGTCACATCCTCAAATGAGCTAAGATATAAAATACGCTTTAATTTCGAAAAATATTCAAGATTTCTGAAAAGTCCAACGGTAAATTATCGGTAAGTAGCTAAAGTTTCTTTCAAGCCATTCAACTAGAAGAAATAAGTCATAGAATTTACACCCACCTTTTTATGCCGATTTAAAGATTTGGAACCTATGCTGCGCAATAATGCAGTTACTAAATAAGCACTAGTTTGATGAGATTGAGCAACGGAAATAAAAACGGAGGGTTGTCAATTCTGAATCAACTATTCCGCATTTGTAAGCAGCATTACAATATCAACATGTTGTATATTGTTTAATTCTTCTCAACTTCAATGACACTCCTGCAAATTGAATATATTTAAGTGTATCAAGTTTCATTTCTGTGAGCAGGACGGGGGGGGGGGTAGTTGTAGCGAACATTGTATGTGTTTCATCAATCTCAGGTTTGACTCTTTGAATCCTCAATAAATCAACCATGGGCGATTCGGACACGGCTAATTGTGTCTCACTGCTCTTTCAAATTAAATTGAATGCTTACCTAGACATGGAGAATGTATCCAACTTGCTATTTATAAACTTCAGATGAATTTGAATGCTTTCCTCTTGTCTATTTTGTCTGCTTTTAGTGCTCTAAATTCCACCTCCACAGCTTGTTGAAATTCGTTAATATTTTGGCCATAGCCAAACAAGCATGCGCAGAATGTTGTTTAAATTCTTTCCTAATGTCATGGTTCTCAAGCAGGTTTTTTATTAGCAACGCTGGGTCCACTCTAAAAACTAATGGGTACGTAACTAGCCACTCTTCCTTGGGAGATCCATGGCAAGCACCGCATAACTTTTCTTTGCCCATAATATCCAAGAACAATAGGTTGTTAAACAATAGATGTGAAACATTCCCTATCTAATCAGGGGGGTACCTACATAAAGGAAATATTTCGCTGATCTCAAATGTAACAATAGTTTGGTATTTTGTGGTTTGTTGAAACAAAGCACCAATTATAAGGGAAGAAAGAAATTGTTATGAATGAACTATTTTCCTTGGTAGGAATGAAGGAGGGTTTAATTTTTGTATTTTAAAATGTCGCAAGATGTGCACCTCACCAACGAGCAAGTGAAAGTTATAGAGTTGTGTGAGAATGGTTTCGCCTAACCTTACTAGCTGCCTAACCGCAGTACTCTTACATTTACGATCTTCGCCCTTTGCTGTTACTTTTCGCATTTTCTTTACGCTCTGCATTCCAAAAATATTATGGATGGCTTCTCCAAACACAGCCTTGGCAACTGGCTTCACATTTCGATGCTTCAATGACTCTGCATAAGTTTGGTAGGCATCGTCGACCTTCAGCATTGAAGACTGATCTATTACAAACAGATCCTCGATTATCCCTTCATGTGGTCTACAAGGAAACAAGTTACCAGAAATCAAGTCACTCTCAAAAAAAACCTTACAGCCACGAGAGTAACTCCTAATAGGATGGGTATGCGTTGTAAGAATACTAGTCCACGGATCATCTCCAATAATTAACTTGAAAAACACCTGCTTCGTTTGTAAATTCAACGTGTTTTCTCTACTAATCTTCCTTAGCTGCACGTCACCTCTACGCGTATTCTATTTCGTAAGAAACTACCCATAAAGTCCACTCTCAGATTGCCAAAAATGTATTTCGAGAACTGAAATTCTTAACATATTTTCATTTCATTTCCACTTTATTTCCTGCATCATATGATGGGATCAGATTTCTCATAAGGTACATTTTAGAAGTGTACACATTGTAAAGGCTTCAAAGAGCCATATTTTGAAATGTTTACAAGTTAAGAGGTATTGAACACGAAGATTCCTGTGGAACTTTTAATCTAGTTGTCAAAAAGTGTAATCTAAAATTCCTGCTTACCTGGACAAAATGATTTTAGGCTCCGCCATTATTTTCTTCCATACAAAATGAAACAACGTCGTAACACCCGCCTTTTGTTGTTTTCCCACCTTTGACGATGTTGTTGTTGTTGCTACCACGCCTCCTCTTGCTTTACCTTGACCCCCATCTGTTCAAAATTTTGCTAAGTCGTTCGCCAAAAAACGCCCCGGCAGGTTTCTAAATATGGGCAAAGAAAAGTTATGCGGTGCTTGCCATGGATCTCCTAAGGAAAAGTGGCTAGTTACGTACCCATTAGTTTTTAGAGTGGACCCAGCGTTGCTAATAAAAAACCTGCTTGAGAACCATGACATTAGGAAAGAATTTAAACAACATTCTGCGCATGCTTGTTTGGCTATGGCCTAAATATTAACGAATTTCAACAAGCTGTGGAGGTGGACTTTAGAGCACTAAAAGCAGACAAAATAGACAAGAAGGAAAGCATTCAAATTCATCTGAAGTTTATAAATAGCAAGTTGGATACATTCTCCATGTCTAGGTAAGCATTCAATTTTATTTGAAATAGCAGTGAGACACAATTAGCCGTATCCGAATCGCCCATGAATCAACCAGAGATATAGTACGACCTCTTAGGAACAGTTTTGAGATTTATTATTGTACCAAATCATTTTTGTCCAGCTAAACGAAAAGCGCTGTAAAACTCCATTACTGCCCACGGAAATTGAGTTATACATTTAAGATATATTTCATTTGCAGGGGTGTCATTGATGTTGAGATGAATTTAGAACACAGGCAGAGCAATATGGTACGGCCAATTACGTATGTTGATTGTGTAAAACGCTGCTTACAAATGCTGAAAAGTTGATTCAGATTTGATAACCCCCAGTTTTTGTATCCTTCGCTAAGTCTGATGAAACTATTGCTCATTTACTAACTGCGGTACTGCAATTTTATAATCATAATTTTTACATGCAAGTTTCCTTTATAATTTGTAGCCGGTCGTAAATGATGACTATGTTGCCAGGATCCGAAAACGCCTCGAAGAAGATGCTAAAGCCAGAAAGGTATGATTTTGAGGGTAATTCATCCGTAAAAGCCACTACCGGGTTTCCTGAAATGAATTTGCAGTTTGAACATTGTTAGGAGGCCCTTGCATGAGAATACTCAGTGTGTTCCGAGTTAACACAGGCTGCATTTCAACTTGGTCGACTGTGTAATCCTTCATACAGTTCAGATGAAAGAGTATGAAGGATTATAAAATGGTTCATAAAAAAAAATGAAAAAAATCTGAAGGGGAATTACTATTTCTCTTTTACCAATCTTTGGGAAAATACTTGAAAAACTCATATACGATGCATCTTGTATCACATGAACTTCTTAACCCAAATCAATCAGGTTTTCGCCCAGGTGACTCAACAATCAACCAGTTACTATCAATAACACATACAATATTTCAAGCTTTTGACTGTAGATGTTCGTTCTGTGTATCTTGACATCTCTAAGGCATTTGATAGGGTATGGCACGATGGTCTAATTTATAAATTAAAGCGATGTGGTGTCTCTGGACAACTTCTCTTTTTAATCCAAAGTTTTCTCAAGGATCGAAAGCAGAGGACTCTGAATGGGCAGAGTTCTAATTGGGGAGATATTTCCGTGTGCCCCAGGGCTCTATTCTAGGTTTTGTTTTTCCTCGTGTATATAAATGACCTAGCTGTAGGCTTGAAGTGCAATGTTAAGTTATTTGCTGATGACACATCATTGTTTACAGTGGTAGGAGATTCCAATACAGCTGCAAATGACATGAACCATGACTTGAACTTGATAAGTCGGTGGGCTCACGCTTGGAGAATGTTCTTTAATCCTGATCCGCAGAAACAAGCTGTTGAATTAACATTTTCAAGGAAAAAGCTCGAAATTGATCATCCAGTGATTCTTTTTAACAACGTACCTGTCAAGAAAGTAAATGAACACAAACATTTAGGAATTATCCTGGATCAAAGCTGTCTTTCTCAGCTCATATCAAGAAAGGGCATTGGTTTGCTAAAATATCTCTCCAAATACTTGCCAAGGCATACCCTAAATGAATTATATAAGCTCTATGTTCGACCCCACCTAGACTATGGTGATGCCATTTACCATATTCCTGCCAAAGTATGTGAATTCAGTCAACATATTATTATACCAAATTTAATGGAAAAGCTAGAGTCCGTACAGTATTCTGCTGCCTTAGCTGTGTCAGGTACATGGAGGGGAACATCTCGAGAGAAGCTGTACGCAGAGCTTGGTTGGGAGTCACTGAGTTCCCGAAGATGGAGTAGACGCCTTACCTTGTTCTACAAGTTTATAAATAATCTTAGTCCTGAGTATACAGTTGATCCAATTCCCCCTCTTCATCAGTCGCAGTACCGTCTCCGCGGACAGGATGTCATTGGGCGACTAAAGGCAAGGACAGAAAAATTTAAGTCTTCCTTCTATCCAAACTGTTTATGCGAATGGAATAAGCTTGAGCCTGAATTGAGACTTGCACCTTCTATTGCTGTTTTTAAGAAAAAGCTCTTATCAATAATCCGTCCCCCTGCAAAATCTGTATTTGGAATTCACGATCCCACAGGATTATCCTACCTAACACAACTCAGGGTTGGTCTCAGCAAGTTAAATCTCCATAAATTCAAGCATAATTTCAGAGATACCATAAACCCAATGTGCCCAACAAGCGATGGCATTGAAGACACGGAGCAACATCTTCTCGCTGAAATTGTTGAATTATTACGACCATATGTACAAATCACCAATCTTTCAAATCATTCTTTGACGCAGCTTTTATTGTATGGTGATGAAGACCTTTCTAATGAGTTGAATAGAAATGTACTCGAATTAACTTTACGCTTCATCCACGAAACATTAAGATCTATTGAGAATTTAGCCATGCACTAAGCAATCACCAAGTCCCGTACCGTTAGTGTTTCTTTTCCTTGTAAATTCTGTTTCACATCAGATGGTCAGGCATTTTACTTACCTAAATCTACACCAAATGAGTTGCACTCGTTGCATCAACAAATTCATCGCAACACTGACCTGACATCTGGAGTGAAACTGAATCCAGTATAGTATCCTTTAATGCGTAGTGTGATTGTATACGGTTTATTTCGTGTTTTTAGATATTGGCCATGGGGTAGTCATAGTCTTTCGCTCCCCACGGTATCGTACTTGTAGTGTCGTATAGTAATTAGAATTAGGTATAGTAGAATGTAAAGTATCTTGTAAAATTTAATATTTGAATAAAAAAAAAAAAAAAAAAAAGATGAAAGAGACCGGGCTGAAACGCAACATGGTCTGGGCTCGACTTGGCAGCTCACGCCCGTGCTGAAATGTCAGCCCGTCCTGAGATTGTTGAGAGTTTCCATGCCATCAGAACAAAAGCTGGGGCGTGTTGAGATCAAATAACGATTCAACATCAGCAACAGAAACTGCATTCATATCATGTGACCTAATCTGAGCCCGTGGTTTATAAGCGCAGAGAAAGCAACATTTTCAATACTCGATCATTATTGAACTCAGCCCGTGCTCTACGATTGAGATTAACGAGCGTTCTTTCAATTTCTCTTATCTGGTAATGTAAAGTTTTATGGATCGAAAATTTTACAAATTTATCGTGCATAGGCCTCCTTGCAGGTGGCTTCGTGGAAGTTTCCACAATGCCGATTAGTATTGTTTGCATCTGACGTTTTACTATCATTTGATATTGCAAAGTGTAAGGTAGGAGATCTCTGTGTGCATGCTACAATAGAGTTCTATCGCAGTAGTTTACTGTTTGGAGGTCCTGTCATAAAATGTGGATTATTTTGTTTGCAGGAAAGGGAAAAGAGGAGAAGACGGGTTCTGGTACAGCAACTCAAGTCACATGAGGCACAACAAGTGAGTTTAATCTTTTGTTTCTGATGATGTCTCTTTCTAATCATTTCTCAATATACATGAATAGCATTGAACACTCCTTGAAGGGCCTATATAATGTAACCATTCGCAGTCCTTATTAATTTTAGGAAATATAGAGACGAAACAATTTTCCACACTGCATCAAGGAGACAGTAAAGGTGAAATTGAAGTTGCGGTTTTTTGCGCCAAGCGTTCGGATCGCAGAAGTTATGAAGTTATGACGTCACTATGTGTTGCTGGGGCTTGAATCAGTGAATTACAACAGGACGAAAAAAATTGTTATTTTGCAGTTTTGATAGAGATATCTTTACCGAAGCGCAATAGACCTTTCAGCTATTCTAAAAAGAATCTCAATCGAACGATATTTTGACACATTTTGTGAAACTTTCGGATGTGCACAAAAGGAATAGAAGCCCTAACGCCCCTCAATCGAACCTTCGTATACAAATATATGCAAATATCGCTCGATCCAGACTCTTTTGTAGAATAGCTAAATGTTTATCGTTTTACGTTTAAGCTTTTATTCCTGTAATGTTGTTTTGCATGCTTATCTACACAAATTGAAGCTATATGAGTTGTATGTCCGTAAGAAGAGACAACTGAATGGAAGATTAACATTTTGCAAACATGCATTCCGTAAGTACGCTTTCTCATGGAAATTCAGTATAATTAACAATCCTGTTGTTTTATTATATTATACAACTGCAACGAAACACAACGCAGCGCATATTATGCCTCTCGCCACGACCTTTTGCGTTTTGAAGCATCAAATAGCGTTTTTCCATTTAAGGAAGCCCATCGTGAAGAGATGCTTGTAAATAGATTGATGAGACAATCACAAATGGAAAGGAGAATTGCTGTTCAACTGATGCATGTGAGACATGAAAAAGAGGTCATTAAAAAGAATAGGTAAGCCCACTGAAGGTATCCTCAAATTCACAGGCAAATCAAAGGTGAATCTACGAGTGAGTCCCTGGAAAAAGTCAAGGATAGCAAGTCACCCAGACGTAAGCTGCAAGAGGGAATTCTCGTTGCGATGTAACTTCTGGAGGCCGTTTGCCTACAACTTTGTGACGAGGATTCCGTTGTGCAGTGTTCATCAATGAAAGCAAAACGGATACTATAAGTAAACAAACTATTGGCCCCCAAACACCAGACTTATACAACTGGAAATGTTGGTATTGAATAGAGAACAACGTAAACCCTTGACAACTGCAAAGTCATCTGAGTTTAAAAAGAAGTTACTCTACAAGCTTTTTAATCTGGTCGAACATGAACAAAAGCACAATGCATTGTAGTTGAAAGCAGCAATACATTGTGCTCGCCCAAGAACAATAGCAAACCACATGATCTGACAAATGCAGTTTTTCAGAGATGCAAATGACTCACATATGTTGTCTGCGAATCAGAAAGTCATCTTCCTTGGATTTGAAGCTGATGAATATTTCTGCAATTTTTGCCTGGAGAAGATTGAAGAAGTAGATTTCTATTTGTGACATATTCATTTCAAAGTCAGTACGAAGACAATTAATATTCGTATATTGACGAACTCGAACTAATTATTATCATCAAACCATCCTGACCTTTTTCAAGGTTGTCAAGGCAATAATCAGCCAATTAGATTAGTTTCTACAATGTCCACCAGATGGAACCTATTTTGACTTACCTGTAAAATATATATAACGTCAAAGTTCGTTAATGTTTCTATTGTCCAACCAGTTATTGATTAACTACCTTCTTCATAGAATGCTGAGGGAACAACAATTTGCTGAAAGACGTCTCAAAGATTTTACAGATGCCCTTGATCGAGAATCCGTAAGAACTTTTAATCTAATTTGAAAGGAAGTTAAAAAGTTATGTGTCAGGACTGTCGTTCCAAAATATTCTCCGATTTTCAAGAATTATCTATCTATGACAGATGGATTGATATTGGTAAAGATTTCTACCAACGATGGATACTATGAGAGTTAAATGCAATTAAAGAAAGCTTTCTCTTGGCATACGAAGGCCTTCTCAATCTTGCGTTATCGTCCGATGGACTGATTTATGCTTTGTATACTGTACAATTGATTCGTGATAAATAGGCTTCTTCGTTCAGAGTTGAGTAGTTTTCAGCCGTTAGATTTTGGAGCATATTACAGTTTTTCAATGCTTGATTACACATCTTGTAAACAATTTCTTGCAGCTGTCAAAGCAAAGGAATGACCTGCGATAGTTTTTTAAGCTACTCTTAATATTTAAAGTTGCACAGAGGATTAGAAGAAGACCAATCGAGAACAGAATTAGTTGCAATTCATCAGGTTGAGCTAAATGCTTGGAGCTGCAGCTGCCAACCATGCAAGTGGGACGTGAAATAGGATTACCAGATTATGCTTGGTACTTTTACATTTACGTTGCTGTTATTTGGGTGTTTGTATCCCTATGGAGTGAAACCGAAATTCAAACTTGGATGTTTTGTCTTCAATAAGAGAGCTTTATGTCAACTCATGCCTTTGAACTTTGTGCAGTATTTTCCTTCATATTCACAAAAGCTACCTTTTATATCTCAGGAAATGTGCAGACTTGCTAAAATCGAATACGAGAGTGATGTACAGCACAGCGTTGAACTCCACACTGAAATTGCTGCTGAAAAAGCAAAAAAGAAATATGCCAAGCATTATAACAGTTGTAAGGATGTGAGTTGTTTATAACATTTCTTTCATTCAAACTATATAGTCAGGTAAATGAATAGGGTTTACTGTATCGGGTTAGTTAAAAATTCGCATAAAATAATTTGAAAAATGTCAACTCAAAAATTACTACCAATTCAAAAAATCTGAACTCCATTACCTGATTTAGGCTCCACTAATTTATTTTTCGATTTGCCCTAATTTGCAGTGCACAGTTTTTTCTTAAAGACATAATTGTTTAAATAGATTATGACAGATCTGACGCATTCCAAACATACCAAGTGAGTGAAAAAGTGAAAAATTACTACTCTCTGAGCGTCAAGGTAATACTACGGAAAGCAATCTTTTTTCATAGCCAGTATATTCAATTGGATGTAAATTTGCTCGGCTTTGATTGGTCGTTCCTTTCCGTGGCTATGAGAGGTTTCTTGCAAAAAGCCCCTTACAACAATCTAGCAGGACGAGTGAACGCAACCATCAGATTTTTATCGCTGTTTCTTCGTAACAGCAGTGGCAAGTACTAGCGCATGATAACCTCTTGGTAGAATGGAATCCTTCTGAATAGTTTTCTTATACTAGTAGGGAATACTTATTTATCCTGCCGAGAAGAAAACACATGCCAGAGCAAATGTGTAATGCAGACAATGTAAGAGAATTTCATCGCGATTAAGGCCACTTTTGAAGGACTCCTCCTCATCTCGAGGAAGCCCCTTTGTTTTGGCAGGGAATGACCAATTTTAGCCTGTAGAATTCTTCAAATTATTCTAACATGTTGGCTTTTCAAAAAAGATGTTAACTGTTACTATAGCTGTGATATTCATGGGACTGGAGCATTTAAACACCGTGGATTTATCTGACTCACCTGCTACTGCCTTGTGCTTTTACTCATAATATTTCTGCCTATTGGTATTCTGTGTAACTACTGCCTTCTCTTAAAGATACTGCTGAACATAGTGGATTTCTCCTGCAAAGTTGGTGAATATAGAGAATTGACAGAAAAGTAAGTACATTCGCCTATACTTAATCATATCAATCATCCAGATAAAAGTTAAAAATTTAATGCAACAAAACGTAGCTTCAAACTATAACCAGCAGAAAGGGCAAATTTCTTGTAAGTTACTTTCTATCATAACATGTACAATTGTAATTTAATGCTGACATAGAATGTTTAACTTTGCTAATCATCTGTTTGCAGGGGGCTTGGTCATGCCTAGTTACTTAACAAATAAATTAAGATATAAATACGTTTTTGCACTTTTGTATCAACTGCAAGAGGATGAAGTCTTCATAAAAGACACCAAGTGCGTTGTAATCTGCATGGTGACAATGAATATTTCTATATATTCCATTAAATTGATTAAATCTAAGAAGGACACGATTCTTGGTATCTTGTTTGGTTATTCTTTAGTTTGAGACCACAGAAGACATAAAGACATAATAGGCGCTTTTTTATATTAAGATCTCTTATCAGAAAGAACAGTGTATCACAGCTATATTGGTCTGTATCTGAACGATATTCTTCATGGTTCACGTACGATGGCCTTATACTGAATCATACATTTTGTACCTTAGACTTCTGCCTCCGAAGCTTGTCAGAGAATGGAAAGCTTTATTCGTAGATGGAATGCCTTTGTACCCAACAGCAGTGAGTGGTTTTGTATCTTTGAATCTATTCCCTGAGCTTTAGTTGTAGAATGGAGATAGGCTGAAAGCTAATTTAAAATTGCATCGATTAAAGTATATTGTTCTCCATACGACGAATCACGATAGCATGTTTTCTTTTACTCATGATGCCAAATCTTAAATAGTATTGTACAGAAATTTTATATACTGTGAATAGGGTTTTATTGTTTGATTTGATTAATACTTTTAAACCAGCTTTTTTAGATTGCCATCAATGTTTCATCAAAGTCCCGTGAAAACCAGTTTATAAAGCAGAGAGGAAATAGGGAGAGGAGCTGAAACATCCATGACTTTTCCTATTTTTCAATTGGTAATTAAATTTTAGACTTTGAATTGTCATACTTAAGTCACGTGACCCGCAGATACCCATATTTGGAAAGTGGTCACAAAGGAAATCACAAAAGCAGTCATAATTTCTTTGTCTTAACCTTGATTAAGTTGTACTGATTACCAAGCGATTCCCCTTGCAAAGTACTTCCATTTGATAATGCATTATTTATATTTGCTGACGTCAGCAAATCATAGATTCCATGACATCATTCGGATTGACGTCATCATATCTCTAACAAAGAAGGGCAACATTTCAATATTTTGATATAAATGGATGGATAAACATATTTTCTTCATTTCTAAGTAGCTCATTGAGGGTTTAATCCATTTTGTCGGAAATAATTAGCACTTGCTGTTTTATCAGTACTGAAGCTTCTATATGACATGGTCCTATTGTCTGGTCGTTTGGCAACGAGCCACGTGACCTTTTAGCATTAAAGTCTATAATTAGACTCCTAATAGATGTAATTAATATTGTACGAAGTTACAATGGCATACTAATTATGGTTTTGGAGATAATTTGGGGGCATTTGTTGCCTCCCCCCCGGGCAGTGGCAACAGGGTTAAAGGAATTGAGTATGAAATATGAAATAAGCTGATGGGGATTTGTAACCATGCAAGATTTATAGAGACATTTGGGCAATTTGTCTTCCTACTTCTTTATTCGAATTTTGAACTGTTTAATCATAGTGATACCTGTGCTAGCCTTTACTACTGGTTCAAATACTATAAATGATGCTGGCATTAATACCAAATTTGAACAGCATGTAATGCCTTGACTAACCATACATGAAGATAAAGGGTTGTTGATATTACATTCTGTTCTGAGTACGACAACTCTGTTCTATTTTGTCTTTAAATATCGAATTCCTTTGTTCTTTTGATTGATTAGGCTGATGGTGAGGTATCCACAACGGAAGTGATTGATGTTGCAGAAGAAGAACAAGAGGTCTTGTTAGATGAAGAAGACTTTAAGGAATACAAAGTGAGTTTCATTGATTGATTTATTTTTCAATGTACCGGTGGATGGATTAGTTAATTGATTGACCAGTTGATTGATTGAATGTTTGATTAATTGATTGATCGATTGATTGATTGATTGATTGATGGGTTTATTTGTAAACTATTGGTGTGTTTGACTGGTAATTGTAATGTTGCCAATTTCTGAAAACATTAGATGTAGCAGAGACAGAAACATATTTTCCAATAAAACACAGCAATCTTTAGAGCGGTAGGTTTCAGATTCACCATTGCGAAAATACAATCTCGTCACAGTTTGCCAAAAATTCTTCCTTTTGGAGCAGAAGTTTCAGAAGGCCTCTCGGACCTATCAAATCTACTGTTTTCAGATTTCCTGGGTCAATCAAAAACAAATTCCTGGTCTAACTTGTCTATCGTTTTTGAACTAGGTACCATCAACACACTCTGATTCGCGTCGTTAGTGCTCGCAGTTGTCATGAAAGACTTAAATCTAAGTTCAAAGGCAACATCTCGTCAGGTCCTCGATTATTTTCATGGCCGTTAAATTACAAATTATTAGCTTTGCTTACTTTGCACGAAAGAAACAAGCGTAAATTGTTGGTTATTCACTGAAAATCTGTATAGATTGTATTTTCATTGATCAAGGGGACAGGATGCCTTTAACTAACTAACAGTGTCAACAGAAACTCACCTGCAGAATAGAAACTATACCTTCCAACACCCAGTCTGTAAAGGATAGCCCCAATTTTGACGTTCCAAAAGCAGCACTCCTTGCTCTCTTGCTTTTCATAAAACGATATAACTGGTTACTTAGCTTAATTCTCAGGAGACTTCGCGAATTAGACGAATATGAAAGTTAATGGTTTATAGATTTATTGTGTTAAGCTTGAATTTCTTCTCCATGTTCACCATTGATTTCCTATAGCAGTACTTGAGTAATTGTCATTGGTTTATTTATCTTAAGTGTTGTACTGGGTGGCATCAAAAACACTTCACGAGATAGATCATACCACTTCCTGAAGTGAAAGTTATTGAGACTTGCTTTATATCATCATTTAGTTAGGAGACTTGGCTATCTTATGAAATCCAACATGATCACATTAAGCTGTAATTACCTTCAAAAAAACCGGATTCAAAGAAAAGTTGAAATGCAACGTTTCTCATGCAGAGTGAAATGATCGCAATCTTTTCCAGTTCACGCTTTCGCAAGAATCAACAGAGAGAAACCTTTCTTTTGTAGAAAAGACTGATATCTGCTGCTTTTCTTAATTTTGTCTTGGCAAGACAATTTGGATATCACCTTTGTGTTAGCATGTTCAAGCACATGGTCTGGAAAAGTTCATAAAAGTTCAAATTTAACTGATTAACGAAAGAATTCACATATCCTAGAACCGCATTTGGGGTTAGTCATTGTTTGAAATGACCAAGCAGTATCTCAAAAGATAGCCTTTTAGCCAAATGCTATCGCAAATATTTCGTTGATAAAGTTCATTTTGAAGCAGCAAGACACAATACTGCTGGTGACAGTCTTTTGGTACAGCCGTTACGTTTTGATATATTTTACTGCAGACGTTCGAGGGTGAATGGAGCAGCACTAAAGAAGGTACACCAAATGAGCCACCAAAGGACAATAACATTTTGGGTCATATACTCCACAGAATGTTTGCAATTGTCGCACCTCCAGAGGTACGTGCTATGTTTGAGTCTTATTATTTTTACCTGGAAATATAAACAGTAGTCATAGTTTCTCTTTTTGAAGAATTCGATCACAAAGTGGAGGAGTTAAGCTATGCTTTGGACACTAAATAATGAACAATTCCTTGCTGAGAAAATGCATGAAACAATGATATTTTAGATAACAATTGAGAAACAAATGTAGTACATCGTTTGGTTTGTTTCTCGTTTATTACAGAGCAAACCACATGAAATTCGGCAAGGGCCTTCGATTATCGATTTTTCTCTCACGTTGTACCAAGCTTATGGATGCTTTACGGAATTCAATGAGGCCCATAGACATAAACTGCCCCATCTTACCCTTGCCTTCTATTACCACGAATTTGGGAGATTTTTGTAAAACAAGTGATTTTACAAATATTTAGATAAGTATTCAGATGTATTGGTCCCTGGTTACAGCTTTCGCACAAGCGTCATCTTCATACGCTCCTAGCTAAATGAATCGTTAGTGGTTTTGCAAGAATCTTTTGTCTAAGATCAAAGGGAGTGTGTCATGACAAACATGTCTATCTATAAATAGAACAGTAAAAACACTAGACACCACATTGTCTCTTTGGCTATCCATTCTTCACAGCGCGTGTGTAACTCAGAATTGAATTGGATATTTTCAGATTGTTTTGCTCATTGCAAATGCAAGCTTTTAACCTCGCACTAACCCTTTAATGAAGATGTTGTAGACAGGGTAATCTTATCATGTAGCCCATACATTTAATCGTTGGTTTTAACATTTGATCAAACGTCGAACAGTTTGTGGGTTACCCTGTATACCGTATAAAAAAGTATAACCCATATCTCTATATATGCCCATACCCATAACCCCACAATATTACATAGAGAAATGCAACTTGTCCTATTTTGTCTTTTGTTTCTTTGCTTCAGTCACATGCACTCTCTTTCACCCATCTTTTGGAGAGATCATTATCAAAAATAGGCCTGTTTTTGAACTTTTTCAAGCTATTCCTGTTATCGCAGCCTATGGGGTGTCTTTATCTTCCTTTAATTTTGCAAATTTTTTAATTCTTGCGTATCCCCATGATCAAATGTTGATATTTTAATCATACATTAATTAAACATTGGTTTCTTTCACTCCCTTGCCGTTGAATTGGTTTTGCTTAAACCCCCACAATTCTTACTTTTAGATGACCAAAATATACTTACTTACCTACTTATTTACCCACGTCCTTACTTATTTCCGCATCGAAGAACCTACGCTTCCAATTTACTGTACCAACTTACGCAATGAATTTACATATCGGTTGTCTCCAAAGACATTCCTCCATGAATATATTCAATTTGCAAAGATGACACATTGTTTATGTTGTTACGAAGTTTATTGCTTTCTTTTTTGCTATTTCTACCTAGCATCAGAAAGTAGCATAGGTTCCAAATCTTTTAAAAGGCTGGTGTAAAATTGAGTGACCTATTTCTTTGAACTGAATGACTTCAAAGAAACTTTAGCTAATTCTCTATAATTCTACCGTTGGAATTTTCGGAAATTTCAACTGGAATTGGAATTTTCAACAGTTTCAGAATTAGAGTGTGCTTCTTCTTTTTCAAGAATTCATGAAAAATTTTCAAAACAACTTAAAACCATCGTAATTTCTAAACAGTTTGACGTAACATGAAGTAATTTCGAAGGAAACCATAGTTCATAAACGCCTACAATATGGTATCAAGCAAAAGTCTGTCACTCATCTGGTTTATGATTTAGAAATTTGATGACGTTACATCCTCCAATGGGTTGAAATGTAAGATACGCTGTAATTTCCAAAAATATTCAAAATTTCTGAAAAGTTCAACGGTAGATTTATAGATAAGAATCTACAGTTTTTTTCAAGCCATTCAATCAGAGGAAGTAGGTCATTGAATTTTACATCCACCTTTTTACGCCGAGATAAAGATTTGGAACCTATGCTTCAGAAAGTAGCATTTTGATGCGTTATGAAGTAAAAAGAAAGCTCAGTAACACAGCAAACAATTGGTTAAGGTGGCTTGCCACTGGTAAAATTCCACACTGATGCACACTTGGTGTCCTTTCGTTCATGTTTATAGACGAGGCATGGCTCGAATCATTAGCTTTCCTATTGTGGTCAAGCGCCCTACCACGGAGCCATCCCGTCTCAATTGCTATTGTTATCTTATATCGTACCAATGCAAAGAATTAGTAATATCAGTAATATCTTTAACAAATTTATTTTCTATAGCCAACCCCTCCCCCTCCCGAATTTCCACCTTGCCCACTCAAGATCAGCGTTGTTGGAAAGTACTTCACTGGAAAGTCATCAGCTATTCAAAGAATTTTGACAAGTTAGTAGACATGAACATATCAAACTCCAGTAGCATTGAACAAACGTCTAGATTTACTTTGTTTAATTTTACAAATTAAATCATTTTTTTTCTCCTGACATGAACTTTATATTTTGGTTTGATAATCAGAAAAATCCATTTTTGCGGCAGATTTTGGGGTAATTGTAATTGGCTGCATAGTCCGGTGGCTGGAGGGGGGGGGGGGCATCACCACCCAAGCGGAGAATTTACCAGACCGATCTTATCTAGACCAGTTTTTTTGCGTAGATTTCGATTCTGGGAGGTGATCAGCCATTTGAGGGGGCTTTTTCGAGATATAGGGGGTCATAGGTTAAAAAATGAGGGAAATCATAATTCTTTGGTTCTCAATGTGCTGGTTTGTTTATACTTCAGAAATAAAGGTCAAGATCCTCCTGATATAGATATACCGAGTTATAGCCATCATCAAATACTGGATTAAAACACAAATAAGGGGACTTTCCTGATGAGTAAAGCTTTTATTCCACATGCATGCAGAAGATGAGTTACTTAATTTTTGATAAACGGAATGAAGAAATGAGTAATTAATCTCGCTATTCAGTGTTGTTGCCATTAGTATCGAAACTTTGGCTTCTCCTTTTTTTGGAATATGCCTGAATTTAGGCAATGAAAAAAGATATTTTTCTTGCTATAGCTCATCAAACTTTAATTGTCATACTTTTTTCTGTACTGGTTTGTTTATACTTCAGAAATAAAGGTCAAGATCCTCCTGATATAGATATACCGAGTTATAGCCATCATCAAATACTGGATTAAAACACAAATAAGTTGCTTCCCCCAGTAAAACACATTCACATAAAAAACATTCATCTCAACAAAAATTAAGACCGCTGTGTAGGAACTTCGCATGTACGTTTGCTCACCAGCTACATGAATTGACTGGCTAATGTTGTGCCCATTGCTGCAAACGGAGAATCCATTTGATAGCAATGTTTTCTTTATGTAGCTCCAGGATGAGTTTCATTGAGATGTCGCAATTTTCAGTAGAAGAAGCTACCGTACCTTGCGTAATTCTGTTTGCTTATCGAGAAGAGGCAAGGCAGAGGACTCCTGCCCCACCGTAGTTGTAAGTTGTGGCCTTTCGTGTTGATGATGGAATAATGAAGCTTATGTTGTCTTCAACTGCAATTTGGTAGATCATACAATACTGGGGGTCAGGCCAAGCCAAACTTTCCAAGTAAATAGCGTTGATTGAGATCATTATAATAGAACAATGCTCGGCTGTGCTGGCTAAGTCTAAACAAGTAGGATGATTCTGCCTATAAAATGTTTTTTCAGCCCCAAACGCGCCCAACGCGCCCCCCTCAAAGCAGGAACATGCCCTTAATAACCAAATACATTTACAGAGATATATCCGATGCCAGGTATCCATGTGTAACTGAGCTATAACAATATTTACATTGAGAACCAAAGAATTATGATTTCCCTCATTTTTTAACCTATGACCCCCTATATCTCGAAAAAGCCCCCTCAAATGGCTGATCACCTCCCAGAATCGAAATCTACGCAGATGTCTACGATGTCTATTTGCAGAAATCTACGAAATCTAGATAGGTCTGGTAAATTCTCCGCTCGGGTGGTGATGCCCCCCCCCCCCTCCAGCCACCGGACTAGCAGGACTATTTTGAAATGCCATGCTCCCTATGGTATGGCTTGTTTTTGTAATTGTTTGTTTTTTTTTTGTAGATTTGCTGTAGTTTTAAGAACATATGAAAAATACTTCTTTGATACATTTAGATCCATGATAAGTTTTCTTTTACCTCTGGACAAGTTTATCTCGTTGAGCTGTATAAAATAAACAATAAAAACATTGAATTTTGCAAGTCAGCCTGACTTCTTATACATTGGATACAAAGGATTCGCTCTTATAAATCAAGTTGACAAATTTAGCCTGTAGGTTCTTAATTCACTGGGTTCTTATGTGCACGTTTTTACTGCATTTATGTGTCTCACTTTTGACTTAGCTTTTATTCAATTTTGCTTCGGCTGGAAAGGTCTCCTTAATCAACTGAGTCCTATTTATAGCAAGTTTCTAAATTTGTAGTTGCAGGATTCAAGGTTCTCATAACATGATGCCTATGATGTTCTCCCATTTTACTTTAGCACATCGCATCGTTTCAATTCATCCCGACGAACTTGTTGAAGATGCAATTGAAGCATTCAAAAATAGAGAGACTATTGTTTTGGAGGAAAGCACTGAAGAGCTCAAAGGCAATACAGAAGAAAGTGGAGAAGAATCTGGCGCAAAGATAATTGCTGCCACTGAGCAAGATGGAGATGCCACAACTGTTAAAGGTTTGATGGTTCATTTACAGTCAGCTCATTTGAAATAGTTGTTACTTTAATTCATTGAATGCAAGGTTATTATCGGGATGTACAATGCACGCGGTCTTCAGCATTGCCTGAGCTTGCTAAAGCTGTGCAAGAAGACTAAGTGCATTATAAATTGGCATTGCGTGATGAAATTTGATTAATTAAGAGTTTATTATGTAATCTTTCATACAGCCAAAGCAATCATCAACTTGTTTTAAATGTAATCTTTCAATTCTAAAGCACTGGTCAAAATGACTAGACATTAGCACTTGATATGCATTGGATATTGCTAACCTTGTTCAGTGTGTGAACATTAAGAAAATTTCAGGTGGTGGCAAAACGACTGAATATTGCCCCGTGGTCATTTTCTATGCAACAGAGATGCAGCAAGGTTTTTAGGATCGAGAATCTAGTTAGAGAAGTTCCAACAGACCTTCAAGAAGCTAGCAACATGATGTTGATTTTGTTATTGGTTTCGTTTACATCATTCATCCTCGAGCAAATTATTTGATTTGAGATGATGGATCATAAACAAAGAGTAGCCAGGCGATGCTTCGATGTAACGCCAGCCTTGCCTTGTGATTCGTTAACTCTGTGGCTGTATGAATTGTCAACCCGATGCACGATTCCCCTAAAGCTGGACAATAGGCAAATTAATGATGGGCATTTTATAGAAAAACAAAACAATTTGAAGATGAATGAGATCAATGTATAGATAATTCGTCTTTACTCACCAGCATTGATTCGTGGTTATATCCGGATATATTTGCGATAGCTTCAAACGGAAGAAGGTTGTAGAATGTATTATTTAAGGTCTAAGTAGATCATTTTTGCATGTCAGAAGGATCTGCACAACCAACTTCAAACAGCGAAATTTACCGGATGAATAGAACAAGCTAAAACGTTTGGCGGGCTGTGCAATAAAAAATATGAGGCCGATATTCAGAACTAATGCCAACGAAAATTTCACCTTCGATTCTGTTCCATGATTTACTTTGCATTGAAATTGAATTGTTTTCTGAAACTGACCGCTGTATTGTCATTTCAATGGCAAGTAAATCGTGGACCAGGATTTAGCATGGAATTATCGTTCCCATACAAACCTCTTACAAGCATTTTTCTAATTTCTGGGTTTAAATGGTGATTGAGTTTACCAAACAAAATTTTCACATCCAAGTTAGTCTTTGATAGATAGATTAACATGTCAGTTTTGAATATCGGCTGCGTACTTGTTATTCCATTGCCCTCAAAACGTGTTGACTCGTCCTGTATGTAAGGTCTTATTAGAAATTCAGGACGCTGCTTTTTCTTGTAACCTCACAACTCTGAATTGCCCTTGTGACAACGGTTGCAGAGTTGGTTTTTCAAATTTTTGGAAATTTTCGTTAACGCAGCTTCCATGTTGAGGTTTATGAGGAATGTAGAAATTGCGCTAAGATCTGCTTTGCCAATGGTTTTACTATTGTTCTATCAACAATGAAACCCACGGTGCGTATGCCATTTTCCAAGGATTTTACTGTAGATATTTTGCTTTTCAGAGGATGGTGAAAGCCCTGGAGACAACGCAATGCTAAGTGTTACCCCAAGTGGATCAAAAACAAATGAGTCAGCGAAAAGTGAAAAAGATGGATCTACCAAAACATTTGGATCGTTCCAGAGCCTGAAGTCGGATACATCTTCTATGATGGTATTATTTCAATTAATTTCTGCGTTGTACATGGCAAACAGGATGTTATAGAAAAAGTACTGTAAGTTTGAAAAATGAGTAAAATGTGACTGAAATACGCATTTTGAACTTTCTCCTCGCTGTATTGCCTCATTGATATACGGTATAGCCTGTCATATTAAAAACTTCAACAGGCAATAATTGCTGAGCGAAATTTCATTCGAACCGACGAGACCTGGAGGCATGCTGAACAATCACGCGGAAAATCATCAGATTGATTTGTATTTAATCTCGAAACTGCTCCAGCATCAGAAATAAATGTCATGAATCATATGGCATTAGAATACTAGTGAAAGCAGACAAGTCTAATATCATTACAGGACGTTAACAAAACATTTACGCCGTTTCAATGGTTTCTGCGGAGCAGCGAAGAATCCAATTTTCTTGCTTTTAAGATTTTTCAACAAAAGATATGTCAGCTTTAGGGCTCGAGACCTTGCTGGCGTAACACGGTTTTTAAACACCCTGTAGGAGTAATTGCAAAGCCTTGTAAATTACATAGTCCTGAATTTACTTTTTTTGCAGCACCAATAATGAGTAACGCTTTCATATATTAGTTACAAAGGCTATGTAGTTCACCTTTTTATTTCATCTCATTGCAGTTCACTAGTAGAGCGAAGCTTGGGAACAAAGCATTTGTGATTTTGAAGAAAGGAAAGCCCATGCCTGATGCATTGCTTGTAGATATCATTGTTGAAGCAGTAAGGTATGTTCTTCTTAAATTTGACTTAGAGATACAAGAAACAGGGTCTAGATCTGATAACAGATAGCAGTTGTTAAAATTATGCTTAAAATTTCATTGCTAGCAATTTGATGTGTGACTTAAAAATGCATACTTTGTGCTAAGTTTAAGATGCTAAATTCTACCATGCAATCCGTCTTACCCTGCAATCCATTTTATCGTTTCAAATCTTTGATTTAAAAATGTCCGTTTGACTTTCTTTTATTCTGATAGGCTTTTCCAGTAGTCATGCAGCCTAGTTTCCATACAAGCATCAGTGGCCGGGCCAGTCGTGAGACACGGTTGTACCAATGCTGAGACAGTGATGCGACGTTTCCATTTTCCATGAAAACACTTCCTTACGGTGGCTCTACCATGGCTGTGACTGTTGCCCTACCGCAGTAACGACGACATGAAAGCTGAATTTGGTTAAACTTCCTCGGTCCTTATGACGCCTCTGCAACGAGAAAGTCTCAAATTAAACATCCGTCGCAGCCTTCCGGGACGCTTCTGTGATCCTGTCGTTTTCCCTACGAAACACATGAATGTTGCTAGCTAATCAAATATTAGCAAATATGATGTCATTTTACAACAACGAGTTTGCTCGGACTTGGTTGAGACGAATGGAAACACTTTCACAGCTGCTTTACTACGGTAGAGCAATTAGTCACATCCATGTTAGAGCTGCAGCCTACATCACTGTCTCACCACTGCCCCCGCACTGCTGTATTTTGATATTTCGACCATATTTTTTATGGTTATTCAATCATTATCAATATCAATGTCGGTAGAGCTAACCAATAAATCATAAAATAGCTCAGATGTCAAGTTATCAACTATTTTACAGTTATTTTATGCCAACTAAAAATGAGATGTCTTCACGAATTTTTGAAATCTAAAGACAGCACAAGCAGGTATGGAACGAATAAAGCCTATTTGGTCCTTGCAAGGCACACATTAAGTAAAATATTCCTATTTACAAAATGCAGTCGGAGAAACTCAGGTTTATTTATAGCTATGTTCTATGCTCAATGATATCAGTCCTTTTCAGTTTTAAGATTTGACGACAATGAGCTGTGAAATTTTTACTTTTACAAAGAAGATTTTAATTGCAGGAACATTCCAGAAGGAACTGGCTGGATCCTGGATGGCTTTCCTTCGACCATTAGCCAAGCAAAGGTATATACTTCTTGCTGTTGACTTTCAATGTTTAACAGTTATTTAAGAGACTAATAAAAGCATGGGTTCCAAACCTTTAATGATTTTGGTGTAAAATTCTACGACTGATTTCTGTGAACCGAATGGCTTCACTGAAGCTACTTTGCCATGATTCTACCATTGGACGTTTCAGAAATCTTTAGCGTTTCTGAAATCAAAGCAATTTCATATTTCAACTCATTTGAGGATGTGACGTCATCATATCTCTAAATCGTAAACTAGAAGAGTAAAAGACTCGTGCTTGATACTAAATCTTAGACATCCTTATAAAGCATAGTTTTCTTGGAAATTATTCCGAGTTTCCTCAAAAAGTTTATAGAAATGGCGATGGTTTCAAATTTCTTTTAAAATGTTTCTGAATTCAAAAGAGAAAAGAAAAGTCCTCTAATTCTGCAAATATTGAAGATTTCAGAAATTTCAACTGTATAATCATAAGAAAATAGCTAAAATTTCTTTGAAGTCAATCAGATCAATGAAATAGGTCATGGAATTTTGAACGGATATTTTGAAGGTTTTGGACTTATGCCACTCATAACATTGTCATTTTTCAGAGTTCACAATAACCTAACAAGCTTGCACAACAGCTGAAAGAGTAAAAAAAGAATTTCTAAAATTATCTAGCTTTGTAGATGACCAGTCCCCAGTATCAGCAGTTGAATGTTGGTTAAAAGCTTACATTCGTTGATGGTCATTTGGTGTGACAGAAGAGGCATACTAAAATCTGACACGGGTGGACTATTATTGCTCTAGCATCAAACCATCATCTGAAATTTAAGTCTATTTAATTCGATTAGCAGGTATTTCTCAAAATTATTTAAATTTGAAAATGTGATATTAGATTGATTACGCTTATGGCCTTGCAACTTCTTGTCATAAAAGTTATTTTGACTTGATAGCAGTGATGTACGGAATTATATCAATCTAATTGACCTCGAAAAATATTGAAGTGATATGTATTGTTTCCATTTAGCTTTTGGAGAAAGCATTGACCGGATATGAATCAACGACTAGTTTAAAGCAAACTACGAAAGAGGGAGGAAAGAAAACGAAAAAATCAAAGCTTGTTTCTGACCCACACCCCCCAGCAGAGGTGAGTCCACGTAACCAATGTTAACTTTTTTGAATTTTCTACTAGTTTTTTTCACTTGCAGTCGTTTTCTGGTGATAGTATAAAGCATGTAAAACTGTCTTTGTCTGTCTTTATGCAATTTAACTATTTACGTGCTTGATGTAGCATTAACTGTACACCCAAACAGCTGAATACATTTACAGAGATCTTTATCAACCAGTCACGTCTACTGGGTGAGTAGAAACAGCGATCCCCGATTGAAAGGCCACTGCCCTGTGGATATCAACATAATTATATTGGCAAATAGATCATTTACAGTGAACATGCTCAAATAGATTGTGAATTTATGTGAATAAAATCGGCCACTCCGCTCTGAAGTTATGAGGAAATGTTTGACGAACCCCCGTCAAGAAGCCGTCAAAATGGCATAAAGTGATTAAGAAAATTTTCCTGATATTTCTGTCTTACATGAATAACTAGTAGATGCTTTAGCACTGGTTATCTCTTTTTTGATATGACTAAATTCATCCCAAGAACCATAAAGCAGTTCTTCTGGCTGATTTCCTCTGGCAGATATGTTAAGAAAATTTGATCATGATTTTAGATCCTGCTTTAAGCTTCTTCAAATGCCTTCTCAACACCATCCCTCATAACTTCAGAAGAGAGTAACCGATTCAAATTCTAAACTTTATTTGAATATGTCCACTGTCAAATGCTATAATAACCACTATCAGTATCATTGTCATGATTTGCAGAAATCAGTGGCCTTTCATAAAAGGTGATTGTCTGATTGTACTCACCTGCTACAGTTTCCATAATCTACATTTATTGCATTTCTATGGCTTGCATTTGTTTTAACCGATGTATTTTATTCGTTTAAATCTCATTATTGGAATCAGTTAAGAAATACACAAAAGAGCCAGGTAAAATATCTACTAGGATCGTATTGAAAGTATTTTATATGTTTTCAGACTTCATCACCGAAGAGTGGTCTTGATCTTGTATGCCTATTTGATTTGGAAGATGAAGTCATTCTGCGAAGAGCTGAAGGAAGAACTTGTAAGCGAATCGAAATTTTATCTACTATATTTACTTCCTACGAACATTTAGCAGTCTTTCGGGAACTGGGTTACGCGAAATTTGTTGTGTGCTACATAGTATCAAATCCATTGGTATATCAATGATGCGACCAGTACCATATTTAGTGAGCCAAGACTCTTTGGTGACGATACTAATATGCTAATAAGGCAGCACCAGATAGAATAAGCTTTGATCTTGTAATGTTATTTGATTGGTTAAATGCTGATAAGCTTCTGGTAATACTACTAAAATAGATTCTGTTTTTTAACCCCGATTTGAATGACAGGAGGACACACATACGTCACAAAATCAGCATGGGCATTGATTTAGAATATGTAATAGAGTATGTTGCTTCAAAGTTTGACGATGATCTTACCTGGAAAAATATGTCGGCAAAGTAAAAGAGTGAAATGATGAAATACTCTTAGATTTTTGCTGACTTAGATACTCTGTAACTAAGTGCCTAAATACCCCATATGATTCACTTGTATGATCTCAAATTGAATGTGCCTTTGACGTATGTAGATTAGCAGCAAACACATCCTAAAAGAGTTGCAGGTACTGCGAAATAGTATACTCAAATAATACACTTCATGAATCAAAAGTATTCAACAATCAGTTGCACGAAGACTCGCATTTCTTAAACTTGATTTTTTATTTTCAAATATTATTGTTTTGAAATTTGTATGGATTTAAATTATTGAAATAATGCAGTGAATATGTTGCAAGGAGAAAATTTGCCTGGAGTTTTCCTGAAGAAATCTTCGTTATCAGTACTGCTTGGTTAAAAACTTTGAAGGTTAGGCATACAAGTTAGACACATATCAACCAAGCACCATCTAAGATAATCCACGGAGCTGCTAACTTTCCATATCACCACTTTATCATCAAAGTGGAGAGATATCATAGCCTCTCACACAACTCCATTATGTAAGCCTTTTACCATAGCTTGTGAATTTATGATGTCTAGCGAGGATTGAATGTCAAAAGTTCCCACTGTTTGTTTACAGATGACCCCTCGTCTGCGGATGAATTCCATCAAGAGTACAATCCACCTCCTGAAGGATCCCATACGGGCACTTTAACACAAACAAAAGTGCAGCCTGTTTTGGATCCGAACAATGATCGAGAGCAGGTGCAATCAAGGTAGAACTGTGCTCATTTTTTGTTCTAATCTTCCTTTTGGGTTTGGATCAACCGATGGATTTTTCACGGAATTGATGTTTTATATAACTTCTAAACAAGAACACTATCATTTTTTAATTTTGTGTGAGGTTTTATATAACTTATAAACACAAAGACTATTATGTTTTGATTTTGGGTGAGGATTTGTATAACTTCTAAAGACGAACACTATTATGTTTTATTTTTGGGTGAGTCAAATGCATCCACTGATTGAGCAATGATGCTGCAAGATGTGCATACATTCGTAAAATTGTTAATCCTTCCATTCAGTGGCCTTCAAGTTACTCTTTTAATTTGGGATATTTTTATCTGTTTTTCTTTTTCTCTCTGTAGTTGTTATTTGTTAGCCAACCAACAATCACTTTTCTCGAAATGCTCAAAATCGTGCCGTTCAGCATAGGCTTCGCATCTTTGCAAAACTTTGAAATTAAATGTGTAAAGCGTTGTTGCTCTAATCTTTCAAATGAATTTCTCGAAGGGAACTTCAGGTAATTTCCATAATTCAAGCAAGGGCATTTTGATATAATCGTTATTTTGAAATTTGCAGCATTTTGAAATTCATGAAAGGATGTACAAAAGGAGTGTACTGTGTATCAGGGAGATATACACGGGAGAGGAAACGCGCACTGAGTTGCATTCTGCGATGTGATATGCGCCTCCTTCGCAGCAGATCGCGCATTTTGCAGTGAAAACAAGATGGAAGCTGTCGTTTGGGCGGACAAGTGCATCTCATTTTTGGATTGAATTTCAACAACAATGGTAAGCATTTTAGGATATGTTAGACATTCCTTTTAACCCTTAGTGTTTTACCTTTGCATAGTGAGACTCGCTCAGCCATTTTATATCAGGAATTGGCTATGGCGATTAAGTTTCTTCAGCGGTAGCTTAGGCCAGTTCATCTTTTGCATCACGCTCCAAGCACGCACTTGTGAAAATTTCACCCTGCCCAACCCCGCCCAACTCTCAGAAATTTAAGATATTTGTGGATGGCTTTTGGCAATAAATCTAGTGAAAAATCTTTTTGAGATAGTATGAGACTCACGAGATATCTTAGTGTTCTTTGGGGGTACTTGCACTGATTGTGCCTTCGTCCTATTCTCATGCTTCAGCAACATTCCGAGATTCCAATCGACTCGAAATTTACGCAGTTTTGGGTCATTTCAATCAATCGAATGAGGGTTGGGCAGTTTTTAAAAAAGCGAGGCAAGTCGAAATGTTGTGCAACATTTGTTTACAAGATGACCATGTTGAAGTTTTGCCCTATAATTTTCTAAAATTGGTCACTAATAAACTTTGATGAGGATGTTGCAAAGGTTTTGTTAAAATGGAACAAGAAGAAACGCCACCACAGACAAGCTTAAAAAAAGTATCAAATAAGAGGACACTAGAAGACATCACCAACACTGTTATTCCAAAGAAGAGGTTGTTTTGTGATGAGTCAAATAATATCACCAATCTATTTTACAAAGGATGCCCTCTTTTACCAGAAGAACTACTTATCTATGCCTGCTTAAAGATATTGTTTCCAGAGGCTCCTTTTCGATCATATTCTGAAGAAAAATATGGATTGATCACATCGCTCATCCACAAAATTTTCCAAACTGAATTGAAAAACAAGGATGTCTACAACTACATTTACAGATCCAAAAATAATGTGATCAAGAATCTAGGAAAGACTGAAAGGGGGAGGTTAAGGTGGAAAGTTTTTGATGAAAATGTTGACAGGCTTTTGCTGAAGCATGAGGATAAGATTTTGGAATTATTATTTCAAGAGGACTCTGCTCTTAACCCTGAACTGAAGAGGGCCATGGAAGAAGCAATTGCTAATGAATGCAAGAGTCAACCAAAAGATGAAAAAGTGAATTTAGAGGAGTTAGAAAAATTTGATCTAAGTGAAAAGTTTCCTGGTTGGAATTATGCTTATGACCATCAGCAATTTAATGGACACTTTTATTATTATGTGTCAAAAGGTCATCCACAAATTGAAATAATGATATCTAAAGAGCATGCATGGACTATGTATTTTGAAGGAAAAGAGCGTGATGTAGATTTCAGCTGGTGTAATATGCCAAAGAGGATAGAAACTATTTCTGACATTCAAAACTTGCTTACTAACATTCAGTCATTGAAACCATGCCCTGCCATAGATTTTGATAAATTTGCAAGCATTGTTTCAGTTTGTGACAATGGTGTAGCATTTAGAACGAAAAAGAAGGAGCCGGCAGCATTCATTGAGACACAACCATCACTGTTTCACAAGAAAGTAATAAGATCAGCAACTTGCATGATACTCTTGCCAGATATTGACACAATTAGCTCTGTCCCTTGTGACTGTTGCAGAAAAGCTGGGCAATATTTGAGAACTCTACGGTCCATCCAGAGCAACAAAGACAGCAAGGACTTCAAGCAAAAAAAATTTTGTAGGCTAGATCAGCTGGAACATGAAGAACTATTAAGGCTTGCCAGAGAAAACAGTAAAAAATTGAGAGTAATGAATGAAAGGATGAAGTACTTGGAAACTTTCAAGAAGAAAATGACATCAGTAGGGAAGAAGACCAATGATGACCTCTCTGTAATATTTGATGATTTGAAAAAAGGGATTATAGGGAAACAAAGTTGCTACCAATCACCAGTATGCAGATGGTCGTCTTGTAACGAAGAGCTCAATAGCTGTGAAGAATTATTTCAACACACGAGAGAACATATTGCAGTTCAAGCTGATGTTGCTCCCTGCTTAAGAAAGTATGAATGTAAATGGGAAAAGTGTACAAAAACCTTTCAGAAAAAAAAGTTACTTGAGAATCATTTAGTAAAACACACAGGAGATGCAAAGATTCAGTTTTTTGAGATTCTTTTGAAAGACCAAGCAAAAGCTTTGAACACTGAGGCCCGCCAAATGCGTTGGCATCCTCTTATCATCAGATGGTGTCTGAGGTTGTATAATAAGTCACATTCTGCTTATAATTCTTTGCAAGGCTCTGGGTTCTTACGATTACCAACTGGCCGAACATTATCTGACTATAAGAACTTCAACAGACCAGGAGGAGGATGGAATGAACAACAATTGACAGAGATGAGGAAGCGATTTGTAGAGAAGAAATTAGAGGACAGGGCAAGATGGGGAGGTCTTTTCTTTGATGAGGTTAAGGTGAAGGAGGGCTTGGTGTTTGATCCATCTACATGGGAATTAGTTGGTTTCACTGACCTTGGTTCTGAAGAGATTGATTTAGAAGGTCTTCTTAGTGAGGATAATAGTGCTTCTGGCAAGAAATGTGAAGATGGATTAGCTACACATGTAATGCAATTTTTTTTCAAGAGCGTGTTTGCTAATTTTGAGTATCCTTGTGCATATTTTTTGACAAAAGGTATAAAATCCCCGAAATTGAATCATTTGTTTTGGCAAGGTGTATCAATGCTGCATAGTCATGGTTTTGAGGTGTTGCTGGTTTGTTGTGATGGGGCTTCATCAAATAGAGCATTTATGAAAGATGAATACGGAAAAGGGTGATGCCTTGAGTGTTGGGTACAATTTTTTCAGTCGGCATCCATTGTTCTTGATGTCTGATCCACCACATATCATAAAAAAGTTGCGAAATAATTTAAGTAGTAGTGGTTTGGGGAAAAAATGCTCTAGAGTTCTAAAGAGGAATGGATCTCTCATTATTTGGAAACATGTTGAAGCTGTCAATGGAAGAGAAAAGGCCAGAAGGGCAAGATATACAAAGCTTACCGATGCACACATCAACATTGATAATCTCAGTAAGATGCGAGTAAAGTTAGCGGTAGAAACCCTTTCAAGAGAAGTTGCAAATGACATGGCTATGAATGACCACTATGCGACATCTGAGACTCAACAGTACATCAATATTTGCAGTGACATGTTTCATGCCTTTAATAGCAGAAGTCCACTATCCTCACCACAAGATGAACGAATAAATATTTTACAAGGAGCAATGGGCTATTTTGAATCATGGAAAGCTAGTTTAAGTACAGAGGATAAGAAAATTCAAGAAAAGAGTTTTATAACACGGGAAACAATGTTTGATTTACAAGTAAGTATTCTGACCTCAATCTGAACATTTATAGAATGAAAGGAACAGATTAGTTTTAACCCAGGGTAATAAAAAGCCAGCCTGGTTTTTGTTAAAGTTAATGGAAACTGCTTATTTGTTACTTTAAAAGCTCTATTAAGCCATTTAGGGCTTGTTTAATTTCGGGAAAATCCAGAGGTTCGGTTGGGCTTATTAGGGAGGGGGTGTTTTTTCACAAAATCAAAGTGCTGGGAGCTTAATAGAGAGGGGAGATTATTTAAGATTGTGGCTCCGGTGTCGGGGCTTATTTGAGAGGGGTTTTATAGAGAGGAGTGCTAAAAGAGCTTTTACGGTAGTTAGTGGGAAATTTTTCCTTTTTAGTAACACCTGTTTTTACAAACTGTTGGTCTGTTTGCAGGATTTTTTTAACAGTACAGTAGTATCCGGGATACAGTATAAGAAACAACTCTTTCAATTTCAGGTCTGACGTGTTTCTAATAATATAAGATAAACGTCAAATCAGGATAAAGTTTCTTATTAGAAAAATCATGTACTATCGATCAACTACTCAGATGAGCTTTATGATTGTGGTGCAACACATATTATTTTGATTTGTATATGTATAAATTTTCACTCATATAGGAAATCATACGATTATTCCAAGAAGGTGCTTTTTGCTTCATTTGCATACAAAATTCTTGTTTTTATTTGAACAGCTACAGTTCAATTCAACTGGAGATTTTGAATGTGAAACAAGCTTTTTTCAGACCTGGGCCAGTTTCTTATAAAATAGGGTATTATTTTGAAAATCAGGGTGTGTGTTTCTTTAATTTGCGTTTCCTATATGTGGGACACTACTGCATTTTTCTGAGAAAATTCTTAGTGTCTCTCTCTGCATTATTGTAGGTTGCAATCCATGGGTTCACAGAGTTGGTGAAGTATATCAGTGGTAGCAGGTTCAAAGAGGTTCAAGGTGACTGTTATGTTATACCCAAGCGTATAAGCCAAGATTGTGTGGAGTCCTTCTTCTCAGTTCAACGTCAGATGTGTGGAGGAAATACCAACATGACAGCCTACAGTTATGGATACAATCTAAATGGGATTTTGTCTTATAAATCATCTAGTCTTCTGAAGGGTGTGCAAACAAGTTATACGGCAAATTCTAATGAGATAGATTCTCTTGCTGTTGATACACTTCCCAAGCGGACAGCAAGAGATTCTATCAAACAAGACACTGAATGGACATTGTTTGTTTGATGCATAAACACCTGTTGTCCCAGAAAAGGTAGACAGATTTGGTTGGCAACAGCAATGTGAATTTAGTTTTGATCAATGGCTATTACTCCCAAAATATTTTTTCTTGATAGTTAACTTTAACTTACTGTACATGTACAATAGATACATTGTTTGTTGATATTGGTGCTTTACTATGGAAATTAAACACTGGGATTAAAGCAAAATTAAGAAACTACGCAATTGGACCAGCAAACAGAATATGATATGATGTTCCAGCAATGTTCAAATTTTATCAAAGGTTATTGTTGATTTATTTGCTGTGCTTCAAATTTTTTGGCCAAAACGCCAAATCTCTGATTTGGAGATGGATGTAAATTTGAGCTTTCAATGTTAATATTTCTAGTCTCAAAGTACCAATTCCAGCAAACAAAGTATCTGTGCTCAAGTTGACTATTAAAGAAATTTTTGAAAGAGATTAGCCATTGATTAAAGCTAAATTCACATCACTGGATCCAAACAAATCTGTATTCTTTTTTTCTGAGAGACCCAGTGAAATATGTACTGAATGAGACAAAACTTTTCTACGTTAACAGTAAGCAGCTACCTTTGAAAACTACAGTAAAGGGAATAAACTACATATATGCTTCTGAAGTGGACACATCAAATGCTGCGCTTATTTTAAAACATGTCCATTGCATGCAAATTTGTGAAGATTTTGAAAGGTGTAAGCTTCACTAGGTATTGTGACATTTGCATTGTTTGTTGTCATGCTTTCACAAGAAGTTGGAAAGCACCATTTTATGTACAGTAAGTGTCTTGTGTAAAGTGTCTTATTCTAACAAATATTGTCCATTCAGCCGTTTTTAAATTTGTTGAGGAACAGAGGACTGCCCCTTTTGTCTAAGACTTTTGTTATGCTGGTAAAGTTCAAAGCAGATCAACAGCTGCAAAACCTATTTCACCATGCACGAGAATCTCTTTGTTTCTTTGCTAATCCTTGTTTGGATTGTGGTTCGATTCTCCGCCCACATTCTTTTCACAAACCAAACATGCTTTCTGCGCATGATCACAGGTTTCCTTTTTGGGGGATAACTGTAGCTTTGAACTTTGATGATTTGTTTCCCCAACAAAATTAAGGTATTGCACCTTTCAAAAGCTGATTTGGAGCTTCCTATGATATTATGACTTTACTATCTCTGTGGCATTTTCAATACAGTATTCTACTGTATCTACTGCAGTAAAAGCATTTTCACACAAATGCAGATGGCCCCCATGTTTAAACAAAAAGTTGTGTTTTGTTTGATATGAAATTCATATTGTGTTATGAAGCTTGAAATGATACTTTGTTACTGTATGTACAATCAAGGAGTTGGGCAATTCATAAACACAAGGTACTGTATAGTCTGCTAAGTTAGCTCCTGTTCATTTACTGGTTCTGTACCCTAATATATAAAACAGCTTGCAAACAGCTTTTCAATTTAATACAACAAAAATAGCAATTACAGGTGGCCCAAAAAGTTTACCAATTTGAAATGTTTATGATGTACCGTATAACTGTGTTTATAGCAACACTGTCACTTAATTTTAGGGCCTGGTTACAGGGAGTTTTTACCAAAGGGCTGGGATTTCAGCCCTCTTACTCAAGGTTAATCAAACCTGGTTTTCATTAAATCATAATTCATCGCTGATCATTGTCTTACAGCATTGGCAATGATACCGGATGTTCTAAGACAATGATCAGCGATGAATTGCGGTTCAGTGAAAACCAGGCTTTAGCGCTTAGCTACTTCTGTGATTCCAGCGCCTGGCATTAAAAATCGCAATTTCACTTCACAATCACTCTCAAAGTGTTCCTTGATAGTTACTTGAACATAGATACCTTGTTTGTTGATATTGATACTTTGAGAGCAGACATGTTAGCTTGAAAGCCCAACTTTGCCTCGTCCTGCCGGATGATGCCAAAGGTCTGGTTTGCAAGTAGACGCAAATTTGAGCTTTCAAGATTGATATCTCTGTTCTCAAAGCACCAACACCAACGAACAAGGTATCTATGTTCAAGTTAACTATTGAGGAAGATTTTGAGATTGCTTAGCCATTAAATTCACATCACTGGAGTCAACCAAATTTGTATATATTTTTGGGACACCCGGTAGGAGTGTGGCAACCAGAAAGAAAAGCCTTCATCGTATTCAAATCGGTAAACTTTTTAAGACCTCAAGTACAGTCCATGGAACTGATATTTGCAGTACATTATCTTTTACTTTCTTTGACCTTCACTTCTGTTCATCAACTGAAAGAAAGAACATTGACTTAGGCACCTGTGAAAGTGTAAGAGGGAATAGAAATTCTACCAAAACACACAAAAGCAATTTTACAGCATATGGTTGTACAATTAATGAAAATTATTGTTTTACACAAACTTTTTATCTTCGATGTGATATTGAAAGTGGTATATGATAATTATTTTTATTAATTCTGAAACCATATGCTGTATTCTGTAATGAGGAGAGTAGATATCACATAAATGTATTATCTACTGTATGTAAATACATACTACTGTATGTACTGTACAATATGTACTATATATTAAATTTGTTTTATATATTTGGTGAACTGTTGTGACCCTGTGAAAGAATATACTGTATATTATATGGTTTAACAATGAATGAGACAAGGAATACTTTAAAGCAAAGCATCTTATTGAAGTGAATAATGATAAAATGACTGTGCAGCAAGTTGTTTTTATTCTTGTCCTTCTTCTGATGATAACATTTAAAATAAGAAGGTCAGATTTTTATTGTTTAAGCACCATTCACATACTCAACATTAGCTGTTCAAAGAAATGCCATTGACAACAAATTTCTGTGATATTTTTTAGAAAATATAACATTTCATAAAGCTCCATTTTACCAAATTTTTGTTTGCATTAAGATTTTACATGCAGAAGTTTTGTCTAACTTAGGTTATTTCTCCGAGCAGCTACGCAATCTACAGGCATGCTATTCTGGCTAACTGTTGAAGATGAAAGCAAAGCTTGGTAATCTAGCACTTTAGTGACAGGCAATACACATGTTGCATTTTAGCTTAGTTGCGCAGTCTTTATATTTTGAAAACAAAGCTGTTTCATTTGGTCATTTTTGTACATTGAACTGAGAGGGATCTGCATTCATTCATTCATTCATTACAAAATTATTTCCTTTTTTATTAGAATTACCTCATCTGGTTTAACAATTGCAATAGGCTCTGTTTTGATAGCCAAGATGAACTTGGGCACGAGAACTGTTTTTCCCTTTCCACTGTAGCTTGGTTTTCCCAGTGCTTTCAATAGCTTGGTAAGTTCTTTACCATTAAGCTCCATGCAAATTTCTTCCACCCTTTCATGCTGCCCTAACTCCACTAGAATTCTCCTTAAGCTCTCACTTTCTGTGTAGCTGTTTCTTAGTTCTGCAATTATTTCTTCTTTTTCAGTTAATTTTCTTTTCTTTGCTGCTTTGTTTCCATTGCCTTTCAGAGCCTGACGCAAGGCAACACTTTTCTTTGCAGGGGCAACATTTATTTTTTTGCACATTGAATTCTGCTTTGATTTCAAGAAAAAGAATACTGTGCTCTTCAGTATGATCACAGAAGCTCCTATCATTGATAGATCAGAGCATTCTTCCAGTCCTAATGCACTACTCCAAAGTGCTCTGATCTCCTTATCTTTTGCCATTTGAGCGAAGCACTGATTGACAGTATCTTTCATGTGTTGCTCGATACCATATTTGATAAAAACTGATGCCTTATTATGAAGGACTTTAAAAAACTCTAGGAAGTGTTCATTTACGGCAAATTTGTAGCCTTCATTTCCACATAAAACATCTTGCCCTATTTCTCTAAATATGCTTTCTAGTTTAATCTTCTGCACTTCAATCCTTTCCTCCGATCCCAACTCTACCCTCAGTTCAACAACAGCAGGCAAGTCTCTGGTGTCATCTCTTGCTCTCTTTATGCACCATCCCCCATGGTGAAGAATGCCCGCATTCTCTAACTCGTCTTCCTGTGGTTCATTGATCTTCACTCTGGCGGGGAGAGGGACTGCTGGTATTTCAGGGGTCATTGCAGAAGTTGTTGTCCAGAAATGCTGTAAAATATGCTGCAAACAGCAAGAACTACCATCACAACTGTCAACACCACAAGCATCAAGAACAGAATGCCAAGCTTCTGAATTTTCAACGGCTGACCTAAAATCCTTAAACTTTCTCTCTTTCAAAACGAACGAATTTAATTGAGGGTTCTTTTTCCCAACGTGAAGGCAGTTGTTTAACCCATTGCAACAAAAATGAATGAATCTGCAGGCTGCAGCCGTAAAACGTATGTTGAAAATTTTTTCAAATATCCTTACTTCATTTTCAACACAATGTGCTGGATTAGTGAGCCTCACTAACACCTCTTCAAACTTAAACTGTAACTCTTCTACACTAAAAACACTAAAACTTCCACCACTAACTCCACTACCACCACTGCGACTACTAACAACTGCGACTTCTACCTGATGCAACTCATCACCATCTAAACTCTCCTCTTCATCTGCACTACCTCCACCACTTAACTGACTATTACTGACACCGACCTCCTCACCTTCTCCGCTTCCATTTCCAAAAATCCAGCTCAAATCCATTTCGTCTTCTTCCCGGTCGATCTCCACAGCAAACATCCTTCGTTGCTACGCAAGCCAATTATCGTTGCTCCGTTCCGTTGCTACGTCAACACGCGAACGAGGTCGCATATCACATCGCAGACAGCGCCAGCGCGCGTTTCCTCTCCCGTGTATATCTCCCTGCTGTGTATGAAGCTTTGACAAGCGTTAACAGCTTCATAAATTCTGAGCTGATTGAGGACAGCCAATTTTACCCATACTAGAAACACTCATTTTTCGAAGCAACAGTTTGTAGCTTTCATGTTTTACGATTTAGTAATTTGATGACGTTACGATGTCAAATGGCAGAAATGTGAAAAGTTGGAATTCTGAAATTAGTGATGATATCAAGAATGCTCCTTTTGAGATTGTGGCAAATTACCTACAGTTTCCTTCGAGCAATTCATTTGAAAGAATAGGCGATAACATGTTACACGACTAATTTTAGAATTTTGCAAAGACTCGATGCCTATGCTGTGCCGTTCATTCTTATAAAGATTTTGGCGCAAATTATTATTTTCAACCCCAAGTAGTGATTGGAGTAATAGTGAGCATTCATTTACATTTTATACGTTTCCTTGTCTGTTATAAAGCAATATGCTGTGTGAGAAAAAAAGATTTTA
This sequence comes from Aurelia coerulea, assembly GCA_039566865.1. NCBI lineage: Eukaryota > Metazoa > Cnidaria > Scyphozoa > Semaeostomeae > Ulmaridae > Aurelia > Aurelia coerulea. The sequence goes on along the minus strand of CM076956.1, from coordinate 18,008,524 downwards.
CCAGTTCAATGGATAGTCAGCAGCATAATCGTGCAGTACGAATCATAGAAAGATTCTCAAAATTAAGTTAAAGCTTCAGGCAGACAAGAGAGTTGTTGCTTATTCACAAATTCCATCGGTAGCTGTGTTGTGCGCTTTAGTGACTGGATCTTCATACCAACAGTCTTGCAAGCCATTCTAACAAAAGCAGTGCCTTGCAAGTTACTTTTGTTTGTACGAATATAACTACCCTTTTTACCTAGTGGTCTATGGTATTAATTTGAGGTTTTTAATGACATTATCTTCCATCGTCTGAGCTCTTAGAAATATCTTAATCTCTCCTAGGCTAGCAAATTCACAAGATACTCTCCCCAAGCTGGAAAAATGGTATGGAAAGTTTGGAGTGTTGATGAAAATAGATGCTAATAAAGCGAGAGGTAAAATTTCTGAAAATTTTCTTCGTATTTTTATTGTTCCTATTTTTTGTATTCGCATCCCACTCACTGTCTTTTGAAGTATTATTTCTTGCAATTTTCCTTCAAGGCAGCCAAATTTCTCACTTGTTGTGATGAATGATCAAGACTCATCCTGACTATGGTCATATAATTTATCACAAGCCTCATCCGGAAATGAAGCTGGTTGGAGCAAACCTAATATAGAGTGGCATTAGTAGTTACAGGTGCTTGGAGAGATACCAATAGGCTTAGGCTGTACGGGGCTGTAACATGAACAAATGGTTGCGCGTACAGTTTGCTTCTCACATACCTATCTTGAAACATCCTGTCTGAATGGCTTTCATTGGATAAGAATATCAAAGAATCTGAAAAAATGTCAGAATTCAAGTGCAAGCTACTAGTAGTGATAAGACCAAGCAAATATCAATTTACAATGTTTATAACAGAAATTTTCAATTTTCTTTTGTTCGTCTGGTAATAAAAGTGGCCTGTTTTTATCGTTAATTTGCTCTTCGCACGAACCGAACTGACGAGTGTGCGACGAAACGCGTTTTTGGTTGTTCAACGTTGTTCTTGATTGCAGCTACTGGTGAGTTACTAACTTATTTCTTTTCTTTCAGGTTTTTAGATCAACTCGTTTTTCTCTTGCAGGATTCAACATTTTTCTCTCTAGTTACATGTTTATTTTGGTTGTTGTTATTTTAAAGGAGTTACCAGTCTTCTTTTTGCAGATTACGGTGTTTTGTTGCGTTTATGGGTTGAATACGATGAGTCCGCTATTTAAGGCTTTTTTCACATTGTGTACCACAAATCATTTGTTTATGTATTTTGAGTTCAAACAGAGACATTTTAAGAATGGAAAACAAAGAGAAAACATTATCGGGAAAACCTTTATTTTAAAAATTTAGGAGTCTGATTTAAGAACATACAGCCTGATTTCATGAATTTTGTGGTAAAGGGGGAGTAATTGGATTGAAAATGATCCTTTTTCAAAATAAACAAACCTCGATTCAGAACTGATTGGAAAGATTGGAGATTTTTTAAAACTGTTACGCCTATGCAGACCTAACATGCGTATCAGTACAGGTTTGTACTTTTAAAATCTCAGTATAACCAAAACTGCTGCGCTGTGCCTTTATGTCACATCGTGCATTCTCAGTCTCTTAAACAATGCGTGTTAATTTTAAGTCTTCTCCTGCAGCAGAGAAAGTCATACCTAATTTTACTAGCAGCAAATCATTTTTTATATTTGAAATAACAGATGAGGCAAAAGCGATACGTTTAAACAGTTCATTCAATTTGTTTAAACTTTTGATCACCATAACATTTTTCGTTTTTGTAGATGATCTATTTGAAGAATTTCGAAATATCGTGGAAGAAACCTTGATCAAGGTACGAATAAGTCTTAGCAGTTGTTTATGAGTCGTGTGCTCGTGTGCTCGTGTGCTCGTGTGCTCGTGTGCTCGTGTGAATCATGTTCTCTTTATATCTCTCTTTTTCCCTTTCATACAATCTCGACTGTAACACGTCATACACGTACAAATGTCGTCAAGCTGTGAATGTTGACAGTTTTTCAGTTAGGCATTACCCCCTGGATTGGATCTTTCTTGGGTAAAGACTTTGATTTAGCCTTTTTACAAGATACATAGTATCTTTTCGTAAGGAATAAACAGCAATGACATTAAGTAGTATTCTGCTACTTTCATTCGACTCACTTGGGAATCGTGAAGCTAAAAACTTAAATGGAAAGTGGTGAACTGGCTCTAAATTTGTTTATCTAATTGATGAGATGCCAAGCCAGCTTTGGGCTGACAGTGTCATTCATGGGTGAATATATGTCGCGAATATATGTCAACTGAAGCTCTATCTTTTCCCTTCCCCGTAATTGGCAAACCTTTTAGCTTTCCTACAAAAATGCTGGATCGAACGATATTCTTAATGTTTTTTGTGCAAATCGGAGGAATTTTAGAATGTGTGAGTAAGAAGCCATAACGCCGGTAAATTGAACATTTCTGATGAAAATGTACGAAATTTCACTCGATTCAGATCCTTTAATAGAGTGGCTGAAGGATCTATTGTTAACAACACTCCCCCAGATACCTATACGTCCACATCACAAGACAATTGTTGATATATCTGCTCACCCCGTCTCAGGCTGCATGATATAGGCAAATTTTGCAAGTTTCATATCGTCTTATTTATGAGAGAAGTACATGAGATTAGATTAGCTGTCCTTTGTATTTGCTAGCTTAATGTTAAAGAGACTGCTAGCTTACCTTTTCTCTCATTAGGTCACTGCGCCACCACCAGAAGACAAGTCAAAGGTATATAGAAATATTAATCATGAAATTTTGCTCCCTCATGCTGAACCCTCTATGAGCCGATGAAGGCAATAATTAAGTTGTTTCAACATATGTCTTTTCGCCCCGATACATCTCGTTGCTTAGCGCTGCTGTTTTCATAGCTTCATTTTTTAAGTGAATATAAGATGTGCATCAAATTCATAAATATTCAAAAAATAGAATAAGGATCCTGTTTCATCACGAACTTTCACTTGAAACTTGCTTGGAGTGGCTTTGCGAGAAACGCTTCATCGCACATTGCACCATTTTACAGGTAAATTAGATGATTAACTAGAATAATAAATGTCATTGAGTGCTACGCATTAGTTCTACGAGTTTTCCCCCTGTTTCTGTCTTTTACATTTATTGAATTGTGATGCATAGCAAATCGTTATATTGGCTTTAGGCACTTAACAACAGGAGAATAGGCATTTAATGCAATTGCTCTTAGGTTGGCAATAAAAGCGAACCTCAGGTTACCACATAAAAACTAAAAAATTGACAGAAATGTTTCTCGTTTAGAGGTGCCAAGCCTTGGAATGGCCTCTCAGCTGAGTGTAAGCTGGCATCTTCCCTGAATAGATTTAAACAATGTATATAGGGAAAGCTAGTTGTAAATAATGTGTTTGCCATATGGATTTTCTTTTATTGTAAATATTCATTTTAGATTATAGGGTTTTTATTGATGTACTAGAAATTGAATTATATTAGGTTAATTTAGGTTATGATAGTATTTGATTTTTGTAAATTTTGTAGTGGAGGGCCCCTTGCAAATCAGAATTGCTGAAGAGCTACCCTCCTCAAATATTTGAGGAGATATTAAGATGATAATAATAACCATATAGATTATCTTCAGCGACTACGTATGTCCTCTTTTCAAATCTTTTTGAATTGAATTGCCACACTCATCCAACCTGAAATCGATCGATCAATATGGTGACGCCGTGCCAGATTAATTGGGCTGCGCGGCTATGCAGCAATAAAAACTGCTGAAACTCGTCTCAATTTACAGGTACTTAACTCTGATGGTGATCATCCCAAGAGAAAATCATCGTCTATGATCTGGCAATGCGGTTGAGTGCTACAACTCTAGTTTCAGACAGAAGTTTTACGTGGTGAAAAATTCTTTCATTGATAGCAGCCTTGGTAGAAACCAGCTTTATTTCTTCATGTAATATCTCGCGGCACCATCAGCGGATATTTGACAACCTATTATTTAGTATCGTCCAGGTTATTCAGTGCACTGTTTGCTAAATTGATTTTCCAGTGGCATTGCATGAATTAATTTGGTATTTTATTCACTCTAACTGGTTTGATTTCCGTCAGGAACTAGAAGAAATCGTTGCACAGGAACCTCAGCCAGGTGAGTTTCTACCAACATCTAGTTTAGTATTTGTGCCAATTGGACGAATTTCTTTGACATATTTGCTCTGCGCCTTCGTGTTTAGAGTCACCTTAGTTGTCGTTAATGTCGTTAATGTTTGAGTCTAGATTTTTTTGTATTCGTCATCGATTTTTTTACTGAAGTGATTTTCTCTCTAAGAAATCTTCCTTCTTTGTTTGACTAAGTAATATTTAAATGGTTAAAAATCTAGTTGTTCTCTATGTAAATTGCTAAAATATCTACTTAATAGCCTAAAATAATTGTGTTTGTATTACGATTGATCGAAGAGCCCAACACCTCTCCTGGAACCTTATTCTTTAGGATTTTAAAGGTGCTTCTAATGAGAGATGCATACATTTCTTGTTGATTGGAAGAATGATGACTCTGCCAAGGTAGTAGTAATTGGACTCGAACTCGTGACTTTTTGCCAACTGGGTTAAAGCCCTAATGCCACCTAGGACCGATCAATTTATTTTTTCATGGCTGCTCGAAATGGTAATTGTTTTCAGAAATAATCAATGGGTTTCATTTAAAAAAATAGAGAGAAAAAATGTTCAACTTTTAATTTCAGAGCCACTGCCAGATGTCAAACCAGAGCCAGTTTCTGATGCACCTCCAAGCCCTACCTCAGAGACAAAGTCTGTCAAATCAGCATTAAAAAGTTCAAAATCTAATTCACCCAAAACTTCAAAGAAAGGAGGCAAGAAAGAAGATCGCCCAGTATCATCCAAGGGTAAAAAGGAAGATCGCGCAGCATCATCCAAGAGTAAAAAAGGAGATCGTGCAGCATCAGCTAAGGGCAAAAAGGACCGGACTCCATCACCCAACAAGAAAGATGATAAAGGTGCTCGTAAAAAGACTTCAAGAAGTCCTTCTCCTAAGGCCAAAGGATCAAGATCAGATTCGAAAGCTGGATCAAGGCCTGGATCTAGAGGCAGGAGATCACCAAGTTAGTGTTTGTGATTTATCCCCTTGTGTTCACGGTATTATATCCTTTATACAATCTGATCTACTGAAAGTAAAACAACGTTACGTAATTATGGTGCATTATCATCTGGTAATGCCCTCGTATAGACTTTTTAGCTTTTCTACAACAGAGCGATATTTTTTTACGAGCTTGTACCTTTTTATGCAATAGGTTCGATTAAGTGGCGTTAGTACTTCTATCAATATTGTGCCATTCAAACAGTCATCAAAATGTATAATAACATCGTTCGATTTAGCTTCTGTTTTAGAATAGCTAAAAGGACTGTTGCGTTAATACTCGTATTCGAAAAATCATGAGGTGGCTTTCTTCATACTGGCTTCCTTTTGATCTATTGCCATCTGATTATATTCCATACAAGACCTTCTTATTTCGAGCAAGAAATAGGAAAATTTTAAATGTTGGCTAGAGTTGGTATTTTCCATCATTGCCTTGAGAACCAGCCACAGCCACAGCCACTATATGCTTGGATTTGCTATAAGTCTTTCTCATCTTCTTCTTCTGGAATGCTGCAACGTCATAAAGCTTTTGCCTGGTTACCAATACCTTTCCAAAATAATACTGCTCTCTTTTTGATTGTCCATGCTGAGTACCTGAATACCGTTGACTATCGCCGCCATTCACATCTTTACTTATTATTCTTATCCATGCTAATGAGAATTAAATCTTCAAGATTCATCTTCAATATATTATCACTGCCATACTTACAAATAGATACACGTATTTTAAGAAACTAACAATTTGAGCCAGAAATTAAAGTTTGTAGAATTATCAGATTTTGAATACACCTAGTATCTTTCTAGCTTCTTATGAATTTTGTAACTATCTTCATGTTACTTCCTGTGCCCTCGTGAAATTGTGAAAAATAAAGTTTTGAAGCCTTTCTAATTGTAGATAGTACTCAAGTTCCGTCCGAATAATGTGATGCATGACACGGAAAGATATGTTAAAGATATCCTCGACCAAAATAGATAGTTACGCAAATAAAGTTTTCTCAGTATTGGAGTTTCTAATTTTTTAGTCTGATAGTTGAGTTTCTTATCCCTATTCCATCCGGGGGGTATCCCTCCCAACCCAAATTCTTGATTATAAAACCGTGAGTACAGAGGCTGAAACATCAATGACTTTTCCTATTTTTGAATTGGCATATACATTTTAAGCTTTTCGTTTTGATAGTTCAAGTCACGTGACCAGGAGATGCCCATATTTGGAGAGTGGTCGCAAAAATCACAAAACAATAATAACTTCTTTGTTTTAACTCTGATTAAGTCATGCTTGGTACCAAACGATTGCCCTTGCAAATTCATTTGCTACATGCATTATTTATATTTGCTGACATCTGCAAATAGATTCTATGATGTCATTCAAATTGATGCCGTCATATTTCTAACAAAGAAAGACCAAACTTCAAAATTTTCATGCAAATCGATGGAAGATTATATTTTCTTCACGTTTAAGTAGATTTTCGAGGTTTCAGTCATTAAAATTTGAAATAATTAGCACTGGTTTTTTTTCAATACTCAAGCTTATATGTGACTTGATCCTATTGTTTGGTTGCTTGGCAAAAAACTATGTGACTAATTAGCACTAGATTCTATAATTAGACTCATAAAAATTACAGTTACGATTGTACGAAGTTACAATGGTATGCTAGTTATGGTTTTGGAGATAATTAAGGGGGCACTTGTTGCCTCCCCCTGGACAGAGCTCTGAGCTAAAGATCCTGGGTGGAAAAGGATTATAAAGAGTTTACTTTGAAGAAATAGGTGCATCTGTATGCCACGATGCATATCTCAACAGTGATAGGTAGAAAGTTCTTGCTTTACATCAGATCATCAAACCTGTCAATGAAAATGATAATCAAGATCTTATGAACCAGCATTATCTACTGATTATATTGATAGCATGCATGTTTTTGTAGGATTCTTTTTGCTAGCATAGTCTTCGAAGAGCATCTCTGGTTGAAAATGAAGTCCATGGAAAACCAATGATAGTAAAGCCCACTAGATTTGCATTTCAGAGTGTGAAAACTGGAAAGTGTAGAATAGCCTAATTAGCCTTTCAACCACCTTGCACGTATTATTTTTGGTAAGATATTTCACTCCATCTTTCAACAATTGCAGATAAAGAGCCTGAAGTAGAAGTAGTGCCAGAAATACAAGAACCTCCAGAACCAGAACCAGGCACAAGTGAATGGGAATATGTTGAAGAACCAATTGATGAGGTAAAAAACTACTTGTTTTGTTGCTCATTTTTCTTACATGATAGGCAAATGGCAGAAACACAGTTTCATGGCAAAAATTAGTTCCCAATTTGTTCAAGTCTTGAAGATTTCGTTGAAGTGACAAGGCCATTTGCTAGACCAATGTCCGTCAAATCAGCTTCTGCCACCCCCAAGAGCAAATTTACAAATAGCAAATTTGCTTGAATCACCCGCAAGTTTTTTTTATACCAGACTGCTAACAAGTTATAATTGCAGTGTCGCTCAGTTTCAAAGTTTGTGATCTTGATCTGCTCCACATTGTAATATTGCAATGTCATAGGTCTTTAAACCCTTCAAATGAAGAGTTGCTAGAAATGGCCATGGAAATTAATCGTTTGCTTCAAATCTAAAAATTCCTACAACAGCGCTATAGAGTTCTTTGTATAGAGGTTTTGAAGACATTGAAAATCTAAATTCATCTTTTATGCATGACATCTTTAAACAACACCTGCTTACTTGTCACGAGCCCCAAATGATTTACAGTATTTTCAACCAATTCAAGTCACCTTTGCTTTTGATAGCCTTCGATCATTGGGACTTTAATTCTAGAATGGACTGCGTAGACTGCCAAATGTAATGACATCCGCTGAAAATTAAAAAGAATCTAAACACATGATAGAAAAGTGGGATGGCCCAACCCTGTAAATGTACTGCTTCCCAGTATTTCTCCGAAAGTTAGATTTTACTCATGAAGATTGTTAATGAAATTCTGTAAAGACGTGTACTTATGTATCATTTAGTTATCAATTTGGATTTCTTTGCCTTGTAAAGACGTACATAGTAAGCTAGATGTGAATGATCGATATGAAATAAGTCAGCCAACATACAAAAGCCAAAATATGTCAAGGCCTCCGAACGCTTTGAATGAATTTGCAATGTAAGCTTGCAACATTTCCTCTGTCCTGTGATATTTTCTTTTTCGGTTATTTCTAGAAGCTGTTTGCAGCTATCTGTGTCTCTATGTTGATTGTAACTGGCCACAGAGTTTCTGTGTATTTTTGATGGTTGGTGTGCTGTCGTTTTGTAATTTTAGATTTGTTTGTGTGAATGTGAACATACTAAGCTTGTTATCCCATAACTCTGCTAGTGTTAAGAAATCCTGTGTTGAATTGATAATGATATGACAAATACAGGCGTTACCTTGTCCCTCTTCTTCTCGCAGGAGCTTGCCCATGTTCTCGTAGACCAATGGGGCAACATAGAAGATAACTACTTGCGCACATCAAAACACGTGTTCAGGAAGATTCGACAGGAAAGAGAAATTATTTACAGATATCTCTACAAGAGAAGGTATTAGGATAGCACTTATAATCTTTTACAAGCACCAATTTCTATATATAAATATATATCAGATGATCTATTATTCATGTATCAACACAGTAGGGAAAGATCCTGGTCATCCAGAAACAATATTTCGAATTCAGTTTCTTTTCGCTGTCAGGAATACAGTAGTGTCCCGCATATAAGAAACACCTTTTCAATTTCAGGTCTGATGTGTTTCTTATAAACTGAGATAAAGTTACAAATCAGGGTAAAGTTTCTTATTACAAAAATCATTTACTATTGATCAATTACTCAGACATAAGCTCTATCATTGTGATACAAAAATTATATTTTGAATTGTATTTGTAAATGTTCACTTTCAGAAAGTGCTAAAATTGTTCAGAAGGGTGCCTTTTGCTTAGTTTGCATACACAATTCTTATATTAATTTGAATAGGTAAAGTCCAATTCAACTGGAGAGCTGAAGCATTCCAAGGTTTCAATACACAGTTTTTGAATAAGAAACAAGCTTTTTCAGACCTGAACAAGTTTCTTATAAAATGGGGTATTATTTTGAAAATCAGGGTCTTGTTTCTTAAATGTGTGTTTCTTATATGCGGGACACCACTGTATCTGTGTGCCTCAGTGAAAATTTGTTGAAGTTATTATCACAAGAAAAGCCTGATTTTTGTTTAAGACCTTGTTTCCACAATGCCCGGCAGAGTCTGAAAATGGGATAAACAGTGCCGTTTTGGCCTCCTGTCTATACAATGCTGGTAGAGTTTCCAAATTCTGCCGCCAGAGTTTCGCGTCGGTTGGCAAAACGTAAAGTTTCTAACTCTGCTGTTTTCAGATTCTACCGGCATCGTGTAAACGGGGTCTAAGGGTTTTCATACTTTTAGTTTCAATTATCCCTATTTCCTTGGTCGAGGGGATAATTCTTTTAAAAAGAAAATCCAAGAAGTGTTAGGCTGGAAAATCATTCAGTAAATCTGAAAGGCAATTTATGTTCCTTTCACAGGAAAGATTTTGCAGAGTACCTTAAAAGACCAGACGCAAAACAAGAATTTGTTGCTATGTGGCAAAAGGTAATATATTCGGGTTTTAACTTTTTTACTCGTGTTATGTATGACCTTTTGCATTTAATGCCGGAGGAATGGGAGAACAAGCTAGTATACTAGTATTTTTACATTTTCAAGGAAATTAAATATTTAACCATCAGAAAGCATGGAATTGGCTTCTTACTGCCATTTTTAATCGACTCAACGACAAAGGATGAAAAGAAGTGGTGGGTTTAGTTTTCCTTGAGTCTTCCTTTAATCGTTGTGAAGTGTGTCTCTTCAGTATTGTATAAAGCTTAGAGGTGGCGGATTTATTCATCTTTCACTTGAAATAATCTGTGCATACTTGATAGGAATATAACGATACTGCAATTGATATGCGAGATGATGAAGACACTAAAGGAGAACTGCATCAACGGCTAGAGGTAAGCAAATATGTCATATTCTTAGAAGCTCGTCAAGCGACCAATCTATCAGTCATTTCAAGCAACAATCAATATATCGATCGGCCAATTCGTCTGTTAAGGTAGGAAATCATTCTATCAATAAGTCATATTTTTCTGACGAATTAAGAATTAAAAGTTTTGTTCAACATTACGGTAAAGATGCTGGTAATAAGCTGTCACCAAGATGCATTTCGATGTTAATCAAATCCCGATAGAAGGGTTAAATGTTCCTGAATGGGACGCTTTGTATCTTGGTGAAAAATTTTCGTCGCAGCCTTCATTATCGTAATCGTCTATAGGTTGTATTTGCTGAGATAATGCAAATAAATAGCAGATCAAAACTTCCGCCTGAAATTTCATGGTGGTCAAACATATTTTATAGGTAACATACCATCTTTGTTTTACTGTTTATCCTTGATACAGTTGTGCTCATGCATGGCTTTCGTGCTGTGAAGACTTGTATTAGATAAGCCTCAAGTCTATCCGAGAATATTAGTTTTCCGAATCATAGAGACCTTTATCGTTAAAATATCAGCGTTTTCTATATTTTCTCCGAAGAAATTCCACATCAAAGTTTCTAAAGCTTGCTTAGGTACATTTTCATTGAGGTAGTGCACCGGATCCAGAATTTAGCTATATTTGTTTGATGCAATTTTTTAACTGTTTGGAGTTATGAACTTAGAGTGAAAAACACACTTTTGGAAGACAAATCAAAGAATTACCTTGTGTGCTCTGTATTTTAAGGTCATAGCCAGATATCAGATCCTTGGCTGTATTGTTTGCGTTACTCAATGCTGTTATCAGTGTTGCCTTTTGTGACCACAGTAGGTCTGCGTTTTTAAGCATTGGATAACACAGCAGAAACTGTGCACGAATGCGAAAGAAGTCGTAACTTGGAACCTTCAAGTACCCATCAAAAGATGCCAAAATTAGGCAGCACTCGATGCTTCCTTCCTCATGCCTCGAGCTCTTTCTTTATTTTTTTTTCATTTATTTTTTTTTATATCACATTTTCTTTCTTTATCATTACTAAAAGCTTATGTAGTTCGACGCTTCATTAAGTCAGAATGCACGATGACGTCATTTTACATAATTTCTGCTCTGTCGCATTAAATTACATAATAATTCTGCCCTTCAGGATTTATGTGAGAGACTTTGGAATATTTGCGATACAAGAAAAGAAGATGCAGAACGAGAGAGAGAACAAATCATGAAAGAAGGATGGCTTGAAGACCATTTAGGCCTGCTTACAAATCATTACATTTCATTGATGCAAGAAGAAGTGAATAGATATCAGGAAACAGCTAAATTATTGAAGGATTATTATGTTGGTATGGAAGGTGGTTTGGGACCCAAAAAATGTAAGTAGGTGCAACTGTTTCTAATTAATGAAATAATGTACCCAAGTAAAAGTCTCCACTGTAATGATTACATTTCCCATTTATTGGCAGATGACGTAATCATTCCCTTAGTTTACAGTGCCGTGAATTCTCGGTATAAAAATATCTATAATAGACCAGAAAATATCTTCTCATTATAGCCGAGACTGAGAGTTTGCAAAGAATTTTTATTTTAAGCAGCTAGAAATTTCGTTCGCTCTGCCGCAAAGTTGGTTACATCGGGGGTTTATGATATTGAGATTCAATTGCATGATTAGGTTTACCTATGGGGGAGACGATTGCATTCAATGTTATTTCACAGGAGAAATTGTATACGCTGAATAGTTTAATTGTTATTCCCTGTTTTTACAATCAAACAATCCACTCTTCTTGATGAAAACATCCTTTACAAGTTATGAATGTAACCAGACGTCTTTTTTCTTGCCTCGTATCATTGCTTTGTGATATTGATATTGAGGATTTGTACTGTTATCCAAGTAAAATACTGTAATTCAATTACTATAATGATAACAATGACAGCATGAAATTATACCCAATGGATTTTTCAATTTGTTGCCAAATTCTAAAGTATAACAGAACACACCATGTTTTAAAGTCCGACAATATACAGAGTATCCCAAAAAAATGTGCTCCATATATAAAGGGTTCAACTTAGAGTTTGAGACCTTTTTTCACCAATCAGACAATTATTGCTGATTTATGGCAGAGGAAAAGGAGGGTAAGTGGATTCTTCATGAGCAGTCATGTAGTTTTGAAAGAAAGTGCTCTAGCGTCGTATATATGTTTTTCTACATTTGCAAATTCCTAAATGTTATTGTGTTATCAAGGAGATTACTCGTAAAATAGTCCTCTACTGCTCCTAAACACAAGGAAGTAAATAGCTTGTTGGTCAATGCACCAACGTTTTAGATTGAGAGTAAAGCTAACATTGCGGAGTCCAGAGCCCCTTGTCACTATGCTCAAGATATGTTGGTAGGCCTCGAAGTCCATCCGCCTGACTGGTCTGAGTGCAATCAGTGGATTACAACACGCCACTAAAAACCTGTCTGGTCCTTGAACTGAATGGAGAGACTGTAAATTGAATTCACTTCTGTTCTAGCGAAAGTCCTCCCGAATGGTGTACAAAGTTTCAGTCGAATTCCATTGGTTGAGCTGCCAACAACTTTACCTCCTGGAGTGGAAGCTGACATTCCTTCACAAGATTCAAAACCATTATCTGCCAGGCCATCGAAAGAAAGAGATGTTAAAACTCCTGAAGCTGAGGAAAAGGAGACAAATCAGAACAGGTTTAACTGATTTTTCTATTCGTTAACCTTGTTTTGGTTGGGAGAGTTTTTACCCCCTCCCCCTCCCCTCCCCCCTCCCGCCTTGTGCACTTTTGCTGATAATTTGGCAAGGAGAAAGGTTATGGCCGGCCATAAAACGTTCTGTCTTTTTGCAGCTACCCATTTTGTGCAACTACTTGCAAAGTTTCATTGTAGTATTTTGACAAGTGAGGAGATGGTAGACAATTTTCCGGGACTGACAAAATCAAATCGCAAATTCTCGAATCTCAATTTTTGCCAAAAAGTAGCGAAGCTGCAATATTTTGCAATTTCGTTGCGCAGTAGTGTTATTTGATGTCGTTTATCATCATTCTCGTGTTTGCATGGAAATTGTGCTCCAAAATTGATTGATCACATTCTTGCTGATTTTGGTTGATTTTACCGCTTTTCTTGATCACACAAAGAAAAATAGTGATCTAAGCAATAATGATGGCTAGCCTGGAGCTATTAGCACACACAGTCTTGTTGCTCTACCTGTTTAAGTCAAGAGTTAAGTGGAGGCTTTTTTGCCCCCCCCCCTCCTTCAATGAAAATAGGATATGTTAGATAGTCCAACCATTAAAGGGTTAAAGTTTTCTTATTCTCTGAAGTCATAGGCGTCAAGTCATTAAGAATGCCAGCCTTACAGGCCCTTTACAGGAGACTCGACATGAAACCCATGCCGACATGTGTCTTTATGCCAACTACTTTCATATCAGGTGCTGGTCTGACGTACTGTTGTGTTTACATGATATCGGAGCAACATGAAACTCATGCTGGTATGAACATTTCATATCGCTTTTTCATGCCGGAATGAAAAAGCAAAATCTCATGTAAACACATTTGTTTCAAACCGGGGCGAATTGTTAACCAGATAAGCCTTTGTTTTCTTTCTCGAAAATCAACGCCAAGTCAAGTGAAGAGTGCATGACGAGTTTGGAAACTTTGATGCAACTACGGTCTCGTGTAAACAGGAGTGCATGTTCTCAAATTTACATGCTGGCATGAGTTCATGCCGCCTTGACATGTCAGGTCTCATGTAAACGGCCTCTTGATAGGTAGTACATCAGTCTTCGTTTGAATGGCTTGAAAGAAACTTTTGCAACTTTATTTCTTTCTACATTTGGACTTTTCTGAAATCCTCAATACTATCGAAATTACAGCATATCTTAAATTTCAACTCGTTTGAGGGTGTGACTTCATCAAATTTCTGAATCATAAACCATAAGAGTGAAGTAATTGTGCTTGATGCCATGTTGTAGACACTCATTAACTATGATCTTTGTTAATGTCATGTTTCTTCAAAAAATGTCGACATTACATTGGTATTATATCGTTTTACTTGAATTCAACAAAAGAAGTCACTCTTTCTATTTTAATTAATAGTTTCTTTGATCAGGCTTACTATGTTCTGTGTGACTCAAATCTTTGCTATATCTACTATCCAAGAGGCTTGGCTTGCAGTTTCACAATATGTGACAACGCGAAAATGCAGCTTTTTGGGAAATGTGGATACTAGAATGTTTGACAAACAATTCCTAGAAAATTGGAGAGTAGGGTTGCCGCCTGGATCGTGAGCACAAACGTACAACAACGCCTTTTAAAGGGCAGTGATTAGACTGAATAGAATTTATTTTTTTCCGGGCCAATACACCTCACGACCGACGCCCGGTGAGAGAAATGCGGCAGGAAAGTAACTGGCAGGTAGGTTGGGCAATAATAGACTGCTGCCTTGAGTGCAAACGAACCTGCTGCCTGCTTGATTTCTCTGGCTTGTGACTATAGATATTCCCCCCCCCCTTTTATGAAATCAATTTCTCTAATTATAAAGTAACTGGGTAAAATCATTTAATATATAACTTAAGGTGCTAAAATGCAGAACTAGTTTTAATCCATTGTGTCCATTTAAATTACCAATAAACTAAGCAAACAGAAAGGAAAATAGAATAATTTAATTACAAAGTAAATGGGTAAAGCATTTATTATCTAAGGTCTTGAATACTATCAGGAGGGCTTTCACATAGTGATTTTGAATCTAGTTTCTCAAAATATTGTTGAGGGTTAGAGTGCCATTTTCTAGGGATCCAAGCATGTTTTCAAAGAGATAGTCATTGCGAAAGGCTTCGACACTCCCTTTATCAAGAGCTAAATGAAAATTATATGGGATTTCTTGACTTATCTTATTATCTTATTATCATTATCTCATTATTATCTTATCTTGACTTATTGTGACTATAGATAACTGTTGAACATGCAAATAGTGCTTTAAATATTCGCCTGGAAACGGGCTTTCCAGGTGGGTTGGGCAAAAATAGACTGCTGCCTTGAGTGCAAACGAACCTGCTGCATGCTTTCTTTCTCTGGCTTGTGACTATAGATAACTGCTGAACATGCTAATACGCTTTATATACTCACCATGAAACAGGCTTTCCACGTGCAGTCGATATACACGAAAGCTGGGAGGTACTGCTAAAGCCTGGTTTCCATGTAGCTTTTTCTGCTCTCTTTTGCTCGTTTTAGTTTTTCGTTAATCGTTTTCGAAATACTATTTCTTCCTTGCTGTTGCTTTTTGTTATTGGTTTTGGTTTTAAGATGAATGTTTCGATTTACTTCCCGTTGCTTTTGGCTTTTCTTTGTTGCTTATTTTTGTATTTGGAGGATGTTTCCATTTGGTGCTCATGTTGCTCCTTTTTGGTTTTAACGTGATAACTTGAAACCAGACCGAGCAATGAGGAGCAGAACAAATTGCAATGGAAACCAAGCCTGATGATTTTGATGCAATGATAATGAAAGAACCATGTTTATAAGCGTCACTTCTTCTCCACTAAGAAACTAGGATATAGAATTTCTATTACTTTCGATTATATTTCATCCAATTACAATAAATATTGATGATTTCAGGAAAGTCCAACTGTAGAATCATAGCAAATTGGCGTTCTTATTTCATGCCATTCAGTTAAGAAAAAGAAACGATATTCGTTACATTAGCTGTTCTAAAGTTCTGATGCCTATGCTTGCATGAAGTAATTCGAGTTATGTCACACAGTCCTCAATGATAACAATGTCTCTTCCACAGGATACCACTTGTACCACGAAGACCAAAATCCGGTGATGTAACTGGAACATGGAAGGAAATGAAAGCGAAAAAGTCCACACCAAGGAGAGAAATGACGAAAATGTCAGAAGAGAAATTAGATAGTCCTATTCCACCAGCAGATCCTGATGAAAAGGTAGGCATTGAAATGAACTACTTATTTTTGTAAGAAGCTACCGGGTGAGCCAGAAAAAAGTTCCCACTTTTGAAAATTCATAGCATCAAGAGTACTAAATGGATTGGAGTGAATCAATATTTGCTTGACAGCCTATCGAAGTATTTTTGTGATTTTTCTCGCGTTCTTAAGAGCATTGGAAAAATTGCTAAATTTAAGCTTACAAAAACTTGATGGTTGCAAAATGACTGAAAAAGGCCTAAAATGCTTGATCAAATCATAAAGGACTCCTCGCTCAGAACAACAGAGAAAATGCAATTTCTCATGGGTGAGAGATATCGTCTGCACATCTATTGCCATTTGAAAATCTTTAGTATCTGTTGAGAATCAATTTCTTGTAACTCTTGAGAGAGGTGAAACGCATGTGCGTATTGTTCTGTGTGAGGAGAGTCCTATCGCTGGTTCCACGGGGTGGACATTCAAACCACCAATGCTCAGAATGGTAGTCAAGTGCAATACCACTGAGCCATCCCGCTCAAGTCTACACTTTTTGCCTTTCCGCCAGGTACTCAGGCAGCGATATTTCGAAGTAAAAATGATGTTTTGAGCTTTGTCGAATGTTTTTGTTTTGTTTGAGCAGCACTAAAAGCTAGGTGAAACTTATCTGACAATTCTTGGATTCTAAAACATGTCAATGTCGTGTTCCATAATTTTTTCATTGCCGTAAATCTTTGAATAAGCCCCCTGGTTATTTGTAAGATGCAGTTATGAGGTGCTGGGGCTTATTGGAGAGGAAAGGGTGTATTTGATAGTGGTGGCTCGATAGAGGATTTACATGTTAAGTGATACATAAAATTGGTTTAAGCTTTCCAGCCGGTTCTTTGTAAGTCACAGTGGATTTTTTTTTATATTATATGTAAGGTTACAATGCATATGTAATGAGAGTACTTACAAAATTAATGTACAATACTACTAGGACGATACCATAGAGACTACGTAGAATACACGCATAACAATACATAATATGAACAAACAATGAACAGTTTCGTGAAATATATTATAACTGCATACAAATGTGCATAAATTACTTTGGAATGATCTTTATCCAATTGACCAGTTTTATGGATAAAATGCAAGGTTAATCGTGATGTATTTCTATTAAGGTCATTGGAAAGGTCTTTATCACCATACAATAAAAGCTCAATTGGAACATTGTTTGAAGAATTCGTATATCCAAATGGTCGCAGTAACAAAAACACCCCAGCGAGAAGATCACGTCATTTCTCATCAAAAGAAGGGCATTGCAATTAAAAATGTTCAGTATCCTCAACTCCATACAATGTGCTGCACATTGGAATTATTGCATCCCTAAGATTGTGCTAGAATGTGTGAAAGTTCAATTTGCTTATGCTAACTCATAGTTAGTCAAAATTGATGAAGGCATTTCGCAGGGAAACAAGGGATTCACGAAATATGAATACAAAACAAACATTTATTTGCAAACAATATTTTGTGAGGCAAAAGTTCTTATAAGGAGATGTGTTATGAGTCTCTCCAATCACAACAGTCTCCATTGGTTGAACACAATTATTTTGCACAAACAATCATCTTGTATGCGTGTTACACAATGTTTCATTGAAAATAAGCAAATAAAGTATTAATGATTGTACTATGAACAGAGCTTTGTTGTGTACGACGTTTCGGGCTTAAACCCATTAAACCCATTGTCTTGATAATTGGTTTGAGCCCGAAACATCGTGCACATCAAAGCTCTGTTCAAAGCACAATTATTAATACTTTATTTATTTATTTATTTACAATTATTTTTATCAGAATGTATCTTCAAATAGACACAATAGGCGCAAGTGCTGTTGTACTCAGTACAGTTTTCAAATACTTGCTCCATTGACTGCGTATCAGTCATGACAAAGATGGAGCAAACCTTTTTACCAATCCAAAAACAAGATGCAAATGATAGATTCTTTCTAGCAGAAGGGGGAAGTCAAATTCGATCTCCATTGTTTTTACTAGGAGCAATGAAGATTTACCTTGTTGATGTACTCGCTCCAAATTTCAAATCTGGTATTATTACAGTTGTTTATTAGAATAAGCCATTTGCATTTTTGCATCAATAATGGTTATTTTTATTTGTTGTAGCTGCTGTTTGATGCTCTTCAGGCTGCACTTCATGCTATAGAGCTTCAGGTAATTTTTTGATCATCCAATGCCGGGTGTCCAATAATGATGTTTCGTACTCAAACCATACAATCATGAATTATGCACCAATTTGGATAAATTGTCAATCGTTTTGAAGCTAATAGGAAACATCAACATCTCATTGCCATAATTTAGGTATGTAGATTTCTTTCACTAAGATCAGTCATATGATTTAAAAGATTAATTACTGATGAACTTGTGTCCGAAATGTCTTTATAATAGACGTCTTTGTGTACGTTAAACGAATTATAGCTTCACTTACAAACAACTGATGCACATCATTTAAAAGTTCTGAGTAATGTCACTTGGCCTTTTTAAAAATTTTGAGAAAAGTTACAAATTGCGATTGAATTTCATTCTATTGCAGCACTTGAAAGATGAAGATTGAACCAATAATTCTCTAAGGAACTTGACAATGCAACCCATATGTTTATGTGTAAACAGAACATGTTTATTGTTAGGTTTGCCTCCTTGGAGGATGATCATTCTCGCTTTCATTTTCTGAAGCAAGAATTTTTGGAAAGTCGAAGTTGTTGGTTCTGTTTGAATGATGTTTAAAATTGTTCTTAATGGAAATATCCCTTAACTCTAGAATGGTGGAACAAATTTCAATGAATTAAATCACTGCATCCCAGTTAGTCTTTGGCTACAAAATAATTGATAATTCATTCAAATTAATCCATAATTCATGATAGTACAGTTTGGTAAGAGAAAACACATTATTACAGGAAATCTTATCACGATATAGAATTTGCTTTCACAGCTATCACATACTACAAAATTGATGAAAATTGAATGAAGGTCAGGTAGCTGACTTAATTTTCTGTGGCACAAATAGAAGATAGTAGAAAAGCATTGACCAAGACCCATTACGTTTTCTGATTGAATTTACAATTATTACTTTATAGAATGCTTTAAATACAGTAATAACCCGCTTAACTACATGTTGCAGACCAAACTACTGGGTTTTTATGAAATGGATAAACTTCATGAAATCAGGCTGTAGTTTGAGGGCCGTATTCGATGACATTTCTGTGTTATCTCTTTAGAATTCCTTTGTTTAAAATCAAAATCAACCTACTGCTTTGGCTTGCCACAGCTGAAAACCAGATTAGTGCTTTCGTTCTTCAAAATAAGAACATATGAAAAGGCAGAGTGAAAAGGTTATTACAGAGAGGAGTGAATATCGAAGATATCAGGCTGTAGGTTCTTATTCGAGGGAGGTTATTTTATGAGGGAGGGTTTTTGCTGTATTTCCCATGATTATTTATTGCTATAAGAAAGCTTTGACATGAAAATATTTTTCTTCCTAGTATATTAAGCTACTCGCGAGTATTCTGCTCACCATCAGTTTTCTCATTACCAGTTTGTCATAATGAGTGTTGTTCGTACATTTTGATTTTCAGCACTGTTTTACATGTTGACCTTAACTCTCTAGCATCTTTTTCACAACCACCTAAAGTTCAGCAAAAAGTGCGTATTGTGAAACGGTTTTCGGTCATAGAGCTACCATTATTTTGCAGATTACTGCAAGTTAGGTACCATTTGAATGAACTTAGCGGATGGAACTTGAATCTCGCCCTTCGGAAGTATTCAAATTTTCTTTGTTTATTGTCTTGTTCAAAATGAATCTTGTACCTTACAAAACTTCAATGTCTTCTGATTGGAAATTTGTAAACAGAATGGCATTATCATCGTTCTTTTTGAGACTATCAGCTCTGGAATAGACCTCTGGAATGGATCAACTTTATTAAGAATATGCACCGCAAAATTCCTGACCACAGTGCGCGACACCCAGTGGCTCTTTACAAAGCAGAAGTTCATTGTACCATTTCCAAGCATTGTCCTTTCGAATGATGCATAGCAGATTTGAGGAACTGAAAAAAAAAGAAATTATCCAAAATGTCTGGGAGGCTAAATTTCCTTCAAGTAACTTTTGCAACTTGCAACTTTTTGCAACTTTTGCAATGCTTGCACGAATTAAATATCACGCGCTATGATCACGTGCCAATTGCTGTTAAATGAAGCCTAGTTTGCAGCATTTTGTAAGATAGGCCTAGTGCTAGATCTTAGTACTTCTCTAGCTTGCAACCTCTTTCCTTTTTGCCATTATTAGGTTGCTGCAGGCTTAGCAGAAGAGGAAGCAGAGGCACAAAGGCTCGCTGACCTGGAGAGGGAACGAGAGAAAGAGTTATTTAAAATTCTCTCTAAAGATAAACGCGGTAAGAAAGATGGAAGAAGAAGTAAATCAAAAAGTGGAGCATCACCTGCAAAAGCTATGGTATCTGAAACTCCAACGCCAGGTATTTGAACATTTATTAGCTCTACCCGCCTCGCCGTTTACATGAACCCAGGACAGCTCTGTGACGTGTTTTATGATATAACTTTTTCTTTTCTATCTAATTTTCAATCTGTCTACGTTTCTCAACAATCATATGACTTACGAAAACATCTTTGGTAGCTAAAGGCAGCTTAGTTGTCTGCTACTGGCCAAAGCATGATTTCGAAAGTTGTATTTACTGCTTTTCGATCTGCCTGTTTTCATTAAATCCACATGTTCACCCATTTACGATGTCAATCAAAATAACAAACAATGGTAGGGATATAGAAATGCTAGCAATTTAGCTACCAACCAGCACTTAACTCATCGATTTTAGCCGATTGCTCTATGATGTGTAGTAATTTTCTTCGACCATTTTTTTGATCGTTCAATATAGATCTACTAAGATTGACAGAACGGTAACAATTGAATTGCTATAGGGACAACGACGAAACTACTCTATAAAACTATTGTGATAATAGTGACACGAACTTAGCTTTAGTGTTCGAATTTTCATTTAGTTCCCCCAGAGGAAACCATTGACCAGCAAAAAGAAGAGGAAGAGAAGAGGAGAAAGGCAAAAATTAGAGAAAGATTATTGAAAGAATACAAATATTCGATAATGGGAGAAAGTAAGTAGTTTAGTCTGTCTCAAGTTATCTGCCAATAGAGATTCGTTTGTGTCATAATTTTCATTTTAATGGGAACGGTCTTCCATCCCTTTAATTTTGTTGTGATAACTTTCCCTCGTTTCCCTCCTGCTTGCCTCTTGATTTTCTTTCCACCTGGGAATTTTAAACATGCAATTTTGGCTGTTTATTCTCTTTATCAAATTTAGTGTCATGCTTTATAACTTTGGTAATGAAGCACATTCATTACTTCGAAACAGCGATGCAGCGATGCGTAATTTAATTCACGCGTAGTCTTTATGTAATAACTTTGTAATAATTGGAATTTGTTTCAATTTGAAATGTCACTTTATATTTCAATTTATTTCTTTCGAATGTTTTATCGACATGAAATGTCTTGTAATTGAAATTGCTAATCTTCACAATCCTCGTTTTTCGTTTTTCGTTCGACTGGTAGCTTTTCCATTCCTTGGTGCATTTTGACAGTGTATGGACAGCTGCATTGCATTTGAAACTAGTGCTTCCATAATATATTGCCCTACGAATATCCACCTCAGCGGTAGAATATTTGAGTACCTGAGACCACATACCACGTAAATGGCTTAGAATGACAAACAATCCCATTTAGATGTTTTGTGACATTGTCTTGTCTTTTAGTTTAGAAAGTTTGCATGATTGTCAAATTTCTTTCTCGGTCCTTTACGATGATGCTGAAGTTTATATTTAAAGCCTGCTTGCTAGAGTTTGAATCGTGAATGATCCGCGTTTTTTGTGCAATGAGAACGCTCAAATTAGTTGAAGCTTATATGGTAGATTAGTCAAGTGTAGTGGTTAGCGCAAGTGCTTTCTGGGCTGGAGGTTGGCTCAAGTTATAGGCTTACCGTCTTGGAACACGCATCCTTTAAGATCCTGAACGCCTACCTCCTTGGAGAAAGTCCTTGGGGTTAGGTGGCAGTAGAGGTTGTTTGTTAAGCTTCGACAATGGGTTCCTTGCTACTCCAATTCTTCTGTATCCCAACGTAACATTCGAAGGCAGCTTTAGGACACTGAGAAGTTTAGCTTATCGAAGCAGTGTCTGGCTCTTCCTCCAGATGTGACCACATCTCATGATTTCTTTAGCCTGGAATTACAGAGGACTGGCAACTCTTCTCACTCCACGTAGCAGGTTTATCATCATGGGGTTCGAACCACCAACCTTTACATTGTTAGCCAAGCGTGTTACCACTTGCAGCTCCCGTAAGCAGTTGATGTTCCAAAAAGCTTCCTGCTATCCGTTAATGAAATTTTCAGAATTTGAGCAGCAGAACATAACCATTTTTATTGAACCATGTATGTGAACATTTTTCTGTCTCATTCCTGTTTTAGGTGAGGGCCTAAAAGTGAGGCTGGAGCGCGTGAAGGCAATTAGTACTGCTGTGGTGCTAGATTTGAAGGTACGTATATGTCATACCTGTATGACAAACAGTTTCGCCTTTTTTATAGCACCCAGATGATGAACTATTTTACCTCTGTTCAAAATTGTTTCGTTCTCCCTTCTCAAAAACAGACCTAAATATTGGATAAATTTTCGGCCCTCAAATCCGTTGTTTAGTTGCTGTATGACTGTTTTGAAGTTAAAAGACTCCTGAAGCTATTCAATAAGTTGTTGATAGATCCGGTTCCAATGCTTTTGTAAGGTCGTTGTATTATTATTGTTTCAGACATGTGAATAGCAAGATTTCTTTTGAGACTTTCTATGATAGCAAATATCTGCCCATTGAGAGGTGAAACAGTCACCTATCTTCAACGGATGCTCCATGATAGCCTTTAAACAATTTCTAAGATGCAAAACGTAAGCCAAAACACAATAACCATCCATGCAATTAGAGTTTTATATTCGATATCATTTATGGAGTTTCACAGATAAACAGTATCGTCTTCAATCGTATATTTTTAGAAACAGCAGAATCTGCCGTATTTAAAAAACTGATTTAAACATTGTCTTTTTGCCATCTTGAATTGAAACTAAAATGGTTAAAATGGCCATCTTTTCCAAATGCGCAAGTGCAGTGGCTGATCACACATAGAAACCAACGACCATATGGCCTATATTGATTGATTGATTGATTGATTGATTGATTAATTGATTGATTGATTGATTGATTGATTGACTAAATGCGGCAGAAATACGACGTTTAAATCAATTCATGTTCTTGCTGTTTAACGCGACAGAGCTGGTGAACTCCTGCTGTATAAACGATTTAAAACCGTTGGTGATTGAAACATCGTTTTAATTTCAAATTTAATTGACGCTTGGATACGCTGCTCCCTAAGTATCGAGGCAATAATATTGAAAACTGTCTTGCTTTATTGTCCATGTGTTCAATTATATTCAGCAATTTACTCAGTTGTAATCGGTCATTCCTTCCCGTGGATAATGAAGATTTTCTACAGGAAAAGCTCTATCAAAAAGCTGCAAAACTAGTGGAACGACGAGAAGAATGTCCTTGGCTCTCCTTCCTAGCAATAATGGCGATTACATACTTTGTACTCTTGAGACAGTGCAGTTAAATCCCCTTGAATCAGTTTTTCATACTAGGGGGTGGGTGGGGGGGGGGGGGGTGTTCGTTCTTTCAAGAGGATAGCAAGTGCTAAAGCGTGCTCATGTCATTGATGTAAGGTAAAAATATTAGTGAAGTTTGCGCGTAATATTTTAGCACGTTTTTAATGTCTCTCCAAGGCATTTTCTTGGGAAAACCCATTGTAAAACCCAAATGAATAGACCAATTTCAGCCAGAAAAACTCATAAAAGTAATTGAACACACACGCTGGCTATTGAATCAGATGTTGCAATATATTATGGGTCATATATTTAAGATTCAAACAGTAGCCTTAAGACATCACAAACAAAATGTATGGCTTGCACTTTAAGGGAGCAATAGGCTTTCAAATGGCGTGCGTTTTTTCTGATTCACCTGGTACATTTCTAGCTCAGCAAATTGACTAAGAAGACGAAGCGCTCTCAGCAGTTGGTTGAATTGTTAATGTTGTGTCGGTATCCAAATAAGCAAATATCTTTTGGCACACCCGATATGCAAAGCGAATTTCGAGACTCCGATAGCAGAACAGTCAAACCAGAGCTCGAATTTTTGAAAATATGCAAGCCACATATATCTGATGTAAGATCTGTTCAATCCTTAAATCATTAATAATGCTAACATTTTAAATTTTTAGGCCAAAGCTCAAGGATCCTACGAAGATATGAATGACTGGTTAGGACAACGCTTTCTACAGGAAATGGAAAGGTGAGGATTAATAAGTTCAGCTAAGGTATAAAATATTTAAGAATATACACCATTCAATATTTTTTCTGCCATAGCTGAAAAAGACCTAATGTAATCAAGTTTTAAGTACGATAGCCACTTACAACGATCAAAAAACGTATATTCCAGTTTACAAAAAAAACAACACTAGGCTACCGACCGTCTCAAAAAGAAGCCATGAAAATAGTCACAAATAATGAAAATAATCACAAATAGCCCAAACACCTGGAAATGTGTGCCCTATTTACTGTTCATTGATACAAACAGAGGTACTGCCTTTCTCGTACAAACTCTAAAAATAGACAGAAAACGTTGATGCCGTTTCATTTAATGTTTTGAATAGCTTATAAGACAGTAAGGCAATAGATGGTGCGTGGCCCTCTTTTCGTGTCTATTTATACTCAGTTCATTCCTTTTGAATCAGTTTAAAATAGATTAGAGATTGCTGCCAACTTAACATTTCTGCTTGACTTGTAAAGCGAATGAAGGAGGTTAGATATGGAAAATGCCACTTGCTTATTTTGCTTGATGATGGGTGGAATGTTTGCTATAAATATTCGAAAAATATGACAATAAGTGGTGCGTCGCTTTTTTGCCATATTATTGGACCAATTCTCCATTCATTTACTTCAAGGCAGTCTACTCCCTCCATAATTTGCTTCATCCAAAGAAAGGAAGGTTAAGCCTGCGTAATTTGCATGACCATGTAAATTAAAAATGGGTACCTTTGCTCTCCGTAAATGATTGAAATGAGCGTAAAATTGTGAATACTTCCAATAGGGATCGTCATAACATACAGTTCAAATCCTTACAGGTTGCTGAAGCACGCGGAAATCATCCAATTTCACGGTGCTCAGCCAATCAAATCGCCTCTTTCTAACCACGTGATATCAAATCAGTCGTTGGAAGGGAATTCTTGAGTACCCTCACGAAAATTGAAATGGCTACTAAGTTACAATAATTACATGGAATTTTTTTTGAAAAATCGGTAGAAGGGATGCCCCTCTACAGTTTGTAGCGTGCGTGGACAAATATCTCATTTGGAGCCGAAATTGTATTCATTTTCCGGTCGACGAATATTGACCTTCGTTAAATCATTGATAAAATTCGCTGCAAATAAGATATAAGGATAAAAATCTCAGCGATTATAGATATTGCCCTAAGAAATAACCCAAACACTTGCCCTTCTTTTACATATCAAAATCGCGGGCGATATTCAGCGATCTCTGTCAGAAATGTCATTTGGGCCTAAGCTTCTCACCGATTTAACCTCTTACGTTGGCCCAAATAAGGCTTAGTTTGTATTATTGAGCTAAACGATTCACTTACCAATGACTCCAGCATCAATTTGACTTCATTTTCAATTTAATGTCTCCAAATTTTGTTCAAAAACATCCAATCTTGAACAATTTTTGCAAATTTGTTTCGTTCCGTATTTCTCTACAAGCGCAAATAGCCTGCTCGAATGTCGCAATCGCTAGGCCATTGTGATACACAGTAATGCGATTCGACACACTCATGAACAGATTTGGCACGTCTGTCTTTCTCAATTCATTCAAATGGAAACAAAAGGGATAAAACACTTTTTGGCTGTTTGGTACATTGATGAATAGATTTTACACAAAACAACAAAGCAAGAAACAGTTTTGAAAGCAGCTTTGTCGAATCTATTCTTGAATCAATGCAATCAAACAAAAGGAACAAAGCTGTAAACGTGCAGCGCAAAAAACAATTTGTCTGTTGTTTTGTGTAAAATCTATTCATTAATGACCCAAACAGCCAAAAAGTGTTTTATCCCTTTTGTTTCCATTTGAATGATTTGAGAAAGACAGACGTGCCAAATCTGTTCATGAGTGCATCAACTGTGTCGAATCGCTTTACTTTGTATCACAATAACCTAGCGATTGCGACATTCGAGCAGGTTACTTGCGCTTGCAGAGAAATACGGAACGAAACAAATTTGCAGAAATTGCTCAAGATTGGATGTTTTTGAACAAAATTTGGAGACATTAAATTGAAAATGAAGTCAAATTGATGCTGGAGTCATTGGTAAGTGAATCGTTTAGCTCAATAATACAAACTAAGCCTTATTTGGGCCAACGTAAGAGGTTAAATCGGTGAGAAGCTTAGGCCCAAATGACATTTCTGACAGAGATCGCTGAAAATCGCCTGCGATTTTGATATGTAAAAGAAGGGAAAGTGTTTGGGTTATTTCTTAGGGCAATATCTATAATCGCTGAGATTTTTATCCTTATATCTTATTTGCAGCGAATTTTATCAATGATTTAACGAAGGTCAATATTCGTCGACCGGAAAATGAATACAATTTCGGCTCCAAATGAGATATTTGTCCACGCACGCTACAAACTGCAGAGGGGCATCCCTTCTACCGATTTTTCAAAAAAAAATTCCATGTAATTATTGTAACTTAGTAGCCATTTCAATTTTCGTGAGGGTACTCAAGAATTCCCTTCCAACGACTGATTTGATATCACGTGGTTAGAAAGAGGCGATTTGATTGGCTGAGCACCGTGAAATTGGATGATTTCCGCGTGCTTCAGCAACCAGTAAGGATTTGAACTGTATGTTGATCGTTCATGCTATTTTCTGTTTGAGGAAACCGATGGATACAGTCGCCTGTTCAATTTTTGTTGCAAGAATGGTCTTTCTCATTACTATGCTGAGATAGCGTCAACAAATTTGTTTATTTCACTCGTAGCATTGATTCAATGACAAAATTGGCCCGTTTAACAGTAGAGAAGGAATCTAAAATTCAAGATGCTATTGTATTAGAGGACAAGGAATTAATCATTGACTATGTAAGTTTACCTATTCTTACGAATGTGTCATTTTCGAGGCCGTTCATTTAGTAGTGTATCTCTTTTTGCCACAATCAAAACTTTTAATGAAGGGATACAATTGTTTCATGCTATTCCTGATAGCAGAGGACACATGAAGTCTGTCTCAAATTAGGTGTCACGTGAGATGTGTGATAACAAAGAGTTACTCATGAACTCACGTGAATCGTTGTTATTCGTGAGTATTTTCACGTGACATCTAATTTGAGACAGACTATAGTCCCCATTACAAAATGATCGTAAAGTTCGACACATTGCACATGACAAAGAGTAAATAAAGAAAGGAACGCTAGCTATATATGTCTTGACTGAAATACTTTGTTGCTGCCATGATCTCGTGGCTGTTCAGTTTTGCTAGAATCCTGTTTTCTTGTTTGTTGGTATATGTTATTAATTGTCGTTTTTGGGAGTTGCATAATCTTTCAAACGTGTTGGTTTTTTTAGGATTTAAAGAGATTCAAAACACCTACTCCTCCACCACCACCTTCTCCAAAAGAAGAGGCGAAACCTGACAAGTTTACAGTTGTTCAACTTCTTGCTTTGCATGAACAAGTAAGTCTTTCAAGTTGCACTAAGCCACTTTTCTGGGCCCGAATTATCATCCTTAAAAACACAGCCTGTACAACTGATTTGCTTTATTCGTTCCTTTACTTTATGTGATTTGCTTAACGTACCCGTCTTTACTCGACTCAGTGGCCAGTGTGATTATTTAAATCGATGCTTTTGTAGTGCTTGTTAAGAAATATTTAATAAAAAGTCTGACTAACTTTTTAAATCGTTAAGGTCAATATGACGCGAAAATTTTTATTGTCTTATATTATGCAGTAAACATCGCTGATCATCATGGTGTATTTCATTTTTGAATTTGGACTTTTATTTCTTCAGAAAATGGGGTTGAAGAGCCCCCACTTTGCTTCGAAAAGTGGCGGCAACTCTGCGCGGTCAGACCGTTGAGTGCCAGACCTCTGTGACGTAAAGTGTTTGGGTAAAGACAATACTTTGCAATGTTTTACACAGGAAACCACGATGAAACCCTGGGTAGCGGTCAAGTTTGGCTTGTTCGTTCGCCCTTTTCATCGAATAAGACCAAGGAATTTACTCCTGGTGTATTGAATACTTAAAGAACTAAATTTAAAATATTATTAAACATCTTTCCCTCTCATCAATGTGATAAAAAGGCCATTTGCAAAGTTGCAACGACGGCACAAAATCATGTCCCGCAGCAAACTATACAATAACTATCCCACACAAAGCCAGCCCTAGGTTTTGAAATAAAAATTAATAGTCTGTGTTGCAAAAAATTTTCGACATTTGTTGCTTTATAAAGGGATCAATTTTGGTACTTCATAGGACGAAGACCTTCAATGGCAAACGAAGATTGGCCATAATCTTAGAGGCAATTCTCACTTCTAATACCTAGCAAAAGTGTGATCAAACGGATCTTAGCCTAGATCTGCAACCAGGCTTGCCTTTGGTATAGGTTGATAGCATCAGTAACAAAATTGAAACTTACCAAAAGAAGGCGATGTTCTCCATAGCAGCTTTCCTCCTCATAAAACTTTGACAAATACGAAATAACTGTATTGTTGTAACAAGCAGAACATGCATGGCCTAATCTGGCCTGTAATCGCGTGTTGAAAAACTAACGCAGTAGGTTCGTTGGAATGCACTCTCCAAATGTTTGCACACAACATTATGTTAAATTCTGTTCCTCCCTTCGTCCTACAACCAAGATCCTTATTCTATCTTGCTATGCTATGCTATAAATCTGTGAATTTGAGGACTAAGAAACGAATCGCAAGAATTGACTGTCTGTTTACGATATGAATGAATGAAAACATGTCATGAGGAACATCAACCAATGATTTGTGATAAAAGGATTAAATTTGCCTATTGTATTCGACTATTTTTAAACAGCAGTGTCGTCATCCTGATAGCAAGATCCAATATACCTGTGTCTGAATATGGAACCCTCCCAGTTTTATCAAAGAAACTTAATTGAGTGCTAATTTGTCATTTCATAGAATTTAGGTGCATAACAGTCCTAAATTGATTGCCAAGATATATTGTGACAATGTAAATGCCGAGGTATTCGAAGAATATGGGTGTGAATATTTTCTATTGGGCTTCTTTCAAACCCTAAAACCCCTTTGACGACCGTACTGTTTCTTATAATTCCTTGATGTCCTTGAATCCACCCAAACACTTTACGTCACAAGTCAAAACTCGACCCAGATCTCCCGGACACTTTTTTTAACAGAAAGGTGATTTTCAAATGGCGATATCTAAAAAACGGTTTAGTTTTGGAAATTTTATTGTTGGAATTCGAGATCAGCACACTCGAATTAGCGTTTTTCATCAATAAAATTGTTCTCGCCATATTCACTTTAAGGTCTAGCATCATTCCGTATGCCACATTGCTGCATGATATGTTTTTTCTGAAAATGTACACTATGTTTTAAAAGAAGTGGGATGCCGAGTGCATATTCAAGTACTGGAGTGCTTCCTCAAAGGAAGAGAAAAGAGGGGAAATCTGGTTGTTCATTGATATCTTTTAGTTCCCCTGGGCAATCTATGCAGTTGACTTTTCTGTATGAAAAGATTTGCTTGATCGTGCACAGTGATGCACTTGGTTCATGAACATAAATTCTTTGACGACAACATCAAGTTTCATGGATTACCAATCCTTGTCTTGACTATCCTGTGATCATGAAAATTTCTTTTCAGTTTATTGAAATTGCGCCAACTGGTTTGATATCAGTAAAAGCTTTCTGTGATACCATGCTCGATCTTGCATCATGCACGGTGAGTTCTATCGTTATTGGTTTAACAATATTCCATGATGTTGTCCAGTGCCTGTAGTTTCTCAATTGCGTGGCCAGCTGGGACTCTTTCACAGCAAGAACTTATTCAAAATTTTCCGATTAAGAAGAGTTGTAAACAACTTAATTCAGCTAAAGGACCATTTTTTGGGGAAACGTTTGAAGGAGTCCATTTTTCTTTATTCATCAAAAACAAATAAACTATTTGAAAATAGCGAGATGAAGAACGATGTGCCATCCATAGTGGGGAAGGACTTATTTTCAGCGGTGTCCCACTATGTATGACATGGACATGTACACTTCAATATAAACTATTCTAGAGAGGGGCAGCCAGGAAGAAAAAAACTCGCACTTGTGTCCTTAAGAAGCCCTGGTCCGACTTCACACCTAAATTCTCAAGTGAAATGTCTGCTGTCCACAGTTAGATTGGGTCTGAAACTGATGATTCAGAATCGTAGGTAAGTCGTATGTAACAAGTACATGTATTTCTGCACTATTTATTTACAAGCAGATGCAACTATTTTGTCATTCAGTCTTTTCAGAGACTTTCGATTTTCTTTGAACTCCTCATTTGAATGACATAGTCGAATTTGTATTGGTCAGCAAAGACCAACCCCTCCTTCATTGATTGTGATGTTTTGTGTGTTAAATGAAAGGCAGTACAAACAGAACTTATAGGCTAGAAATGCCTTCCATGATACGAAAGTCGACTCTTGTGCTGCAAAGCTTATAATTGTTAGCTATAGGTCATTAGCAAAGTAAGAAGTCATAGCAAAAATTGGGACTTCACAAAACTTTATATTTTTTGGCAAAGAAGCGGAAAAGGCCCAGAGTTACATTTACCTTTCTCTTTCAGATTGGCACCGAAGGATTGCCAGATAACTGGATGTCAATATCTGCTAACCAAGTATGTAGACTTTGCATTTATAGCAGTCAATCCTGAACCTGATTCTTGTTGCTGTTTTCTTGAATATATGATGTTTTACGCTTGGGGGCCATGGTACAATTCTCTCATGCGCATGCAATTCAGTTTACATTGCGTGTGCGAGAACTTTAATCTGTGTGCGAAAGGAAAGACAAAATATTGTCTGCATCATCATTTGCGTAATGATTTTGCCTCGTTCGCAGTTTAGAAAAAGACTTTCATAGAGCAGAAATTTCATTGGTTGGAATTCTAGAAGCTTGTCGGCCGATGCTGAAAGCGTATGGGACATGGTGCAAATATGCTTAATACTACTTGCAACACGAAAACTGTTGCACAAAGGACTGAAAAGTCGATGCTGCTGCCGCCACTTTTCTCAGAAATTCTGTTCCATTGCATAAAAGCGATGGTATGCTTTACAGTGATACTGCATGCACGAGACAAAAATTGCACCGGGGGCCCTTTAGCTTTGGCCGGGGGGGGAATCGTCCAGGATCATTAGAAATGAAGATTATTACTTTTACATGGCTCGATTTCTGTGTCTGCTAATTTTCCTTCCTCTCACGCGAACATTTTTAGACTAGTTTGTGTCTAGCTCACTCACTCTGCTCATGCGTATTTCAGACAAATGTTCCTGAATACAAACATCCCTTGTATCCTTGTACAAACATCCTTTGGCAATAAAACAGTCAAAATTTGATTTAAAGTCAGCCAGCTGGATCCAACTGCCTTGAAATGATATAATGTTAAAGCCCTGGCAAAACTACTGGACTTTTGCACTTGCACTGAACATTCCCTGGACATCGCTAGCCATGTTCAGTGTCTGCACATCAAGAAAATTTAGGCTGTTGGCAAAACGACTGAACATTGTCGAGTGATTATTTGCAGTGCAACAGAAATGCTTGAAGTCTTGGGCAAGCTCCCTACAAAGCACCAATGAGCTAGAAATATTATTTTGATTTTGTTTGTGGTTTCATTCACGTCGTCCATTCTACCATCAAAAATTTGACATCTACATCTATGAAAATACTTTGCAAAGCCGTACGGCATCAACGCAAAGGGGATAAGAAACATTGAGGATAAGAAAGCTTTTTTTAT
This sequence comes from Aurelia coerulea, assembly GCA_039566865.1. Lineage (NCBI taxonomy): Eukaryota > Metazoa > Cnidaria > Scyphozoa > Semaeostomeae > Ulmaridae > Aurelia > Aurelia coerulea. The sequence continues at coordinate 17,976,266 of CM076956.1, read as the reverse complement.
GAGATAGGATGGGTCGTTAACAAAAAGGTAGCCATGATTTTGACTATCATTTCAAGATGAAAACGGCAAGAAAAGCCATAGAAACACAAGGCTATGGGTAAAGATACTATGAATAAATAAGAATGTTTGAAAATAACATGAAGGAGTTGAAAAAGTAGGACAGCGTAGCCTGGAATGAACAAAATGTGAAACTATTTCATTGCAATGCCCGTGATCAAACAGGACAATGTCCAGTGGAGTGGCAAAACGACTGAACATTTTTCTCCATAACATCTTCAAACAAAAGAAATTTAATCTTGTCCACTGAACATTTTTGACTGCATTCAAAATCGACACAAAAATTGTCAACGTCTCTGAACATGACTGGAAAAGACTGGACAAGTTGGCAAAACGACGCAACATTTTACACTGGACATTTGTCCAGTGCATGTTCAGTGCAATGTCCAGTGGTTTTGCCAGGTCTTATGATCCTCAAAATTAAAATCATAATTGTTTTGATTGCCGAAGGAATGCAAGGAATTTCATTCAGACTTGTTTTGAAAATTAATTGCACCCTTAACTAAACAAATTTTCTACTCGAATGAAAATTTCAGGTGGACCTGAAAACTCGGACAGACCTCAGAAACTGAAATGAGTTTCAGTTCGACCTGATTTTCGACTCCAAGGGCTAACTCCAAGGGCTTCGACCGCAGACCGTCAGAGCGGTCTGAGCTTTCTCATTCCTCATGTGAGGGTGGTCTAAGATCGAGGGTGGGGGATCTTGGTATGCAAGTCTAATGCTTCTCAATCGGAACGTTCAGTCCACGGAGTACTACTGTGATCGTTATGTGGTTTTACTGATTAACGCGACTGGTCTTCTTTCTAATTTTTTTTTATGCTACAGGTCGAATCCTTTCTATTGAAGACAGTCTGTTTTGGCTGCTATAGAGTCAGGGATCAAAACAATCTACTGAATGCAATGAAAGAGGCAGAATATATGCTACAGTGGACCAATTTTAAGGATAATAATTGATCTATTAATTTATTTGAGTTTTGGGGTGCCCACTCCTTCGATTATGAATGATTTCTTAAATTTCTTAACATGGAAACAGCCTAAACATCCAGAAACGTCCAGCAAGCCAAAAGTCAAACCTTGAGAGGATATAGAGAAAATTGGAGCTCAGAAGAATTTTAAGTTTAAATTGGCATTTGGTACTGTGTTTTAAGAGTTTTCTGTTTGCACTTTTAAATATCCTAAATTATGGTCTATGTCCCTGAAAAGCTTCGTAACTTGTTTCAGTTTGCAAAGGCTCTTTCATTCCTTAGTTGCAGGACGTTGCGAGCATGCTATCTGCAGATAATGAGTACTTGGACTGGAAAACTTTTCTTCTGGCTGCAGCGAAACCTTGGCCCCCTGCATCCGTTGATGGACTGCTGGAGACTTTGAAGAATTTTCAGGAAGTTGATGACTTGAAAATCAATAGAGTTGGGAAGGAAAATTTCGAAAAGGTAAAAATTGGTTTTTTTCTTATTTATCATCCAAAGCTGCAAAATTAATACAATTGACGACCCATTTAAAAGATCATCAATATACTTCACAAATATACCAACCTTTTTTAATTCTTAACAGATTTGTTTCGATTGCACGACAATCTTCCTCAGTAGGCCAGAAGTTAAATCTGAATGTACATTTACTTTAAAACATATAACAAATGGAAATAAGAAAAGATCAAAATTACAATCAAAAGAGCTTTTGAAATAGAACATGTTAAGATTTGTGGAAACAGTGTTGACAATGAAAAGGGCAAAAAAATGAACTATCGCATATCAATTTGCGAATTTCGATAAATCTTTATCTTACCGCCTTTTTTATCGCAAATTTGCTATGTTTTGCCCAGGGAGCGCCTTTGCCGTCATTTACTGATGTTCTGATCTAACTTGTACAGATGAAGATTGTCCTGCAATCAAAACATGTCTGTCAACATTTATAATGTTGCAATTTCACTTGCGAAATGTTTTACTGCCAAGTATCAAATCAACTACCGGGTGAGCCAGAAAAAAGTTCCCACTTTTGAAAATTCATAGCACCAAGAGTACTGAATGGATTGGAATGAATCAATTTTTGCTTGACAGCCAAAAGACTGAAGTATTTTTGTGATTTTTTTTCACCCTCTTACGAGCACTGGGAAAATTGATAAATTCAAGTTTACAAAAACTTGATGGTTGCAAAATGACTGAAAAAGCCTAAAATGCTTGATCAAATCCTAAAGGACTCCTCGCTCAGAACAACAGAGAAAATGCAATTTTGCTTGGGTGAGTGACATCGTCTGCACATCTATTGCCATGGGATTGAAAATCTTTAGTATCTGTTTGCAAATCTATGTCTTATAACTCTTGAGAGATTTGAAACGCCTGTGCATATTGTTCTGTGTAAGGAGAGTCCTAACGATTTGATCAAGTGTTTTAGGCCCTTTTTCACTCATTTTGCAACCCTGAAATTTTTGTACAGTTGAATTTACCTATATTTGCAGTGCTCAAGAAGACGAGAAAAATCACAAAAATACTTCGATTTTTTCGCTTTTAACTAGAATTTGAATCATTCAAATCCATGAAGTACTTGTGGTGCTACGAATTTTTGAAAGTGGGAACTTTTTTCTGGCTCACCCGGTATATCTCTCCAAATATCTGTCCAGGCATCATACCCTAAACGACCCCGCCTCTATGCCTCTATGTTCGACCCCACCTAGACTATGGTGATGTAATTTACCATTTTCCTGCTAAAGTATGTAATTTCAGTCAAAATATCATTTTACCAAATTTAATGGAAAATCTAGAATCTGTTCAGTATTCTGCTGCTTTAGCTGTGTTAGGAACATCTCGAGAGAAACTGTACACAGAGCTTGGTTGGGAGTCACTGACTTTCCAAATATAGAGTGGACGCTTTACCTTTTTCTACAAATTTATATATAATCTAAATCCTGACTATACAGTAGAACAGTAGAACGGTTTGGTCTGGCAGATTGATTAGAAATGGCAACCTACTTTAAATTGGGAGAGCTTGCTGAGCTGCTTAATTGAAGCAGGCTTCAGGCTTACAGTCATCAGGGAATAACCAACGGGGCTTCCTAAAAGAATGCTCTTGTTTACAAAATCATCCGAATTTGATTATGAAACCTATCATAAATTGTCTTTTGTCCTCTTTTGTTAATTGTCCAAATATATCTAAAGATGGTAAAACAATTGTTGTCTTTAATTAAAGGGTATATAATAGCATAGGGCTAAAAAATTTTCAAATCTTTAAAAAGGTCGATGTAAAATCATATTGCAGTTTTCTTTGAATTGGATGGCTTGAAAGGAACTTATGCTACTTTGCTGTAAATTTGCCGTGGAAATTTTTGATATCTTGATTTTTCTCAAAATGGCGGCAATTTAATTATTTTTGAAAAAATTCATGGAAAACTTTGAAAAATCTAAATCATCGCAAACCCTAAACTAATAGAGGAAACCTTCATATAACCTTCAAGAAAACCATAGTTTATGAAGGTCTACAGTATGGTGACAAGCAGGAATATGTAGCCTTTCTAGTTTAGGATTTAGGAATTTGATGACGTCATATCCTCAAATTTAATAAATGCCGCCATATTGAAACTAATCAAGATATCAATAAATTGCCACGACAGATTTACAGCAAAAAACCCTAAGTTACTTCCAAGTCATTTGTTGTAGAGAAAATTGTAATAGAATTTTACACCGACATTTTTAATGATTTGAGCCTTATATATAATGACTCGTTGACAAATCTTATTATGGGCCATTCTCTTTAAACAACATCGTGAACCATGCCCATGAGCCATGGTATTGAGATAATTTATTATCTTTCAAGTTTAGAATTCTCGTTTATGTTTCCTTCAATATAATCAATATAATCTGGCGCTATAATCAGGGCTTTTTGCAGTCTGCTTCAAAACCAGGCTGCCCTAAAGAGAGCCAAATTTGAAAAATTTAAACCAATCACAAGATCAGCTATGCCTGCGAAAATAGTTTGGGCTTTGATCTACTTGCCAAAAACGAAATGTGAAAATCGGCAAAAAAATTGTTTGTGATTTTTCAAACAGGAGTACTTTTTGGGACACCTGGTATAACTTTGGGACGTTATCGCATATTCCAACGAAATTCATTATCAAATCCAAGTTAAGCGTTGTATATCAAACTGATCCCTGTTTATCGACTTTTTGGATCAGGATGAATGTACAATTTGGAAGCTGTGATGCATCTTTTAAATTCAGCCTGTATTAACCGAAAATGCTCACCATTTCCTATTGAATATTTCAGATACACGTGTGGTTTTCAGATGAAGAGGAAGACATCACTTCCTATGCGGAAGATGGTTACAACCGATTAAAGGAATTACACTCAGTGAGTGCGCTGCCTCTTTAATTCTATTCACAGTTCGTCTAAAATCCTTGAAAATTCTTGTGCAAGCGGTCTTTTATGCAAATGATAGATCAATTATTAATCTACCGGGTGAGTCGGAAAAAAGAATCCCTTCTTGGAAAGCCACTACTCCATGAATATCAAAGCAATAATATTCAAAACTGTCTTGTTGTATTGCCAATATGTTCAATTAGGTTCAGTAATTTACCCGGCTTTAATCGGCCATTCCTTCCCGTGGATATGGGTGATTTTCTGCAGAAAGCCCCTTCCAAAAACCTGCAAAAGCGAATGAAAACAATAAGCAAATTTTTCTTCCTCAAATTGATGACACTCACATAAATTCGTGTATTTTGTCCTCTTGGGAGAATGGAATCCCCCCTGAATAGGTCATCGATACCAGGAGGACTTGTTCATCCTTCCAAGAGGATAGCACGTGCTAAAGCGTCCACAAGTCATTGCTGTAAGGCCATTGTAAGGCAGGAATGTAAGGGAAATTTTTTCATGATTTGGGCACGTTTTTAAGGTTTTTTGAAGAGGCTTTCTCGAGAAAATCCCTCATAATTTCAGAATGGAGTGGCCAATTTCAGTCAGGTAAATTTTATAGTAGATTTGAAAATTTCTACCATTAAACTATATACCTGCCGATATCATTGTCTTGATATCCAGGGAGCCGTGACCTTCCAAACGGGGATTCTTTTTTCTGACTCACCCGGTATTATGTAGTTAGAATGAATTTTTATTATCGCAAGGTTACAAGGGGGTTCTTTTTCTTGAAAATTAACGCAACAACAGCAAAAATATGTTCAACTATAATGGAGTAGGTGTTTAGTAATTGTTGCAAAGACGACCCGTTTTGTAGGATGCAGGACTTCGCTGTTTTATGATCAATTGAAGCCGAGTTTGATCAAATCTAGTTCTGCTACAGCAGAATTTCGCGGTAAGATTAGCATGTAACAAATCCAGCGTAGGTTCCACATCTTAAAAGGTTGGTGTAAAGTTCTATGACCTCTTTATTTGGACTGAATGGCTTCAAATAATCTTCAGCTATTTTGCTATAATTCTACCATTAGATTTTTCTCAAATCTTCAATATTCTCAGTACTGATTGCTTTTCTCATTTTTCAAGAATTCAAAAAACGTTTTCAAAAAACTTAAAACCATTGTAATTTCTAATCCTTTTAACGAAACATGAGACTCCTCCGACCATCACTATTAGTCATGCATATCGTGATATCCATTGAAATTTTCCGAATGTCTGACCTGGCATCTATTTTGGGACAAACTTTGAGTTAATTTTAAATGGCCGCAGGGTTGTTGTGAAGATCCTTGCTCGCTGTGGCATCATTGTGTAGTCGTATGTGATTGTGTGTAGGTTGTATTTGTAGTTTAGATACATTGTAAATATTATGAGCATATATAAAAAACATGAGATAATTTTTAAGAAAACCATAGTTGTTGATATCGACAATACGGTATCCAGCAAAACTCTTTCGCTCTTCTAGACTACGATTTAGAAATTTGATTACGTCACATCCTCAAGTGAGTTGACATGAAAAAGATACTGTAATGTCTAAGAACATTCAAAATTTCTGAGAAATCCAACGGTAGAATTATAAATAAGTAGCTAAAGTTTTTCTCGAGCTATTCAGTTAACAGAAGTAGGTCTTTTTCAACCAGCGCATTTGGCGAGTGGCATATTTCTTCGTTGACCCTGCTTTCGCCATTTTTATGACGCATCTCATTGGTGACAACAGAGAGATGACACGTGCAAATCATGCTGGTTGAAACGGACTGTTAACTAACTAACTCAAAGCTGACGTTTATCATTGATCAACCCTTTTTAACGATCGTAGTACTAAAAATTTCTATTGTAATATCTCATTTTATCAATATTTTTATGAAACGAAGAAAACTATTCAAATAGGGACACGCCCTTTTAAATTCTTAATTATTACCTACGTCATAACTCATAATCCTCACTTCTAGAATTTCTTCTTAAAAGCTTTTATATACATCTCATTGATGCTTCAGATGTAATCGAGATCACGCTTTAATGAGGACACAAGATCAAAAAGCATCAGTGTCTTCAAGTTTATCATAGTATTTTTTGTGGTTCAACATCTCTGTATCAAGTGTCTAGTTATATTCCTTACTAAGTTTTATGAAATAGTGAAATGTTGCAACCTTTGTAAGCAAATACATATTTTCCTTCGGCGATCTAAAAGCCAAATTCTTAATCATGATTCTTCTTGATCTACCGGGTTTCCCAAAAAAACGCAACGGATTTGATCGGGACTAGCGACAAGAACTTAGGTCCAATCAATCCAAAATGATTTTTGACATAATCCTCGATAGCTAACTTGAAGATAAATACCTTGTTTGCTGATATTGCTGCATGGAGAGTTGGAATATCAATCTTGAATGTCCAAATTTGCTTGGATCTCCAAACCAGAGGTTTCTGGTTTTGGCTAACTGAAAACGCGCTTGAGGAATCTCCTCAGTCATATGCAAAGTGTAGTTAGTAGTGTGGACATGCTAAGGCACACATGTTTTAGGCACATATTTCAACTGAAATTTGAAAGCTAAAAATTGACAAACATAACAATGTCGAAGGGAAAATTCACAAAGGAATATATTTCTTCAATCATAGTGCACCTGCAAAAGAGCCAAGCACGACTGAGCATTTTTAAGGATCTTATCCATGGATAATTTTCCCTTGGGCATATTTGATTTCTTGTTTCGTAGTAATTCGAAGAAAGATTAAACAAAATGCATTTCATTAAAGTCATGAAGTATGCAAGAACTAATTCATTTTTCACACACAAGCAAACTATTTCGCGTATTATTTTCTTTTATGAGACAGATGCAATGCTAACTTTTCGAAACTTTTGAAGCATAAAAAAAGATGTCTTTTCAGGACAAATTTGATGAATTTGATTGAATTTCTATTCAAAGATTTTCCTCAGCATTAGGCTTTTTTCTCTTATTTCACGGTAGTTCAGGAGATTCCCCAAAATAGCGCGTTTGCAGTTTACGCCAAAACTCAAAAGCTCTGGTTTGGAGGTTCAGGCAAATTTTAGCTTTGAAGATTAATATTCCCACTCTCCATGCACCAATATCAACAAACAAGGTATCTATCTTCAAGTTAGCTATCGAGGATTATGTAAAGAATTATTATGGATTGATTGGACCTAAATTCTTGTCGTTAATCCCGATCAAATCCGTTGCGTTTTTTTTTGGGACACCCGGTATATATTTTTCATATTTTTATCATTCAGGCATTCTTCGATATATTCTCCGATTACATTGATGGATGGTTTTCAGTTAACTATGTTGACATGGTAAGGCTAGTTTAACGATGCTATGCTATCCATCTCTCGTATTTAGCCTTCTTCTGTGGCTTGTCAACTCCCCCCTGTTAGTTTTATACTGCATGTAGCTCCATCTATGTTTTCCAAGTGTGTTAACAATATGTGAAAGCAGTAGCCAAACTGTGTGTAAGATGCCGAAGAACGGGCTGGCAAGAAAAAATAACCACCAAGATAAGACTGGTTCTCAAAACTTTTGGGGTGCAATATTTTGATGAACTAAGTAGAATACAGCACCAAGTACAATATAAAGTATACCTGCTGAGTGAAAATCGCTTAAAACTTTATCCACTGCATTTGCAGAAAAAGAAAATTTTGAAAAAGATGGTCGCGAAAACCACTGTAACAACATCACAAATGATGAAAGAGACATCCAGACCAACCAAAGAGCCCAAAATAAGACAATTTTTCTGTCATGAATTGCTCCACCCCTACTCGCATCTTTTTGCTAAATTAGTCACCACGCTCCAAGACGTGTCTACAGAATAAAGAAAGTCAACAACATTGATCGAGCATGTCGAAATTAGGAATAGTTAAATTTTTACCATGACATTGTGTTACTTTCGGACCTTGTTGCGGTATCCTGCCAAAACGATGCATCTGTTCTTTTATCATTGCAAAGATCAATTTAAGAATCCCTCTCGTTTCCACGAGAAATGAGGAAAAACTGTATTTGCACAGAAATTATTGAATAATCGAATGATTCGTTGGTGGGTTGCTGTTGATGATCAGTGATTTTGTTACAGTAGTTTTTGTGACCTTATTTTTTCCAAAGTTCATTTCACAGTGAATACAGCTGATAAACAACTGATTTCCACGCAAGAAATGTATGTTATGTTGTGCTTACTGCCATATAAAATCCATCGAAATCTTGCATTCAGAACATTTTTTGAACATCTTTCATCTTGGGGTTACTTTTTTGGCACATCCGTTACAGGAATCAGGATACAAAAAAATGCACTCATTTGATTCGAGCAATCATAATGGTGAATCATACTCAGTAATAGGCAGGAGGAATAAGTGCATGCCATTTGCCGCCAGACACTACTGTTATGGCAATCATACCTAACTCAGATTATGTACCTGACTGCTCGAACATTTCCAAGAATGTGAAAGGTGAAGTACTAAGTTCTTTTTTTATCTACGCCGAATTGTAAAGATCTTTTTAAAATTATGTACGCTTTAACTGATCCCAAATTTACTAGCATAATCATTAATATTCCTTTTCAGTTACTTTACTTCTGTGCAACTGAAGACCCATTGGAAGGATTTTTGCGAGCATTGAGCCTTGTAACTGGTATTACATTACCAACAAAAGAAGAAATTGATGCACTAGAAAATCAAGAAAGTCCTCAACAACATAGCCTGGTAAGAATGTTTCAAAGGTTATAGAGGATGTTTGAAAATCAACATATTTCATTATGTTTAGCAATGAATTTATTGCTCAAAATCATTCTGAAATCATAACCATCGATATTTAACTTGAACGTCGATAGCTTTCTGTTCAATATTCGCACCTTGAATGCTGTAACGTGTTTTTAAAGAGCAATTTTGCGACCGACCAAAGCTTCATGGACAAAGAGAAAACTCGTTCGTGATGATTTGGGATTTAGAAATCGATTAACTATATTGACTAAATGTATTGATTAAATATATCGATTGATTAATCAATTTCTTGATCCCAAATCACCACGAAAAAGTTTTCTCTCTTTCCGTTCATGTCGATTCTTTAGAAAATGTGATCGACGTTTTTTGATCGTTTTCAGTGTTTTTGAAAATGAAACTTTTAAGAAACTCGCGTCTAGCTCTAGAAACTGAAAGCAGAAAAATTTGCAAAAAATCCCAGAATCTAATTCAGGCTTTTTTGCAAAAGATTAAGTCATGAATCTTCAAAATTCGTCCAGTGTACGATTTATTGTGGCCTTTCAAAGGTGCTTAGCTTATTTTGGCCCACCCGGTAGTTTTGAATCTTTGTCAGCGTCTCAACTTGTAACATTGTTTTATCAGGCAATAGGGCTGAAGCTGACGTTTGGGATTGATAGCAAATTTGGTTTTTTAGAGATTAAGATTCATGCAAGCAAAGCCATGATGCTCGAAAGAAATGTATCAGTTTTGAAGTTGAGCTGCAGTTTTATGATTCATCATTTTCAGACAGTCTTCAGTATCAGTTAATCATATCTGTTAGATATATTTTTAGACACCCAATGCCGTTCCAGAAAATCGTACCATCTTAAATTTTTCTATTCGACTGACTGTACAGGATGCAATCGGATGCTCCAAGCAATTGCACATTTTTGAAAAAGCAGTGCAATCTTATAGTGATCCATCTTGAAATTGTCTTTTTGAATTGTCGTGCCAATAACCGATAATCTCAGAGTTCATTGCTGTACTCATTTGAGAAGACGATGACAAATGTGACTTTGTCTTTGAATGTGTCTTTGAATTTTAAATTTTAAAGGACAAGTCCGGGGTTTCTACGATTAATGTCAAAAAGCAACCTTACCAACTGCCAAACATCACTTGTGACTTCTTTCCAAGTTTTGAGGTGTTTTTCTGTTGTAAATTCGTACGACATTTTTTGTAAGCTAGGCACAATGTCTTCGCCATTTTGAAAACGCGACAAAATGGCTAGTCTCGGTTTGGGGGTTCGATTGTGACGTCGGAAATTACTATGAGAGTTCTATAAGAAAACAGCCTCGTTCAGGTCGAAGGCGAAATGGTTGAAATTACGTCATGAATAATGACGTCATTTCGCTCATTTCACAGATTGAAATACACAATTTCGCAGAGAAAAGACAGAGAAGGTTGGAAAAAAAGTACTAACCATTCACAACATTGTGATCTTTCATTTTATGAACAATTATTCCAACCCCGGACTTGTCCTGTAAGGACCTGTTTGAGAGAAGGGTCACGTTACGGATGACAGTGTACCAGATGAGTGAAAGTAATTTCCAGGTGTGAAAGATAGCTGGGCTGGCTCTGTATATGCACAACTGGTTGCGTATGTAGTAAGATAGCCCGATTAAGTTTCACTTTCATCGCTGTAAAGCTTAAACGTTGGAAAACGAGGTCCAGAGTTTAGTTCTATTTTGAATATAATATCATCCATGGCGGGGAACAATACGGTCAATGTAGACCGAATGAATTTCATTTCGCAATTATTATCAGTTATGAAGAGAGTGATGAGTAGATTCCAAACAACAGGCTTGCTAATGTTTGAAATTTTTCATTCGCCCAATACGGTCAATTTAGACCGAAAGAATTTCATTTCGCAATAATTATCAGTTTTGAAGAGAGTGATGAATAGATTCCAAACTACAGGCTTGCTAATGTTTGAAATTTTTCATTCGCCCAATAAAGAATCTTGATATCATTGGTAAAAGATTCCATTGGTTAACGATTGCGATCGTTGCAAATGAAAATGAATTGACCAAACATTGTCAAGATAAATTTATCAAAAAAATGTCAGCTGTGAGGAATGAATGTGAGAATTGAATCAAGGAAAAGAATAGTCAGCCAGGACGGATTTGAAACAACGAATAGTTTGGATCTACTTAAATTGAATAGCTTATAGATTTAAAAAGCTGGTAAAAGGCAGATGTTCTTGGATCATCAGTGAAGAGTTGATCACCATTACTTGGTAGATTATCGTTCTCCAGTTTCTCTTCAATTTCATTGATGATGGGTCAAAGCGTCTTATATCGATCACCTGCCCTTTTCTGGGTAAATTTATTCGATTTGTTCTTTGATTCAAGACAAGATCACGCTTTCCACATCTGCCGGCTTGATAAGAACGTCATTACGGTGCTTCAGATCATTTAGGACGTTAATCTTAGTTACAGTGTAGATTTGCTTAATCTTTTAATGACAATTCATGGCGACATTTCTCAATTTACTGGACGCACAAAAAATTATATTCACTTTGAAAGCCATATAACTCTTTCGGATTTCGTGATTGATGACTTAATCTTTATTCAAAATACTGAATTGGGCTTGATGAAAAAAAATTTTTAAACCTCTTGTAATTGGCAGCCTCTTCCTCTCTTAGGTGATTCCTGATCCACTTCTTACTCCAATTGTGTTGGAAGATATTTTAAAGGTACTTGATTTGTTGTGTTAGTTGCTCGATATTTTGTTAACGATAGACACAAAAATTTGATTGCGCTAACAGCAAATAAGGTAAAATGTGACTCGACAAAATGTTTTTCTGTTTTGTATGTTTTCTTTTTAATGAAAGAGTCTGGATCGATCAAGTGCATAATATTTAAGTGAAGAAACTTTCGTGGGAAGAGAATTTCGCGTTTTTCGCGTTTTTGGCCAAAATTCGCGAAAGTTTATTCTGCAAAATTTCCTAAGATGTGAAGTTCGCGAAAGTTTACTCTCGCGAAATTTCCTATAATATGGAATCAAATATTCATTTCATCAAATAGTGATATTCCTCTTCTTATTATTCAATATCATCAACAAACCTTTCGAACTATGCTACCAACAAGCAAATGTATGGAAGATTCGGAATAGTCATTTAAGAGTCAAAGAGCATTTGAAACATTACAAAAATTGATAAGGAACCTAATTCGCGAAAGTTTATTCCCGTGAAATTTCCCATTTTGTCCGATTCGCGAAAGTTAAGGTTCGGGAAAACCCAAATATTTCGCGTTTTTTCCAACTCGCCAAAGTTTCTTCCCGCGAAAGTAGCTTGAAATTGCGCTGTGAACCAGTTAATAGGGAACAAGTTTATAAGAACTGCATGGTGGAATTTGGTTGAAAAGAAAGATTTGAAAAAAGAATTATTTAAAATCGTTCGCTCTAAGGGATGCAAATTGTCAAATTCTTGTGACAAGAGGGATTTCCAAGCAGATGAATCATATTCCATTTCCTAGTAAAACCAGAAATGTACAAATGTAATTAATTCTAAACATGCTGCTTTCTAAAGCCAAAGTCCTTATTTGTAGGTACATAGTGCAGACAATGTATCTATTTAGAAACAGGCATATTTGGTAGAATTGATAACATTTATTTTGGTAAACTTTCGGCAAATAGAAAAATGGAAAAAGTGTGACGAGAACGTGTTCGAACTCGCAACCACGCAACCTCCTGCTATCTAGGCAGTTTATGCTCTACTGACTGAGCTATCCTGATGCTGGACTTGCTCCAAGTCTCGCTCTTGATCATTAAATACAGTAGGGGAAAGGAGGAAAGGGGGCAAGTCCATCCTGATGCACGCTTATACAGCAAAATAAATGTGTTTAATTCTGCCAAATATACCGTAAGACAATGGAGGGGAAAAGTTTGATGTTAAGGTGATGTAATTCCATCAGGGTTTTGTCGAAGGCATTGAGCCAGTCTGCGTTTGGAAGATTGAATCACGTGGGCTAGACATTATACAGGTTACGTCACCACACTGATCTGGATGTACGAAGAGCAACGAGGGTGCTTCGAACTTTTATTAATTGCATTTTGCGCGTTGCAGACCATTTCCGAAAATTTGAAGTGAACTGGTTATGTAGAGTTGTTGCATTGATCGTTGTTCGCTCCTCCGTCGCAATTGAAAAGTCGTTAAAGTGCATATGAAACGAAATTTTTTATTTTCGATAATAGTAAATTCGAGGTCGCTGATCACGAACATATGGCTGAAAACTTCGAAAAGTAATTCGTTACTATGTTATTAGCTCTCAAATTTGCGATTCAAGTGGTCACGGGGTCTGGGACGGATGTTGTGCTTTGACGTAATAGGTTTGTCAGTTCACAAAGAACATCGCGAGAACAGTGGCCTGTTGCACTTCGACGTTCTCGACGAGTCTGCTGAGGTTTTCAGAGGCAATTTTTTGACATCCAAAGCATCAATACAACAGTACTTTATGGAAGAACAACCGTCGACTCTTGATGATTGGTGTTTGAGTCTTTTACCATGGGCTGTTGGCTTCATTAGCTGAAGATTCATCGGCTGGCCGTAACGACACACACAGGCCAATATGATTGTTATGTCGAAGCGATTTGCTTGGTCTTGCTTACAGCATATTAGCAAATGGTAAGTTTATTTTAAGCCTGGTTCTCATATAATCTCAACCCGACGGCGACCCATCGGCGTCACTACTGCGTTGCAAAAGTTAAACTGCCGGTGACTCGTCGGCGACCCATCGGCGACATGTTGCCGGCAGGGCGCCGTCAACCATATCTCAGTGTGCATTCCCCGCTGATCCTCGTATTTGATTGGCTTGCTATGGTCACCTGATCACAGGGAATGCAAATGATTTGCTGACGCATCGCCGGCATTGCACCGCCTCATGTTCTCATATAATTTTCATTGGCGCCGGTGCCGCAGTAGAGTGAAAAGGTTGAACTCAGCTCAACTTTTTCGAATGACTGCGGCAGGACGCCGGCAGTCGGCGCCCCATCGGCGCTGAGTGTTCTCATTAAAATTAGACTACCGGAGCAAGGTCGCCGGTGAGCCGCCGATGGGTCGCCGATGGGTCGCCGATGGGTCGCCGATGGTTTGAAGCTATATGAGAACCCATCGGCGACCCATCGGCGACCCACCGGCGACCTTGCTCCGGTAGTCTAATTTTAATGAGAACACTCAGCGCCGATGGGGCGCCGACTGCCGGCGTCCTGCCGCAGTCATTCGAAAAAGTTGAGCTGAGTTCAACTTTTTCACTCTGCTGCGGCACCGGCGCCAATGAAAATTATATGAGAACATGAGGCGGTGCAATGCCGGCGATGCGTCAGCGAATCATTTGCATTCCCTGTGATCAGGTGACCATAGCAAGCCAATCAAATACGAGGATCAGCGGGGAATGCACACTGAGATATAGTTGACGGCGCCCTGCCGGCAACATGTCGCCGATAGGTCGCCGATGGGTCGCCGGCAGTTTAACTTTTGCAACGCAGTAGTGACGCCGATGGGTCGCCGTCGGGTTGAGATTATATGAGAACCAGGCTTTAGTGAAGTGTTTAATAGCTAACACGTAGAATAGCGAACAAGACTGTTATCCAACTTATGTAGAATGGCCTTATAATTTTTATTCGCGTTATGCAAGTCAGGGCGAGAGTCAGGGGACGTCATTTCTGTCAACCAACGCACGATGCCGATGGGCCTGACAAAATTATTTGCACAGCAGGTCAATTTCATTTGTAAACGCCTCTCAATTCAACGCTGAAAGATTCCAATTCTTCTGGGAATGTTTCCTTGTTCAAAATGTATTGAAGGATAAAGCTCTAACTCAGACTATTATCACCTTTAGTTTCTTGTTTTGAAAAGTGGAATCACATAATTTTTCCCATGAGAAAGGTTGTTTGTAGAAGTTTGATGATACAGAGGAGGCAGGTAAACAAACAGTTTGCAAAAATAACACCGTCTTCAAAAATATGAAAATAAGCACCTTAGGCAACAGAAACTAATTATATCAAGATATATGTAACTCGTTGATTGTGATCATTATCTTTATTCCTATCCCCTAGAACACTCAATCAAAGCTACTCAAAACTCCAGCCACTGAAATTGTAGATGTTTGCATATCAAAATATGACACAAACAGCAAAGACTGGATGCAAGGACTTTCCTGGTGGATGTGCAACACCTAAAGAACCTTAGTGACATTTCTTTTCTGTAATAGTATAATCAGATACGAAATTTCTTTTCCCTCTTTGACTGGATTCTATTCGTTGTCATCTGTTGTATACACGTATTCTTTCATAAGAAACTAAGAATTTGGGGCAGAACTGAAAGTTTCTTAAATTACACGTTTTTTTTATAAGAAACTTGGATCAGCACTTAGTACTAAAAGTTTCTTAATTTCGCATGAAAATTTTGGTGTTTTAGTAGTAAAAGTTTCTTAATTAGTTTCTTATTTTTTGGGCCTAAAATTGCGGTATTATTCGAAGTTGAGCCTTCTTCTCGAGAAAGGAATTCCATTTTGCATTGACATTGTCATCAAGAAGAAGCCATGCACATCAAGGCAAAAATTTACAAATTTTGCAGTTAAAAGTCAAGAAAAGATGAATGTACCTTTGTTAGAGAGACATAGAACGAGGGAGACATACAGAAATAAAGTTTTAGAGTTTCTTAACTGTTCTTGAGCGTAGTACTAGAGTTTCTTAAATTTTTGGTCATCGTAGTACTAGTTTCTTATAAACCAGTTTCTTATGAAAAAAAAACCTGTATCAGATTTTGAGCACTCAGAGTTTCTTACTAGTTTCCTAAAGGTTCTATAACAATCTTCATATTTACTCCCTGTTCCGCCCCGTCCAGTCTGAACATTTTAACAAAGTTTTTTGAAGCCTGTCTAATGTTTAGACATTACTCAAGTACCTTCCGAATACTATGATACAGGAAACAAGTGAAAATAAAGTAACTATTTGTCAAGAAATTCCTTTATCAAAATAATTAATCTTAGTTATGTGTTCCCAGTACTAAGGTTACAACTATTTTTCATAAGAAACTCAGACTTCCCACAAAATCAGTAGCGTAGCCAGGGGGGCAAGGGGGGCGACCGCCGCCCCCCAATCATCGCCAAAGGTGGCCTTCGTGATTCGTCCAAATCCGTTGAGAAACTGAAGGGGGGGGGGGTAAGTTGTATTTACCTCCAACAGTTGTCGCAGCGCTGTTTGTGAATGTGAAACGAGGACAAGGAAGTCAATCCCTTTAACTAATAAATGGCATATTCGCATCCTTTAAGTCAACAAGGATAGTAAAAATTTCTGCTCGCTTCGCTCGCGATTCCAAACATCTATCATTGTATGTCTCGTATAATATCATACTACCGCTTGGCTTTTTATCACGTCCAGGCATTGCAGCTTTCTTAGAATCAATGAACCCGACTTAGGCACCCCTTTAACTGTGTATGTGCATTGCATCTATTTGGGAAAAAATATAAATCAAATTATGTGCTTCTCAGAAATTTCTGCTCACTTCGCTCGCACTTCTATGTGTATTTACACTTTTCGTCTTTGGCAACATGCTGCCACTTGTTTACTTCGGGTCTACTTCATCGCGATTTCTACACTCCTAGATGCATCTAGCATTTATTTATGCCTTCCTTAATTTTTATCGACAGTGCCCCTCTTTTCGAAAATGCCATGAAAGTCAATGTGCGCTTCTCAAAATTTCATCTAAAACCGAAGAGAAAATAGCTGGGTATAGGTTGGGAAAGAATTTTCTGATAAATTTCAAATCTTGGCACCGGCAAGTATAATATTGGGAGACGCATTCTAAGCCAAAGTAAAGGATCTTTTTTCAAAAACTTTCTTCGTGCTCTGATTCGCACAATAACCGTCAGGGAGGTAGGAAGGATATCAAACTTGAGGGGGCACGACACTTCAAGGGCACTTTTTTCATTAAGCTAAAGGGGCACTTCATGAAAATAGAAAGGACACTTCTTTGTTTATTGCAAAATCTTGGGGGGGCACGTGCCCCCAGTGCCCCCCCCGGTTACTACGTCTCTGATAACCGTCACAAAACGATCAAGGCTTCCTTGTCGCTAAAGGCAAGCATGGGCATGATATTGGGAGATACATTCTAAGCTAAAGTAAAGGGTCTTTCTTCAAAAATTTACTCGTGCTCTGATTCATAGGATAACTGTTACAAAACGATCAAGGTTTCCTTGTCGCTGAAGGCAAGCATGATAATGGGAGATGAATTCTAAGCCACATTAAAGGGCGTGGCTACAAACATTTTCCTGGGGGGTTCGCCCCCAGGCCCCCTCATTGTGATACCCCCACTTTATTCATCCTGGCCACGCCGCTGCAATCGCTTTATGTTTCTTATGCTCACTAAACGTCACCATTCAATTGCACGAGCATATGCTGTTTTTCTAGCGTGTTGATAAGAGTTTCAAGACGATAGACGAATAAAAATTGAAGTTGGCAAACGATGGTATAAAACCTGCTTCATGGGCCCAAACCCTTAGCATTCTTCGTGGGCCCTCGATGGGTCAATCAACCCTTCTGCTGACAAGTGTTCCAATCAATCTGCCACGCATGACATGGGTATTCTGAAGTTAGCAAAAAATTAAGAAACTCCAGCATGTTTTTCTTTATTCTCACTTGTTTCCTGTATCATATTATTCAAAAAGTACTTGACTAATGTCTAGAGGGCACAGATCAGATCATTTTAAGAGACTTCCAGTACTGGCCCAAATTCTTAGTTTCTTATAAGAAAAGTACGTATAATAGAGAACTATTGATGACCATGGTTACAAATTTATTGCACAAATTTCAAGATTAAAAAAATGGCTCCAACCTTTTTAAAAACCTTGCTCAAAAAACACAATGTCTTTGAGTCTGTCTTTGAGTCTGTGAGTTCTCAAGTACGTGATCCTCAACATATACAGTAACAGTGAATAAAGTCTCGCTTGCTTTTTGGTAGTTTCTGTGCATGTCCTGAAGCTGTTCTCTGGTCAGTCTTCCTGGCCTAAAAAGAAAATTCAGTTTCAATTTGAGTCTGCTTTTCAATGAATTTTGAGGGCATTGATGTTTCAATGCAACACTGAAAAGAAAAGACTCATCTTCCATGTCAGAACTGATAAAAGCATCCTATTCTATTACCATTGATTAGAGAAATATGGTTAGCTGAATAAATTCCGAAGCATCAACAGCATGAAACCACAATGGAATGGTGGGTGTTACATACAATGTTTGATGTTCATATTCATACGGCAATTAGGCAAATGTTTTCAAACTTCCACTTCACCTTCAATATAGAGATAAAGGGAATTTAGAGATCAAGGAAACCCGTTTTTTCTGGCAGCCCTCTAAATCTAACCATGCATAAAGTTCAGTTAAAACCTTAAAACGTCGGTTTTGTTTTTAGATCTTTGCATTGTGAAATTGTTGTGTATCAAGAGACAAGATACCGAGGCCAATTCTCGTTCTTTAAAAGCATGATAATAAGACGTTTGGTTGCAAAAATGGTTATCTGAAGGATCGGAGCTCTTCGCCAACAAATGCTTTGATTAATTGCAGGGATCATCATTGCTTCAATTTCCCTTTCATTCGAGAGTTCTCCGCTTCCCACTTTGCTTCGGTGCTGTGTAGAGGCGCCTGGCCATGTATAATAAGCAACGCAAGGCCGGAATCTGGCCTTCTTCATTTTCACGACTTCCAGACGACAAGTTTTGCTTGCTAAGTCAAATCCATGATCACTGATAAATACTGCTTTCCATCTTCAGTCGCAAAAACGTAAGCAAGAGCCTGTAAACCCGACTAGAAAGCGAGCTTCATGAAGAGATATGCAGTGCGACCATTGCGATCACTGGAGCAACCTTTGTTCTTTCAATGAGGCCTTTGAGAATTGACAAACCTATAACGCCACATTCTGGTACGCAACGGTCTGACCGCGTTCTGGTTGGACCACTTTTTGACAAAAATTTCGCACTTTTGGAGCTTTGTATCTCCACAATTATAAGGCTGTTGAAAAAACCGATTGCACCATTAAAATAAGGATGAAAAGTTCTATTAAAATAGAAAATAAAAAATTTCGTTTCATATGCACTTTAAAACTACGACTATTAACCTAACTTTTCACTGAGGTAGCCAGCTAAGGCATCGTTTTGTTGAGAATTACCGTAGCTTCTCAGCCTTCGTACAGAATAGTTGCTGCTTAGTAGCTCATGGTGTTAAACGTACTGGATACAAGAAGCATCCTGCCAAGTAAATCATCATTTGTTCGTGCCAGAAGCCTAGATTTCAAAGAGTACCTACTTTTCGAAGCATTTTAACATCGATTTGTGACGATCTTCAACTCCCAAAGTATAATATGGAACATTATAAAAAGATATTTTCTTACACAGCTCTAAGGGCTTAGAATGACATTATCCCTTGAATATTAATGCCCTACCTTGTACCAATTTAATTAACAAAGTCATTTGATGAGCAGAAAACCACTACGAACACGACTCCCTGGAAGAACAGCGTTAGTGTTTGAAATAATTTTTTTTAGCAAAGATTGTAGTTTAGTTTATATTTTTCTTCTTGTAACTTTTTCATGTAAATATAATTTAAGCTGGAAATGAAAAATGAAATAATATATGTTATCTTCAAGAAAACTTAGGCCCACTTTCGCTTCAATTACAGTTAGATGATACGACTACCGATGATGTAACTAATGAAATAGGTCCTATAGGTCCTAGGTCCTAAAGAGTTTGCTCCTTCACATCAACTGATCACTGAAGGAACTGAGCATTTTCTACGCTGTTCTCCTTCCTGAGAGGCACTTTGAATGTCTTTTATCAAAGCAAGTAAAATGGATTCTAGTATGTTTGTAGGTATTGTCCTCATTGCATTTCAAATGAGCCTCCATGAGCTTTTCAAGCAAGCAGCTTATCTTAAAAGACTTTAGGTCGGGATTAAATTTAACGCACTTTTTACGTCAAGCAAGGCATGTTGTTGTAGAATTACGAGATGGCTCAGACTTCTTATTCCTAATGCACGGTAAATAATGCCGAATGTTAATTTTCTTAAATGTTAGTTAGTAGGATAGATGCATAGTCACCTGGAAGCGTTAATAAACAAAATCATATAAAGTCGGTTATTCTAATTTAAGACCTTTGTATCCGTAGGTGTTCAATCATAGTAAAAGGATCCAAGGTGATAGTCATCGCTTCAGCACAACAACTGATCCCTTAGACAGTTTCTCCGAGGTAAGACTTCCCAAATGTAGACTATGGAATATCATATCTTAATCACTTTCCTTTTTATCAAGCATAGAGATCTTTTTACACTGACAGTAGGAATCTCATTTACTTTCATTACGTTATTGGATGACCGAACATGAAGTAAACAAACCTTTATCGATTATTGAATTGAGGACCTCTCGGCGAAACCTAGCGTACCAGATCGCACCTAGCTTCCTGCACCAAAATGCTATTTATGCTTGCTTCATAGCACTATTTGGCTGAAAGGTTTGGCTATCTCACGAGATGTTTCGTGGTAACTTTAAGCTAAATCTATCCATGAAAACATTGATGGAAAGAGCATTTCAAACGTTCTCATTCAAGCTGATGGAATCGCCGTCTTTTCCATCCACATTCTGTATAGTTCTTACACAGAGACAATTTTCGACATTGTCTAGCTAATTTTGTTTGCACAAAGACTGGTCTCTACTGTTTCTCAAAATTTCGTGTTCCCAAGTGAATTTCGAATTTGATTCATTATCTTCCAAAACATGAACTGAAAAATGAAAGAATCAACATATCTTTGACATTTCCTTTTGGGAGTAAAAGGACATTTCCTTTTGGGAGATAGGTTAAACTGACCAAGTAACATCTCAAAATATAATGATGCTGACGTGCGTCTTGTTGACAACGGTTGATTGTAGGAGCAAGGCATGATCTAGCTCGGGGAATCCGTTTGGGTAACCAGGAGGTATATATCGCTGTTCGTCATTAATTGCTTAATTTGATCACCCATCAGTACATCTAAATGGTCTGCCCGTGCAATTTTCAAAGGCCAAAACATTTCAGAGGTGATAATCATGTGTTCTGCTTTAGATTAGAGATTAATAAATTTTTATTCAAAAAACCTCTTTTCCTTCTTCGGCAATCTCATCATGCCCCTAGTCTTTTATAAAAAAATTGCTTTCTGAGGGGTTAGTGCTGCCAGTTCATAAAGGAAGATCCTTCATGTGGCATCAGAATTCAAACTATCCTTCTCATTTCTTGAGGGTGTCTTTGGGGCTTCATTGGTTGCGGGTTTCGTCAATTTTAGTTCTTCGGTTTCGGGTTTTATGCTTTCCATGTGTGGGTTTGGTGCTTTTGAGATTTTTCACGGGTTGTTGTTTCTCCAATTTTTGGTGCTCAGATTTCGGGCTAGAGACATACTAGCGTAGATTCAAAGTTTTGCCTTAAAAGCTCGGATCTTGTGTTTTGCTTCCCAGATTTGTGATTTTTTCACATCTTGATGAGGTTCATTCACTGTCACCCAAAAACGATCATTGTTTTCCAAAAATATAATTTCAGGAAATGTTCAGCTGTATAGAATTTAAAATTTTTCTGACGCCGGCAGCAAAAATAGAGTATTTGGTTCTTTTTTCAGGAACGACTTACAGGAATCTACGAAGAGTTAGGCGGTGGATTTGGAGCTTTGCCGATCTACCTGTTGTTTCAGCATCCCGTTATGAGAGATTGCATCACAATGTGCAGGAGATTTCAGTCTATTGTAAGTGTTTCATAAATCTTATATTTTGAGTCATACCCAGTGGGCCACAAAATTTCCATAATTTGGAGATTTCTTGTGCCTAAAGTGCTGTTATTGGTTGAAATTAATCGAATTCTGATTAATAGCCGAAAGACAGATTCATTTTAGTTTTTTTTCTAGCGCTTTTATGAGAAATGTAAATACAGGTAAATTCGATTTTTCGAAAAATCTTTGGTTGCAAAACTGCTTGGAAAGGAGCCTAAAATTATTGATCAAATAGTAAACCATAACCTCCCCTCTGAAATAGCCTCTGGGGACATTCATGAATTGGATCAGACGACGAAGGAGAAGCTACAGAACATTGCCGAGTGGATGAGGGTTAATGAATTAAGTGCCAATCTTAAAAAAGACTAATTTTATGCTTATCGACCACCCACGTAGAAGTAATAAAATTGAAACTCTGGCTCCATTGAAACTAAATGGCACAGAAATAAAATGACTGAAAAAAACTAATACACTAGGGGTTATTGTCGACGAGAACCTCAGTTGGAACGAACACTTCAAATCTTGGAAAGGTAATGTAGCAAGTGGTTTGTCTGCATTGAAGAAAAAGTTCTTCCACAATCTAAGCTGTCTGAGGTTTACCATGCGTTGGTTGAAAGTCGCCTCCGATACGGAAATTTGTCTGGGGCATGCTGCTAACGGAACAGAGCAGGACTTTCTCAATCTTTGAAAGGCTAGATTAAAGGAAGGTTTCCACCTTTCTGAGCTTAACTGTATAATCTGGGCAATCGAAATATGTATAAATCGCAATATTTCCGTCAACCCTGGCTTCGCAAATCCTTGCTCAAATCTTTTTGCTGATTTCAGAAAAGTGGATTTACCTCCAAAACGACTCGAAAAAGTTTCGATTTTTTTTGCTCCATCATTAGCTAAGTAGTTGATCTACAACTTTGCCAAGTCTGATTGAAAAAGCTAGGCTAGATTTCCTGCATTCGAATTTTACATTTCTGTTTACTTTTCGACATCGAAGGAGAAAAGCGTTGGTCAACAGTTTAGCCCATGGAGAACGATTTGAACGCCCGTAGAATATTTTTGCAACAAAATTAGTTCTTGATCTGAGATCTATGCTCATTGTAGACTCTAAAAAGAAATTGATAATCTGTGAATGCTTACGAAAGTCTCGAAAGACACCCAAAGCATGGTTTCGTGAAGTTGCTGGTAAAAATCAGTAATTTTTAATCAATAGATGCAAATGATACTTTTACAAGCGCACTAAGGATGTCTTTTGGGACCTGCGTATGGTATTCCCAAAAGATGACGTTCATTTGTTTGCCAATGGAAAAACTTCTGAAAGTTATTTCAAGCCTGAGCTTTTGCAAGCGTGCTTCATAGCATGGTAATCCGTTGACCAAGGTTTCTCCATTTCGCTGTCGAAAAGTAAACAGAAATATGAAATTCGATTGCAGGAAATCTAGCCTAGCTTTTTCAATCAGACTTGGCAAAGTTGTAGATCAACAACTTAGCTAATGATGGAGCGAAAAAAAATTTAAACTTTTTCGAGTAGTTTTGGAGGTAAATCCACTTTTCTGAAATCAGCAAAAAGATTTGAACTTGGATTTGCGAAGCCAGGGTTGACGGAAACATTGCGATTTATACATCTTTCGATTGCCCAGATTATACAGAACAACATACTTTTTACCGCTTTTCAATTGGCCGAATAATATTGGAGAAATTAACTGTTTTCTGAGGAGAGTGATTTTGCGAAACGGCATTTCCCTGTGCACTAGAGCGGAAAGCAGAGTTACCTTAAAGCTTGGAATTAAATACCCATTGAAATAAGGGAAATCCCCTCGCTCTATCAGTTTGAATTGAAATTAAAAACGCATTTAAGGTAACTCTGCTTTCCGCTCTAGTGCACAGCGAAATGCCGTTTTGCAAAACCACTCTCATCAGAAAACAGTTAATTTCTCCAATATTATTCGGCCTATCGAAAAGCGGTCAAAAGGATATTGTTCTGTATAATCTGGGCAATCGAAATATGTATAAGTCGCAATGTTTCCGTCAACCCTGGTTTCGCAAATCCTTGTTCAAATCTTTTTGCTAATTTCAGGAAAGTGGATTTACCTCCAAAACGACTCGAAAAAGTTTCGATTTTTTTTCGCTCCATCATTAGCTAAGTAGTTGATCTACAACTTTGCCAAGTCTGATTGAAAAAGCTAGGCTAGATTTCCTGCATTCGAATTTTACATTTCTGTTTACTTTTCGACATCGAAGGAGAAAAGCGTTGGTCAACAGTTTAGCCCATGGAGAACGATTTGAACGCCCGTAGAATATTTTTGCAACAAAATTAGTTCTTGATCTGAGATCTATGCTCATTGTAGACTCTAAAAAGAAATTGATAATCTGTGAATGCTTACGAAAGTCTCGAAAGACACCCAAAGCATGGTTTCGTGAAGTTGCTGGTAAAAATCAGTAATTTTTAATCAATAGATGCAAATGATACTTTTACAAGCGCACTAAGGATGTCTTTTGGGACCTGCGTATGGTATTCCCAAAAGATGACGTTCATTTGTTTGCCAATGGAAAAACTTCTGAAAGTTATTTCAAGCCTGAGCTTTTGCAAGCGTGCTTCATAGCATGGTAATCCGTTGACCAAGGTTTCTCCATTTCGCTGTCGAAAAGTAAACAGAAATATGAAATTCGATTGCAGGAAATCTAGCCTAGCTTTTTCAATCAGACTTGGCAAAGTTGTAGATCAACAACTTAGCTAATGATGGAGCGAAAAAAAATTTAAACTTTTTCGAGTAGTTTTGGAGGTAAATCCACTTTTCTGAAATCAGCAAAAAGATTTGAGCAAGGATTTGCGAAGCCAGGGTTGACGGAAACATTGCGATTTATACATCTTTCGATTGCCCAGATTATATAGAACAACATACTTTTTACCGCTTTTCAATTGGCCGAATAATATTGGAGAAATTAACTGTTTTCTGAGGAGAGTGATTTTGCGAAACGGCATTTCCCTGTGCACTAGAGCGGAAAGCAGAGTTACCTTAAAGCTTGGAATTAAATACCCATTGAAATAAGGGAAATCCCCTCGCTCTATCAGTTTGAATTGAAATTAAAAACGCATTTAAGGTAACTCTGCTTTCCGCTCTAGTGCACAGCGAAATGCCGTTTTGCAAAACCACTCTCATCAGAAAACAGTTAATTTCTCCAATATTATTCGGCCTATCGAAAAGCGGTAAAAAGGATATTGTTCTGTATAATCTGGGCAATCGAAATATGTATAAGTCGCAATGTTTCCGTCAACCCTGGTTTCGCAAATCCTTGTTCAAATCTTTTTGCTAATTTCAGGAAAGTGGATTTATCTCCAAAACTACTCGAAAAATGTTCGATTTTTTTTCGTTCCATCTTTAGCTAGGTTGTTGATCTACAACTTTGCCAAGTCTGATTGAAAAAGCTAGGCTAGATTTCCTACAATCGAATTCCATATTTCTGTTTACTTTTCGACAGCGAAATGGAGAAATCTTGGTCAGCAGATTACCATGCTATGAAGCACGCTTGCAAAAGCTCAGGCTTGAAATAACTTTCAGAATTTTTTCCATTGGCAAGCAAATGAACGTCATCTTTTGGGAATACCATACGCAGGTCTCAAAAGACATCCTTAGTGCGCTTGTAAAAGTATCACTTGCATCTATTGATTAAAAATTACTGATCTTTACCAGCAACTTCACGAAACCATGCTTTGGGTGTCTTTCGAGACTTTAGTAAGCATTCACAGATTATCAATTTCTTTTAGAGTCCACAATGAGCATAGATCTTAGATCAAGAACTAATTTTTTTGCAAAAACATCCTACGGGCGTTCAAATCGTTCTGCATGGGCTAAACTGTTGACCAACGCTTTTCCCCTTCGATGTCCAAAAGTAAACAGAAAATGCAAAATTCGATTGCAGGAAATCTAGCCTAGCTTTTTCAATCAGACTTGGCAAAGTTGTAGATCAACTACTTAGCTAAAGATGGAGCGAAAAAAAATCGAAACTTTTTCGAGTCGTTTTGGAGGTAAATCCACTTTTCTGAAATCAGCAAAAAGATTTGAGCAAGGATTTGCGAAGCCACGGTTGACGGAAACATTGTGATTTATACATCTTTCGATTGCCCAGATTATACAGAACAACATCCTTTTTACCGCTTTTCGATAGACCGAATAATATTGGAGAAACTAACTGTTTTCCGAGGAGAGTGGTTTTGCGAAACGGCATCTCGCTGTACAAAACACGACTCCCGGGAAGACCAGACATCAGCCTGGACCCATCATAGCTGATACTAAATTTTTAAATTTGTTTTTCATTATTAATTCATGACATATTTGTAAGTTTTATATTTTAATTCTGTACTTATGAAATTTCGTGTAAATATATGAATTAACAAAGAAATAATCACCCATAACAATACGAAAGTCCATTTTGTATCACCTTAGAGTAGAAAATATATCTATTAAAACCATAAGGGATATAGTCAGCAAAGACTTGCCGTGGGATTGCAAATTTTAGGTCTTCTCTCGAGCATTTTATCAATTCTCTAAATATGGTGCCATTGTAGCCACGTGATCAAATCTTGAAAAATGAAATATTGAAATGATAATTGGCAACTAAATGTAGATAAAAGTTGCAAATGATTGGTCATCACATCTTGTGGGCACAATGTAGCTAGCTGGGGGGGGGGGTGAAAGACAACCCCATGTCAAAAACGGTTAATGTACTCTTAACATATTCATGGGAAAAGATAAGTAGGCGTTCTACTTGCTGTCTTCTTTGATTTAAAAATTTTGCAGTTCTTATTCATTGCTTACAATTAATTATAATTTTATCCTTCAATTTCATACATTTTCTTCTTGTTGGTGTATTTTTTAAGCAGTGAGAGATTCCTTAAAAATCATTCGAAGGGAAACAGCCAAAATCGATTTAAAACATTGATCAAATTTCGTTGTGACTGGAATTGAAAGGACCACAAAAAAGGACCACAAAAAACCTATTACTTTTTATAAAACAAAGACCTGATAGAAATTGTGTAAAATGGTGTTAGGATCGAGCGCATGCGCATGCAGCTGATCATAACTAATCCACTAATTAGCTCCCAAGTCGTTTTCAAGAGTTTACCTTTCGTCTTGTCAAGCTCAGTCTATGGAAAATTTGATCGATTTTTTATTCGATTTAGGCTATTTCCAGACTAAAAATGGTGAGTGAATCGTTTATAACCCGAGAAATATGCACCCGAAAGTCGAAAAAGCTCAGCGAGCACCATCAAGGATTCCGACTAAAAACCAAACCACAAGAACTTGAAATCGATCCTCTGTACGATTCTGTCTTGGTCTATCGAAAGTGGATAATGCTTTGGTGCATCTGGTATGCTAACGTTCAGGAAATTAACCAAGCTGCTTTTTTAAGCAAGTTGCTAGCGAGCTTAAGTTTGCTTAGTTAGTCAATATCTATTTGGCATTCATGTTGAAGGAATGAACGCATTAAAAGTCTTTGAAACTATGAGAATTTGAAGTGCGTATTTTTTATTCCAAAGGACTTTCATAAAATGTCAGTAGTATGGTGAAAACAAAGATTATCGGCAATATATACGCAAACAAGAATGATTTCAAGATCTCAGTAGACGATGAAGAACTGACACTTGTAGAGAGCTTTATATATTTAGGATAATTGCTTACAATAGAAAATGGCATCGTAAATGAGATAAGTAGAAGAATTGGACAAGGGTGGGCCACATTTGGTCAGTATAGTTACGTATTGAATGTTACGAGCACTCCAATATACTTTAAAAGAATCTCGAACGGAGTAATCCTCCCAGCAATACTTATGGTGCAAAAACTTGGTCTTTTACTATCAAATACAGAGCAATACTAGCAGTAGCACAACTAAATATGGAAAGATCAAGGCTTGGTATGGAAAGGAAAGATAAAAAGCGAAATGAATGGATAAGAGAAAAAATAGGAGAAGAAGACATGATGGAAGATATAGATGTGATGAAATGGTGTTAGACATGTCACATAACAGGGAAAATGGAAAATGATAATAGATGGGCCAAAAATGTACTGAGTGGACACCTAGAATAAAAAGAAATGGAGGGAGACAGGCCAGAAGATGTTGGGATAATATTGAGACGATGGTGGCAAGGATGTCAAACACAAGATGGATGTTGAAGAGGCCATCGGCCAGCAGTGGCCTGGATGGGTTATGATGATGATGACAGCATGATCATTGTTTTGTGAAATTGCCAGCTTTAGCAAGTTGTCTCTGAGTTTCCTAAAAATCCATTTGTGTATAATTGCTGATTAACTATTACAGCAAATATTGGTTGTGACATTTCATATGCTTGACATTTCCCCCTCCATTTCGATTCATAAACGATTTGTTTTCTCGTTTCTGTTTACTTAAAGCGTGGCTGCCATCAGTCATTTTGCACTTTCTGATAGTGGAAATGGATTTGTGAATACCTAATATTTGCAGGAGTTTTATCGAAATTTTATGATGTATGCCCGATGTATGCGTATTGTTGAGCTCCAGGTTGCACACGCTTTGTATGCAAATGACCCAATGAAAAACTAAAAATTTTCCAAAATTACCAAAAATTGATTACGTTACCCATCATGAAAGTTTCTAAAAGCAGCAAGGGTGTTAGGACACCCATGTTTTTTATTAGACATTCATCCAGCTTGCTTTGATTGATCTTTTTTGTCTTTGTTTTGTGTTTCCTTGAGGAATGCAAGGGAGCTAAATTCTAATGACTAAACTGAATGCGGTTTAGGCCAAGTTTCGTTGGAATGTTGCTCAATGTAAACAAAATACAAAACAAAGTAAAGAAAACAAGAACAATTAAAACAAGGTATAATCAAACATGGGTGGCATAGCACCCTTGGAAGTGGTTTATGGAATTATCTGAATTTCATTCACGGAAAATCCATGAAATCATTGCTTAAAAAACCATATTTGGAGCTATCCCGGGTGTTCCCAAAAAATGTATTCGGATCTGGTTGACTCCAGCGCTGTGAATATAGCTTCAATCAATGTCTAAACATTCTAAAAACGTTCCTCGATAGTTAACTTGAACATAGAAAACTCGTTTTTTTTATATTGGTACTTTGAGAGCAGACACGTTAATCGTGAAAGCTCAAATTTGCCTCTTCTTGCAGACCAGAGCTTTAGCCTTTTGGCCTAAGCTATTTCTACAGTCACAGCCTATAAATCAACGATAGCCGTGATAAAATTTGAACAATATTAGATCTTGTGTCATTCTGTTTTCCAGAAGTCATCCCCCAGTCACCCATTGGAAATTTTCTTAATTTGTCATTAAGATTTTAGTTCTTAATTTCGATGTGCCTCAGGAATTCGCTAAGGCCAAAAGCCCAAAGCTCTGGTTTGCAAGTGGACGCAAATTTGAGCTTTCAAGATTGATATTTCTGCTCTCAAAGCACCAATATCAGCAAACGAGGTATCTATTTTTAAGTTCGCTATCGAGAAACATTGTGAGAGTGATTAGCCATTGATTAAAGCTAAATTGACATTGCTGGAGTAAATCAAATCTGTATACATTTTTAGGGACACCCGGTAGTATTGTACAAAGTCGTACATTTTCATGAAAAAGCCATTATTGTAATTTTGTATAAAATTTTGAGTCCTAAGTGATAAAAGAGCTTAATCAAGAGCGTAGGTGAACAAACTGAATGATTTGATTGATCAAACATGCAATGTTTTGACCAAATTTGGGAATTGGAGACTATGTAACAAAATCAGGCAGCTTACAAAAGCAAAAATTCCCACAGCACTAGGTTACAAATAGAGTTTGCAATATCAATTGAATTAAAAATGCACTAACAGAGTATTTCAAAATAAGCAACATAATCAAATTATTATAGTTTCATGATTTTGGTCACCCATAATTTTAATACTATACAAGAAAAGTTTATGCCATGATAATGAAGAATCAAGGAACTACAGGGCAACGTTTCGCTGCTTTTCTAAAGTGATCTACCGCTAGAACTACTACCCATAATCTGACTGTTAGTAGAGATGACCACGTAGCCTAGCCTAACCTATCTAATCGACGACGCCGATGCTAAAAACGCTTCAAATTCGAGATTCATCAAGGACTTGAACGTGAATCAGCTGGCGAGTATTACCTAGAAGAGTGCTTTTTTGATCAAACAAAGTTTAACAATTTGATCTTCTCTGTAATAATCATCCCTGTTTTGAGAACAGCTAGATCCAGTAAATCTGCTCAAAGCTGCAAGTGTCAATGTCTATCGGCATTGACACTTGCAGTTTGACCAAGTGGTGGTGTGGTCAAGTGGTTAACAGGCAGTGTTTTTAATCGTGTGTTGTACCCGCGTGGGTTCCAATACCGTCGTAGGAACTACACAAGCTAACAGCCAACTCAGCTTTCCATCCATCCGAGGTCTGTAAAAGAGTACTCAGAGGTAGCTCTGAGGGCACAAGCCATAGTGCTGCAGGCTATAACTGGCTATAACCCCAGCCTACGTTAACTAATAAATGCTGCTAGCTTCCATCGTTGTCGTGATCAACGCAGTCAACAAATCAAAATATGTTATTGGAAAGCTATTAGGTCGTGTTTGATGCTCGACTAAGATAAGGCTCAAATCCTTACTGGTTGCCAGAGCATGCGGAAATCATCCAATTTCATGCTTGTCAGCCAATGAGATCACCGCTTTCTAGCCCCTGGAGACAAAATCGGTCGTTTGAGGTAAATTTTCTAGTACCCTCACTAAAACTGAAATGGATGCTAAAATACTTCAGTTATTTGCAATTTTTTTTAATAAATCAGTTGTGGGGATGTCCGTCCAGAGTTGTTTACATGTTTAGGCACATAGCTTGTTTGGGGCCGGAGCTGCGTTCATTTTCCGGTCGAAGAATATTTACCTTCGTTGAAATATCTATAGAAATCGCTACAAATGAGATATACAGATAAGAATTTCAGCGATTATGCATACTGACCTGAGCAATAACCCAAACTCCTTCACTGCTATCATATCTCAAAACTGGAGGCAATTTCTAATGATTTCTGGCAGAGATATCATTTGGGCCTAAGCTTTTCCTCGCTTAAAACTCATTCCATTGCACTTAAAAAGTTATGGTAAAATTCGTGAGCTAAATAATGCACTTACCCATGACTCAGGCACCAGTTTGACTTCGTTTGCCTTTTTTACATTAGGAAATTTTTATAAGAAACGACCAGTTGTGGGCGAATTGCAAAAACTTTCTTTGGTCCATATTTTTCTCTGCACATCTCTCCGCTTCAAACAACAAACAGTGAACTTTGTATCATAAAAGTCTTGCATCACAAAACATTCCTATAGAACGAGTCCATGCGCTTTAGCGAGGCACTCGTGAATTGTTTTCACGCATTTGATTCAATCAGTCAATGCAAACAAACAAAAGAACAAAACCGGGTATCTTTCGTAGCGAACCCAAAATAATAGTTTGTTCTTTTTATGTTTTGCATTGATTGAAATAAGAACGAAAATAACGAAATGTGTGAATACAATTCACGAGTGTCTCGCTAAAGCGCATGGACTCGTTCTATAGGAATGTTTTGTGATGCAAGACTTTTATGATACAAAGTTCACTGTTTGTTGTTTGAAGCGGAGAGATGTGCAGAGAAAAATATGGACCAAAGAAAGTTTTTGCAATTCGCCCACAACTGGTCGTTTCTTATAAAAATTTCCTAATGTAAAAAAGGCAAACGAAGTCAAACTGGTGCCTGAGTCATGGGTAAGTGCATTATTTAGCTCACGAATTTTACCATAACTTTTTAAGTGCAATGGAATGAGTTTTAAGCGAGGAAAAGCTTAGGCCCAAATGATATCTCTGCCAGAAATCATTAGAAATTGCCTCCAGTTTTGAGATATGATAGCAGTGAAGGAGTTTGGGTTATTGCTCAGGTCAGTATGCATAATTGCTGAAATTGTTATCTGTATATCTCATTTGTAGCGATTTCTATAGATATTTCAACGAAGGTAAATATTCTTCGACCGGAAAATGAACGCAGCTCCGGCCCCAAACAAGCTATGTGCCTAAACATGTAAACAACTCTGGACGGACATCCCCACAACTGATTTATTAAAAAAAATTGCAAATAACTGAAGTATTTTAGCATCCATTTCAGTTTTAGTGAGGGTACTAGAAAATTTACCTCAAACGACCGATTTTGTCTCCAGGGGCTAGAAAGCGGTGATCTCATTGGCTGACAAGCAAGAAATTGGATGATTTCCGCATGCTCTGGCAACCAGTAAGGATTTGAGCCTTATCTTTGCTCGACTACAATTATTGCTCTATGAGTGGTGGCTTGCACAAATGCCTCAGTTGGCCACGTGTCAGATTAAGACTAAAATTCGATGACAATTATGACAATATTTGTTAAATACTCCTTTCCAATGACTGGAACTCTTCTTCTACACTTGAAATATAAGATGTACCGGTTGCACCAAACTTTTCAAAATTTTGCACATGCCACAATTAATCGTATTTTAGACCCATTTTGAAGGTTAAGGGCTAGGTATATCTTTATTTGAAATCCTAAGTTGCTTCTTCTGATTTTTTATCTATCATGGCCTCTCGAAATTGAATAACTTTTGGTTAAAACTGTTGAAGCTAAAGAAGAAAAACTTGGGAGATTTCGTGCACTAGGGGCAAAAGTAAATTTCTTGTAAAACGTGTATAAAGATTGGGAAGGTAAGTAGATTGCTGGTATTTGAACGTTGATTGAAAATATGCCAGATTCTGAATACGATGAAATAACAGAGGTCCTCCTTATACCTTCTTGTTTATTTCAGGATCTGCAGTCTATTTTGAAAAACACTGAAACATGAAGGATCAATGGAATAACAGTTCTTAGAAATGAGTTGAAGAATCCGTAGCTTTTTGTAAATATATTTTGTCCAAGGGACGTACTTCAAATCTGTGCTTCGTATCAAACTTTACGATGTAAATGTGATGTTTTGAGGAATTTAATCATGTTCCCATTGTGTGTATTTTTTGCCCTCTTTCTGATCGCTGTTGGTACAGGTACAGTAAAGTCCCACCTTTAAGGTTAATGTACCCCTTCAATGACCACTCGCGGTGTTTTTCTCTTGATTATCACGCCCGCGACTTAACACGTATAAACTATACATCATTCGATTCGTCATTAAATGGGGGAGTATTTGTAAGCCAAAAAGAATGCAAATATTCAAAAATTATTCGTTTACATCTGAAAACGTGAAAATTGGACCTTCCCCCTTCTAAAACCTCCATGTCCCCTAGATAAGTTTCATATCAATCTCAATGAGATTTTTTCATTCTCAACACATTAATCTAACAAAAATTTTCTCAAATTTCCTTTGCATGCCTTATCTTCAGAACAATTAATAAAAAAATTTTGCCCCTCGGCCCCTTGCCTCGTTTTGAGATTCATTCAAATGTTGAATTTCGACCATCCAAATTTTCTCAAAAATGAGACACACTTTGGTCAACATATGCTGTTTCTATCTGTCTGCCAAATCTCAGCCAATCACGTCAAGCCATTGGGTTCAGGGAGCTGTATGATTTCCCATCGGTTGCTGAAAATTTAATTTTGAGAAAAGGGCTATACCACGAATCGATTATACAGGCCCCACTCCATATTCGTTTTTCTGCCATTTGTTAAAATTTCATCAGGGATTACAGGTGGCGGAGAATGGCTCAGTACTTTTAAAATGGAATTTTTCAGTTTTAAAATAAATAAAATCTAACCTTTCTTGTTGATGCAGTGTCGTCAGTTCGAAATATAAAGAGCTGAAACTTTGCGACTTTTTTCTAAAATTTAATAGACTTATTAAAATTTTAATTTCCTTTTCAAAATGGTAGATACCGATCACGTGACCAACCTCTAATCAACATCATCTATAAAATTAAAGAGTCTAAGATCTCGATGAGAGCTTACAGATGATGTACAGTTTTATCCATATTTGATGACGTCAGCAATTTAACGATCGTGACGTCATCAAAGTTTATGACGTCTCATAAATAATAACCAATTTATTAGATTACCTTATATGGCCAAAATTGGTTCTAGTAATCGTTATGAATAGTTTCAATGCATTTTAGATTATTTTTCACCAGTAGTTAGGGGTTTAAATGAAACAATGACAAACTGATGTAAATAGATATGAATATATGATGTAAATAATGAGCTTAAATGGATATTATATTGCCGATTTTTACTCATTGATGCTTTGGGATACGTTCTAGTAGCAGTATGAAAGAAATGATCAAATAAAAACGTAAATATTGCTAATATTGCCAATAGTAAGCAAATACTGCAATTTTCCTCAATTCATCATAGTGACGTCATGGATGTAATGAATAATCAAACAAGTACCCTAATATGCAGATTTTGTTCCCCTTACACCATTGTGCCAAGTTTAATTCTCATATCTGCAATAGGCCTATTGACGAAGTTGCAGAGAGGGGTGCACTTTGTGAAAGTGAAAACATCGATCATTTTGATGAAATGTGATGAGATTAAGCTTTCCGCTTTAGTGCACTGCGAGAAGCCGTTTCGCAAAACCACTCTCCTCAGAAAACAGTTAATTTCTCCATTATTATTCGGCCTATCGAAAAACGGTAAAAAGGATGTCATGTTGTTCTGTATAATCTGGGCAATCGAAATATGTATAAATCGCAATGTTTCCGTCAACCCCGGCTTCGCAAATCCTGGACTTGTCCAAGTCTCACTTTTTTTCGTCAGTCGATTAAGCCACAAAATGCAAACGGTAAAGGGGGATCCGCAGCGCCATTTACCTTTTGCATTTTTCTGGCTTAATCGACTGATGAAAAAAGTGAGACTTGGACAAGTCCACGCAAATCCTAGTTCAAATCTTTTTTGCTAATTTCAGAAAAGTGGATTTATCTCAAAAACTACTCGAAAAATGTTCGATTTTTTTCGTTCCATCCATAGCTAGGTTGTTGATCTACAACTTTGGCAAATTTGATTGAAAAAGCTAGGCAAGATTTCCTGCAATCGAATTTCATATATCTGTTTACTTTTCGACAGCGAAATGGAGAACGAGAAACCTTTGTCAACAGATCACCATGCGATGAAGCACGCTTGCTAAAGCCCCATGCTTGAAATAACTTTCAGAAATATTTCCATTGGCAAACAAATGAACGTCATCTTTCGGGAATACCATACGCAAGTCTCAAAAGACATCCTTTGTGCGCTTGTAAAAGTATCATTTGCATCTATTGATTTAAAATTACTGATTTTTACCAGCAACTTTACGAAACCATGCTTTGGGTGTCTTTCGAGACTTTCATAAGCATTCAAAAGCATTCACAAATTATTTATTTCTTTTTTTAGAGTCCACAATAATGAGCATAGATCTTAGATCAAGAGGATCAAGAACTGCATAATTGTTTTGCAAAAACATTCTACGGGCGTTCAAATCGTTCTGCATGGGCTAAACTGTTGACCAACGCTTTTCCCCTTCGATGTCGAAAAAAGTAAACAGAAATGTAAAATTCCATTGCAAGAAATCTAGCCTAGCTTTTTCAATCAGACTTGGCAAAGTTGTAGATCAACTACTTAGCTAAAGATGGAGCGAAAAAATCGAAACTTTTTCGAGTAGTTTTGGAGGTAAATCCATTTTTCTGAAATCAGCAAAAAGATGTGAGCAAGGATTTGCGAAGTCAGGGTTGACGGAAAAATTGTGATTTATACATATTTCGATTGCCCAGATTATACAGAACAACATCCTTTTTACCGCTTTTTGATAGGCTGAATAATATTGGAGAATTTAACTGTTTTCTGAGGAGAGTGGTTTTGCGAAACGGCATCTCGCTGTGCACTAGAGCGGAAAGCAGAGTTACCTTTAGAGTCGCACGGTCGCACGGTCCAACTACCGTCGATTCAAAGTTTTCTTGTTGCAAACACCTTGGAAGACTTGCATAAAACAAAAAGTTGTGCTAGGCTCCGGTCTTCCATATGACACAGCAAATTGATACCTTTGAGAATAAATTGTACACCTTTGAGAATAGATTACAGGGGAAATTTCTTTACACAAACTATGTGCATTTCCGATGTGACAAGAGATTTTGATTCTTGAGAAATATTTTCTTTTCTCTGTATTTTGCTATGATAGAATGCCCTCAGAACTGTGCAATCTATTGTCAAAGGTATCATTTGCTGTGCCATATGGGAGACATAAGCTTTGTGAAACCTTTTGTTTTTACGCAAGTCTTCCAAGGTGTTAGCTACAAGAAAACTTTGAATCGACTGTAGTTGGACGGTTCGTCTCTTAATCTCATCACATTTTATCAAAATTACCTATGATAAAATGGTGGAAAAATTGATTTCTGGTGACTTTATTGCCAAATGCATCAACTGGTTATTACTATGAAAGAGACTGATTTAATGCCGATTGCTGGGATTCTGCTGCGGATGAAGGTAGGCCCATTAGCTTTCTTGCTAGCAAATATTCGTCACGGATTTTCCAAAAATCACGCAAACAAATATTTTCATCTCATTCCTGAACACAATGAACGTAAGATGTGAAATTTTGAAAGCTGTATCTTATTTGTAGCGTTCCTGACAAATTCTTGAACATAGGCCAATTTTCGAAGGAATGAAATTCGATGTAATGACGGTCCTGATGAGATTTTAACCAAGTATTGCAGAAAAACAAATGGAGTGGGGCCTGTAAAATCGATTAGTGGCCTTATTTTCAGTCATGTGATCGGAATACGACGATATCATCGGTTAACCCTACTGTACCCTTGCTCTTTGGGTCAGGCCCCTGCCCGGGGGGGGGACAAAAAGTGCCCCCTAATTATCTCCAAAATCATAAAAGGTATGCCGTTGTAACTTTTCACAATATTAATTACATCTATTTGGAGTCTAATTATAGACTTTATTGTTAATTGTTCACGTGGTTTGTTGCTAGGCGACTAGACAATAAGACCATGTCACATATAAGCTTCAGTACTGAAAAACAACATGTGCTAATTATTTCAGACAAAATGGATTAAACCCGCATTAAAAACTACTTAGAAAGGAAGAAAATATGTTTATCCATGGATTTATATCAACATTTTAAAATGGTGTCCATCTTTGCTAGAGATATGACATCATCAATGCGAATGGCGCCATAGAATCTACTGCATAATTTGCTGATGTCAACAAACATAAATAATGTACATATCAAACGAAAGTAATTTACAAAGGAAATCGTTTCATACCAAGTACAACTTAATCAAGATTAAGACAGAAATTATGACTGCTTTTGTGATTTTCTTTATGACCACTTTCCAAATATTGGTATCTGCTGGTAACGTGAATTAGATTATTACAATTTAAAGTCTAAAATTGAATTGCCAATGAAAGAATAAAAAATTCATGGATGTTTCAGCTCTTTTCCCTATTTCCTCTCTGTTTTATAATCAAAAGTCTAGTTGGGGGGGGGGGGGGAATCCCCCCGGTACAATAGGTTAATAAACGTGAAGTTTGAAGATGTGCGGGTTTCCCTATGCTCTATTGAAAGGTATGACTTGTATGCTACGTTTTTGATATGAACCATCGGACTACGGGTGCCTCATTCGAAATGTCAAGTGCAGCCTGACATATGCGTGGGTAAGCGGGTACATGGAAACAATGGGCCAGAAAACGAGGTGCAGCCTAAACGAGCTGTTAGACTTTTTGGTTTGGTTCGTATTGTTTAACATTAGCATATGTAATACCGAGCTAACGGTGAATTTGGAAACAATTGAAATGCCTTTGATGTAATATATAGGCTCGGATGAAAATTTTCACTTCAGGAAACTGCCTTTTCAGAAGAATCCAGGCAGATGAACAACCCTGTCATGATAAGTGAATTTGATTTTACTTCAGGTGAGGTCGCTACTTATTTATTTACGCAAAAACTTTCGCGGAAAGATGCTTTCACAATTTAGAAGAAAAGCAAAATTTTCGGAATTAGCGTTGCTTTCGCGAATCGGTCCAAATGCAAAATTTCAAGGTGATGACCTTTCGCGAATTATGTTTCTCGTCAAATTCAAATTTTCGACTGCGCAATAACTCTTCCGAATCTTCCATACCTAGACAGTTGTTAGTAGCAACGTTCAAATGAATTTCTTGGCATTTTATTACGACAGCTTTTGGCTCTGAACTTTTTAGAATTGAATTTTCCTTTCATCATACATGATTTATTGGAGGACCGCAAATATAGACAAAAGCGGCTAAGGTTTCTTTACACCCATTTCAAGTCATGTGATCAATTTCTTGATAAAACATCTTTTTGATTTCTCTAACATATTTCGTGACATGCAAAGTTGTGCCATGAGTGTAAAATATAGCATAATATTAAAACTTTCCAAAATTGTGGTCACATGACTTGCAATGGGTAAAATAAGCCTTAGCCGATTGTGTCTATTGCTTTTGAGCCAAGAAAATCACAAGGAAGAACCAGATCATAAACAAAATATTTCATGACGTATCACCTAATTTCACTGCCAGCAAACTATCTTACAATGCTACAAGAACGTTTCCACATGGACAGGGACATCGCCAACCCAAAACAACTGAGGTGGAAAAATGAGGTGGTCTGGGGCCCCATAAAAAATTTGCTCGACCACGCCCTTCAGACTCTCGGAAAGCGTTAGAAACTCCCTTTTTCTTCATTTGATCTATTTCGAATCAACTGAATACCCTTTTCACACTGACACAGTTAACCCTATTCGTACTGGGGGGGGGGCGTTTTTCGCCCCCCCCTACCAGTTTTTGCTGCATTACGCTAAAACGACAAGAGATACAACCACCAGTTTTGGTGACTTTTACTCAAATTTCATAGGCAATTTAATTCTTAACATTTCATTGTTCTACCTCTGATCATGTGACCACAGTAATACCATATTTGGAGAGTAGTCAACAAAAAAAAGCTTAAAATGTCCATAGTTTTCGTGTCGTTTGCTTGATCGATCTCAAACATGCACCATTCGATTGCATTTGATGAGTACTTTCATTTGATATATAATTTTTTCATATTTGCTGATGTCAGCAAAATTTAATATCTATGACGTCATTCACATTTATGACGTCATTTACCTAATAAAGCAGTGTCAAATGTAAATTTTTTTAGTCTAAATTGCTTCATATTATTAATTTGATTCATTTTGAGTCTATATTTACCAGATAAAAGGGCAGGACTGGCAAAAACCTGCGATGAAAGAAAATGCATGCAACAAAAGGCTAATTTAAGGCTAATTGTGCTAAAAATAGAAACGAAAACTTTTTGCAAAGTATGTATTTTTGAACTATAACATGTTTCCTATTATTTGAAACAATTTTGGAGAAAATCGGTTGAGTGGAAGATTAAATAGAATTTTTCTGGTTAAGAAGGTATAAATTTGCCAATTTTCGTCAGTTTTTCGGTTGCCTAGCAACGAATCACGTGACTTATTAATTGCCATTGTTATATTTGAATAGCCAACTGTCTAAAGAACAATAGGGGTAAGTCTCAAACAGTTTTGACATTGAAACAATCATGCAGATTGCATTCATTTTCAGTAAACCGCACACTCAAAATGTTTCCATATACAAATTTGTTTTGACTTCAACTTTGGAAAGAAGAATCACTTTAAATTAGTATATTTCTGAGTGTGAATTCTGTCGATAATTGCTTCAAAATGCAAATAGGCAACAATATTTCAATAATATTTTGCAAACTTTCAACGCTCACAGGATAATTTCAAACAGGAGATAGATAAGCCTGAGAAGATGTCCTCCATGCTAAACTGACTTATCTAATGTCTTGCCATGACAATTCGTGATGATTCATAACATTGGAGCATGAAGTCACTTACTTCTGGAGGACTTTTGCATTAAAGGGTAGAGACATAGCTATATCGACAAGCTGCTATAAATAGGCTGAAGAAACGCCCACAAACCCATTGTTTCCTTCGCCACACAATGAAACGGCAGGCGTCAAAGTTGTTGAATACAATAGATTATATTTTTACCTTGGCCCGGGCCAGCTTTTAACTATGTCGATTCCCTTTAAACGTACGTTTTATGGAAGATTGTTATTTTTATCATTTTCATAGATTTTTGGTCTATAATTTTAGTTATTTAGAATATGAATTCTCTCCTCTCCTGCTCGTCCCGACCTCTCCTCGCCCTGATATGATTGGTGGTTGCAGGGTGGGCAGGCTGGAATGTCCACCGATTCGGAAAGTTCATGTTGAAAATTGATTTTATAAACATTTTAAAACCCTATTTTGAAAATGTCTTTCATCTGGTGGTAGCAATTGAAGCCACGCTGTTGTTTTAGATCGAGGAGTGTGATTTGTTCTGTTTGGGCTTAGCCATTGGAGGGTCATGGAGGACGTCCAAAAAGAGAGTAAAAGAGCAAGCGATCATACGAAGAGCAGAAGACGCAGAATTTAGTGCAAGTAACCAAGTATGTGAATTTTCTCGTTCTATGCAGGCGCACAATAGTTTGAATTTCTGCGGAAGTATATTTTCGTCGCGAGGAAAAACCAGGGTAAGGTTTCTTCCACTGCAAGCACCTCCCTCCGCCATTATCATCAGATAACGCCATAGAAATAGAGCTCACTGATTGGCTGGTCAACCAAGATTATATCATGTGTAAACAAACCAAATATTATATCGTTAAAAAATCTGCCCTTGTATCATTTTAGAAATTTTTATCTTCTGACGATAACTATGGGGAAATTTTGGAAAGGCCTTGTGAAATCTTTCAGTTTGAGAATCAAATTTGAATCTTTGGTGCTCAATTTCATATGAAAAAATTTGGAAAAAATTTGGTTAAAGCAGCCGTAATAGTTAAAAATGAGCATGCCGATGAATCTCTTGATATGATTTGTTACACCCATTTTGAAGGTGTTTACTTTTCCGCGCAAATTCATATTGTCAATATAATATAATAAAGTTGCTTTGCATATTTTAGTTTACACTCTAGTTTACAATCGAGTGAAAATATTTTCGTAGTTCAAAATTTTCGCTAGTTCTGAGTAGATGTCCCTAGGGTTTGGTCAGATCTCGAGATGAATTGCTTTCTAAATACCACAACTGTGCACTAAACTACGTGAACAAAATCCACAAAGATTGTTTTGAACATCTACTTTGAGGCAACAGAAATGTCTTTATTTCTTCTTTTAGCAGAATCTGCTAAAGCTTTAATTCGATCCAAGTGGTTAATTCGAAACCATAAATTCTTGGTTCCTTTGCCATTTTTGTGAAACATTTGATACAGTACTTACATTGTGTTATTGTTCTCTTTGTTCCATTTATGAATCTTCAGCAGCAACTCGCTAGTGTCATCAGATTTAATGATAATATAAATGAGGGGAGGGGGCGCTTCACTGTTGGTTCATATGAGCGTGTGCTCTGCAAGAAATCCTGTTATGAACCAATCCTAGAACATAGGCGGGATTTTGAGACCCAATCCCAGAAATTGGATGAGATTTTCAGCAAGTGTTTTCCCCACCAAAGAATTGCATGTTTTTGTTTGTCCTAAGCCTACCAGAATGAGCATTTAACATCACAATCATTGTGCACTACATGAAGGCTATGCATGGCAGCTATAAAGTAAACTAAACTCTAAAAAACTAAACTTTAATCAACTAAATTAAACGCCAATTAAGGTAATAAAAATTAAGGTACCTACCCCAGACAATATTTGTAAAAAGGCTAAAAAGTACATCTCATTCGCGGATCTGTTTGTGCCGAAACTACCCATAAACTGGGATATATCATCGGATGTGTGGATAGTGCAATACTCATCCCAGGCCATATTCACAGAGATATGCCTTTTGCCTTATTTGTCATAATCTGGTGCTTATTTTTCATTAATGCCACGCAGACGAATTATTTAACTGCAGCATCTTGCCAAAAAAGCCTTCAAAATGAACTACAGAACTACGTTGCAAAGGAGATTGAAATTTGTGGTAAGCACAGCAAGAACCCGCAAAATTGAAACCAGTTCTTTAAAAACAGCCTGCTTAGCTTAGTTTCCAATAAAAAGGCAATTAATCTGGAAACAGGCTGGCAGGTTTCTTATCACATGA
This sequence comes from Aurelia coerulea, assembly GCA_039566865.1. NCBI lineage: Eukaryota > Metazoa > Cnidaria > Scyphozoa > Semaeostomeae > Ulmaridae > Aurelia > Aurelia coerulea. The sequence continues at coordinate 17,934,232 of CM076956.1, read as the reverse complement.
TTAATAAGAAAGTATCAGAAGTTCAAAGCCTTCTTCTTCGCCAATAATTATAGGTAAATTTTCTAAAATACTTTGAAAGAATTAGCCAATGATATTAGTCATTTTATAACAAGGGGTGCTCTCTCCTCGATTGGCTAAGCTACCGAGAGAGCCCACGGCAAGAAAAGTGAAAATTTCCCCTAATCTCCGATGGTCGAGATTTCAACGTGTTCGACAAGTTTCCGAAATAGAAATTTACACTTCCAGTTTCCATTTGATCTCCACCTTCTCCACACAGTGAAACGTACACCATCAATTTCCTATAGTTTCCAACACAGGAAATAGAGAATTCTAATCTCTATGGGTCGTCAGTGGCGGACTGGCCCACCGGTCCACCGGCCCGTGGCCGGTGGGCCCCCCTCAAATCCTTGCAAAAAGGGCCCCCTTTTTCCTGGAAAAGGGCCCCTTTTGCAAAATTAAGGATATTTTTGGTAGAGTTGAATGTTTGAATAATGGACATCTCACTTCACATTTGAATCCTTCAGTGTTATTGAACTTGCTCAAAGATATGAATACAGTCGAGAGCGAAGATACGGATGGTGAAGAAGTGAGCACCGTTGCAGAAAAAGTAAAAGCCCCTCCACATCTGCCAAAAGATGGTTCTCGAGATTCCTTCACAGAAAATAGTTGTTATAGGTAGTGTAGGGTAAAGAAATGACTGAGAGAGTCACTCTAAGCCAAAGTAAAGGCTGCCAGTTTCAAAAAATTTCCGGGATGCACTTTGTCAACTGCTCCATTTTAGGGGCACGCAAAAAATGGATTGTGAAAAACTGAAAGCTTTTGCCTGATAATTTTCATGAGAGTGGTCATTGATAGAAAACTGCAAAAATAATTTTGCGAATTTCAAATTTTCCAATTCTGCTCTGGTAAGATGGGATGGCGATAGGCATTCTAAGCCAAAGAACTCAAAAAATTTCCCTGTGGATGCTTATTCATAAAACTACTGTTACAAATGATCAAAAATTCAATTTTAGCATCGGCAAACCTGGGATTGGGAGAAGCGTTCTAAGCCAAATGAGGAGGCGTGTCCTCAGAAATTTTCCTGGGGACTTTGCCCCCAGACCCCCTTAATTTTGATACTCCATCAGTTAATTTGCCCTGACCACACTGCTGGGGGGGGGGTCAGGAAAGGGTTCCTCAACAGTTTGAGAAACGAAAACATTATAGATCGTCTGGCCCACAATACAAAAAAAGGCAAAATTACTTTCATAAAGTAGAGACAATGTAAAGAGTTTAATCATGCCATAAGAAGATATATCGTGAAATATATGCCTCATTTTTAAAGAAAGTGAGTTTAGCTTGGCTATTGGTAAGGAATCGAGGAATTGCGACGAATTTTGCCCCTGACCCAATACATTACGCACAGGGTAGCATAGCCAATTTTCAGACTACTATTGGTAATAGGACAACCAACAATATACACTAATTTTTTTTAAAGAAACGGCCTATATATAAGAAACCGTCTCAAGTTTTCGAAAGTTTAGAAACAACCCTACCTAAATTGAAAAAGCTAAAAAACTTTTACAATTTACAATTCTAATTTTCCTATCGCACTGAAAAATATTTTGACACTATACAATCCTAGCAAATTGTTTGGACATTATTTTGAGTGCGAATTATGTTATTTACTTGTTTTGAGATCTTACTAAGTAATTTGGGTGGCCTTTAGACAAAACAAAATGAACCCTATACTTCAGCAAAATGGCCTAAAAATTTAAGAAACTGCCTACCATCACCAGACCTTAGTTTCTTATAAAAGAACAATGAGTGTATTTGTTCAATATTAAAGAGAATGAGCTTTAGACAAAGAAACCACCGCAGGAAATCATATTATAACTAGGCCCGCTCGGCGCGGCTTCGCCGCGCCTCCGCGTTCCCTTTAGCTTCGCTGTAGTTCATCTAAGTGGCAGTAATTAAGGGGAGAATGTATCTTCGTTAGTTCATTCAATAAAGCAGTACTTAAGTGAAAATTCAAGGAAATGTATATAAGTGTATTTTGGGACTTGCTTCTTCGGTGGAAGTTTGGACGTTAAAGAGATGAACCTGCTGAAAAGTTAGTTGTCGTCGTTGTTGTTGGTGCCTTGGTTGTTTCAGTTGTTTCAGTGGAGTCAATCTAGCGGCGTTTGTTGCCTTAAGGAGTCAGCTGCCTTAGCGCAGGCGCTTTTAGTTGCGTCAGTTGCCTGACGGGCCTCAGTTGGTATAGTGGCCTTACTTACGTTAGTGGCTTCTTGTTTTAGTTGTTGAGTGGACTTGCCCAAAGACGACTTGGGCAAGTCCAGTTGTCGAGTAGATGTAGTTGCGTTTCTTGGCTTAGTGGACTTGGTTGTTTCAGAACCTTTAGTGCTCTTAGTTGCGTTATTGGCCTTGGTAGCTTTAGTGGGCTTTCTTACGATAGTTGGCGTCTTGTTTTAGTTGCTGAGTAGATCTGGTTGCGTTCCTTGCCTTAGTGGATTTGGTTATAACTTAGTGCTATGGGATGCTATATGATTTAATTTTATCTTTTTTACCGACGGCAGACCTCAGTTATAATAACTGATTTACAGGGGGCAATGGTAAAACTTAAAATAAGTAATACATTACAACATATACAATAGTTGTTAATCTAACGAAACTAAATTACAACTTTTCATTTGATGATTCAGTGTTACACCTCTTTTTTGAATGCGTTCAGGGTTGAAGAATTTCTAACCTCAGCGCCTTTTGTGGCGTTAGTTGCCTTATTGGCCCTCAGTTGCTTTAGTGGACTAACTTACGTTAGTTGTTGTCTTCTTTCAGTTGTGGAGTTGGTTTTGTGTTGTTTCTTCCCTTATATTAGTGGACTTAGTTGCCTCAGCGCCTTTAGTTGTGTTAGTTGCCGTATTGTCCTTGCTTTGATGACCTTACGTACGTTCAGTGATATAGAGGCGCTTTCGGTTATATTATTGTATACGTTAAGTAGGGTGATTGTTGTGGTTGCCTTACTCGCTGTAACTGCTTTACTTGCCCCAAATAGTTTGTTAGAAAAGTTATAGGGGGAAATTAGTTGGTATTGTCCTAGTAGCCTTTGTTGCCTATGGTAACCCTAATACGTATGGGCTTTTTTGAGCTACCATTTATAAGGGGGGGGGGGGGGTTCCACCCCGCTGTGAAAACTCCCTTAGAGTCACCAGAATTCAATACAAATTGGTTCAGTGATAGAGCAAGTAGTTTGTAGCATGTAGTGCAGTTTGGGTATGGCTGCCACGTCTTATGAGGTGACAGTGACATGGAAATCATTAAAAATTAGGCTTTCAAAGTTAAATTTGTGTTTAAAACAATGATTTTGCTGCTACCTGCTTCCAAATATGGGCATGTCACGTGACTTGTGAGCTCCATTGTTCAAAAATTTTTCCCTCAAAATGTAGCTAATCAATAATAGACCATTTTGACATTTAGAAAAAGGATCTGGGGAGAGCAATATTTTTCTGGTAAATGGCTGCCACAGGGCTTTTCACCAACGATAAATTGAACTGTGGCAGCCATTTACCAGAAAAATGTTGCTCTCCCCAGGCCCTTTTCTAAATGTCAAAATGGTCTATTGGCAAAGTCAGGGAGGTGGGGATGACATAGCTGATTTCGTTTAACAATCTGGCAAGGAAAACCTCGAAGGGGGTGGAAAAGCCCAGCTCACATATGGATTAGTTTCAAGATAATTGGCTTTACTTGCCTGCTCGATTCCTTTAGTTGTATCATTTACGTTGTTCTTAGTTAGTTAGCTAGCTACTTTGTTGCAGTAGCATTTGCTGCGTTAGCTGTCCTAGCTGGTGCCGCCGTCACTTGTCCTGGTTGCCTTAGTAACGTTAGCTTCATTTTCTGGTTTTTAGCAGGGCAGTAAGCATTGAATCTCCTTATGCAAGGTAGCTTTTCAAATAACCATCAGGGGAATAAGCTGCATGTCATCAGGGGGCGAATTTAGGGGAAGTTGGCAATGTGCCAAGTGACGTCACATGACTTGGCAAGGTGCCAAGTCACATGTTGGAAACCTGGCATGGTGCCAAGTCACGTGACCTACATTGGCAATTTGCCAAGTAAGTCACATGACATGGGGGCTAGGCACGTGACTGCCCCCAACAACTAAAAGTATCATTACCCCCCCCCCCCCCCCCACATCTTCATCCGTAACTATGTCATATGCCCTTCACTTGGTGTCATCCCTTCACTTGTATACTCTTAGAAAGAGCACCATTGTGAAGGAGAAGGTATCACGTGATATGGGTATGGTCACGTGACAGCACCCAATTGGTGGTAATAATCGCTGGCATCGATCATGCACCCCACCACCCTACAACCTCGTCCATACTTACTGCGGGATAATGAAACCCTATAGAGTGCTATAATATGACTAACTTCATTCAATCACGTGACTGAAGTCAATGAAGACAGCACGAAGACAGGCACAGGCAGGTTTTGAACGATTGCCAACTATGCGTTATACAACGGATTTGGGCGCCAACTATTTCTTTTGCTTCGTGCCTCTCCTTGAAAAAATTCCCCTGTATACAATTCTTTTATTTTCATGACGTAATAATGTGTGTCGTTTTTTATTTTGATTTCTTCTGTAGTATTTGTCTTGTATTGGTTAATTAGTTCCCTATGTTGCATTTCATTGTAATTAAATGATGTCTTTTGCATTGTATGAAGTGGAACTTTGAAATGTATGAAACTGAAACTGAAACAAACCTTTGATGATTTCAATTTAAATCTTCAAAGAAAACCCAGTGCAAACACTGTCGAACAGTATGTTCTCGCTTCCTAGCATTTTCTCTAAATTTACTCAACCATAGCATACATGCCAAGTATAAATGAGGGGTACTTCGGGGTTTGCGGTATTATAGTATCGGGGGTAAATTTTGTGCGATAATGCGGTAATGACGGAAAAAAACTTGCGGTATTGCGGTATCGAGCTTTCACAATGTGGTATGCGGTATTGTACGAAAGTTAACATCCAAACTTCGTGTGATGCCATTTTCCTGTTGAAGAACAAAGCATCCTCGAGACGGATTGATAGAGGAAAGAAAAGCGAAGAAGAGGGAAGTCCATTATCTCTCTCTCCTTTGCCTGCTCCAACTGCTCAACCTTGAAAAGGTACCTACGGAGGAGAGTACTCAACAATTCTATCTGAAGAAGAATCAAAATATTTGCAGGAATCAAAACTTTAGATGTGGGAAAATCACTATTTTCAAATCAGACAATCCGACAATGCTGGACAACTATACACCTATCACGTTAATTCCTGCCTCCTCTATCAAAAGGTATCTAGAAGATAATTTATAATCAACTGTCCCAGTACCTTCAATAGAATGGCCTGTTGTGCCCACATCAGTTTGGGCTTAAACAGGGAGATATACGCAACATGCAGTTACCTTACTGTAAGAAAAGTTTAGACAGAACGTTCAAAAAGAGCTACTTAGTGGTGCTGTCTATATTGACCTCCGTAATGCCTTCGACACAGTAGGTCAGTCAAGCAACCTTGCTGGAAAATTGGCCAAGTTATGGTGTAGATAATTTCAATGGATAGGTGATTATTTCTTTAATTGGAAACAATAAGAAATCTTTGATAACACTAGTTCATGCGAAGAAAACGTTACATGTGGTGTCCCACAAGGAACCATCCTGGGATCCCTTGTCTTTGGGCTGATAATCAACGAATTCCATATTCCGCTCACTGATGCTGGCATTATATTATATGCCGACGATATTGTTTTACATTGTGCAAGAAAGAACTCAAATGAAATAGAGCATGTACTTAACAGTGAACTGAAAAAGCTGCAGATTGACTTGATGAAAAACTTGTTCATTATCTTCAAAAACACCTGAAAAAAGGTAAAACTGAATTTGTGCTATATGGTTCCAAACAGCCAAGCGTGGACATCAAAATCTACAATCAAAGTATTCATGAGACAAAATCATACAAGTGCCTTGGTGTAGATTTGGATAACCATCTGAACCTACATCGACACTTGGAAAATCTGTACAAAAAAGCGTCAGCCAGGTAAACTTTTCATCTCGTATTCGCGAAAAAGTCACTTCTTATGTAGCAGAATCGATATTCAAAACAATGATATGTCAAATGTGAATTTATTTTGGATTCTCCTATGAGAAACCTTAAAATTAGGCTGATAAGTTTCTTATATGAGAGCACTATTTCTCAAAAAAATCAGCCTGAGGTTTTTATAAAATGGCTTCTATTTTGCGGGTTCTTACTGGAGGGAAACACAGAAATATCTGAGTATGTAGGGGAATCTGATTTCTACAATATTCCTTCCAACTCAAGATAAAGACGAGTCTTGGTAGGCTTTTTGATAAGAGTTCGTAGTTAGTTGCGTTAATAATTCATAAAAATCTATCTTGGGTGAGCATAAATATAGCAGATGGTGATGCTATCTTTACTTGATTAATCATTTCATAAAATTATTTATTTACTAGTTCATTCTAAAAAACAGTGCATCTCTTTTTAAGAAGCTGTTCTTTTCAACATATTTCAGTGCAATCAGTATAAAGTTTTGTCTGTAACTTTAGGGAACTACAATGCAGCGCTCATTTTTGCATCAAAGTCTCCTGGAATAAGACAATGTAAAACCAGCCCTTTTCTTAATCAATTCTGCTGTGAAAAATGTATGCATAGCCATCAGCGTTAGGACACCAAGTGTATGTCATTGCGGAACTTTTTATCAGAAGCGAGCCACCTTAAGCAATTGTTTTTTATACCGGGTGACCCAGAAAAAAGTGACCCGACACAATCCGTTATAGAAAAAAAAGCAAGTGGCCGATTGATATATTTCAAATTTTTTTCTGTCGCTAAAAGACTAGCCTACATTATGAGTATTTTTTTGCAAGTTTTTTGGCACGGTGAAATTCCCGAATTAAGCATTTTGAGGAAAAGGGCGGGCTTGAAATCCTCGAAAAGTCGTCAAAAACAGGGGATAGATTTAAAGCCATTTCAGATCTTCAAAACAACGAGAAGCGTGTTTTATTTTGCCTGAGAATATATTTAAGTACCTAGGGACCATAAACGTGCTCCGAAAACTTCCGACTGGGTTGCCTATTCCCAGGTTGAAACGAAACACGCTCCTCGTTGTTTTGAAGATTTGAAATGGCCTTAAATCGATCCCCTGTTTTTCACGACTTTTTGAGGATTTCAGAGCTGCCCTTTTCCTCCAAATCCTTAGTTTTGGAAATTTACCGTGCCAAAAAAAATTGCAAAAAATACTAATAGCATAGGCTAATCTTTTAGCGACCGAACAACGTTTGAAGCATTTCAATCCGCCATCTACTTAATTTTCTGTAAAAGTTTGCGTTGGGTCACTTTTTTCTGGGTCACCCGGTATGTGTTTAACTTATTTTTACTTGGTAGTGAACCACCTGTCATTGTTTCATGATTTTGAAATTTTCAGTAGTGAGCTGCCTTAAGTGCAGATCCAACTTTAGCGAAAAACTCAACAGCGATAAAGTGGCTCACTACCAAGTAAAATACGTTAAAAATACACACAAAACAATTGATTAAGGTGGTTCGCTTTTGATAAAACTCTCACAGTGATATACACTTGGCGTCCTTTCGCTCATGGCATAGTAAGAAATAAGATCTGAAGTTTTACCTGTCTTGACAGGTTCTTAGATTATATATCATAACCGTAAACAAATTAGTGTTAAATTTATAGGTTGTTTTTTTCTATCAAATCTTACAAAGCTAAAAAAACTACAACTACAATTCAACTGTGCCAATCATAGCGGGAAAAGGCACAAGGTCATCGAGTTTCCACTATGACTGGCACTTACATTATTTCTTAGAATTAAATACAATAACAAAAAGCAAATATGAAAACGGTTAAGGAAAAACAAAATACAAGACATGACGGACATAAGACATAAGCTGCTGCCTTCCAACAAATGATTATTAACCTACATTCGTTTCGTGTTTATAGGTCATTTCAAACAATTATTGAAGAGGGGCCCCTGATCCCATCTATTGAGTTACCGTAAAAGCTCTATTGAGACCCCCCTCTTTATTAAATCCCACTCTCTAATAAGCCCGCTCCCCTCTGACCCAACATTTTAAATAAGCCCCTCCTCTCTATTAAGCCCCCTCCCCATTTCTATCAAATTTCAGAGGTTACCGAGCATGTTTAATTTATTGAGCAAAACTGAAAAGGTTAAGCTTGGTCGAGTGAGGTCAAGCTCCGGATGGGGGACCTCTCGGACCTGCCCTCGCAACTCACCTCGCCGTCCTTCGGAAGGGACGTTAAACTAGGGTTCCCATGCCTGGATACCTCATGCATAGTAGGCTTAAATTAGCTTTAAATAGCTAGAAATCTAATAGCTGAAAAAAAACTGTGCGACCATATGGAAACCAGGCAAATATCAAAACCAAAACATGAAGAAATTGGGAGTGTGATAAAATGGACGCATATCTCAATGGAATAAACTTAATCCAAACATTAGTCTTGCATTGTCTGTTGTTGTATCACTGTCTGTTGACAAAGTTACTATCAAAAATTCGCCGACCTCCAAAACCTGTCTTCGGTATCCACGACCCAATGGGATTATCGTATCTCTCTGGTCTCAGTAAGTTAAATTCTCACAAATTCAAGCACACTTTTAGGGACACCATAAACCCAATGTAACTATGATTTGACACTCAACAACGAGATCTTCTCGCTGGAGTTTCGGAACTATTACGACCACTTGTTCAAAATGCATTGAAAATGGCACGAAAACACAATAAGAGGCTTGCTGCGATAAAGAGGCAAAAAAACAATCACACAGCCTCGTTTTCGTTTGTGCGATATGACTTCACTTCGCTCAAATTGCTTCTTTCAATACGTAATTTCGCAATGAGAAGGCGCAAAATAGTGGAAAAAAGTATCATACATCATTCATAGCAGTAGAATCTTGTATTTTATCATCAATCATACCTACCCCGGACTTGTCCTTTATGGCAATTTCAAAATCTTTTTTGCCGCAAAGTCACTAAGTCATTTGTCTTTTTTTCTCGTTTGTTAATACGTCTGTTTCACGTTTGATGCAAGGAGTATATAATTGTAATATGGCAATTCATCCACAATAAATTCGAATCTATATATTGTGATGAAGGCACCCCTGATTCTACAGCATGGGCGTAGGGCGTTGCACAATGGATTGAAAACAGTGGTGGCAGCAACTGTTGTCGTTGTTGTTTCCCGGCCGGGGTCACCCTTGCTCGGCGTCATGCGCTTATGTTGGTCTGGCATCCGGCGTGAAACACACCTCAGCATTTACTAGTAGTAATCATTTATGTGTGGCTTCTTGTAATTGTATACTTAGTTATAATTAAGTTGGATGTTTGTTTATGTTATGACCATGGGGTAGGCATTGTCTGTTGCTCCCTGTTACCCTCCTTATAGTGTTGTATAGTTGTATAGAATGTATTAGAAAGTATAGCAAGTTGTAGCATGCATTGTAGCATTTTAGATGAATATAAAAAAATGGATACCGAGACAGGCCCCGAAAAGTGGCTGCAAGAGATCTGATGGGCTTTAACCTAATTGCAAGTCACTATGGCAGTGATGTTACCTTTAAACTTCTGTAAGATTGAAAATTTCAATATTTACTGCTATTTTGCAAGACTGACCCCCTTGTCCCCGCCCCCTGTCCAGGTCTCTCAGTGCAAGGTAAGGACCTTCAAGAATAGCATTTCATGAAGTGGTTTTGTAATGTACGGGGAATTTATGAATAAAAGAATTGCCCAAGCCTCATACAGTCAAATTCTAGCCTATCAGAAATCACTATTTCCTGTTGACATAGAATCAGTTACCCTAATATGGCTCTACACGTGTCAAAGCCCAGTGTCTTTGCACGGTCATCCATCTTGAACAAAGGTTCATATATAATTGGATTCCCTTGAAGAACAATAACCCTCAATAACATAAATAGTCTATAGGGAATAAGCGGAAGACATACATCAGAACGCAGCTGCAAACCGCGTAGCTTGTGTTGCCTAACTAACTATCTCTCTGTAATTTCCATTTTGCACATTCCATACCATTTAGTACCCTTTCAATATCTGAGCGATTTTAACCGAGTTATATTAAACAAGGTTAGAAGCTAGATTAACCTTAACCAGTTTAGGCGCAAATTTTAAAAAGGAACGTAGGAATTAACTGGTTGTGAATACGATTAAAGCGGTTTGTGCTGCTGTGTTGATTTATCCCAGTCTACCAACAGTGCTACCGTGCTAGTAGCTTAAAATCTTTGCAAAACAAGACGCACTTATTACCTTATCTTTTTAGTGCTTCCTGAATGAAAATCAGCATAATTCTTATACCTTCAGCTGCCGCATTCTATTCACCTCATCCTATTTCCTCTAATTGATTTTGTAGATGGTCAATTTCTTCACACTTTGCGCAAACCACAAGTTTATTTGCATTTAATCAAAATCATTATAAATGAGCAAGCTTAATCTGCACTGGGAATTAGCTGAGGCTAAATAGAGTTTTGCAAATCGTGGATGTTAGCTCCTGTCAAAGAAAATAAAAAAATGTTGAATTAGCGAAGAAGAAACAACGCAAGCTAAATATGAACTGGTTAGCTAGAGCGCATTAGAGATTAGCTAATAGTGTCTCATGTCAGATGGAGTTGATGTTGAATTATCAGCAATAAAGCAAGCTATATGTGAAGTGGGAATTAGCAGGAAATAAAAAGAGGTTTGCAAATATTGGATGCACTAAGAAGTGGGATAAGAAGAGGTTGCAAATAGATGAGAATTCGATGCTATTCCATAGGTCAAATAACACAACTTCGAGTTATGAATGAAATGCCAAATCAAATCTGGTCTGGCAATTTGACAGAGATAAATCGAGTATTCATCATTTTTGTATGCTGAAGAGTGGCAAATTTGAATTATCCATGACAAACAGAACTTGGAATGATTTAGAACCAAGTAAACACTGTCAACACTGGATGTCAGCTTATGTCTAGGCGAGATAACTTCGAGGAATAATCAATGAAGCAATAAAGTGAGCTGTATCTGAAGTGCGATTTCTGCTTTCTTTGCCAGGACAAGAACATGATTGTCAATGGTGGTCAAAAAGACGTCTCTCCGAATTTCAGTTAAAACAAGGAATGTTGATGCCATCCTCATCTGAACAAACAAATTGGCTTTGCATTAATGTTTACACCATCTCAAAGTGATCCAAACTCAATTGACACACTATAGGCTATAGCTAGTGGCTTGGAAGTATTTATCAATGCAAAATGATTTCTTCAAGAAATTATCACCGAAGTATCCCGACAAGGTATGTTGCAATTTTGAATTATTTTCATTCATTCTCCAAAACTAAAACATTTTAACAAGATGTATTTTGAAAAATAGCTTTCAGTAAGAATCATGACAAGATATTCAGAAGCCGTTGCGTTATTTTGAAAGTTGGCGAGATACAAATTATATTATTATTAATTCTTTCGTTTGAAGCTGGCTAAAATATTATAGCTATATAATTGCTAATTAAGGCTAACTATTTACAAAAATACATATAATGCTACAAGGAAAGATATGACTTACAATAAAAAGCTCAACCAGTTTAAAACTATTTTACATAATCTGCAGCTGCAGGTCTGGCATTTATGGGCATTAATAAGTTTTTTGAATATATGAAGGTAATCGGAATTCTTAAGGCCCTTTCGTGTATTCTATTTATCTTATTATTAAATTTCTGTCTTGAAAAATCCAAATCGGCGAACAATAACTAAATTGGGACATGACGAATGTTTTCATCAACAGTTGTAGTTTCTCGGGCTCTGTGAAAACTGAAATACGAGAAAGCACATGAAGCTTCTGACTAGCTTTTTTACATAGCGTTTGGACATGTTAGCGTTTGGACATAGAGGCGCTTCAACTTTTAAATTGAACTGTTGTCTTTGATTGTATCTGTGGTTCCTATTATGTTTCTATGTTTGATAAATCTAATTTAAAAGATTATTAGCTCAGAACGAACATCAAAATGGCTGCAAACGATGATTTAATTTCTTGATAACCTTACACAAATACAATAGTCTAATAGTCAAACACAATTCTGCATCGCACAAATCATAGAAAAAACATAAAAGAGCATAGACAAATATTTACATATACATTTTCTACTTAAGTTGCAGCTCTAGCTAGTTAAGAGTTTGTTAGAAATAATTAGTAAAGAGGAATCTAAGGCTATAATTTTCTGCAATTTTTGAGATATTTTGCACTAACTATGATGTCATAAAGATAAATAACGTCATAAATATTACAATTTGCTGACATCAGCACATATGAATAAACTATAGATCAAATGAAATCTTTCCTGTAAGACCAATCTAATGGCACATATAGCTTTATGATTATAAGATTTTCTTTGTGACTTGTCTCCAAATAACGGCATTTGCAGATCATGTGGGACAACGATGGACCATGAAATTTTTGTAATTTGATGGCCAATTTAAATAAAATGCAAGACGTTGCAGCTTTATATCTACAGTAGTGGTGGAGATATTTGAGAAAGTTTGGTAGGGGGCGAAAAAGGCCCCACCTGTCCAAATGGGATTAACTATTCAAGACATATTTTTCTAATTTCCAGCCCAGCATAGACATCCCAGTTGCCTTCAAACTTCTGAAAAATATCCATCCACATTCCATACTAAAAAAAGGGGTATGGACCATATTTACAATGACTTCAGTTCTTTTGAAATGTCTCATTGGTCTCCATTCGTTGTGGAGCAAAGTCCGAATAGCGTTTATTGCTCTTTGCAACGCATGAAATAATTTTGTATGTGTTTTTGTGTCAAAATAGGCATGGTGTAGATTTCTTGCTGTGCTGAGGTTTTCATTATTTGCCTCTAGTTTATATCAATTGTCAATAAGGTCTATGTTAGGTAGGGTTTCAAAAAAGCTTTATTCAAAACCAGTTTATTGATTTTGAACTCTTTGAAATATAATGAGAAATAATGTCTCTTGCCTAGGGCGGACATATAGCAGATGCAGGGTCAGTCAAATAAATTTGTAGGCAATCCAAAAATATCTTTTCAGCTTCATTGCAACCAAAAAATATCAGGAATAGACTCGATTCTGCTTGTGGCTGCGTTTGGACTTCTATAAACAGTTACTTTGCATTGATACTATATTTTGGATCAAAGGGTTGAAATCTATTGCATTGTCATCCATGAAAGATACGATTAGATATTTAAGGTCGGTTCCAGTGATACACGATTAGTCTATTTCAACAAGTTCATTCTTTCCTTTGACTGCAAAATTTCTATTTTTCGGCTTAAAATATTACAAGATTGGTTTTTCTGTCTTTAAAAATTAAAGTAGAAATGTGATTGATGTGGTCATGGATCTTTGTGATTGCTTTTTTTTTCGTCCTGTTTCCCATACCTTCATGTACTTGATTGCAATTCTTGATAACAATTCAGATATACAGATTTCTAATATATTCATTATAGAATATTACAATATCTGTTACATCTACATCTTACTGTACTTTCTAATTACTATACAACTATACATCAGGGACGGGACCACATGGAGCAAAAGACAATGACTACCCCATGGCCATTAACATGAAGACATGCAAATCATAGCAACTAAATGAACAACTACAAAAGATACACATACGATTAATTACTGATAAATACTCTAGAATCCTTTCCACATTGAATGTCAGGCCAGCTTAGGAGAATGATGCTGAACAATGGAGCCTCGGATGAGAGAACCTGGAGAACGACAACGATAGTCATTGCTACCGCCATTGATCCCCTCCAGGGTCCCCATTGCACAACACACTATGCATATACTGTCAGGTCGGTGTTCCTGATTTCGCAATATCAATGATCTGAAAAACTCTCAATTTTGAGTGGATGAATTTTCATTCACACTTCATGTGCCTAACACCAAACGTAACGTGAAACAGACTTGCTAAAGAAACGGGGAAAAGCGTACATAGCGGCTGTGTGGCGTGAAGTTATCCAAGATGACCTTACAATAAGAACTGAACCAGGACATGGCTTGAAAGGGTGTCAATTTGCGCAAGTATCCATTCGTAACAATTCTAAAGCTCCATCCAGAAGGTCTCGTTGTTGAATGTCAAATGAAATGCAAAGCAACAAAAAAATGCTGCGTATCCTCAATGCCATCATTCGTTGCGGACATAGAGTTCACTGTATGCCTAAAACTGTGCTTGAATTTGTGAAAATTTAATATACTGAGACGGACCCTTATTTTTAAAAGATAACCCAAGCCTATAGGGTCATGAATACCGAAGACAGACTTTAATTGACAGAAGTTTTGTTTTAATGGCAGCAAAAAAAATGTGCGAGCCTGATTTCCGTATCAAGTTTATTCCATTCAGAGATGCAGTTAGGATAGAAGCTTGATAGAAATCGCTCTGTTCTTGCTCTTATTAGCTCGATTACAACCTGGTTCGAGGAGAGCAATTTTGCTGTTACAGTAGTGGAACTTGTTCCTTTATATACAATGGGGTGAAGTTATTCATGATCTTATAGAACAAAGTAAGGTGTCTACTCCATCTTCGGGAACTTGGTGACTCCAAGCCAAGCTATGAGTACAGTTTTGCTTGTGATGTTCCCCTCCATGTTCCTGTTACAGAAAGAGCAGCAGAATATGAAAAATTCCAATTTTTTCATTAAAGTTGGTAAAATAATGTTTTGACTGTATTCACATACTTTAAGCTGGAATATGATAGATAACATTTCGATAGTCCAGGTTTAGAGATAGCAGCTTTAATATTAAGTGAGAAAGAAAGTTTTGACTCCAATACAATGCAAAGATATTTAATTTCATTTACTATTTTATGGGTATGGTGACATACAGATGATTTCAAGGTCACATATAACTGGATATGGAGTAATTCTTTCTGAAAGGATTCTCGAACACAATATTTTCAAAATTGAAATGTGGTATTTGGAAAATCATTGTCTTGCCAAGTACTTATATGTAATCGGATTTTAATTTACATTAAGACGCAGTGGGGACCATAGACCTGATCAGCTATGATCTCATTATCAGCTTCGGCTTCGACCCCTTGTATTTTCGACCCCTTGGCTTCGACCTGTATTTTCGTATCGTAATTCAGACCAGTGGTTCAAAGAAACATCGTTTTGTTCAGCGTACTAAGGACTGTCTTTTTTCCCAATTGGGACACTTGGCTAGATTTCGGTTGAGTACATGCCAATCAAGCTTCAAGCGCATATCCTAATATAAAAATAATAATAATAATACACGAATTTTTATACAGGAATAACCTATCAGTATGACAAGCATACTGTTATTATTAGGGTCCAGTGCTTAAAGAAATATACAGTCTAAAAGGAGTAGAAATTAAGCTAGCTACATATTTAAATGAATTCATATAAGATAATTTACATGTGTTCTGAATACAACTCTAGAGTCATACAACTCTAGATTCATACAATTCTAGATTCTTCTGTCTTGCTAAGATAGGAATGTTGTTATAAACGTTTGCAGCAGTCACACAATAACTTATACGACCAAATTGTGTTTTCATCCTTGGAACTTTTACAGTTAAGCTGCTATTTCTTGTATTTTGACCATGTTCCTTTCTTTCAAAGTAATTTTTGAATGGGTCACACACATTGTCTTGGAGGCAATCAAATACAAACGTGCACACCTTTTTCTTTATTGCACACTCAGTGGTAGGAATCCGCAGGTCAGTGCTTGGATTGGCTTTTGATTTTGTGATATTCCTGCTACGCTGTTCAATTTTTCGTAGCTGATTAACTCTTGAATTCGACCATCCGAGTGCAATTGAGCCACAATACGTGAAAACAGGCATTATCATAGCTCTATAGATCTTTTCAGCAGTTGCTGAGTCGACTGAATTTCGAATACGATAAAGTAAATTTACTCTTCTTCTTTTTTGTAAATTGCGTTAAAATGTGACTCAAAATTTAGAGAGGGATCCAATGATACACCAAGATATCTGTAGCTTGCTGCACAATTTATGTTGGTTCCATCGACTTGAATGTTGAGTTGCCTTCCGTTAACGAGGTTTAATCGCTTTGATGTTCCAAACCAGCATCGCCTCTGATTTCCCTTTTTTTAGACTCATTATCAATTCATTTTTACAAAATCAGGTTGCCAAACTTTGACATCATCGTTAAGATGATTTTCAATGATGTTAAGGTCACTGGATGAGTAAAGATGAGGTATCATCTACATATGTAATGACTATTGCGTGCTTCAGTGTTCTATTTGCATCATTAAAATGGATCAAAAATAGTAGAGGGCCAATGATGGATCCTTGTGGAACTCCGGTATACACGGGGATGGCATTAGAGAAGGCTCCCTGGTACTGAAAAATTAATTTCCTGTTAAACAAGTTATCAGCAAGCCATTGAAATTTTGTGTTCATGACTCCATATGAAGGCAACTTAGACAGTAGAACAGAGTGGCTAACAGTGTCGAAAGCCTTTGACAAATCTATGAATATTGATTGCACCAGTAAGCTTGCCTTTATCAGTCTCTCCTCTTATATGGTCGAGAAACAAGTTTACTGCCTGTTCCGTGGATCTCTTTGATCGGAAACCAAACTGATGTGTGAAGAGAAGGCCACTTTTTTCAAAGTGAGCCATAAAGCTGATTGTGAAACATCTTTTCTAGGATTTTTGATAGAGTAGGAAGAACTGATATTGGTCTATAATTGTCAATAATCGAAGGGGAACCAGATTTGTGCAGGGGAATCACCTTAGCTACCTTCCAGTCTGTAGGTACGATTCCAGACTTTAGGGACAAATTTATCACGTATGTTAGGGGTTTAGCTAGAATTGAGGCAGCATTTTTAACATTCCTTGGGGGAGGTTGTCGATGCCAGTTGCCTTCTTCCGTTTCAGATTGGTTGACTCTTTATGTACTGCAGCCTGGCTTACTTCTTTCACTATTAATCTACCCTTGTGAGGCACAGTGTTTTCCCAAGTATGTCTCATCCATGCAATGTCTCGAAGTAGAAAAGATTTAGATTTTAGGGTTTTTGCTACATTTGCAAAAAAATTGCAGAAGCTTCCTGCGATTGCATGCTTATTTGTGGTGTTTGTCTCACAGGAGGGTTCTTCCATAGTAAAGGTACCTGGGGATGTGCCGCGAGCAAGGGTATACTTTTTCAGACTTCTAGTCTAGCAAGGGTATCCTTTTTGCAATTTTGGCCTACAACGGTCTACCCAAGGGTATCATTTTTGACACTATTGGTCTAGCGAACGGTCATGATATCATATTTGGTACAAATTTGACAATATTGGCACAGGAAATGGCCAAATTTGGTCTAGCCAAGGGTACCATTTTCGTAAAAATTGGTCCAGACAATGGTCAAATTGGTCTAGCCAAGGGTATCATTTTAGTAAAAATTGGTCTAGCCAACGGTACCATTTTGAATATGCTCGCGGCAGACCCCTACCCAAAATTTGGCCAAGAACCCCCCCCCCCCCCGTGGTTTGTCCCATCTATTTCAAACACAGTTCCTGCATTAGAAACAGAAGATTTAATGGGATAAACTTTCTTGATTGCTGCCCAGAACTTATCAGGCGTATTTGCACTTTCCTTCAGCAAGACTTTATGGTATTTATTTCTACACTTTTTCTCTAGACTGATTACTCTATTTCGTTGACGTTTGTAAGAGGACCAATCTGTCACAAGATTTGTCCGGCGTGCTTTTCTCAGAAGCCTGTCCCGTAAGTTCATCTCCGATTTGACATCCTTCGTTATCCATGGGCTTAGTCTCTCCTTCACCTTTTTCGAAACCAAGGGGGCATGCTTGTTTACATAAGAGTGAAGTATTTCTCTAAGATTTTGCCATGCTTTGTTCACGCAAGTTGATGCAAAAATGCGCTCGAAGTTTGCAGACTGTAAATCATTCAGAATTGGCTTGGGCTATAATTTGAGTAATTTTTGCATGTAATAACTTTTAGTTGATGTTCATATTATGGAGCTTGCGTGCAAAACCAACTAATTCGTGATCACTCAGTCCAGCTGGGATTACTTTAGCTGAAACAATATTTGAGGCTCATTGCTACAAATCACATTGCTACAAATCACATCAATCAGAGTTTTGGTTTCTTTCGTAATTCTCGTGGGAGTAACTAACAGTTGTTTCAGGCCATAAGATACAAGTATCGATTTTAATGCTTTGTGATCCGATTTCTCCAGGTTATTACAGTTGATATCACCAGTCAAGATACATTGTTTGTTTTCTGAGAACACTGTTGTTAGCATTGATTCAAAGATTTCATTAAAATCTTTTGGGAGATGTTTTGATGTGTCTGGGGGGCGATAGATGATTCCAATAAGAAAGCCTTTTGTTTTTGGAAACAAAATTTCAATCCAGATACAATCAATTTCTTTTTGCTCCAGATTCACTCGTTGTTGAAATGGTATAGAAGATGATATGTATATTCCTACGCCTCCCTCCTGGCCAGTAGCTCTTTGTTTTCCAACGTAAACATAGCCCTCTATCTGGACTTCGGCTTCCTCATCATTAGCCAAATGTGTTTCACTTGTGAAAAAATGTCAATGCCCTTGAAACTTTCAGAATGTGGCAATATCATGTTTATGGGCTAAGAGTCCACGAATATTTTGATGCAAAACCTTTAGGCCATTTTTTTGCAAGGAGATCGCAATGTTCGGGAAGCACATAACTATCATCACAGTCAGGCCTAAACTGCTCTGCTAGACTTATTACAGTTCGTCCCTAGCTTTCGCTCGCTATTGAGTTGAATTACTAATTGAATTGAATGGAATCGCTCTCTCAAACAGGGACTCATAATCAAACTAACTCAAAATCAGGACAAAAACTCGTTTTCACGTCAAGTTCCTGACGTTACAATCAGATTGCAGCATTCGGGGCTGCTCGGCTGTGATTGGCTCATTTAAATTTCCCGCGTAAATTTTTGAGTTTTCGGTAAAATTTTCGGTAGTTTTTGGAATTGTCGTTGCCCTTGGTCGCCCTGTCAATAAGACAGCGATTCGCGTTGCTTTTTGCCAAAATGGAGGTTGTTATCATCGCAGCTACGGACAGAATAAAGGTGATCTCAAAAGGCACTGTACGAAAGAGTTTTGAAGGGAAAGGATGCATTTGTTTGTTTGCCAACTTGCTGTGGGAAGACCCCGGAAGACTTACTGTTTGGCGAATTTAAATCGTGAAACACAGGATTCCTTTTTGGCCTGAGCAAAACAAAAAAGGAGCTTGAGGTAAGCACTTCGACCCGGCAAAAAGTTAAGAGAAAACTCACATTCGATGTGGAAAAGATACCCGAAATTTCTTGAAACATTCCTCTATAAACAGCAGAAGTATTCGTATTTGAAATTCTGTGCAAATTATAGTAAATTTGTCAAAGAGGCTTGAACCTTGAAAACGTTTCTTCGTTCTTGCAAATTGCCGATCAATTTATCTTTCCTCCTGAAGTTTAAAATCACAGACTACAGTACAAGCTGCTTAAACAGAAACTATTTTCAATCTTACGAAACAAATGTGTCATAAGAGTTTTGTGGATAACTATACATTTTTTGGGAGAATTATTTATAGTTTTGAGAAGCCTTTTTGGGTGTTTTTCTTTGCGAGAATAATTTGTGTTCGTTTCTTGAGCTTCCGCGACCGAAGAACATTCTAGAAAACATTGCAAAGTTCCCCTGAAGATAACGCCAGAAAACTCGCGCATTTTAAAAGAATAACCGAAACTTGATAAAACGTTTATGCTTTGTTAACCATAGTATTCACGCCCGACAACACCAAGCCTGAATTCTGACGTCACTTCCGGCCTCTCTTGCAAGAAAGCTGTGGCGCGAAAGTAAAATTTTGTGATAAATGGCGTCAGCAGGCGTCCCAAGTGTCCCAAAGCAAAATATCGAGATATAACGCAATAGCTGTATCTTCGCTCTTTCAAGTTCTTTGAGCATTTTGGACTCAGAGCTCCTTGGTTTTTCATATTTTTCAAAGGCCGTGGACAACTCTGTTTACAAACTCAGGATTCAGCACAGCAGGTAAGCAGACTTTATCATAAATTTAACGTTTGTCCTTTGTTTCATGGAAATTTTGTTGAAAGTTTTGGATTCCTCGATGTCGTTTTGTCCTATTTTGCCACCTTTCGCCAATTGTTGACGAAATAAACTTGTCTTTTTCTCGTCTTGAACTTCGGCTTGCAGTTTCAAGAAAATGAACTTTTGTTGGCCTAAATTTAACCGAAATTTTTTCAAACTCCAATATTTTCTAAACTAAGACAGGAATTCTCATTTTGGAGATATAACGCAATAGCTGTAAGCATCTAGTTTCTAGGAATGTTGCCTGTTTTGCTGTAGCCTTTGCCGGTTTCCCACAATTTTCAAAGGCAATTTTTCCTCCAGAGCCATGACCATTTAATCTGCGTTAACTTTACGTGCTTCCTTTTACAAACTTATCTGCTTTTTAGTCAGAAAACAAACGTTAACCTTGGTTGAATGTATCACTTTCGAACTTAATCTGATGTTTTCAGAAATGAAAGTATTTTAGAGTACTTGCTAGCTGTTTTGGCCTGCAGAGCAATGAGAATAATAACAAAACTTTGACTTCGCTCTCATAGAACTTTTCGTCGGGTTTGGCCTAACTGTAAACAAACATAAAGTTGCATTGTTGCTTATTTTCTTCAAGACTAATGGGGAAGCTCTGACCTAGAAATAGGAGATTTGCTTACTAAAACAATGTTATCAAGGCTACCTTGTACAAAAAATTATCAGCTTTTGATTATTTTGCCTATAAATACGATAGTTTACTGCAATTATTTGCCCTTAAATCTGTTTTCTTTTTCTTGAGCAGGGTATTGCTGCTCTGATTTAAGTTTGCAAAGACATCTCCTATTTTGGTTTGCTGCCCTTTTCTGTACATGCAATTCTCTATGAGACAAAGTGAAATTTGCTATGCAGCAAACATTTTTAGTAGGAGGAAATAATATTGTCTCTGTTTTATTTTAGGACCCAAACAGAACAAGATTATCCCTTACCAATCAAGCCCAACCTTGAAGAAGCATTTGACAACAACCACAAAAGACTGCAATTCTTGCTTTTTCAATGCCTGAAGACTGATGCAAAACTGATGGAACATGACTGTTGCAAACAAAGCATTCAATGAAAAACAATATTATATATATCAAAAATTTGAGCAATCCAATAATTGATACTCTGATGATTTTACTCTGATGATAGGAAGATGGTAAGATAATAGCAATTGAATCATCGCAAAATTGAAATGTTAATGCTTCCAATTCTGAAACAGTCTGAAACTTATTCTGAATTTGATCTGCAAAGACAATTGTTTGCAAAGACGAAGACAAAGCTCGCCCGTTTCGCCCTGTAGCCCCTACTGCCATGCTTATTCATGAGTTTCTGAAAATTACCAAAAAGCAGTTATGGCCGTTGTCCATTCAGAAATAGTCATTGCAATTTCGATAGACAGCACCCTTCCCTATCTTCCTTGTCTGTGAGTTTTTAGTGCCAACAAGAGAAGATTTCCAGACTGCATTGAGTTGCTCCATAATTGAGAGGAACTTGCCCAGTACAAACAACATATTTTCTATAATTTGCTATCCATTTGTCCATCAAAGACATCTGCCATCATAAACAAAACGATTTTAGTTCTTGATCCATAAATATCCGAGTTCTTTCGTTGGAAGCTGCTTCTTCTTGTCTCTTTCTTTCTGGCGGGTTGGAGACTTATTTGAGAACATGAAAGCATCTCTTGTCCTACACTGGCAGTAAAAGGATCGCTAGTGCTCTGCATATTTGTTTATTGCTTCGTTTCGTTCAGAATTAAAAAGTTTTCTTGAAAGCAAGCAGCAAGGAGACCACGCCGCTTCAAAACGATTTCTACGATCTACGGCATTTTCTAAATGTCATGGTTTTCAAGGCGATGCTTACGTCACCAAAAACAATGAATTCGAAAAATTTGCCCAAATACGGATGAAAATCTCTTAAAATAAGACCATCACTCCTGTCAAATTGCGTGGAGTTTACCAGGAAGTTTAAATCAAAACGATTTTAGTTTTAAACATTTCTTAGATAAATTCACTAACTTTTTGAGATTAAATTAACGCGGAAAAATCAAATCGCACCACTGCAAGAAACGTTCAAAGTCGGCGAAAATATTCACTTCCGGTCATTTTCCTATACATTTGTATAGGGGCATCAAAACGAGGCTGAACTCCTCGAGAAAGGTGTTGTCGGGCGTGAGTATTGACAGCAGAAATATTAGTGATTGAAATTATTACAAGATAGCTAGTGCAGTTTTTTTGCGTAAAACAGTCTCACAATAGGTTGCAGAAGGCTTCAGCAAAAAGTTTCTGAAATATACCTTGGGTTCCTTTAGCAATCGAAACAATCATGATTGTATTGTTTTAGATTTATCATTGTTTCATTTGAAAGAAATTAGATCCCACTGGCTGGCTGAATTCGACAAAATCTTTATTGTTTTGATTGTCAAAGGAACGCAAGTTTGTCTGGTTCACTCATTCCGAAAAAGTTTGAAGGCGTGGAAAAGTCACATGACCTCCATCACAGCTAGGAAGTCTCCCTGCGGCACGAACAATCAATCGAATCCATCAATCAATCAATCGACCGACCAAGTCTCGGTCAAATTCTCGTACATTAGTTTTGTCCTCGTTTTCACATAGCTTTTCTATGAGTCGTAGATTGAGCGAAAGGGTTAAAATCAAAATATAAAAACGAGCGAAATTTACGACGAATTGTAATCAGTCTACTGCTCTGCTTCGACGCCTTTTTCAGCATGCAGGGTTGGCAAAGAACTTCTTACTCGTGATTCCAGCATTTGATGTGATGGTCTGATTTACACTCAAAGCAGTTGATCTTGCTTTGATTTTTCCTAATAGTTTTCGAACATGTGCTGCATTTAATGCCTTGGCCAGGACAAAGTTTCGACATCTCCACTTAGCAGAAGCTTGAGCTGCATGATCGAAGACCTCGAGGGCCTAAGCTGGAAGCTTGTTTCCTGGCTTTAAATCCACAACGATGAGTAAGTGAAGCTCTCTTTGTTGGCAAGATTGGTCTCTGTATGGTTTACGTACAGATTAAACGAATCGGAGCTGCAAAAGGCGAGCTATTTGATCTGAAATACGGCAAAAATGCAAAGAGCGAGATAACACACAACCAGTCGCAACGCCATTTTTTGTGATATGTTCACAGATTATTGGAAAATATGTTCCCAATCTTTCATCGATTTGGCATCAAAAGGCAAATTTATCATTTTCTTTACACCAGATCACAAAAATAGATACTGTTCTTCATACCAACATCGTGAAGATCGATGTCGTTCTGTATATTCAAATAATGAAAATTGATCCCGTTCCTTTTCCCAAAATGACTTTGTAAAAACGTTTAGGCTTCTCCAAGGTCAGTGGTCACCTTTTGTGCAGACGACGTGCCTGCTATACATTAGCATCTAATCACGTTGATGATCTAATAACAAATGCGTGCAGGAATGGATGGTTAGTCTACGTCACTTCTCAGAACACCTTTCTAGGAATAATGATGACTTCAGAATTGTCTGTTCGTGAGGCAAGCACCAATGTTGCAATTCTTTGCATCTATAGAGTGCCGGTTGTGGTAATCGAACGCTTAAGGAAAACTATATTTTTTCACAGCAAAAATTAATCACAGGCAAAAACCAAAATTACCAGGTGAATGGACAGGTAGGTATTTTGACATATTTTCCCACAGTGTTTTGTTTTTGTACTTCGTCTGCTTTTCTTTGACAATGAGGTTTTTAGGACGGACCTTGGCGGTGGTTTTCGGACAGTAGCGTGGCTTTTGGACAGTAGGTTTACGATACAGAATGTGCCAAGATATTAATTTTCCTATGTATACTTGGCAAGTATTCTGTCAACGAAGTCTTCTGCTTCATTTTTCTTGTCTTGTTTTCCTATTTTTGAATGCGAAAACGATGGCTCGACTGTCTGTTCACGTAATGGCATTCTGGAGTGCTCTCGGTACACGCAGAAACAATCTATAAGCGAGGAGATGCGATAGGAAAATTGTTGTTTTGATCTCATTACTTTCGATTGATCTACGTAGCTATATAGATATTTATGAAAGATGAAAATCCAAATCACATTTCAAATCTGATATTTATTCATTCTCTCAAGCAATTGATTTATTTGGTGTCTAAAACCACCGCCATGAACTTTCAAGACTATTCGATATGGCATTCGCTGTCCTCCTTTAAGCGAATTTTTTTTAAGTCGTTGGCACAATCCAATGCGTTATCCACATGCTAGACACCTAAGGTTTTCGCTTCGTTCGGCAATGGATTTGAATCTGGGTGTGATGTTCACAACGACAACTTCTACACTGCCAAGCACATCGAAAGCAACTTGTTCAGCGTGTTTTCCCGGCGGGTGCATATAATATAATTTTGTTTCTGGCATGCATGTCCATAGTTTCTCAGAGAAATGGTTGAATTTTCGATAGATATCTAGGATCTAGATTGAGAAAAAGGGGCCTTTTTATAGAGCTTGTCAGAGAAAACTAAAAAAGGGTATGTATGTCTCTGTCTAAATTTGCACCAATATTTATATTATCTGCAATAACAATTTTGTCTGAAGAAAAATATCCAAATAAAATAGTCATTTACTAATGCATATATCATTGGAATTTTCTTCAAAATGATTAATAGTCTATATGTAATATCATATGTAATCTGTGTCTTCAAAAATTGCAAGTTAAATATTTAAACAAAAATATTCTTAAAAAATTTATTTTGGCATCATATAATTGGTGATATTAATGAGATCTTATCTTATCCTCTAATTCATGAAGCAAAATGGGGAGAGATAGAATACTTGTTTGTGAGAATCGCATTGAAAAATTCAGCAAAAACATCTTCTCCTTTGCTTGTTGTTACCAAGTTAATCAGCTTTGTTGGACGATCTTCCTTTATTCGTTCTAATTCTGTATTGGAAATCCAATCCCTTCCGTTGTAGCCTGCGCGCAGACTCTACTACAAAAGGAAAAGTCTACTTTTCCTTTTGTAGAGTCTGCGCGCAGGCTACTCCGTTGCGTTTTAGTGCTTTCACAGTGATTTGCAACCTTGCCTATAAGTTTCATAAATTCACGACTCTTAATCTCACGACATCGCCGGACCAAACTGTCCAAAATGATGTTTAACCATGCCATATGGGCCTAAACTTTCCCTTTGCTCCACAACAACAGCAACGATTGAAGAAACCAAGTGGCGGGAAAATATTCAGAATGAGGCTGAATTCTCTTCCGCTTGTAAGAATGGAAAATGGTGTTGCTGTGTTGCTAGTAAAAGATCATACACTTACAGAAACAAACATACTACTGGTAGAAAACGCCTTCTTCAGGCCCGTAGGAAGTGGGGGGTAGGGGGGGCTCAAGCCCCCCCAATAAATTCTTAAAACAATGGTGCTACGTCACATGACTTAATTAGATGTATTGTTCTCTATTGTCTTAAGAACAATTGCCCCCCCCCCCAATCCGAAGCTTCTTCCTACGGCCCTGGCCTTCTTACTTGTTAGTAACAACAAAGATTGTTAGTTATTAATGACAGAAACTAACACAACTGGTTTAGAATGGTAGTACCTACTGTCATGCAAGAAATGCTCGCAAATTGATGGCCCAACAAACAATGTCAATGAGAAGTGCCACAATAATGGTGGTCAAAACCCAAAACGGTAAGATCATTGATGCAAATTTATTACATCTCCTGCCCCATGCTTGGCAAAACAGTTTCGTTACAAGCTGCCCACAGAGAGAACCTTGCTTACTGTAAACTTTTTAATTGATTGCACGTTGACATTACGAAGGTCCAAGTTCAAATTGGATAAACTATTGGATATTCCATTTCGAAAAAAACAATGCTGGACAAAAATGCCTATCTTATCTAGGGCCCAAAACATGGAATAGTCTTTCGTCTGAGATCAAATCAACAAACAATATTTATGCATTCAAACATAAGATCAAAGAAAAGTTTGTCCAAAATGTACAGAAAGAGGAAGATGACATGTATGTCTTCTATTAAGGACCATTTTTAAAACACACATGCAGCTCTGTAGTGCCTTTTTTTCTATGTATTTCCGTTATACAGCACCTCGAAGGGGACCATTATGGAAATAAGGTCAGCTTGACCTTTTAGTGCTATCCCTGCCACTGTAATTTGGGGTGTTTATCTTTACGTTTTTAACATTTTATATTGTACGGTATCTATTTTTCAATAGAAAACTTGTAAATGTTTATTGTGGCAAATCATTACGTACACATATATAATAGACAAGTCCTAGGTAACTATTTTCACTTCACTATGTCTATGATCTAACTGCCCCCTTCCGCCCCCCCCCCAATCCCACTAACCTGTTTGAAACCACCCAAGCTAGACCAGTTGAGCTCAGAGACAGGACTTGTTGTTCCATATGAGGTTATGAGAGACATGAACTGGGAGTCCATCCTTGTTTCATTTGATCATACATTGTCTACTTCTGTTTTCAGCTTAACAAATGAATGAAAACTTAGCTGATCCAGGAAATGTAAGATGCAATGTTTGTTGTAGATTTACTTAACTACATGTGATAAGACACCAAAATGGCAGCCACCATCTAGCTAAATTATTTGGTTTTTTAATTATTGTTTTAAATTCTAATGAAGACTACCCTACAATGCCATTCTCATTTATATAAAATCATGGGTGGAATTCCGCTCAAGCATTTTCAGTCAGAAAATGTAACATTAAAGCACTCGTACAAAAACATTTTTATGTATGTATGAATCCAAAATATATTTGTTGTAGTACAAGGGGTAACAAAGATAAAGATAGATATTACCAAAATGTTGGTTGATCAGAGTTTTTGAAAAAAGGGGTCATATCACTAACAATTCTCAAAGATAGGGGTCTATTTTGGCTCTTGAAAAGTCAGAGAAAAGGGTAATTTTTTTAATCTTTGGACAAACATTTCAAACTGAAACCATTTTTTAAAAAAGGATCGAAAGACGATCCCAAAAACTACAGACCAATTTCTCTGCTTCCACAGCTTGAAAAAATTCTTAAAAAAATTATTCATGGTCAAGTACAAAAGTACCTTGATGAAATGAAAATATTAAATAGATAATAATCCAGCTTTCGCGCACATCATTCTACAGATACTTGCCTATCCTACTTGAGTGATAAGATCCATCAAGGATTTGAAAATGGTATGCTCACAGGCATGATTTTGATTGACCTACAAAGCATTTGACACAATTGACCATGTAATTTTCCTAGATAAAATTGTATGTCTCGCCTTTAGTGACCCTACCATTTCATGGTTTAATCTTACATCCAGGACCGATCATTTTCTGTCAATATTGGAAAAGAATATTCAAACACTGGTAACTTGTCAGGTGGGGTTCCTCAGGGGTCAATTCTTCATCCACTCATTTTCCTCTTGTTAGTGAATGACATGGCGCGGGCAGTTGACTGTGACTTGCTTCTGTACGCAGATGATTCCTGCTTAATCTTTAGAGACCAAGACATTGAGAAAATAGATACCACCTTGAATAAGAACTTCAGCTCTTTATGTGATTGGTTTTTGGAAAACAAACTTAACATTCATTTTGGAGAAGACAAAACCAAATCCATTCTTTTCTGCCGAAAAAAATGCGAAAACCTAAAAAAGCTTAACATCAGGAGAGGTGAAATAGAGATAAAACAGCACTCAACGGTCACATATCTTGGATGTGTTCTGGAGGAAAATCTCTCTGGGGAATCAATGGCGACTAAAATGCTTGGAAAAACAAATGGCAAGCTGAATTTCTGTATAGAAAACAAAGCTTTCTGGATAACTCCGTAGATTGCTTTTGAATTACAAGTGTAAACATAATGAAATTTTTCAAAGGAACAGCCCCAGCTTATACTGACGTTATATTCCACCCAATCGACCGAAGCCGAGTGACTTGACGGTCCAAGTTTAAATTAAACCTTCCTTTTCGCAAAAGTAACACTGGCCAAAAATTCCTGTCGTACTTAGGGCCAAAAATATGGAATAGCCTATCTTCGGATTTAAAACCTACAACTAATACCGGGTGCGCCAAAATAAACTATGCACGTTTAGCAGGCCACAATAAAACGTTCATAGCTTATTTTGGCGCACCCGGTATAAATTCGTTTAAGCACAAAATCAAAGAGAATTTTTTCCCAAATATCCAGAGAGAGGAAAACGACATATATGTGTTCTACTAAAACCGCGCGTCCTCTTTCTGCTATCCCTGCCACTATGATTAGGGGTGTTTTTTAACTTATATTCATTAAAGTTGTTATGTAAACTGTATTTTACCTATCATATATTCATTTCAAAGATCGTAAACATTTAATTTTGTGGCGAATTTTAACATACATAAATACATACATACATAACATGCCAGTACTTTTTGTCCCCAATTGCACCCACCGGGCGTTTTTTACATTTAAGAAGGCTTTTCATAAAGTTGCTTAGTAGTATCTATAATAATAGCTTTCAGTACCAAGAAATATCCTCTTTGATGGATATAATTTGTGATATACTTTTCTGTTGGTTCTCGAGATTTTTTCGCAAATGTACTATTACCACCGCCGTCTGGTTACCACCGCCGACACCATACATTTCCTTGTTTAAATAAAGTTCTGGATGCCTTGGTTCTTTAACTAATTCTGTCCTTTATTTCTATTCTTGTCTAAATATGGAACTTTCAGCAGCTTTCTATGTAACCACATTTCAAAGGCATCAATAATTTCTTCAATTACATTCCCATTTCAATATCGTGGTACTTGTGCCAGTATGGTGTAAGTGCACTTGGCGGAAAAATCTCATGAAGTTTCGTCATAAGGACATCTGTCTGACTATCTTTACAATTATGTGCCCTCCTACTTGCGTGCATTGAATGAAGAATGTTAAAATTTCCTTTGAATTTAGAAGTGTTTTGAAAATGAAGGGGGAGAAAATTTTCTGAGACAATTCGCGGATATCAGTTTTAGCAAACATTTAGCAAAATTACAATACTTTGCAAATAATTTCTTTTGCAGAATAGTAGCATTTAGTTTACCGGTTAAGTCAGAAAAAAGTTTCCACTTCCGATAGGCCAGAATGAATCATACATTTAACCAATTTCAAATGTATTTGATTTAATCTTTTGTCAATATCCCATATCATTATTAGTTACTTTTTTTTCGATTTTTCGCATGCCTTTTTATTGATATCTTTATGATCTCTTTAAATTATTTTGCATGCGGACTGCCCAAAAAGATTTAGAAAAAGTAATCAAATTTTCTAAAGACTGAACTTAGCAGCATAAAGAAAGTGCTCCTGGAAATGACTAGGGAAACATTAGTATCACTTTTATCAATACAGAGCAGAAGCGTCGTGGCTGGGGGAGGCAGGGGGCACGTGCCCCCCTAGCGTCTGAAATTCGGATATTTGTCGGAAATTCGGATTTTTTTCGGAAATTCGGAAATTTTACGGAAACTCGGAAATTTTCCGAGATTTCTAATCTGTATGAATTGAAGCCTAGCTACTATCATGACCCTATTTACTAATGAATTTTTAACAAGAGGGGCATTTCCGACAGTCTGAGGGAGATCATATTAGAAAAATGTCCAGGGTGCCAGAGCCTTTGTTTGTCGAAATATGGTCCTCGGGCTTCGGGAATCCTCGTCCCGAGACTTAAACAGATTTGGCCGTTCCTCATCGCAAATCGGCCTTCGGACAAAAGAGCTTCTCGTATAAGGGTGCTAAATTGTGGAACGATCTTTCCATTGAAATCAAATCATCAAAAACTTATGAAACATTCAAAAAAAGAATCAGCAATACCAACAGCGAATGCTGATTCTCTCCTTCATGCATTACTTTTAATTTGCTTATTAGATTGTTTTGTAAATAAGATTATTTAATTTTGTATGCTTTTCTTTTAATTTAGTTATTGTATGTATTTGCACGGCCCACTGTAAATCAGTCCTTTGACTGACGTGGCTACCGTGCCTAAAGAAGTTAAAATCAAATCAAATCAAATCAAATCAAATCAAATCCTTTAAAACCGAAGAGAAAATAGCTGGGTAAGGTCAAATCTTCTATTTTAGCACTGGTAAATATGGAATCAAGGGATGTATTTTAAGCCAAAGTGAAGGATGTTTCTTCAAAAATGTCCTCGTGCTCCAATTTATAGGAGAACTGTCATGAAGCTATCAAGGTTTCCTTGTCGCTAATGGCAGGCATGATATTGGGAGATGCATTCTAAGCCAAAGTAATGGATCTTTCTTCAAAAATTTTCCTCGGCTCCGATTTATAGAGGAGAACTGTCACGAAGCTATCAAGGTTTCCTTGTCGCTAATGGCAGGCA
The DNA here is from genome assembly GCA_039566865.1 of Aurelia coerulea. NCBI lineage: Eukaryota > Metazoa > Cnidaria > Scyphozoa > Semaeostomeae > Ulmaridae > Aurelia > Aurelia coerulea. The sequence goes on along the minus strand of CM076956.1, from coordinate 17,903,805 downwards.
TGATATTGGGAGATGCATTCTAAGCCAAAGTAAAGGATCTTTCTTCAAAAATTTTCCTCGTGCTCCGATTTATAGGAGAACTGTCACGAAGCTATCAAGGTTTCCTTGTCGCTAATGATAGGCATGATATTGGGAGATGCATTCTAAGCCAAAGTAAAGGGCGTGGCTCCAAAAATTTCCATGTCAATGCTCCAACCTACTTAATTTACCCTGGCCACGCCACTGATTGTGGCACGCTGTATTCCCATGCAGTTATAGCGAGCTAATCTGTATTATTGCTTTGATTGAATACCAGATCAGGGTCTTGCTATCTCTGTCTGAAAACCATTTTTGTAACCAAACTGCGCATGTGCATGATGACGTCATTGGTTTTGACGTCATCATTCGTCGGAAAATCAGCAAGTTGTGCCCCCCCCTGTCAATTGGTACCCACGACGCCCCTGATACAGAGACGTTCAGTTTTTTTTCAATTCTTTGAAATGATACTTGCTAGCCACTGTAGTTTGTACCTGTAGGGAATTAGGTTGTAGTTCTTCGCATATATTTTAATTTCCTACATGCACAAATTACAGTAGCTAGCAGGTATCCTTTCAAATTAGAGGTAAGAAACTGAAGTCTTTGTATTGATAAATGTGATACTACTGTTGTGCAATCATTAAACGATCGCTGATCATGCGACATAATCCATTCCAAATTTCCTTGTAATTTCGAGGAGAACTTTCTTTATTTTGCAAAGCTTAGTCTTCAGAAAATTTTATCATTTTTTTCGATCTTTTGGTTGGGCAGTCCGTAGGCAAAAAAAATTAAAGAAATCGTAATATATTGATAAGTAGGCATCCAAAAAAGCGACCAAAAATTACCCAGAATAATATGGGATATTGACAAAAGATTAAATCACATATGTTTGAAATTGGTCCGGTGTGTGATTTATCGTTTCCTGTTCAAAGGGGGAAAATTTTTCTGGCTCACCCGGTATTCTATCGTAATTCTCAAGTTTCGATGGCACTTTTTGCTTCACTTTATAGTTTATTACTTAATTCTGATTTCCCCAATTATGCAGCTTCTCTTGACCTATAAAAGAAAACTGCTGACATCCGCAATATTGATGGCTAATTTTAGATTGATTTTTACATTTTTAGAAAATACATTCATGGAGCCATTAGCAGATCAATTCCGGTTGCCCTAACTTTCATCAGTCAAAATTTAGGCAAGGGTTTTTGGCCGTCCCCCAATCAAAATAGGACGTTCGAGACCACTGTAGGGTCATACAACACAATAGTTGATTGTCCACTGATTTTATCGAACTATAGACCACCACCATTTCATAGTGGCAAATCTACCTTATCTGCTAGTTTACTTCAGTTAGTCATAAACTTTCTGAAGCTACGGAGAATAGTAAAGGAGAATTGCAGTTGTAACCCTTAGCAGCAACAACAACATTATTTGCATAATTTATTGCAAAACGAATGACTGCAACTCGCATTATGAGTCGAGTGCAAGTTGAACACACAAAAGTATAAATGATGGCATAATAATCGCAACTGTTATACGTTGACATTTATTGATTTGTTCTCTCAGTAGTTTCTTTGAATTTAATTTCCCATTTGTGAGGTTCCCGGCCAGTGCTATTCACCATCGGCAGATGGTATGCAAAGAGAATTACAAATTTACTTAAAAATGATTTTTTTTTTATAAATGCTTAATTTAATTCGCCTTTTCCTGCCAGATCTGATCATTTGACAGGAGACATCGTATTTGCAAATCTAATCTTTCATACAGTTGACGAGCAAGAAAACAGGTATAGGCAATTAATATTCAAAGGAAGGCAATTGCTCGGAAATTTATCAAAAATGTGCAAACCTTATTTGTACTGGGAGGGGATGATTTTCATCCCTTCGCTACCAAACTTTGCCACACTATGCTAAAACAACAATAGATATAACCAGCTGCCTTTTTACCAATCACAACTTCATCAAGGTTACGACAAAGGAATTATGACTGTTTTTGTGATTTTCTTTGTGACTACTTTCCAAATATGGGTATCTACTGGTCACGTGACTTAAATTATGACAATTCTAAAATTTAATTGCCAATTAAAAATCAGGAAAAGTCATGGATGTTTCAGCTCATTTTTCTATTTCCTCTTTGTTTTATAATCAAAAGTTTGGTTGGGGGGGCATTTTTTGCCCCCCCCGGGTACAATAGGGTTAAATATTTAACATTTCATTGTTTTAACTGTAATTCGGATAATGTGACAATAGTAATACTATTCCGCTGCATCACAAACAACTAAAATAACATACACATGAATAATCAAAACAAAAACAACAAGACAACAACAACAACAACAACAAGACATGGAAAAACCAAGCGAAGAACACTACATCCTGTCTCAAATTAGACATCAAGCGAAAAATTGTCCACGAAGTTGTCCGCGAAAAATTGTCCACGCATTTGTCCGGAAAATTGTCCACAAAAAATTATCTGCGTTTAGTTGTTTTGAACTGTGGGAGTGGATATCGCCCCTTTTTTCTAAAACTACAAGAAATATAACAGCAAGACTTACCCCTATCGTTCTTTGGACAGTTTGCTTTTCAAATTTGACAATAGCAAATAATTAGTCGCGTGATTCGTTGCCTGGCAACCAACAAACAAAGCAAAATTAGCAAATTTATACCTTCCTAACAAGAACAATTCTTTTAATTAACTGCTCAACCGTTTTTCTCCAAATTTGTTTCAAATAGTGGGAACATATCACAGATACAAAATACGTACTTTTCAAAAGATTTTAGTTTCTAGCCTTGGCAACATTAGCTTTTAATTAGCGTTTTGTTTCATGCAACCATTTCAATTGCAGCTTTTTGCAAGTCTTGTCCTTTTACCTAGTAAATATAGGCTCAAAATGAATCGAATTAATAAGATGAAGCAAATTAGACACAATTGTTCACATTGTACAGTTCTTTATTAGAACAATGACGTCATAAATGTATATGATGACATAGATATTAAATTTTGCTGATGTCAGCAAAGATAAAAATACATATCAAATGAGAGTAATTATCAAATGCAATCGAATGGTGCATGCTTCACATCAATCTGACAAACTAAAAAAACACTACGGTCTTTTCATGCTTTTTATATTGACCACTCTCCAGGTATAGTCATAGTATTTTCACGGGTTGTAGGATAAAATTAGGCTCTATGAATGAACTAAATTGGTACGAAATAAAGAATATAAATCACCCTGTCTCTTTCTTGTGTTTGTTCTTATCTTTACATTCTGGGGCAGCAAATATGCTTCTTTCAGGTCTAAAACTACGACATTCACCTAGGCTAGGCAAATCTCGTTGTTTAGATAACCATGAAATTCTCATATTACAAAATCTCGTTCTGGTTTGCTCCTTCCTAGCTACAATGCCACGCATACAAACATTTTGAAATCCAACATTGTACCAGGTGCGCCAAAATAAACTATGCACTTTTGGCATGCCACGATCAATCGTAAACAGGACCGATTTTGAAGATTTATGAATTAATAGTTAGCAGAAAGCCTGAATTAGATTCTAGGATTTTTTGCAAATTTTTCTGTTTTCAGTTTTTAGAGCTACAAGCGAGTTTCTTAAAATTTTCGTTTTCGAAAACACTGAAAACGATCAAAAAACGTCGATCAAGCTTTCTAAAGAATCGATATGAATGGACAAAGAGAAAACTTTTTCGTGGTGATTTGGGATTTAGAAATCGACTAATTGTAAGCTGCTTTATGAGAGTTCGTACTATCTTGGGAGAAATGTAATAATAAATAATGTTTTCAAGGATATAAAGGAATGTCTTTTCTTTTGTAATGTCATTGAATTTATGCTTTGGTGCAGGTTGTGTTCCTGTGTCAAGGGGGTTAAAAAGACAAGCGAGGGAACGTCATGGGGCCAGCAAGCATGGAGTCTTGTTACATTTTTTATTTTGTGACGGCTTTTGGGCGGTACTTTATTGTAACTACTACAGAATTTCGCAACAGGCCAATCGTTGAAATAACGCTCGTGCAGAAGTTTACAATAATCAATTTCCAAATCTCCAAATCACGCTGAAAACGTTTTCTCTTTGTTCATTCATGTTGATTCTTTAGAAAATTTGATCAACGTATTTTGATGGCTTTCAGTGTTTTCGAAAACGAATATTTTAAGAAACTCGCTTGTAGCTCTAAAAAGTGAAAACGGAAAAATTTGTAAAAAATCCTAGAATCTAATTCAGGCTTTTTGCTATAGATTAAGTCATAAATCTTCAAAATCGGTCCAGTTTACGATTTATCGTGGCCTGCCAAAAATGCATAGTTTATTTTGGCGCACCCGGTAGCTGGGAAGTACCAAGCCAGAACGAGATTTTGTAATTTGAGACTTTCGCGGTTATTTTAAAATTTTTAATTTTTTTCACACCTTTTCGAACAATGACATCATAAATATATGTGACGTCATATGTCTAAAAAACTCTAAACATGAATGAAAATTAACAAACTATATATCATATGAAAGCCCTCAATGAGAGCAATCCAATGACACTAATTACAACAAAATCGAAAAAGGATTGACTGAAATATAAGCAATTTAGTGTTTTCTTTTGTGACATCTCTCCAAATAAGGGCATTCCGTGGTCACATGACTCATATAATAAAAACGAAATTTGTAGAATCTTGTAGAGCATTAAATTTTAGGAAAAGTCAGTTGGTACCAGCATTCTGTCTCATGTCGTTAAAGAGCTGTATATCAATGTTTGGTTGGGGGGCCATAATGCCCCCCCCCCCAGGTGGAATAGGGTTAAACAACGAGATGGACCTAGCCTATGTGAATGTCGAAGTGTTAGACCTGAGAGAAGCTCATTTGTTACCCCGAGAGAAGGTAAATATAAAGACGAACACAAGAAGGAGACAAGGTGATTTATATTCTTTATTTCATGCCAATTTAGCTCATTCATAGAGCCTAAATTTATCATACAACCCGTGGTCCTTGTAGTGTAGTTAGGTATTTTGTAAATTTGTAAGTTTTTGTAAGTTAGTAAATTTGTATTGTAAATTTTTATTGGAATTTAAAAAACAACAACAAATCTCCAGAATAGTCTAGTTTTTTGCGACTGTTAGTTTCTATCTAAGCGACATCCTTTCATGTCAATTTCAAATTTTGGACAATGATTCAGGGGGTGAACACAGAACTTTAAATTGAGTGTTCCGCCAAATAAATAAATTTTATGTCCTAACTTTTGAAACATTGGCTCTATGGCAATGAAACAGACATTTCTTAACTTGTCTTGAAACGGGCTTTCATTTGATATATAGTCTATTGAGTTTTGATGATGTCATCAATAATTGGTTGTTGCGCATGTGTACTGACGAAAAGCCATGTTTGGCTTCAGTTTTCGAGAAATGAGCAACATCATATGATGCAGCAGGTCTTTTTATGTATATTTAGCATTTTTGCTATCTTTTAAAGCAATTTCTAATCAATTTTAGACTAAAAATGCTCTTTTTTGCGTACAAAATAAATAAATGCTGATATCAGCAAAAATATTAGTGTTATGAAGCAAAAATTTCAAAATAAGTATTACAAGGATATAATCCTTCTATTTTTAAAATCTCATATCAATTTTTTTTATCAATTTGCCAATAAAACGCGACAAACTCTGTGTGGTTTTGCACCCAAATTAGGAACATTTGCTGGCATCAGCACTTAACCACGCGACATAACCAGAAACAAATTATTTAATCATGTTTGCCTTATCGTGTTTGCTACTTGTGCCAAGTTTCAAGTCTCCAGCACTTATGGTTCTCAGCAAAAGGAAGGAGCACTTTGTGCCCCCTCCAGTCTCCCCAAAGTTTCAAAAAGCCTAGTCTGGATAGGGTTAAAGGACAGTTTTGAAACTGACTGGTAACAAATGCTCTCACGAGGGCTCTTAGTTTGATCTGATTCATGTATGGGAATATGTGAGCAAGTGCTTCAAAGCTACTTACAATATCAGCATTTCCAATTCTGACAGTAACAGGATCATACACCTCTGTCCGAGAACCAAAAGATGGCATAATGAAGTTGTCGGCAACCCATTCTCAAGCTACAGCACAATCATTTTCAAGCCTATGAGCAATATTGTCCATGTTCTTATCGCGTTCATAGATTGTAGTATCACCTGCAAAATTGCAAATATCCGAGTTTTGTATAAAGAGTAAAAGATCATTAATGTACGGTAGATGTTGTGATAGTATTACATGAAGTAGTAGCGTGTGTACTTTGCACGAAGTAGCATACGCGTGCAGGAGTTGTAGAGCATTTCACAAGCATTAAGACTCTAAGGAAGAAGCTCCGGATTGGGGGGTGGCAATTGTTCTTAAAACAATAGAGAACAATACATCTAATTAAGTCATGTGACGTAGCACCATTGTGTTAAACAATTATTGGGGGGGCTTGACGATTATGGAAGGTCTTCACGAATATATCATTTATTAACAATCGAATCTTTCATATATACAGGGTGTCCGAAAAAACGTGCGCTGTTTGAGTGGCTTCTGCGGAGCAGCCATAAATCCGATTTTTCTGTTTTTAATATCCTTGACAGAAGAAACTTCAAATTAAAAGTTGACACCAAGTTTGAGTAAAGCTGATCACTAGTTGCCGATTTATGGAGCAAGAAAGCCAAAATTATTGGCTGCTTCAAAACCAGAGGATTCATTATTCTCCATTGCGTTAAAATCAACGAAATTGATTGAAAAAGACCTTTTTTCTGATGTTCATAAGTGAGACAGATAGTCATACATTGAAT